>JANFOE010001096.1:0-698975 GCA_025667525.1 Glebionis coronaria
TCCTATTCACTGCGTTCCTAAGAAAGGAGGAATGACTGTTTTGACCAACGAACATAACGAACTTGTTCCTAAAAGAACCGTTACCGGTTGGCGTGTGTGTATTGATTACCGCAAATTAAATGATGCCACACGAAAAGATCATTTTCCTCTACCATTCATGGACCAAATGTTGGAAAGACTAGCGGGGAACAAATTCTTTTGTTTTCTCGATGGCTTTTCTGGATATTTCCAAATACCTATATGTTAATCCCACTTAATCCATAACACAAGATTCTAGAGAGATATTTAGAGAGAGAAAGAGAAGAAAAGTAGAGAGAGAAACAAGAGAGATTTTTGAAGGTTTATGTTTACTAGAGAGAGAAAGTAAAAAGAACCAACACCCTCTTCTACACATGGAAGAGGGTATATATACCCTTGGTATATGGGCCATGGGTTTAGAATCCTTGGGCCGGGCTTGGCTTTGTTTTGGTCTTACGCCCCTAACTTATACAATATTAGCTTAAAGTCCAAGCCCGGTTTTCCCGACTAACCTATTACAATACAAGACCATTAACGACTAAGATGACCTATTACATTCTTGTTCGACTATATAAAATATAGGGCTAACAATCTCCCCCAATGTATCGGTCATCTTAAAAAGCTTAAAAACCATAAGATGGTTGATTGAATACATTCTTGTAGAGGAGATCTTCCTGCTTTGGTCTTGTATCTTGGTCTTAATCTTGTTTGTAACAGCTTTGTTCCTTCATGCTTTCGTGATCTTTATCTTGAGCCTTTGTCATTTGACTTTGAGTGCTTGAGATCTTCATCTGTGCTCCTTGTGACTAAGATGACCTATTACATTCTTACATTCTTAGGTATCTTGAATATCACCATCTTGTGCTCTTGTGACTTCTGAATCGACTTCGATTACACAGCTACGCCACCTTCTTGATATGCAGCAACATATATAGACACGGATAAAATGGCTTTGAACATTTCATCCTAATTCGGCAGCGTTTTACCTCCGGTCGGTGAAGACCGTTTAGACGGTATTAGATACCGTACCTGTGAACGGTTAGATTCGATTAAGAATCTCCTTGACAGGGTTTCCCGGCGGTAGTAGCCAGTTCTCTTTACTCGACCGTCTCAAAGCAGACTACAAACGTAAAGAGTGAATCATAAGGATAAATTATCCGTCTGATTAGAGTCGTCAATTCAGAATTCCTGGAACAAGTTTGATTCTAAAAGAATCGCACCATTGTTTCTTTCCAGTTGTCACAAGCTTGATTCATAGAGAATCTTGTGAGTCACCTACCGCAGTGCTGTTTGATGTTGACACTGGAAGGATTTACATTCGTTACTGTGAGCACTAAGGAGTGTCACTCTGAATGTTCTGGCAAGATCACACGGATTTTGCGAAGAAACCTGGAATCAAGTTTGAATCAATTAAGAATCGAAACTTAGTTGCTTTCCAGTTTTCACAAGTTTGATTCGTGTAGAATCGCACAAGTTACCTACCATGAGCTTGTTTAATGCTGGCTCAAGCAGGATTTCCATCTTCATTGTGAATCGTATCACTCAGATGTTCTGGCAGTATCACAAGGATAATGCGTAGGACTCGATTGTGTCCTAATGAGATGATAAATTGATCTCTTTTGGCTCTAGACTCAATAAGTGCATTTTGGTATTCGGAGGCTGGAGCAGACTGCCACCTTTTCAATATTAAGTAACTCGGAGTGAGAAAGTCAATAGATACGTGTTGATCTCCATGACAATGAGTCAAGTTTCTTTTGAGAGAAACTCGAATGGCTGGGAAGGGTTGTGCATTGCATCACTGGGTCCATGATGACTTGTCTTCAATAGATGTATTGACCCGGTTTCTGCCTAAGTTGCATAGAATATTCAACTCCTTCAATGCTTACCAATACGTAATCATTAGCACCTTATTGTGATTGTTCTAGTGTTAACTTAAGTAATTGATCCGCATTCAGCTTCATTCAACTCTATCTTTCCTAAGGACAACTATTTCTAGCTATGGAATGTCCTTGGGTAGATCCCTCCGGTTCTGGTTGGATCATAGGACTTAGTTTCCTATCCTAAACCACCTTTTGACTCCAACATTCCTTCGTGGATAGTAGGTTGTTTTGGGTATAGATCGTAACCATTAAACCATTGAAAACCATTTAAAATGTGTGATAAAAATCAAAACTTTTTAACACTTTGAAAGTTTTACATTTCCGAAAAGCTCCCCCTACACACATGCATCGATATACGAAATAGTTTGGCATGTGAAGGAAAGAGTTGTACTTGAGTCTTTAAGATCACTTGTTGCGATATATTACATTTTAATCACATTTTCTCCCCTATCTCTAATATAAAAATATAATATTAGAGATACCAATTGATTAAAATATGACAATTTTCTAAAAATCGACGGGAGAGAAACATGTGTGCACGCATGAATCATGGAACGTTTTCAGTCGGGATGCTCCCCCTCAACAATATATGTGTGTCTTGAGTCAAAATTTGACAAAATTTTGGAGAAAGGACACCAAAAAATATGTTGAGGTACGGAGATGAGATGCCTTTACCAATAATATATATGACAGATTTATTATCATTTTCGGAATGTGTTGGATACATAAAATATGACAATCTTAGAGATGTACCCAACAACATTAAAAGGCTTGATTTTAAAACGCTCCCCCTCAAATATTGATCAAAATAACATATGACATTTTGAGATATAAAAACCTATTATGAGGAAGGGAGTGTTGAACACACAATTTTGAAAGATTTAGAAAAACCTTTTGAGAAAGTCTTGAGAAATTGTGTTCAGCGGTTTTAAAATAATCAGGATAGAAGACTTCTCTTCTATTACTTAGGGAAAGCGCACTGAAACGTACACTCCCCTTTCGGGTCCGTTTTCATGAGCTCAAAACCTTGATTGTTTTGTGACTAGCTCATGACCGAGAAAAATAAATTTCCCGTTGTGAAGGATAAGTTATCATCCGTGATAAACTTTCCTTAAGTTGAAGTTCGAGTTCTAAGCTGACATTTACTTAGAAATCGTTTTTCATGAACTTAAAAACTTTGAATGTTTTTATGAGAAGCTCATGACCGAGTAATATGAATTTCTCGTTGAGAAGGATGAGTTATCGTCCGAGATAAACTTTCCTTAGTTGAGGTCCGAGTCCTAAGCTGTGATGCGCTTAGAAGTCATTGAGAGAGAATATCAAGCAACTTCATTTGCCAAAACCTCCAAGTCTTCTGGAGTCATATACTTCATACCAAGACGGCCAACGAGATACGCAAACCTATCTTTCGAGAGAGCTTTTGTAAACAAGTCTGCCAGCTGGTACTCAGTTCTGACAAAGTATAAATCTACGATGCCGCGTTCCACATGTTCCTTGATGAAGTGACATCTGACATCGATGTGCTTGGTGTGGGAGTGCTGAACCGGATTGCAAGATATGGCTATGGCCGACTTTGAGTCACAATACATAGGTATTTTATCAAAGTGGAAGCCATAATTCGTGAGTTGAGTTCTCATCCAGAGGACTTGAGCATAGCACGCGGATAGAGCCACATATTCTGCTTCAGCTGATGAGAGCGAAGTGCAATCCTGCTTCTTTGACGACCAGATGACAAGCTTGTCTTCCCCTAGAAATTGTATGCTACCAGAAGTGCTTTTACGACTATCAAGACAACCTGCGTGATCAGAATCTGAAAAAGCCGTTAGATGAAAACCGGTTTCCCTCGGATACCAGAGTCCCATGTGAATGGTATTCTTAAGGTACCGAAAGATCCGTTTAACCTCTTTGAGGTGTTTTGAGTAGTTCTGGCTTGATATCGTGCACAATAGCAGGTTGCATGATGAATATCAGGCCTGCTGGCTGTAAGGTACATAAGTGACCCGATCATACTGCGATATCGCGTTTGATCTACGGGATATGAGTACAAGTCAGCGTCTAGGGATGTGGTCGACAATGGTGTACTAACGCGAGCACATGAGGTCATACCATGCTTTTTAAGTATCTCTTGAGCATACTTAGCTTGGTTAATGAAGATACCACGTGGGGATTGATGAATCTGGAGGCCTAAAAAGAATTTTAGCTCCCCCATCATTGACATTTCAAATCTGCTGTGCATTATTTTTTCAAAACGTTTTGAAAGTTTTGGGTTCGTAGAACCAAAAATAATGTCATCAACATAAACTTGCACCAGCATTATGTCATCCCCATATTTATTAGTAAAGAGAGTAGGATCAATAGAACCTTTGGAGAATCCTTTGGACACCAAGAAGTTTGAAAGTTCTTTGTACCATGCCCTTGGAGCTTGTTTAAGTCCATATACAGCCTTCTTGAGACGATAGACTTTGTCAGGATGATGAGGGTCGATGAATCCTTCCGGCTGATTCAAATACACTTCTTCCTTCAAATGACCGTTGAGAAAAGCAGTTTTAACATCCATCTGAAAAACCGTGAAGCCCTTATGTGC
This sequence comes from Glebionis coronaria, assembly GCA_025667525.1. Classification (NCBI taxonomy): domain Eukaryota; kingdom Viridiplantae; phylum Streptophyta; class Magnoliopsida; order Asterales; family Asteraceae; genus Glebionis; species Glebionis coronaria. The sequence continues at coordinate 4,483 of JANFOE010001096.1, forward strand.
AGCATAAGCAAGGAATATCCCGACTGCTTCCAAACGAGCGACTGGAGCGAATGATTCATCGTAGTATATGCCTTCTTGTTGACGGTATCCCTTAACCACAAGACGAGATTTGTTTTTGATAATGGTTTGTTCTTCATCCAGTTTGTTTTTCCAGATCCATTTGAAATCTAAAATTGACATTCCATAGGGTCGGTCAACAAGTTCCCAAACATTTAGGCGTTCAAACTGATGAATTTCGTCTTGCATTGATTCAATCCACGCATGATCAGTCATGGCTTGTTTGATGTTTATAGGTACAGTTGAACTCACGGTGAGTGCATACATACACACATCGCCATCGGTTTCGAGTTGTCTGCGTGTTCGAACCGGTTGTGAAGGATTTCCAATGACTTGCTCCAATGGATGATCACGTGTCTAATGGTGAGTGGATGGATATGGTTGGTAGATTGTATGCATGTTGGACGGATCAACATGTTGAGTAGAAGACTCTCCGACTTCGTGTACCGGTGTACCCAACGGATTGATAAATTCTTCATCGTCAGGTTGTGCATCGACTGCTTGATTGTTGTTTCTTCCTTCAGCATTGACGGTTGGTGATGTTGGTTGTATGACAGTTTCTTGAGTTTGTTGAGTATCCACTGGAATTGTCTCTTGAGCAACGGTTGCTGAAGTAGATGCAGTTGTGTCTTGTTGACTTTGTGCGGGTGCATCAGCAGTATTGACAGCGGAAGGCTTTGACACAACTTGATTGTTTCCATAGTAATATTCATCAAACATTGGATCATATAAATCAACCAAATCATTCATTTGTGTCGTATCCGTCGAGTCTGCGGTAGGAGTATTTTCTTGACATTCTTGCACGGGACGTACACTGTTGTGTGTAGGTTCCATTGTTGGACATTGAGGAGCGGGACTTGAGCTATTGTGATCAAGTACCATGTGTGGCAATTCGTCAAAGTTCACATAAATTGTTTCGACAATAATCTTTGTTCCCTTGTTATAGACCCGATATCCTTTCGACAATGTCGCATACCCCACAAAAATACATGCATCACCTTTTTCTTTCATCTTGTCGAGATTCTCACCGTCTTTAAGAATGTAGCATAAAGATCCATATACGTGAAAGAACTTGACAGTAGGTTTCCTGCCATTGATGATGTGGTAAGGTGTCTTTTCATGTCTAGGGATAACGAGAGAACGATTCTGAGTATAACAGGCAGTTGCAATTGCTTCAGCCCAGAAGAATAGCGGTAATTTTGAAGCAAAAAGCATTGTTCGAGCTACCTCAACCAAAGTACGTTTCCGCCTTTCGACAACGCTGTTTTGTTCAGGAGTTCGAGCAATAGACGTTTGATGTTCGATGCCTTCTTCTTGAAAGTAAGATTGCAAGTTCTTGTTCAAAAATTCAGTACCCCTATCCGTTCTTACGGTTAAGACTTGAGCTTGAAGATTGCGTTGTATCATCTTGAGAAAGTTTTTGAGAACCTCTAGTGTTTCATCTTTGGACCTTAAGAAGAAAGTCCATGTGTATCTAGAGTAATCATCAACAATCACGAGAATATACTTTTTCCCGTTAATACTCTCTACACGCATGGGACCACATAAATCCATGTGTAGAAGTTCCAATCGTCCTTTTGAGCTTGGGGTAGTCTTTGATTTGAAAGACTTCCATTTTGCTTTCCCCAACTCACAAGAAGAACAAAGATGGTCTTTAACGAATTTTGACTTTGGGAGACCGGTCACAATATCATTTTTCGAAAGCAAGTTGATGGTGTCAAAGTTGAGATGTGACAATCGTTGATGCCATAACCATGCTTGAGATGATGAAGCTTTAGCCATTAAGCAAATTGGATTTGTTGAAGATGTGTCTTGAAGAGTTACTGTGTAGAGATCCGAACCACGAGAACCTGTAAGAAGGTCATTCCCATCGTAGTCTCTAACATAGCAAGTAGATTTCCGAAAAGCCACTTCCAAATCCGCATCACAAAATTAACCAACCAAGAATAAATTGTGATTCAGTCCCTCGACGTAATAATCGCCATATCCATGTATCGGTGCAAACTGATCATTTCCAAACCGTACCGTACCTAGAAACTTCTCCACGAAGTTAATGAGAAGCTTGAGATTGCCCGTCATGTGCTTTGTGCACCTGGAGTCCATTATGAATAGGATGATTTCGACGAGCTGCAGAAGAATTAGAAGACAATGTAGCATTTAACAAATGGGATCCCTTGATAGAAACGGGTTCCTAAATAGTAGTGGGCCTAGATGCAAAGTCTACAGGCAAGCTGATATTCCTAGACCCAATCACTAAAGTGGTTAACATAGGTACCCATTTGTATCCGGGTGGTGTAAATCTCGAATACCCCCATGTACATGTCGTAATCATGTTCTCATATAGCTTCTTTAATCTGTTTTGTTTACGCAGATTAGTGGAGTCTAACGCACTTAGTTTCTTAAGTGGTTGATCAGTGGATTGGTTCAAAGTTCTTGTGGGTTCTCTAGTACTAGTGGGCACAGGAATAGGCTTCCTAGTTCTAGTATTCACGCCATTATGATTAAGAGCACAAGCATCATGATTGAAAGTACGAACACATTTTCCACATTCAACATAAACAAATTCAACATTCGAGGTCTTAGCATTTAAACTGTCATTACATGCAGTTACAAACGTTTTATTCTTAGAAAACTTAAAATTCCTACGGTGGTCTTCTACTTCCAACTTCTTTCCTTGACTATTGTTAGGCATGACCTTATATTGCATTCTATTGCTCTTAAGTTGTGGTCCGGTAACGCTAGTAGTGGGGATTACTCCTGTTGAAGAAGACACAAGTTGATTAGTTTTCTTAATATTCTGAGGTAACCGCGATGTTCCAGTTTGAGTGGGCTTAGTGTTCATCTTATACATTCCAGGTGCTATCACATTGGTACTCTTATCATTTCCTATCTTAGGCAAAGTCTGTGGGGATTGTCCCAAAATAGATGATTTAGGGCATTTAACCGCATTCGGTTGACGAACGGCGGAAGGTTTACCCAAAACAGACTTTCCTTTAATTTTCTCAATGAGTTTCTGTAACTCACTTATGGCTATGTCCCTTTCTTTTAGCTGAGCTTTCAAATCATTTATTTCCAAATCTTTTTCATTTAGTTGACGAAACGAAGAAGCTGACATTTCTTGACACTTTTTATGATTATGAGATTTTTCACCTTTTTGTAAAGCAAGTTCAAGAGAAATGGAGTGTTTCTCAAGTTGAGAAAAACTTTTCGAAAGTTTGTTATATGACTGAATTTGTTTCGATAGCTCTACTTCAAGATTGCGACATTTCACGTCCGATTCTGACACTAGACATGCTACATGACAATATTGATCAAGATCGGTATACACACCAAGTATAGCATTCATATGGTCAGCATAAAAGTATTCCTTAGAAAGTCGATCAATTTCGTTAGAAAGTTGGTGTTCTTGTGTCTTTAATATAATTTGAAGAAAATCAACTTCATCTTCAAGAGATTTGACATAACTTAAATCAGTTAACATTTCCTCAGTGAGAGCAGTATAAAACATTTCCACATTTTTTGAAAGATCATCAATGGTTGGAACAATGCATTGTTGAATGACGACTTCTACTTGTGGGTTAGGTTTAATATTCCAAATGGTATCCCTAGAAACTTTTTCATAGTCGACGACACCTTTGTACAAATTTAAAACCCCTTGTTTTATAAACTCAAATTGCTGAACACTTTTGCTTTTCTCATCCCATTTACGTTTTTCATCCGAAATTTGTTTTTCTAACAAAATTGATTGCTTTTTGAAACTCCTTTTTAAAGAAACTTTCTTTTGGGGTTCATCACTTGGTGGTGGAACACTATTGTACGTCTTTTGTTCTTTGGAAAGTTCTTTTTGAGGAACAAACTTAATATAATTATCAGAATCAGAAAGGTTTATTAAATCACTTAAGTTTGATCGACTTTCTTCTTGTTGACGAATGATTTCGTCGCAGTCAGGGGAAAGCATAAGAGCAAGATTATCAACATAACAACCGATATCATAAAGAGCAGGCTTGGTACTTTGTACTTTCTTGAGATATTCAGGCTTGACAAAAATCGTTTTCATATTTCTATTGAGCATATTCATAGTTTGAATAGACTGACCCGTTTTGTAAACAATGTTGTTTAATGTGTCGACTCTCTTTTCCAAAGCAAGAATTTTTTCAATATCCTTTTCTTCACGAGTTTTATAAAGCTCAGATTGTTCTTTGTTAACCGACTCTAATTCAGTAATTTGGAGTTTATGTAGCAGCGGTTGTTCTTCAAGGTCCAATATCTTTTGTTTTGACATATGAATTTCGTGTGTTACTTCAGAACAATATTGTTCATTGAGCACCTTACGTTCATATACCAAACCATTAGCTATCACAACACGTCGATCAGATTCTTTTTCATAATCACACTCTTTAAACCTGTCTATTTCCTCGGCTAAGGATGTGTTTGCTTGCTTCAATCGTTTATTAGCCTCTTTGTTTTCCTCAATTTCATGTTTTAAATAATCAATAATAGACGCAAGCAAATCACGATCCTCATCCGAGTCAGTATCCTGAACAGCTCTTCCGTCATCATTACACATATGCTGTGAATCCGTAGAGATATTGATATCCTCCGTGTCCATGACATATGTGTCATTGATGCTTTCGGGTTGCTTAGGATGACGTCGTTCATTAGCAAACACATTATAGTTATCATGTGATGGTACCTTTTCAAGTGGCTCAGAAGCATAGATGGGTCCAGAAGTATCATCAGTCTCTCGGATCACTTCTTGAATCTTTGCCATGTACACATAATGTGCCTCTAACTCTTGATCATCAGCTTCATCACCAGTGTCATTACGCCAGTCAACTTCATCTGCTGTGAGTGGAATTCCTGCTTCTTCTTTCTTACACAGCAGCATCTTTTCCTTGTGATATCTCGAATCCTTAACCCGTTTTGGCTTCTTGCATTCCCTAGCCATGTGCCCAAATCCCTTGCAGTTGAAGCATTGAATCCCAGTCTTCTGCACAACTAGAGTGCCTACAGTATCTCTAGCCTCAACTTGATTCAGCAACCCTTGATTATCATACCTAACATCACGATCATACATAGGTGCCTGATCAACTTCCTTATATCTAGCATTGGATGATGATCTGAGGTTGTTGTTGGTAGGTTTGTAGATCTTCTTATAAGTTGTGGTGAGTAAAGACATGAGTTCCTCAATCTTCTTGTCCCTTGAAGTTTGTTCATCATCACTGTCTCTATCTGACTCGGTGTCATACTTTGGAGATGGAGTGGGGACAATTTCTTTTGCTTTGTGTTTAGCAGTAGCTAGAGGTTTGGTGGATGAGATTGATGACTTTGAGGAATGAGTAGGTGGTTGTTGATGGGGAACGGGTTTTGTTGAAGTAGCAGCCACAAAAGCAATAGAGTTCGCAGATCGTTCTGCCTTTTCAGCTCTAAGTTCATTTACTTCATTCTAATGTTGTTTCAATATATCATAAAGTTTGTGGTAAGATATAGTCTTGATATCCTCCCTTTGTTTGACCAAAGTCACAAACCTTTGCCATTCCGATTTGAGTTGAAGTAAAAACTGAACATTGGCATGATGATTGGAGATGGTGCACTGATTTCTGACAAGCTCATTCATCATTTTGTAGAATCTCGAGTAATATGAGTCAATGGATTCACCATCTTCAGATGTGAATTTTCCAAACTCCCAAAGTAGATTAGTCTCGAGATCTTGAACATTGATCGACTCACCTTGCTTCAATCGATGAATTGCATTCCACATTTCCATAGCATTAGGACATGCATCAACTGTGGAATAGATATCGTTATCATTTCCAGTGAGTATGAAGTTTACAGCATCAGCTTCAGCTTGGAGGAGTTTCTTTTTCTCAGCAGAACATGTGTCAAAATCCTCCATGTCTCGTATATTTGATGAAGTACCATCCTTTGCCTGTGTTGTAATTGGTCTGAATTCAAAAACTGGAGGTGGATTCTCAAGGCAGTGACGAAGAGCATTTCGGTTTTCTTTTCCGTCGAGAAATCTGAGAAAACGAGATCTCCATTGAACGTTGCAACCGGCAGTGAGCACATGTGGATTACCGTTGCCACCTTGTTCCAAACGAATTTGATTAGCAGTTGCAATGTTGATGTTGTTGTTAGACATGGTGAATACTTGTGGATGAATTGCAGATCTTAGTAGATTTGTTGTGATGATGTGGGGTTAAAATTGAAATTCTGAAAATTAAAAAAAAAATATTTCTCAGTCCGACAATAAATTCCTTAGTCTGACAAAACGGTAAGCCGAAAAATTTTGTATCGCCAAATTTTTAATTTGCGTTAGAAATAGCCAAAAACTAGTAGGGAAAAAATTTGATTTTACTTGACAAAAAAATTTTAACTCCTTTTTTTTTTAATCTTTGTGTAAACTATGTTCCGAAACTAGTCTAGATAGTGGCTAAGTCTAAAAATTACTCAAAAAAAATATCCATCGGAATACATGTCGGAATGTCCATCGGAATATCTGTCGGAATGTCCATCGGAATACCTGTCGGAATGTCTGTCGGAATGTTCTATCGGAATACCCATCGGAATGTACTATCGGAATACCTGTCGGAATGTTCTATCAGAATATGTGATCGCAATACCTATCGCAATGTTACCTGTCGGAATGCTGAGATCGCAATGTGTCGTCGGAATGTTCAGATCGGAATATGGCTGAAACAAATTTGGCAGAGTAACGACTCAAAGATCCCTTAAACCCGTCGGAATCCCAGATCGCAATGCACGATCGGAATATCCAGATCGTAATAAGGTATCGCAATACAGTGATCGCAAAGTAGAACCAGATGGTTATTGCGATCAAATCCCTCACACTTGTACTTTCCGATGGTAAAACTAGCTTGAATTTCGGAATGAAGAAAAACAAGAAATTTCGCAACTTTTGATCCAAAAGATTTGTGTTTTAGCCAAAACCAAGATACCCAAATCACTACTACTAGTATGTAGATGATTTGTTTCAAGAAAAGACCATAAAAAACACTAAAAGAAATTTTGGGACGTGAGATATAGATCAAAATAGCCACGAAAAATCAAGAACACCACACATGAATCTTCAATCACCTATCCACTATAGGCTCTTGATACCAAATGTTAATCCCACTTAATCCATAACACAAGATTCTAGAGAGATATTTAGAGAGAGAAAGAGAAGAAAAGTAGAGAGAGAAACAAGAGAGATGTTGGAAGGTTTATGTTTACTAGAGAGAGAAAGTAAAATGAACCAACACCCTCTTCCACGCATGGAAGAGGGTATATATACCCTTGGCATATGGGCCGTGGGTTTAGAATCCTTGGGCCGGGCTTGGCTTTGTTTTGGGCTTACGCCCCTAACTTATACAATATTAGCTTAAAGTCCAAGCCCGGTTTTCCCGACTAACCTATTACAATACAAGACCATTAACGACTAAGATGACCTATTACATTCTTGTTCGACTATATAAAATATAGGGCTAACACTATAGAACCATCTGATCAAGACAAGACCACTTTTACGTGTCCTTTTGGAACGTTTGCTTATAGGCGTATGCCTTTTGGTCTTTGCAATGCACCTACGACTTTTAAAAGGTGTATGATCGTGATCTTTCAAGACATGATCGAAGTATCCATGGAAGTTTTCATGGATGATTTCTCAATCTTCGGAAACTCATTCGGGTCTTGCCTTTTTAATCTAGAGACATGCTCATCCGATGCAAACAAGCTCATCTCGTGCTCAATTGGGAGAACTGTCACTTTATGGTGACCGAAGGAATTATGATTGGACACAAAGTCTCCGGAGCCAGATTAGAAGTAGACAAGGCCAAGATCGAAGTGATATCCAAATTACCACCACCCACTAACGTTAAAGCCGTTAGAAGAATGTATAAAGGCATTTGAAAAGCTTAAAGACAAGTTAACGAATGCACCGATCATGGTTTCACCGGATTGGTCATGACCGTTTGAACTTATGTGTGATGCAAGCGATTTCGCTGTAGAAGCCATATTAGGACAACGTGAAGGAAAACATTTCCGTCCTATACATTTTTTGAGCAAAACTCAAAATAGCGCGCAACTCAACTACACGATCACCGAAAAAGAACTACTTGCCGTAGTTTTTGCTTTTGACAAATTTCGATCCTATCTCGTGTTGTCGAAAACGATTGTATTCATCGATCATTCCGCGTTGAAATACCTATTCTCTAAACAAGATGCTAAGCCGCGTCTTATTAGAAGGATTTTACTACTCCAAGAATTTGACATCGAAATTCAAAATAAGAAAAGAGCTGAAAACGTCGCAGCCGATCATTTATCGTGAGTTGAAAATCCAAACATGGAAGAGTTAAGGGATGAGGATATCGATGACTATTTTCCCGATGAAACTCTTATGCAAATCTCTATGGACGAATCTCCGTGGTTTACAGATTTTACAAATTACCTCATTTGAAGAATTCTAAGAAAAGGTTTAACCTATCACCAATGATGTAAATTCTTTTCCGACCTAAAACACTATTTCTGGAAAGATTCCTACCTTTTTAAGGTATGCCCCGATGTCATGATTAGGAGATGTGTTTATGGTGCGGAAACAAGGAAGATCCTTGATGAATGTCATCATGGCCCTACTGGGGGACATTATGGTCCTTCCACCACCGTGAAAAAAGTGTTAATGCTGGTTTCTATTGGCCAATAATTTTTAAAGAGGCCTATGCTCTAGTCGAAAATTGTGATGCTTGCCAACGTACTGGTATCCTCTCACGAAGAGATGAGATGCCTCAAAACAGCATCCAATTTAGCGAAATATTTGACGTATGGGGAATTGATTTCATGGGACCCTTTCCCAAATCCCGTGTCCTAATGGTCCGAAGACGAAGCTTTACTCATGAACGATTCACGAGCCGTAATCAATTTTCTTAAAAAGATTTTCTCTCGTTATGGAATTTCGAAAGCTTTAATTAGCGATCGAGGTTCCCATTTTTGTAACAAACAAATGGAGAAAATCTTAAAGCGTTATGGAGTCACACATCACTTTGCCACCGCATATCATCGACAAACGAGTGGACAAGTTGAGAATACCAACAAAGCCTTAAAACGAATACTCGAAAAAATGGTTAAGGACAATCCTTCCATTTGGTCAACGAAACTTGACGATGCTCTGTGGGCATTCCGAACAACTTATAAGACACCAATTGGCACAACACCTTATCGTTTATTTTACGGTAAAACGTGACACTTGCCCTTTGAAATTGAGTACTGTGCTTACTTGGCATTGAGAAGCTGTAATCCCGATCTCAAAATCGCTGGAGAAAACCGATTCTTGCAATTGCATGAACTCGATGAATTAAGACTCCAAGCTTATGAGAATTCCAAATCATACAAAGCACATACCAAAGCTTATCATGACAAGAAACTTTGAATCCAAAATAAATTCAAGAAGGGAGACAAAGTTCTCTTGTTTAATATGCGATATAAATTCAAAGCTCCAAAGCTTAAACAAAAGTGGTACGGTCCTTTTATAGTAAAACATGGATACCCGTCCGGTTATGTTGAATTGTATGACAAGAATGGAGGAAGCTTCATTGTTAATGGACACCGTGTTAAACTATACCATGATGAGTGGAGTGAACTTTTTCCGCTCGATAAAAATAAAGAAAACTAAAAAGAAGTACGAGTCAGGCTGATGACTCAATAATAAAATAAGCGCTTCTCGTGAGGCAACCGATGTGTTTCAAAATTTTTAAGTGTGATTTTCCTTTTTAAAATAAACTCATGCTTACACCCCATAATTTTTAACCAATGTTTTGCTTAAGTGTGAGGGGTGTAGCATGTGTCGCTTTTATAAAAACCAAAAATAGAGTGTTTTTATATTTTTGTGTGTTTTATCTTGTTTGTAGGTATCGCAAGTTGAAGGCGAAGACAAGACTCTTGTATGATACATGATATGCCCGTGTATCTAGTTTTTCTCTTATTCCCTAACTTTTTTTCAGTTTCATCACATTGAGGACAATGCTAAACTTAAGTGTGAGAGGGTTGTAGGGAAATCCAGAAAAAAGATGCTTAATTGCCATATTTTTGGGCTATTTTAAAATTTTGTTATGTTTTGCCCTCGTAAATAAAAAGTTTCAAGCAAATGTATATAAATAATTAAGAAATTATCCAATCGGTAGTTTTTGAAGATTTGAGATATATTTTTGTGTCAAACTTACCCAAGTCAAAGTCTCATATAATAGTAGAAGGAAAAATAAATTAAGAGAAGGTTGTAAGCTCAATGTTTGTCAAATACAACTTGAACTTTGCAAGTATGTTGATCCATGGCTAGGAGTTTCAGCCAAGAAAAAAAAGAAGAAAGAAAGAAAAAGTCAAAAAGAAAAATAAATAGCCAATGAGCTATAATTTTATGAAGTTGATGGAAGAAGAAGAAATAAAAGGTATCGATTAGCCAATGTGCTAAGTCGGGATACATGTTGCTTCAATTCATATGTTATTAGTGTAGTTAGATATAAAAGACTTTCTAGATTTTTATGGGTACTGACTTTATACCTCAATTTTTCAAACTTAAAAACTTAAGTCGATGAGTTTTATCTTGCACTTGTACTTGGTAGACTTGCATCGAATTTTTATAAAATGCATGTACCTTAGGATTTAATTTTTTTTTCTTCTTGCTTGAGGGCAAGCAAAACTTAAGTGTGAGGGGATTTGATAACGCCCAAATCCAGCATGTTTTTGGGAGCGTTATCCATACATTTGTACATGTATATTGGTCATATCTATAATACTTTTGTGCATATTTGTGCCCAATTATGTTTGCAAGTCTTTGTGAGCCAATTGCAGGAATAGAGTGTAAAACAATGTAAACATGGAGACTAGTACGAGTACGGAGAATCCTAGTCAAGTTCAAGACCCGTGTACAAGTTACAAGCCTATAAAGTTCAATTTCGGGTGCAAGAACAAGTATTTCCAAGGAGCATACAAGTCACTCAGCATGAAGTTGCCACCAACAAAACTTAGCCGACATGCCACCAGCAGGATTCAAGTTGCCACCCACATTTGTGTTGGAAGAATTTGTGTCTACATTCATGCAAGCTCAAGGGAGAACATACAAGAAGATTCTAGACTTCCTTTGGCTCCAAGCATTTGTCTTTTGCTCCAAGCCAATCATTGATGTCTAGGCCTTAACTTTGCCTATAAATAAGACCCTTGGGGTCATGAAATCATATATCTCTTCACATAATCTCATTACTCTTTCATAACCACAAAATAACTCTCTCAACCTTGTCCAAACCCCCATTCCCGGATTTGAGCAAGGTGGTACAAGAAAAGACACTTTTGGAGTCCGAAAAGCAAAGTTAACATCACGAAACTCTTAGAGATCATTACCCTAATCATTAGCAACATATTTCTACTTTGTAAGTCTCTTAATTATGACTTATAAGACTATTATTTCAGATTTTATTTCATTGTTTGATATGAGTAGCTAAATCTCATTCTACACTTGGTAGGATGATGTTTGTGGTATGAAGTAGTGGTTGTGATTGTGATTTATGTTTATTTCAATGTCAAGCTTTCATTTGAACCATTAGTACTTATGTTTCATGTGACAGTTGTTATCAAAACTTAATTTGTTGGTAAAGATTTCATAAGTCGAAAGGGTTATTTTCTATCAACAAGTCATAGCCGGTTTGTCTATGATTGGCTATCTTTTGTATTGATCATTTCCTAAGAATTTTTTATTATCAAGAAACATAATTATAAGTGTTAGCAAATTCGTGAAACGACCGTGAACCGAATATGTTGAAACTGGATTAAGTCTTGAATTGAGTGATTGAGTCTAATGCTTGTTTACTTTAACCAAAGTCTTGACGAAGATTAAAGCTTTTGAAAACAACAGATTGGATTATCCATCTAATTATCATAATCATATTTGTTAAACTTTTCATCACAATCATACCACTACGGATGCCTAAACTATTCTTTACCAAGTGTTGCTTTTAATCTTATTATTAATCTCATCATTTTACTTGTTATTTGTTTGTCTACAATTGCTACAATCAACGATTATAGTTTTATTTTTGAATGATCATAGGTTTTACAAATCCCCGTGAACGATCTCGGTATTGCCACATAAAATCTATACACAAACGAAAGGGTTATACTTGCCCATGCGTTTTTAGTCAATCCGGTAATTCATGTTTATACATCTAAAACTTGTTCTCCAAATCCATCACACAGGAGACGTACCAAATTCCAACAATTCTTAAAAAGAAAAGCCTTCATTATTCCTAACTCCTACTCACCAGTGGACACAATCTAGAATTGTGATAAGAGCACTCTATAAGTACCCAAATACCTAAAGGTTTTCTAAACCTCCCCTTAAACTTACACAGATTTCAAATAAATAATGATGATAAATTTTTATTTCAAGATAAGAATGTAAACATTCCAACCATAATAAATAAAAATTCTTCAAGATATGAAATCTATAAGCAACTCTGTATCCTATTGCACAATGCTCAAAAATGCATGCATGATTAGATCAAAAATCAGAAAAACTAACATTTGCTGTCAGCGGCCAAAATCCACTTGTCAGCGGATAAAATGCCTTTGTCAGCGTTAGAAAATATAGTGGAAAATCTAATACCTTTACATAAGATAATAACAATGTATATCCTTTACATATTATACAATACTCTCAAAAACACATATTTTATGGATTGATCAGTCCAATACTTGTTACCAAGTACTAGAACCTCTTAACGTCAAAAGTTTAGTTAACAAATCAGCCACATTATCTTCTGTACACTCTATCTGGATGTATTAAACCTTTTTCAAAACAATCTCTTATAAAATGATGCCTTAGTTCTATGTGTTTAGTTTTATAATGATGTACATGATTTTTAATAATGCATAGTGTACTGTTATTATCTACAAAAATCTTAGTATGCATAAAATTATACCCATAATCCAAAAGTTGATTTTGAATCCATAGCACTTTCCCACAACATGCAACAGCTGCTACATACTCATCCTTAGTTGTTGATTTGGCTACCACAATTTGCTTCTTGCATTCCAAGATATAATCCTACTCCCATGAAATTGGCATCCACCAGTTGTGGATTTTCTATCATGATTATTTCCTCCATAATCCCTATCTGAATATCCAATAAGTTCCAAAGGAGACTCACGATATCCATACCTAAAACACACAAGTAAACAAATACAAGCATATATATGGTATTTTAATGACATTTAGGATACCACAATCCTAATATGGGAAATCTTCTAAGATATCTAAAGATACTTTTAACTGCATGAAGGTGACATTCCTTGGGTGTGACTTGAAGACATGTACATGCACATACTCCAAACATAATGTCAGGTCTTGAAGCTGTAAGATACATCAATGATCCAATCATTGACCTATAGTGCCTGACATCAACCTCTTTACCTTCTCCAACCTATCCCCATGGGTGTTCCTTGTCCATGGGAGTGCTAGACCGTTTTTCATGTGGTGAAAAACCAAATTTCTTCAAAATCTCAGCCACATACTTATCTTGAGAGATGAAAATACCATCCTCTTTCTGTTGAACTTGGAGACCAAGAAAGAAGGTCATCTCTCCCATAGCACTCATCTTGAACTTATTTGTCATAAGTTTGGAGAATTCATCACTCATTCTTTGGTTAGATGAACCAAAGATGATGTCATCTACATAAACATGAACAAGAAGAAAATCCTTCCCTTCCTTCTTTGTAAATAATGTCTGGTCTATGGTACCCCTCTTGAAGCCATTATCCACCAGGTAGGTGGAAAGTGTTCCATACCATGCTCTAGGGGCCTGATGAAGGCCATACATTGCCTTCTTTACTCTATAAACTTTATCTGGATGCTCAGAATCTTCAAAACCAGGAGTCTGCATGACATAGACTTCTTCTTTGATTGTGCCATACAAAAATGCACTCTTCACGTCCATTTGGTAGACTTTGAAACCCATGCAGGAAACATAGGCTAGAAAATTCCTTATTGCCTCAATCTTAGCAACAGGTGCAAAAACCTCTTCATAATCAATACCCTCTTCCTGTGTATATCCTTGAGCAACCAATCTTGCTTTGTTTCTAACAACAATACCTCTCTCATCCTTTTTGTTTCTTAGAACCCATCTTGTCCCAATAGGCCTGACATACCTTGGACAATCTACTAGCTCCAAAAACATCTTGAATAACAAACTGATGAAGCTTATCCTGCATTGCTTCAACCCAGCTTTCTTCCTTGACAGAATCAAAAATCTTCTTTGGTTCTAACTGAGAGAAAACAAGCAAACAAACATTCTTGAACAAAAGGAGTATCTTCCTTCTTGTGAATATTGGCAATGAATCAACCTTGAGTCTTTTTAGTTCTCCTTGTTTGAACAGGAGTCTGAATATTAGCATTAATTTATGAGGGAGGATGATCCTTAGCCACCTTTGTAAGTATTCCTCCCCCAAATAGTGAGTTGTCATGAACAGTGGACTCCATGTTGCCAATATCATCTTCATTGCTACTCCCATCCCCACTTGAACTCGGAGATATGTTGTTAGCAGCTGGAACTGGGCCACTGACATCTTGATTGGGTATGGGGTCTTCAACATGATCAAAAATGTTTCCGTTGGAGGAGGAGAATAAATTTCCAAACAGATTCTCAGCGGCTGAATTCCATGTGTTAACATCTGGTTTGGTTGTGTTAGCGGATGAAGATGCATGCATTGATTCATCAACTGGTTTCTCTTGTGGCATTTCTTCCTCCTTTCCAGCAACAGCAGATGCTTGCATAAACTCATCAGTCCGTATAAGGATGGTGACATATTCAAATATAGGAGTTGGCTCAACTGCATGTGATCTTTCTTCTTTATCAACCTGTATACCTGCAATGTCAATAATAGGTGCTTCCAAGACAATTGGATTAGTCACAGGCATATAATTCATGGACCTTGATAATGGCTCTAAATCAAATAGCCAATTAGGTCCAGACTCAGGATCACTTGGTTTATTTTCCAAGAAGTCAACATGAATGTTTTATGTTAGAATCCTAGACTTCTTGTTATAAACCCTATACCCCTTTCTATTTGTAGAATATCCCATAAAAAGTCCCTCATCACCTTTAGAATGAAACTTACCTAGGCTATCACTAGTATTCAAAATCACTACATGACATCTAAAAGGCATAAAGAAGTCTATATTAGGCTTCCTTTTCCAAAGTAATTCATAGGGAGCCTTATTATGAAACTTATTAACCAAGACCCTATTCTAAACATAGCAAGTAGTGTTCACAGCCTCAGCCCAGAAAGAAATGGGTAGATTTGCATCTGCTAACATGGTTCTAGCTGCCTCAATAAGAGTTCTATTCCTCCTTTCAGCTACACCATTCTGCTGTGGGGTTCTAGCTATGCAAAACTCCCTAGAGATTCCATTATTGACACAAAAGGTATCTAGAAGGCTGTTTCTAAACTCACCACCGTTGTCACTTCTAAGAATTTTAACCTTATTACCCGTTTTCTTTTCAATTTATGTAATGAAATTAATCAAAGTCTTAGCAGTATCACTCTTAAAGGCCAAAAAGAAGGTCCAAGTAAACCTAGAATAATCATCAGTGAGTAGAAAACAATAGGAATTCCCATTAAGACTTTGTATGTTGGTTGGGCCAAATAAATCCATGTGTAATAAGTGAAGTGGCTTAGAACTAGTGTGAACAAGTTTAGACTTAAATGAGGCCTTATGTTGCTTGCCTTTGAGGCATGCAACACAATTATGATCATTGTGGAATGCTTTTGAGGGTAATCCTCTTACAAGATCATGTCTCACAAGTCTATTCATGTTTTTGAAATTAATGTGCCCTAACCTTTTGTGCCATAGTCTACTTTCATCCACTAAGGCCTTAGCATAAAGACAAGACAAGTTTTTATTCATTTTAATTCCATTTAGATTCACATTATAAACATCTTTATGTCTAGGTGTTCTAAATTCTATGAACTAGTCGGCAGGAATCTCAAAGTCTTTACTTAAAACTAAGCACACAGTATTAGTGAAAAGAACCTTATTCTTGTTGTCACATACTTGTGACACACTAAACACATTATAATCAAGTTCTTTTACTAGGAAGAATTCCTCAAACCTCAAGTTATTGGTGATGAGTGTGCCTTTTTCCAGAAATGTTGCCACATCTGCCACCAAAGTACACCTTATCACCATCTTTAATAGGAGTGAAAACAGTAAGGTAATCTTCCTTCCCCGTCATGTGCCTTGAGCATCCACTGTCCCAATATCTAAAATCATTGACCTGCTTGTGAATACCCTGCACATGAAAAAAACAAATTAGTTTTCTTTGGGAATCCAAGCCTTTACAGACTTGGATTAATCTGGTTGTTCAACAAGAATTGATTTATTCCTTGTAACAACCCCCTGTTCACCCCTTTATGCCCTAAACACCCAATTTACCCCAATGGGTTTGGTGATGACCTTTTCAGGAAATTTAAATCTGTTACAGGTCATAGAAACTCCATTTGAATTAGGGTTTTGGTCTTGTTTAGGTCTTCATGTTAAACTGGATGAAGCTTTAGACCCTTGTCCCTTAGGTTTTAAATACCTATTGCTTGGTCTAACAAAAGGTTTGATAGAAGCTAACTATGGCATTTTCATACCAAACCTAGATTTGTCAGCGGTTGATTTGGTCTTGTCAACGGCTGAATTGTTCCTGGCAGTAGGTGAATTAGGGTTTGCTACAGGAACCCATTGTCTGTTAGACCAAGTATTAGTCTTATGAAAGGGTCTTTGTCCATGGGTATCAGTCCTTCTAGAGAAGAAAGGAGCTGGTCTAGTGGCCTGAGGACTTGGTTGTACATAAGGTCTAAGTTTGACCATGGTTGACCTATTGTCAGCGGGTGAATTGTGTCCCCTGACACGTTTATAGGCCAAATTTGAAAAATTCCCAGATGTATAGCAAGCCTTTTTAGACACAAATTTAGGCTTGGACTGATAGAACCCTTTCCTATTAACACTTACTTGGCTTTGAGGTGACCTAGGTTTCCTATTCATTTTAGCATACTTGACACTAGGTTTACTTTTTGTTGTTGAGCCAAGGTCAATAGTTTTACCAGTGGCGGGGTTGGTCACAACAATGGGTTTAGTTTCAACTGGTTCATCATTAAGCAGTCCACCCTTAACAAATAGAAAAGGGTTAGCTGCTTTCCATTGTTCTAGGTCAGCCACCTTTTTCTTATATTCCTTAACTGGACTAAGCACACGTGGTGGGGGAATAAATTCTCCTCTTGTAGTTCAGGTATGCCAGTCCAAGAGACATCCTTTTTAAGGACACCATAAAAGTTTCCAGTAGCTGGTGGGATAGCAGCATATTCTTTCATCCCAATCCCAGACATGTCCCCATGTTGTGTTTGCTCACTTACACACTTTTCTAGGGTTTGGCTAGCTTTTTCAAACTTTTCAATTTTTAACACTACATTTTCTTTAGACCCGATGGCTTCATCTAGCCTAAGTTGTAAGTCTGCTCTAGATTTCATTAAAGAATCCCTAGCTTCATTGCTAACTTTCAGATCTCTGGTTAAAACTTTAATTTGATCTTTTAGGTCAAATTCCATTTTTTCATACTCCTCAACCATACCATCAGATTGAGCAAGTCCCCTTTTATAATTGGCTAGTCTGATTTCTACATCAAACATATCAGATTTATATTTTAAAACCTCTTTATTAAGTTTTTCTGTGTTTAACCTACAACCCTTACTACAAAAGACATCATTATATACCTCATTATCTGATGAAGATGAAGAATTGGCCATAAGAGCATATTCCACATGCTCTTCCTCCTTGTTAGCTATTAAGGCTTGATTCTATTCCACTTCATCAGCCATGAAACTCCATTCCCATCCAAGTCCATCAATCCCATGCATGGCCACCATAGCCTTTGATCCAGCATCTTCAACCTTGATGATTTGGCTTGAGGTCTTTCTAGCATCAGTTCTACGTGGAGATCTACACTCCCTCATGAAGTGTCCCATCCTATGGCAGTTATAGCATTCAACCTTGGATTTATCAAATCCAGCAGTCTCCTTGCCATTGAAAGTCATTCTTCTTCCAAACCTTTGTTCCATCTACTGACCCTTATGCTAGCAAGTGCCATACTCCACTTGATGTCCATCTCTTCAAGATCAGCATCACTGATTTGCTCAAGATCCTCATAAGTAACTAGAGAACCATTGGGCAAGGGCAACAATATATGCACATACAGTATCCAAGTCAATACCAGCTGGTTTGAGACTTGGGGAACCAACATTGTAGGTGTCAGCGACTGAAGTTTAGCCACTGACATATGTTGATCCAATGACTGGATGAAATCCAAGCCGATGACATGTGAAACATTGTCAGTGGTTTGTGAGTCATTGTGAGAGATGAAAGTTACACTTCCAGATGTTGAACTTCCTCCTTGTTTGAGAATGGCTTCAGGTTCCATGGTCCTCAATTGATTATAGATATCATCAAAGGAGGCATTGCTATAAGCCTTGGTAGCAATGATAGATTTTGCAAGAATCTCCCATGCATCACCAAGACCTCCAAGAAAGGTAGCTGTGATATCTTGCTCTTCAAGTTCTGTTCCCATGAATTCCAACTTGCTAGTGATGTCTTGTAGATGACTTCTTACCTCACTAAGCTTCTCATTAGGGCGAGCTTTAAAGACAGTATACTCAATCATCAACTTTTTCTTCCTTTGCTTAAGGGTTTCCTCATTACCCCCATAGATGACTTCAAGAGCTTCCTAAAGCTCCTTAGCAGACTTATACGTCTTGAATTTATGTTGCTCCTTAGAACCAAGAGCAAGTTTGAGTGTGCTTAAGGCCTTCATGTCATTCCTTCTATCTGCCACTTCAGCAGCAGAAACAGCTCTTCCATCTTCAGGCTTTGCATTGAGATCATCACCAGTCTGTCCAGCTGTCCTTCGTGTTTCAATAGCAGCTTGAATCTTTGCTTCCTTATTGAATTGATTGTCATACTCAATAACTTCCCAAAGAACATAGTTATCAACTTGAAAATATTGCCTAAAGTTGAATTTCCAAAGTTCAAAGTTATCAGGATCAAGTATTGGAATCTTGAGTTTGTGATTGGAAGATTGTGATACGACTGAGGTGGATATGATGATTAGATGAAATTAGGGTTTTCAGCAATTTAGGGTTTTTAGGGTTCTTTTGATCAAAGTTCCGCAACAAGCTGTGATACCACTTGTTGATCCCAAACATAGATCGATTAGCCTTGTGTTAACGAGATTAAATCAAGTTTAACACATAGAGAAACTTTATGTTAATAACAATCTAAGTGTTATGCAGAATTAACACTTAGAATCAAGAACAATGCTAAACACAATATAAATCAAACTTTCACTTCGATTAATGAAACTTTGCGTACAATAAAAGTATATGAAAAATGTATATTAAACCTAAACCATAAGACCTCCTTTTATAACATAAGGAGTCTTGTACAATAAGCAAACTTGTCAACTATTCTAGGAAGATATATCAAGATAAACATAGAAAATACAAGATACAATACATATCTTCCTAACATATAAAAACGTGTTGACTAAGTATTCTGTTGTAGCTGGGACTTCTCTTGTCAGCGCTTGATTATCTCTTGTCAGTGCTCATTCTGTCAGCACTTGAATTACTCTTGTGAACGATTGAACTCCCTTTGTCAGCGGCATAGTGGTGTAGCTAATTTTATTCCCAACAAATTGGTGATTCGTTTTTCGTCTTCTGGATTTGCTTTAGCGTAAAGGTATGTAACCCTAATTCGATTAATTATAATTGTGTTATTATTATGATCTTGTTAAATCGCTTCTGCTATATGTTATGATGTTAATAAACCTTCACGATCAACACACCAAGTGGATAGTTCCATTAGCCTGTGGTGAGCTTGTTAGACCCTTGTAAATCGTTATTACTTATAAACCTTAAGTAATAACTCTTTACCAAGACTCAAGTGTGTTGTTTTAACAATAGATAAGAACTATGAACAATTAAAACAACAATACCAATAACTTTCAACGTATAGGCTTTTATTAGAATCAAATAAAGAATCGATAACCCACTTTGTTTGCGGAATAACAAAGTGGTTGAATGACAATAGGTTGTGATCTCCTCTACTTAAACGTATAACCAAAGTTTATGTCTAAGCTCTAATCTAAACATTCTTATGCTTCTTGGATATATGGTTTAGTTGGTATTAAGAGAGAAAGGTTTTCCAGAGTTTCTACTCTTGTATTGGTTAACCTTTTCCCTCTCAATGTACACTCCTTTTATAGGCAGTGTAAAACTAGGGTTTGTATTTTCATGATTCAATGCATGGGTTTATCTAGTGGGTGGTTGATGCCCATGATGGATAAACAATACAAAGTACATAATAATCTATTCTAGAAAAGATAAAGTTTGTACTTATAGCTAAGAGTATCCTAGAGGAGATCTACATCATTCAGTTTGGTATTGTCAAACCAAACTGAACTGAAAGCTCTTCTTCAGTACTTGTTCTTCAACAACTAGACTGCCTAGTATTTGAAGCAAAGAATCCTTTGTCTTCTAAGTTAACTGGAAGAGGAAAGTTGAACATCCTTCAGCTACAAAGTCTTCAGTAGGAACTTTGTTCCTCTGGTCATCCTTCAGCAGACTGACCTTACTGCTGAGCATGAAACCCTTAGGGGTATTTTATATTGAAATCCTAGAGTTGGTTCAGGGTCAGTAAATACTGACCCAACAATCTCCCCCTATTTGGATATACAAATAGCCTAAGTCTAATGTTAGTAGTAAGTAAGCATAACAACTTCTTCTTACTTGCACTGAACAATAAATTACTTATAAACATTAGATAATCATTTATTCATTAAACATTACAAATTACAAATAAAACAATACAAATGATTGTTCAATTTTCCTTAGGCCTAAGTTCTTTGGGAGTCTGAATTAATGGATCTGAGTTTATGTTGTCTAGTATAGCAAGCAAGCACATGCTGAAGGTTCTAGCAGCATCAGTACGTCCTGGGCCTCCATGCTGAGAGTAAAAGATCCTTTGAACATTCGAGAGAAGTTCATTTTTCAATTCATCAAGGTCACTGATGCCCACAAAGTCTTGACGTTCTTGATGGTTGAACATTATCATTCCGAATTCTGGTTAATCTAGTACATGGCCAGGGAGATGATTTTGAAACTGAACAAATCCTTTGTATTTCTTTGTAGTGACAAAAATGTCACCCACACCAGGTTGGATCAGATTGGCTCATTTGTTCAGCTCTAGTATAGGATCTTGATCCTCCATAGAAACTTGAGTGCTGATGTTCAGAATCTCACCCAGTCTTTCATGATTTCTCATAAAGTGATCAATTCTGGTGCGAACTTCATCCCATCTCTTGGATTTTCTTTTCTCAATCTTCACACTCATTTTAGTCCATTCAGTGTAAGAAAGTTCTTTCCCTTGGAAGTTTTCAAGGATCTTATCAGTCCCATCGCCCCTATAGAACTTGAGATAAATATCACCTCTGCTAGTCAGCATATAAACATTGGTGATTGGTGAGAGATCTCTTCTGTTCATGCAGAACAATGATAATCTTTATGAATCAAGAGGGTTGATGATTTTCTAGAGAGAGAAACTTAGAGAGAGAAGTGAAAGAAACTTGTATTATGAAAAGTGAGAAATGAACAACCAACACCTCTTTCCATGGTGGAAAGAGGTTTAAATACCCAAGTCCTTAATGGACTTGGGCCTCCGGCCCATGAACATGCTCATGGGTTGGGCTATTTAATAAATGAAACTAAACACTACTACGAGCCTATAACTATATTGTTGGAGTGACCGAGACTTTCTATATACGTAAAACGTATTTCCAACAATCTCCCCCAAAGGGAGGTCACTCCAAATTTACAAAGTCCTAATCTAGCATGTTAGATCTTGTTCTTGAGCTCGTAGTCCACTTTCTCTTTTCTTTCTTTTTCTTCCTTTTGTGAATATGTGTTGAATAGTATCAGCCTTTTGCTTGGAACACGTTCTTTTGGCCTTTCACGTGCAGTCTTTATTTTCTTGTGATGTTCGCCTCTTTGTGACTTCATGTCCCACACTTTTATCCTTTGTTGAATTCTTGAAAGTTTCAGAGTCGATACAGCGGAAGACTTTTAGGTCATACTTTCTTGAATTTGCAGAAGTATTTGGTGCAGAAGGAATAAGCATGTGAGGACGTCTTCAATAGGTACACCGCAACGCCACCGTCTTCAACAGGTACACCGTAACGCCACCGTCTTCGAATGCAGCAACATAATAAGACACGAATAAAATGGTTTTGACATTTTATTCTAATTCGGTAGCATTTTACCTCCGGTCGGTGAAGACCGTTGGACGATATTAGATATCGTACCCGTGACGGATAGTTTCAATTAAGTAACTTCCTGACAGGATTTCGCGGGTAAACCCGTTCTCTTTATTCGACCGTCCAAAGCTGACTGCGAACATAAAGAGTGAATCATTTGGATTAAAAATCCTTATGATTGAAGCCGTCAATTCATGAAACCTGGAACAAGTGAATTTTTAATTAAGATATTCACCATCGTTGCTTTCCAGTTGTCACAAACTTAATTCAAATTGAATCTTGCTTGTCACCTACCAAGTGCTGTTTGATGTTAACACTAGAAGGATTTCCACTCGTCACTGTGAACACTAAAGAGTGTCACTCTGAGTGTTCTGGCAAGATCATACGATAATGCGTAGAGGCCTGGAACGAGTTTAAGTTCAATTAAGAATTAAACTACTGTTTCTTTCCAGTTGTCACAAGATTAGTTCTTAAAGAACCGCATGTGTCACCTACCATGAGCTTGTTTGATGTTGGCTCAAGCAGGATTTCCATCTTTACTGTAATACTTGTGTATCACTCGGATGTTCTGGCAATATTACAAGAATACCGCGTAGGACTCATAAAGATCTCTTACTTTTCACAGTGTGTGAAGAAGCAAGGTATAAATTGAAAGTGTCCTAATGAGACTTTTGATGATCTCGTGGCTCTAGACTCGATAGTGCGTTTTGATTTAGTGATCGATGGCTGGAGAGGAGTGCCACCTATTCAATATCAGTCTATTCGGAGTGAATAAACCAATAGATAACGTGTTGATCTCCGTGTGATTAAAACAAATACCTTTTGAGAGATATTTGAGTTAGCTGGAGAGGGTTGTGCATTGCATCACTGGGTCCATGATGGCTTTCTTCAATATCGAGAATCATTAACAAATGATCTCAATAGCATATGTATTGACCCGGTTTCTGCCTAAAGTTGTAAGGAGGGCTTCTTTCTTTACACCCTTTATCTTTACAATTCTTTTTAATTCTTCAACCCCTTCAATGCTTACCAATACGTCATCACTAGCACCTTGTTGTGATTGTTCCAGTGCTATCTTAAGTACTTGGTCGGCATTCAGCTACGTTCACATTCATTCTCCATCTTTCCTAGGACTTCTAATTCTATCTAGGGAATTGTCTTTGGGAAGATTCCATCGGTTCTGATGAATCATTGGACTAATACCTATACCTACCACCCTTTTGTCACCACATCCGTCGTGAGTTAAGTGTGTTTTGGGTTGATATAGTCACCATGAAAAATCCTTGAAAATCACTTAAAGCACTTGTGATATTGTAATCAAAGTTTTTGTGCCTTAAGTGTTTTGATCATCAAAAACGTTCCCCCTTAACTTGTGCATTACACATGTTAGGTTGGTTTATCTTTTAAGCCTTTTTATTGTTTAGCCAAATATCATTAAGTCTCCTTAATCCCATTTTCTCCCCTTTCCAAAATGTTAACCATCAATATTTTGGATATTAATGGATTAACCGGTCTTTGGGTAATAAAATGAAATTAGATGTTGGCCGAAGAACATATTAATGCTCCCCCTCAAATTAGTGAGGGTTTGTTGTAGTGCTTGAGTATGATATGTTTTGAAAGATTTAGAATCTCGAGAGAAATTCTTGAAAAAAATCATACTTTACACTACAACATGCCACAAAAGCTGATTATACAAAAAGTAACATATTCACAATTATAGACATATGGAGTTGACCTGTTATAAGACGAACCATAATTAAATGGTTCATTCCGTGAACCTATGGTGAGCTCCATATGGTCGTCCACCGACGAATCCTTCTATACTTAGTATCAACCGGTGCTTCCTTAGGAGTTCCTCGATCTTCTTAATCGCGTACGTTGCTCCTCTTTTTCATTGGCTTGTACAGGTGTAATGGAATGCTGGAAGCGGTAGGTTGGCATTGAGAACCGTCAGATCATCTCGAACATGCTTGAGCGTACCATCGCTGAATTTGTGCAGTTCGGAGAATCGCATATATTGCATGACGCTAGTCTCATTTGGATAAAAGATCCCTGCTTCCGGCGTTGTCGTCCCCATATAAACCTTCTTGTTCTTATGGAAATTACTGAGTGGAGTTGTATGGGGACGTTCCAAGTTTAACTGCTTCTGATAACTCTCCACTCCAAGTTGAAGGTCTTCCACCCGATTTTGAATGACGATTTTTCTAGCATATTGTCGAAAGTTGGAGCTCAATGCAATGACTATCTCAGGTGGTAAATGATCAACTTTCTCCTGAGCCAATAACAACAGAATATCTTCGATGTCTTCAAGTTGAAGATACTGGAGATCACTTTCGTCAATTCGATATTCTTTCTCATCAGTGCGTTTGAACACGATTACATTCAAGTAATCATAGCCGAATACCGTCTGAGTGGTTGCTCCTTGAATGCTTTTGATCCTGTGAGTCGAGACAATAGAAGCACCTCTCTTAGGACGATGGAAGTGATTGTAAGCTAACATTTTCTTTGGATTCTAGTGAGATATGCCAAGTGATGCATAAGTGTCATAAAACTTGAGCAATTTCTTTCTCCATATTACATTAGGTACTTTATCCTCTATCCATGGAACATTCTCCAAGTGAACAGCCTTGACTATAGTGAGTGACGTGGCATATTTCTGTGCTCCATTTTCAAGGTATTCAAGATCGTGAGTAACAAATTGCTCTATTGGGATTGTTGTAGAACCGGCAATGACCGTTGGTGTAAGAGGTCGCAATACGGGAGTCTGAATTCCTGTAGTTGTCGCTCTCATTGCCTTGGTAAGCTCATTCAAATGATATTCTGCTTCATTATGGCTGATCTTCAAAGTATCAAAGAAGTCCACGTTTGCAGCTGCCATTTTGATCAGATCCGGAGTCATTGTCGGTTTCCCATAAGAATACCGTAGAAAGGCCGAGTAATCGATAGGGTTGTTGAGGAATTGAGTCAACTCCATTTCAGTTGCAGTGTCAAAAGGATGCTGTGGTGCTGTATTTGTTAGCCAAAGTTACTCCTGTACTGTGTCATCGATGACTAAAGATTCAGCAAACGTTGGTTCTGGTACATTTAAGTCTTCAACTTACATATCAATGTTGTGCTGATCTTCAGATGGTGTTGAAGGTTGATCTTGCATCACAAGTATATCATCGCGAGGTTCGTCTTCTAGGATTGGCCCTGTTGGTTCTTCTGCTTGCATATATTCTACAAATTCATTGTAAGAATCAGTAGTAATAGCTGGTGCAGTAGATATACCTGTGTCAAGTTGCTGAGTTGCTGGTACAGTAGACGTTATTGTCTTTTCAACAGTTTCAGCAATGTTTTATGCAGCTTCCTCTAAACCTTTCTCAGTAGCCTTATCACTATCATTCTTATTAGGCTCTTCGGCATTAGTACCCGTTTCGTCATTCTTATCACCCTTGTTGGTTCCATTACCGTCTTCATTATCATCATCGTCATCCTCGTCGTCATATGTATCCTCGTCCTCATCTTCATCGTCATCCTTATCCTGTTCTTCCTCATCCTTTTCTTCCTCCTCATCTCCTTCCTTATCCTCTTCCTCATTTTGTTCATTGTCACCATCATCCTCCTCATCGTTACCCTCATCTTCTTCCTCCTCTAGTTCATCTTCATCGTCAGGCTCAGAGTCGGTAGTATCTGCGGGTGTATCTTCAATAATTGCTTTGTTGAGATATTGCAGAACTTTTCGCTTGTGTTTCGATTTATGAGCTTTCATATCTAGCAGACATGTCTGTAACAATGTCATCAGTTGAAGGGTAGATAAACCATTACCGACAAAATTTAGTAGTTGTTGATCAACATAAGACTTGACTTCTCGTCGAATGATCGTGGTCATCTTCTCGTCAGTTGACCCAAGAAAAGCAGCATTTTCTTTATCACGAGTTTTCTTCTCTTTAAGAAATGATTTATGTTTTGCTTTAAGTCTAGACACTCTGTCTGTTAGTTTCTGAAGTGTAGGCTCATTAGGTTGCGGTTCCTTGGGAGGAGTGGTGATCCTTTCAATCAATGTAGCGATTTGTGTAGCTTGAGCCTCCAGCTGTTGTTGAAGAGACTTGATCAGTGGATCATTGACTGTGAGGAATGGATTGGATGTGGATGATACTTGTGGTTCTGCTGGTGGAGGTGTAACCATAACTGTTAAGGTGGTGGTGGATGATACTGGTTGTTCAAGGATAGGTGTTGATGTAGATTCAGTGATTGGGGCGGTGGTTGATACGGGTTGTTCAGTTGTGGATGACGGTGTAGATTCAGTGGTTAGGATGGTGGTTGATACAGGTTGTTCAACAAGTGCGGGTGTGATAGCGGTTGTTATGACCTCACTGATGACCGGGGTGGATAATGGTGGAGTAGTGGTTGATGTAACAGTAGTTATGGGAACATCCACCATTGCTTCATTTGTTGACGGATCAGTGTTTGTGACCTCAATACCCTCCCTTCCAAATTAAGATATTTTAAAACATCATCAGAGCCGGAAGTAGACTTACTTTGAAGTTGAGTCTCTGGTATGAGAGTTGCATGAGCATCGTCGTTTAACACCATGTGAGTTGGTTCTGGTAAGGATGTGGTAATATTGGCGTCTCGATACATCATACTTGTATCTGTGTCTGCACCGCTCTCACGTTCTTCACTCTGCTCACGACTTTCAAAGTGGAAGTTATCAGCATCTTCATAAGCATCTTCATCGGTAGGATCTTCATAAAATGCCATGTCAGCATCAGGATTGCCGAATTCTGCTAAGTCCTCAAACATTCTTGAGCCTGATCTTGTGGAGAAGGCTTCTTGTCTGCTTTGTTGAAGAATGATACGCAGTCGTTTGGCTTTAGAAATTTGTTGTTGAGCAGGTTCATTTGAAGCAACACTTGCTTCTTTACTGTTTGTCTACTTTGCTTTCTTAGGCCTTCGGAGTGGTATTTCTTCCTGTTCTTCCTCTGTTTGGGTCATCTCAGCATCTTCAGCATCTTCATCAATTAAATGCTCTTTCCCTGTGCCTTTGTCTTTTGATGAAACAGCCGATTGGCGCTTGGAATTTCTTTTCTTTCGTTTTCCTTTTTGCGTCTCTGATTGTTTTTTGGAGGGATCTGCATTTGCTCGTTTGAACTGTGCTTCAATATCTTGTAGCATTTCTCTGTAATGATCATTTTCCTTTATTCCTTCATTCATCATGATTGCTGGCACATGAGCTGGTCTGAGTTTATACTTTGTGAATTGATTATCCGCAGTTATAGTGTCTAACACATCGTCATTATCTTGAGTATGATAGAAGAAATTCCCACGAGGATCAATATCTGGGTGACTCTTCATGAAGTAATTGATAATGAGTTTTGTGAACCTTGGAAATGGGAGATGCACCGCTTTTCTCTTGGAACTTGTGAATTGATGACAAAATTCCTCCCAAAGTTGTAAAGCATAATCCACTTTAGATCCGGTGTAGATACCCCAAAAGATAACTGCCTAAGCGGGTCGCATTGCGTCTGATCCGCAAATCTTGGAAGTAAGGCATTTTACTAAAGTGGTGACAATATCTTTCCAAGGTTGCCCAATGTGTGATGTGTTAAATTGAGAAATAAAACCAATTTCACCCTCATAATTCAATTCTCGGATTACTCTAAGCAGTTCTTCTAAATCTGGGTCAGGCACAAAGTGTTCCCCTTTTGCTAGCTTAGGGAGCTTAAATAGTTGCCTAAACTGACGCAGGTCAAATGTCAAGTTTTTGTTGTTTAGAGTAAAGGAGATTATCTTCTTTGAAAATTGCTTTGCTAGTGTGATTGAGGCAGTTGCCCAAAATTCGTGCATGTAGACTTCAGGGACTGATGCAGTGACACGTAATGCATCCTTTATTGGTGAACAATCTAGGATGTCTGTTGCGATTTTGAATGCCGCCAAAGAAGGATCGAAATCATCTCTCAGACGAAAGTTATTTGGTGCATGTTGAATTCTAGCCTTAAGTGGAACAAGGATGAGATCTAGACGTTTTTGTTCTTCTTCGGTGATCGACATTTTCCTTCTTTGAGATAAACACAAGCACATTTGATATATACACATATATATCTCATAAACTATGTAAATCCTAAGCATTGGATATAAAACACAAAAAATGTCACCACATATGTTTGAGTTGCACAAAACAAGCATAGTTCATATGGACAAAGATCATATATTCATAATCACATCTAGAATTAATAGATATTTAAGGCAAAGGCATGGTAAAACTATGTCCACTATAGTGCTTAACATATCTTAAAAACTTGCAAATTTTGTCCATCGTAACAATGCATCGTATTGTACCCATCGTAGTATATCCATCGTATTGTACCCATCGGACTAGACCTATCATACTATACCCATCGTACTATACTCATTGCGCTGGTGCGATCGTAGCGAACCCATCGTACTACCCCCATCACACTGGTGCAATCGTACTGAACCATCGCATTGGTGCCATCGTAACGGACCATCGCATTGGTGCCATCGTAACGGACCATCGCATTGGTGCCATCGTAACGGACCATCGCATTGGTGCCATCGTAACGGACCATCGCATTGGTGCCATCGTAACGGACCCATCGCATTGGTCCATCGCAGCGGACCATCGCAACGATCCATCGCAATGGACCATCGCAACGAGCCATCGCATTGGACCATCGCAACAGGCCCATCGTATTGAGGCATCGCAGCGAAGGGATCGTAGAAAGGCCATCGTAGTCAATGCGATGAGAATTGATCGTAGCCATAGATCGCATTCTTGGTGATAGAACCTAGGCAAGTCTTAAAAGTGCGATAACGGGACAAATAAGATGTTATAGGCCAACCTGTTTATAACCAATGTCTATCTAGACACGACGAACAAATCCCAGCTCTAAAATCTCATTTTTATCGAGAATCTATGAACCCCAGATTTGATCATATTCGTATGGATACATGTTATAAGATTAGGAAGTGAACATGATAGCATCATCTAAAAATATAAGCACTGATAAACAAGGTTATACCTAGATCAAAGATAAACGAGAGGCACAATTAGATGGGACTTGAAGCTTCTATCAATGGCGGATAGAGAGAAAGTATGTGTGAGTTTCTGTGAAGACAGACAAACGAGGGGGGGTGTTTATTTGACTTTGGTCAAACCATGTTGCAAGAAATTGCAACTTGGTCCCCCTTTGTTGCAAGTGTGCAATTGTTTTCCCCCAAGGTTTAAGATGTTTAAACAAAACATGTAAAAACACGTGAACTAGCTAACACCTAAACCCGTAACGTCTTATCTTAGAAAACAAACACGACAACAAACTCCTAAAATTTAATAGTAAACAGGCTATACCTCAAATCACATAAGATTACAAAGCATATAATGATGAAGATGGTCGGTTTATATTTTCTGAAAACCCTTTTTGAAGATGAAATTTAATTCCAAAAGTGATATAATGTTTGCTCCCCTTAAACATAGACCCGTTTTCTATT
The DNA here is from genome assembly GCA_025667525.1 of Glebionis coronaria. Lineage (NCBI taxonomy): Eukaryota > Viridiplantae > Streptophyta > Magnoliopsida > Asterales > Asteraceae > Glebionis > Glebionis coronaria. The sequence continues at coordinate 34,419 of JANFOE010001096.1, forward strand.
TAAAGAGTTGTAGTCATTGTTTTTAAAAGAACAAATATCCATGAAGATTTTTACCGGTTTAGTGATTTTATGGAACGATTCTGGTGGCAATAAGATTTCTCTTATTTTGACAAAATAAGTGCACTGATACGTACACTAATTTGTGTTAGATCAAGTTATAAAGTAAACTTAGTCCCTTACAAGGTTTTAAAGTAAACCTTGCCCGAGAAAATTAATTCCCGTTGTGAGCCAACGTTTTCACAAGAAATACGCGACTTTAATGCGAAAAGCGGGTTGCAGTCTGAAATAACTACAAGCCATAATGGGCATGTTTTAAAACATATACAACTTTTATACAAACTCTATTTATGGCGCCGTGTCAATTTTAATCGACATTTCTAAGGCCGTAAATATTACCGTACTAAAAGACATGCCCGTTTTGAAAATGAAAAATATTTTTGGATTTTCTTGATTTTATATTTTTTATGATTTTGAATGTTTTATTTTATGGTTTTTCTATGTTTTATATTTTTGTATTTTTCTTTTGGTGGTTTAAATATATACGATAATATACAAGATCACGATCAAAGGATACTCGAGAATAGTTTACCACTACTATTCTTCAGATTCTTCTACCAACTCCTTAAGTGTCGCTGGTAAGAATGATTTCATGCCTAGCTTTTCGATCAAAAACTCGATACGTCCTCGATCTAAGGCCTTTGTGAATATATCTGCCAGCTGATACTCAGTGTTGACGAAGTAGAGTTCGATCACTCCATTTTCCACTTGCTCTTTGATGAAGTGGTAGCGGATGTCAATGTGCTTTGCTCGGGAATGTTGAACGTAGTTGTAGCACAAAGCGATTGCACTTTTGTTATCACAGTACATCGGGATTTTTTTGAATCCAAGACCGTAGTCAGTCAATTGTGATCTCATCCAAAGAACTTGAGCACAACAACCGGACATAGCAATGTATTCAACCTCCGTACTTGATATCGCAACGCTTTTCTGCCTTTTTGATGCCTAACTAACAAGTCTATCTCTAAGAAGTTGTACACTGCCAGAAGTGCTACGTCTGGTATCTTGACACCCGGCATAATCCGCATCTGCATATGAAATTAGTGCAATAGAGGAATCCTTCGGATACCACAGACCACGATGAAGTGTTCCTTTTAGATACCGAAAGATCCTTTTCACAACATGTAAGTGCTTTTCGGTAGGCCGAGCCTGATACCGGGCACACATGCCTATAGCAAATTGCAAATCAGGCCTACTAGCAGTCAGATATAGAAGGGTGCCAAACATTCCACGGTAAAGTTTAGGATCGACAGCTATCCATTCCTTATCTTCATCTAACTTGGATCTCTCCACCATTGGAGTATCCACGGGGTCACAGTTTTCAAAATGATACTTCTTTAATGATTCAAGAGCAAATTTGGATTGATTAATGAAGATGCCTCTGGGATTCTGAGAAATTTGCAACCCTAAGAAAAATGAGATTTTTCCCATCATCGACATCTTAAAGCGTGTGGACATAATTTTCTCAAAATGGTCAGACAAACGTTGATTAGTAGCAGCAAATAGTATATCATCAACATAAATTTGTACCAGTATCATGTCGTTGTCCTCCTTGAGAATGAATAACGTTGGGTCCACTTTGCCTTTGGAGAAGCCTTTCGAGATGAGATACGACGATAAGAGATCGTACCACGCGCGTGGAGCTTGTTTCAACCCGTAAAGAGCCTTCTTGAGCTTGTACACGTGATTAGGATACTCCGAGTTGACGAATCTATTCGGCTGGCTTACATAGACATCTTCCCTTAATTCACCATTCAGAAATGCCGTCTTAACATCCATTTGGTAGACGATCATATTCATGTGAGCAGCATAAGCAAGGAATAGTCTAATTGCCTCCAATCGTGCAATAGGGGCAAAGGATTCTTCAAAATCAATACCCAAAGCTTGTTTGTAACCTCTAGCAACCAATCTAGCTTTGTTTTTCAGCACAGTACCTAACTCATCGAGTTTAACCTTGTATACCCACAACAATGTCAAGATTTCAACGTTGCTGGGTAACGGAACTAATTCCCACACTTCAAGACATTGGAATTCATTAAGTTCCTCTTGCATGGCTTCAATCCATGATGATTTGGTCATGGCTTGTTGCCAGGTTTTAGGTTCTGTGTCTGAAAGAAATGCATCAAAATAACAATATAATGCATGTTTTTGGAGTTGATGGCGTGTTAAGACTGGTCGATCGATGTCACCAATAATATTGGCGATTGGGTGATCCTTTGTCCATTTAGTGTTGTGAGTTTCAATCCGTGGTGGTCGGGAGTGAACGATTGCAGGAGCTTCCTCTGAGGTAGACGCACCGGTAGGGTCTTCAGGTATATGTGAACCAAAGAAGGGAAGCTCTTGTAAGTGAGCATATTCCAAATCGTGATCATAGAGTTCCTCTTCAACATCATTAGGAACGAGTGGGGGTGAAGATTCAGGTGTTGTTTGTGAATTGGTGGGGGATGGGACATCTGGTTCAAGAGTAACAGTAGATTCCTCGGATAGATTTCCATTATCTTGAGCAACAACTTTGGGAATCGGAGCTACTGATGTAGGTGCTGGAGAATCATTACTCGGTGGATCAAAGAATTCATCAAACATAGGTTGAAATAACTTATCCCACTCGGACCTTGTAGGTGGTATAAATGATGGAGAAGTAGGATTGTTAGGAGTTAATCCGGAACTGATTGTACCAGTTCCCATCTCGTGTAATGCGGGTTCAGAGCTGTGTTGCTCAGAAGCCATCGCTGTCAGCTCATCAAAATCGACATCCAAGGTTTCTACTAGCTTGCCAAGACGACGGTTATAAATGCGGTAAGCTTTCTTTGCAGGCGAGTAACCAATAAAAATTCAAATATCAGCCTTCGGTTGAAGTTTTCCCAAATTCTCACTATTTGTATTTGGATAACACAGTGCACCAAACACATGAAGATATGAAATATCGGGTTTGTGTCCATGAAGTAGCTCATATGGAGTTTTACCATGACGTTTACGAATGATGGAGCGGTTTTGGGTATAACATGCGGTTGCCACTGCTTCATCCCATAAGAATAAAGGAGCATTTGCATAAATCAACATAGTTCTAGCAGCTTCCATAAGTGTACGGTTACGTCTTTCAACGACACCATTTTGTTGTGGAGTGCGAGCCACAGATGTTTCATGAGAAATACCAACCTTTTCATAATAATTTCGAAGAGTCTGGTTAACGAACTCAGTGCCGTTATCAGTCCGAATGCGGCGAACAGTAGCATTACGACGTACTTGGATCATCTTTAAGAAAGTAATGATATACTCTGGTGCTTGATCCTTGGATGCTAAAAATTTTACCCATGTAAACCTTGAGAAATCATCCACTATGACGAGGATGTATTTTCTACCACTCACACTAGCCGTACGCATTGGCCCGCAAAGATCCATGTGCAAAAGATATAGTGGTTCTTGGTTGGTGTCTTCTGCTTTAGGTTTGTAAGATTTCTTGGTGCTTTTCCCCAAAGAACACGCGGAACATAAATGATCCTTGTCGAACTTAAGTTTTGGAAGACCACGAACAAGTTCGTTTTTAGCCAAATGGTTAATAGCATCAAAGTTAAGATGAGATCACCGTCGATGCCACAACCATGACTTGGTCTTAGATGCTTTGGAGAGTAGGCAAACAGGAGAGGCGGCCATCATGTTTTGAATAGACAGTGTGTAGAGATTATCCCCTCGAGAACCTTTTAACAAATCATTTCCTGCAAGATCGCGAATAAAGCAAGTATGTTGTCGAAAAGCTACTTCAAGGTTTGAATCGCAAAATTGTCCCACTGAAAATAGATTGTGACCAAGTCCCTCCACGTAATAAACCCTTGAAATCGTAACATTCCCAATTTGGTATTCACCATAACCCATAATCTTCGCAATACGGTCGTTGCCGAATTTAACTGTTCCTAGAAACTTGCTGACGAAATTTCTGAGCATCGAGCGGTCTCCAGTCATATGTTTGGAGCACCCCGAGTCCAAATACCAAAGAATAATTTGGACGACCTGAAAATATTACCAAACACAGACGATGTATCGGATTCTAATTGTTCCTCTGAGTGAGCAGGTACAGATGTAATTATCTTAGATTTGCTATCAGACGAAACTTTAGGCTTCCAGATTTTCTTACTAGTGGTTGGCTTAGATTCTAGTTGTCTAGTATTCTGAGGTACTTTTTGACTGGGGACATTACCACTGGTAGGCACAATAGTGGGGGCAGACCTAGTTAAAGGGCGCTTTTTCCATTTCTTAGTGCTAGAGTTCCTATTTAAAGGACGCTTAGACCTAACTTCCGTGGATGTGATCCTAGTTAAAGGACACTTAGTTCCATTCGCAGTGAAGGTCCTACCAGTGGGTTTCCATTGCCAACCAACTTGGGTGAATTTCTTCCCCGTTGGAATCCATTCAAGATTTTTCTTAATAGCATGCATTTCATTCACATGATCAACAAGGCATAAATCATGACGATGAGAAAACATGCATTCATTACAATTCCAACATTTCGCATTAGAATTCACATTTTGCTTAGGTTTCCACACATAAAGAGAACCTTTTGTCTTAGCTACATGATTCTTTTTATTTAAAACTGAAATAACATTCCTAGGGTGCACTTCTACTTTCTTCTTCTCAGTCCTATTAGTGGAAGGTTTGATCCTATCTTTCTTGTCTTGAGATCCTTTTGCCTTAGTGGACACACATGTAGAAGCCAAGGGAACATTAGTGACAGATTTTGACTTAGCCTTGATGGATGTGTTTAATACAGGCTTAGCTCCTGGGGTCTTATTGAATGGAGTAATGGCAATGGTGGTTTATTGCTTAGATGGTACAAATATCGGTTGCCCAATGTACTCTAAGTTTGCTAAACAATCCTGAACGCGATCCACATATAATAAAAGCTCATATACACTATGACTTGTGGGATCACGTTCATGTATTTCATCAACAATCTCTCTAGCTAGATCAGCATGTTCTAAGGCATTTTTCATAAATGTGGCAAACTTAGTGGGACTTTTCTTAAATTTTAGATCCCGATATAGCACACGTGGGTTGGGTTTGGGAGCACTAGAGGTCGAGGCAGAGACATTAGCTGGATTATCAACACTTTCTCGTCCTTTGAGTTGAAGTGTCTCCTTTAATTCTGCTATAACCATGTTTTTGTCTATGAGCTGAATTTTTAGGTCAGAGGATTCCTCACATTTCCTGTTCAGTTTGTCAATTAATGACTTTTGTTCTGTCGCATTAAAAGCGAGGCGTTCTTCTAGTGAACCAGAAGTTTGTGAGTCACCCTGCCTTAATTGTTCACGCTCTCATAGCGTAGAATTAATTCTATTTTCTAGGACATGATTCTTATTCTCTGCAGCCTCTAGTTCCGTTTTTGTTTCTAGTAATTCTCTCTTAATTCTCATCATCTCTTCCTCTAAATCCTGAACCATCTAAATCATCTTGTCACTTGTCTCAACGGAGTTTCCACCATCATTTAGTTTTGAAAGAGTTTAGTTTTTAGATTGATTCTCAATTTCAAGAGATATAGAATGTTGTTGAAGCTCATTAAAACTTTTTGAGAGTGTATTATACGAATCTTAAAGCTTTAAAAATTCAGCGTTGGATTCATGACAAGAATGATTATCTACAGTATTGACATGTTGAGACGTATTCACAGATTCATGCACATCATCACAAATATTCACAGTAGATGAAATTTCATGAGTATATTTAACAGTAACAACTTGCATCACTTCGAGAGACACCATATGTTCTAAGAATCAGTCATATTCGGATAAAATCTTTTCCTTTTCAATTAAATGTTGTTCATAAGCATCATCCATTTCATAGAAAACTTTTTGAACTTCACCAATTTCAAAACTTAGATTACACGCTAGATCATAGACTCCTTGTTTAATATGGTCCACAAACGGAACGATCTCTTTCTCAAACACCGTTTTCATGTGTTCGAATGCCCATTCTCCAGCGGTTTGAGCCGTTGAAGTCGTACATTCCAGGATGACCTTGTCAAACTCAGTAAGGTATTGCCCAATCTAATCCAAGCTGAGCTTTACCGTACTAACCGGTGGAAGATTCTTCGGAATTTCCTTCGGTTGGTCCGAGTTAACGAGTGTAGGAATTATACTAAGGCATTCTCTAGTAGGCATGAAAGTGGATGTTTGGATAGTTCTATTTTGCATATTAAATCGAGTTCTAAGATCTATTGTAGCATTTTTTGCATTCATTTAAGCATAATCATATTCAGGATATGTAGGAAGTAATTTTAACCGCTTCTCTTCATATGGTGTCATACTCTCAGAATCATTCAAGAACACAATCGGATCTAATACCAATCCTAACTTGGTTACATCATAAAGTCGTGGGTTGTGGTGAAGCGCTTGCTTTGCATACCCCGGGTTAGGTGGTAGGTCTATTAGACGCGATAGATTGAACTCTTTAAATTATGCATGAAACAAGTGTACTAGATGTGAAGCAGCATATTGTTTTAAAAGCTTAATTTCCGTTTCTTTTTTTCTTTCAGACGTCTTAATTTCCATTTCAATCTGTTTGGACTCAAGAATTTTGAAATCCGTTTGAAGCTGTTGAAAATTATTAACGACTGACTCTTTTTCTTTAAGTTCATTCGAAAGATTTGCTCTTAAACTCTCAATTTCTAGCAGATTGTCCATTTGAACTTTCCTAAACCTATCAAATTCAGGATTGGTTAAGGTAGTGGACACAGGAGTTAATTCCAAGGTTTTAACCTTGTCCTTATGCAAAGCAAGCTCGGCAGATAAAGTCTGATTAACATTGAGGGTTTCACGGACCGCACTATTCATTTGGCTAAGTAAAGATGCAGGGACTATAACCAAATCAGGTTGAGCATACGAATTGGTAGTCGTAAAAGCTCCCGGTTGTGGTTCACTCAAAGTCTGAGGACTTTAATTGATATTGCTATCATTGTTTGTCTCATCGATTGAGTTACTAACTACCAGAGGCTGTTCCAAATACTCAGACATTTGCTCAACTTGATAAGGTACAATACTAGTATCTTTAGCAGTATGTGGTACCTCAGAAATTGTATCAGCTCCATATAGTGAAAGGTTTGCCATGAGAGCTGCTTTGGCGGTGTTAAGATCATCACAATCAGAGTCGTATGCATCCAAGTCATCACATTGATATGCAGCATTGTTGGTGATGACTGTTGTGAGACCGTCAGTTTCTGCTACTCCCGGATCTGCAAGGAATGCCAACTCTTCTTCATCAAGCTCACGTCCTTGGGCTTGAGCATTCACCAGGTAGATCTTCTCCTGAAACCATGTGCCGTCCCTTTTTCTCTTAGGCTGCTTGCACTCTCGGGCCATGTGCCCTTCCCCTTTGCAGTTGTAGCAAATAACCACCTTCATTTTTACCAGTGCCATTTCCTCTTGTAGCAGTAGTATTGGATGAATGTGCACCAGCAGTAGACGAATTATATCTCCCTTAAAGTGGTTGCACCATGACTCTTCCGTCCTGAATTGTTGCCTGTTGTTGAGAGTTAGAAGAGTTCCTTAGCTAATTGTTAGTTGTTGCTTGACCTCTGTAACCTCGTTTGTTCAATGTTTGACTTAGATAAGAAGACATTTAAGCAAGGATATCGGTAGGGCTATCTCCTTGTCTAAACTCAGGGACAGGGATGTCATCTTCACAGTAGAATGCTGGTGCTGCTTGAGCTATAATCTGATTGGATGAAGCACTGACTTGTTGTGAGTAATGAGGTTGAGGAGCCTCAAGTTGTGGATAGGTACAAGAAAGGTTTGTTGGAGGTTGATACAGTGAATACTGGTGTGAAGCATAAGGTAATGGATGTGTATCTCCTTGTGATGATGATGTTGCTGGTTGGTGATAAGATGTAGGCGACTGTGGCAGAATCGAGTACTGTGGGAAGCTTGGTGTTTGATACACAGGTTGATATGAGTATTTGTGTCCTAAAGCAAGCTGAGAGTTGTGGTATGACAGTGTAGGATGGTTTTCCAATAATGCCATTGGTTCATGATAAGATCCCCGAGAGATTCGGATTTGGATCACATGCTTCTCATTTTGTTGTAAGAAAGCATAGATTTGATCTAAATTGGACTTGTGTAAATCGTGAATCATCTTGACATCAGTGACATATTGACTCCATTCAGGGGGTAATGTGTTCAAAAACTTGGTGTTTAATTGAAACTGTTCAATCCTTAGGTTATAGACGTTCATGTCATTCATCAAAGTGGTAAAACGCCAATAAAAATCATGAAGAGTCTCCCCTGGAATGTATTTTAACCTATCAAACAAATCATACAGTTGACACTCTCGTTCTTGCTTAGTGAGAGATGTCCCTTGTAACAAAACCGCAAGTCGGTCCGAAAGTTTCTTTGCCACCGTGTGTTCACTTACCATTCGAAAGATATCGGGTGGAAGGGCTTAAAGAATTGTCTGAACAGCCCTTTCATCGGTATCTGCAATGATTTTGTTGGCATCGGTTAACTCATGATCTCCCTTGTCCTTGTCACGTTGTTGACGGTAACCTCTCCCCAATCTAATGGACCTTTATCAGTTGATTGAAGCATAAGTCGACCATTTTGTTTGCCCATGATGTACGTTCTCATGCGACCTTGCCATGCTTCAAATAAATCTTTGATGAGCAAAGGTGGGCGAGTATCGGTTTCCGAAATGATCGAGATATCGGTAAGCGAAGTCATAGTTGGCATATATGAATGTGAGTTCATTTTGTGATCCCTTGAAAAAAGATTATCAAAAAAATGATCGAGCAAAGAAATAAGATTTCGTGTTTTAATGTTGTTTAAATAAAGATATTATGATCTTTTGATTGTGTGTTTTTTGTTAATGTCTCCAAATAAAAGCAAAGATGAAAAATCCTCTAAGTGTTGAACAACTATGGCTGATCGTACTTTGATCGGACTCCCAGATCGTATTGCGATCGTACTCCCCTATCCTAGTTAAGTGATCGTATCCTAATTGTAACCTTGATCGTACTCTACAATCATGGTGACGGATCGTACTCTGAGCTAAGTGAGCTATCGCACTGAGTAATCTTACCTTGATCGTAGTATGGATCGTACTGAAGGATCGTAGTGAGCTATCGTACTAACCAAACATACCTTGATCGTAGTATGGATCGTACTAGGCAATCAGATTGAGGGATCGTACTCTGCAATCGTACTGATGGATCGTAGCGAGGATCGTACTAACCAAACTTACCTTGATCGTAGTATGGATCGTACTAGGCAATCAGATTGAGAGATCGTACTCTACAATCGTAACAATGGATCGTGACTATGGATCGCAAGTAGAAACCCCCAGGGTTTATGCAAACACAAAGTCAGATCGTACCCCTGAAAAATAGTCCGAGACTTAAGATCACCAAGAAAGAAAGGTTTTTTACCTTGAAAAACGTGATTCTAACCAAACGAATATCACCAAATCGTTACTAGAACTATTTAGAAGATATGTAGATCACTTGGAATCAAAGAACATGAAAAAATTTTGTAACTTTTGGAAAAATCAATCAAAAACACATGAACACACTTAGAAAAAGTATGAACAACACAAAACCAATCTTTATTTCATCCCATAGCTCTTGATACCAATTGTAGAACAATGATAATCGTTATGAATCAAGAGGGTTGATGTTTTTCTAGAGAGAGAAACTTAGAGAGAGAAGTCAAAGAAACTTGTATTATGAAAAGTGATAAATGAACAACCAACACCTCTTTCCATGGTGGAAAGAGGTTTAAATACCCAAGTCCTTAATGGACTTGGGCCTCCGGCCCATGAACATGCTCATGGGTCGGGCTATATAATAAATGAAACTAAACACTACTACGAGCCTATAACTACATTGTTGGAGTGACCGAGACTTTCTATATATGTAAAACGTATTTCTAACAGTTCAGCCTTGGTATACAAAATTTTTCATATAACATTTTCTTCTTGAAAAGACTTTCAACTTCAGCTTTCCTTATTTGTTCATACAAGCTCAGCTTCGGATCTCTTAGCTTTTCTTCTTACTGAAGCTTGTACAACTTGTCAAGTTCTTCTTGAGTGGCCACCCCAGCTTTGATCAGTCAATCATTCAGTGTAAAATCACCTTTGTTCTTAGGTATAAAGGGAGGTGTTCCACTATCAGTTGTTTCCTCACTTGTGGTCAACCAATCCACATGATCACCCTTCGCTCATGACTCCCCCTTACCCTTTGCTGGATTCTTGTCAATAAATGGAGACTCATAAACAATAGGTTGTTTTTTAACCTTCTTTTGTGCATGTTTCTAAAAGAGCTGTTGGATAGTGTTTTTCTCCCCCTCAGCAGAAGACTACCCAGCAGCTTCTAATGACCCACCAGCAGGGAAGAGGCCACAAATATGATCAAGAGTGGCAAAAGACTGCCCAACAGCTTCAAGTGCATTCAGTTTCTGCCGAACCTCGTCAGATAAGGTCAAATTTTGTTTCTCCAGGATCACCATTCTATCTTTTATCTTTGACATAGAGTCATACAATTCATTAACTTGGCCAGGCAGTGGTGTGAACTCTGGTGGAAACTCCATGGTAGCACTGTTGAGGGAGTCCATAAGAGATGACATTTCTTGCTTTAGAGAATTGGTGGTGGCTACATCTTTGACTAGTGGCTTTAAAGCAGGAATGATGACATCCTTGATTTGTTCAGCAGAAGGAGGAATTGGTCTTGCTTTAAGAGTTGAGATTTCAGTATCAGGAAACACATTTTCTTCCTTCAGTTTAGCCACCTGTGATTGAAGGATCAACACTTGATTTGTTAATTATTTTAAATGTTTAGATCTGGGGGATGGTGGCTTTGGTGTTGCATCAGCAGTCTCTTCATCACTGTCATCAAGGTTGACTGGTATTCGTTCACTGAACCCAAGCTCCTTCTATAAATCATCACCAGACATTCTGAATACAAATGAAGGCAAGTGTCCCACCTTGGCGCCAGTGGTGAGAGTCACTCCCTTGGGTGTCTGCTGAGCATCACCTCCAGTGTGAGGATCAGTTTCAAGTCCTTCACCACTAGGGTTGGTTTTACATGATGGATCCTGAGAAAGAGTCCCTGATAAGTTAAGATCAATGATAATGTTTTTGGTTCCTTCAATAGGACCCTGTTGTGGGGGGACTATATCATTAGAAACAGATAGGCCAGGGTCAACATCAGTTGTTGTATTTGCTGACACCTCATTCCTTGATGCAGACTCAGAGTGACAAAAGATAGAAATTGGTAATGAAATAGGAATTATATTCATATTTAAATTACTTACCAATGCTGACTCCACACTACTGAGCTGAGGGTGAGATCCATCTTCACCCTTCTCTCCTAAAGAATTTGAGAGATGGGTTGCCTTCTAGGCCTCTATGCATATCACCTCCAGCAGAGACAGAAGGTGACGGCTGGCTTGGGTTTTTGTCCTTGGCTGAGGACTTACTTTTCTTCACAACATGGCCTTGGGGATCATCAGCAACCTTCTTCGAGGAAGATTATGTGAGGGCTTTCCTCTTTCTAGACTCACGTCTAACCTTCTTAGTATTAACAGACGTGTACTTCTGACAACGTCCAGATGAAGCTCCAGGATTTTCGCCTTTTAGATCCCCTTCTCTAGTTGGAGAAGTGTCTTGTGGAGCTTTGTACACTACTAGAGCATCTGCTGAGCAGATGTCCAACATGGGTTATGTAAGAGGAGGATCAATGGTGCTGACTGGAATGTTCCAGCGAGTAAGATCAAATGGTCGAAAAATCAGTTTATCTCCATTGATTTTTGAAAAGTCATCACCAAGATGGTCAGCAAAGAGGAGAGACAGAAATCTGGTATAAACAACGTTTTTCTCTCTTATCTTTTTCTCCAGCTTCCCATGGAGATCTTCAAAGATAAGCCTCCCAAAATCAGCTTTTATTGCCTTGGCCAGACAGTATAAAATAATAGCATCCTTTTGGTTTATCTAGTCAAGGCCTCTAGTTTTCCCCCCTAAACACTCGATGAGAATTTTCATCAGCAATTTCCATCTTGGTGGCAAACAACTCATTTTTAACCGCCCTTTCTTAGTGATCTCTTAAGTATACCCAATTTCTTTAAAGAAATTTTTAAGAATCATAAAATCATCATGTATAGCTTCATAGTCACTAGGGTTTTACAAATAATTTAGACCCAAAACCCTTTTAAATAACTTCGAACCAATCTTTCCATGAATCCCAGCAGTAGTAGAATCAAACTCTTTGGATTTTTTGTTGTGAGAAGCTTGTGTTGTAAACCAAAAATCTTTTAGAACATTTTGGAACATCATTCCAGGATCCTTAAACAATGCATCTCTCAAAACACTTTTGGACAAGTAAGTCATTACTTGATCCCCAGGGACAGATTTAATGGTGTCTAGTTTGATTAAGGTGACATTGTTGGGCTTGAAAATGATATCTTCAATAGGAAAAGTAACATGAGTGGATGGGTTGAGTGCGATTTTTGCAACCTTTTGGGAAGAAGATTAAGCCATTGTTGCTTTTATGTGTGTTTTTTTGAAAGAGAGAGAGAGAGTTTGTGTGTGTGTTTTTGATGAAAAGATTTATAAACGTGGAATGAAGTCCAATTGAAAAGGATTGTATAAAAACTTGAACTGATTTGTAAAAAGTTTATAAAACCATTTGAAAAATTATAAATCTTTTAGGGTTTCTTTTGAACATTTGGCACAAACTCTCTCATTAATGTTCATGCAAAAATGTATGATTTTCTGTTGCTTTGAACAGTAAAACGCCCCATGTGTCAGGGAGTTGTTGACTGTGGATGGGGACATTTTAAATTTCCTTAATTAACAAATGACACCTTTTGAAATAATGTTTGTTTTATTCACAAGAAAATTCAATGCCATTTAATACTTTTCATCACATGATTGATTTGTTTTAAAAGCTGTTGCTCAGATACGCTGAAGCTGATGGCAATACTTGTGAGCTTTAGTACGTCAGATGAGGAGACAAAACCCCATATACATGTTCACATAAGTGAACAAGACATATGACATTGCACGCTCCTCTACTCAGGCCTAGCTACTCAGTTGTAATAAAATTTTGTTCAGATTTTGCTGAAGAAAAACTTTGATGACTGGTGATCATTTATTCAGCTTCAATGAATCAGATAAGGCGACAAAACATCATATACACAATCACAAAAGTGAGATAGACACATGAAATTGCACACTCTTTTACTCAAACACTGCTACTTAGCATTAATCAAAACTTTTAAGAAATGTTGAACCTTTAAGCTTCTTCAGTGAATGCTATAGGTTCAGGTTTTGTATCATCAATGTTAAAGCATACCAAGCTCCATTATCAATCTTTTGAAAGTTGGTTCATCCAATGGTTTGGTAAAGATATCAGTAAATTGATACTGAGTGGGGATGACATGTAATTCAATGTCCCCTTTCACAATATCATCTATGCTAAAGTGATATCTAATATCAATGTGTTTTGTTCTTGAGTGAAGGACTGGATTGTTGGATATTGCAATAGTACTAGTGTTCTCACAAAAGATTGGTAACTTTTCATATTCTATGTCATAATCAACCAGTTAGCTTTTCATCTAAAGAACATTGGCACAACATCCAGCAACTGCCACATATTCAGCTTCTGCTAAAGACAAGGCAACTGGTTTTTTGCTTTTTCGCACTCCAACACACACGTTTACCACCTAGTAATTGGAAAGCACCAGAAGTTCTTTTTCTGTTCATATTGCATACAGCATAGTCAGAATCTGAATACCCCTTTAGATCAAACCCTGAGGATTTGGGGTACCAAATACCTAGACTTGGTGTACCTTTTAGGTATCTAAAGATTCTCTTTACAGCAGTAAGGTGTGATTCCTTTGGATCTACTTGGTATCTTGCACAAAGGCATGTAGAGAATTGAATATCAAGTCTGCTTGCTGTTAAATACATGAGTGACCCAATCATACCTCTATAATGAGTCTGATTGACTGATTTTCCATTGAGATCAGGTCCTCAGTTGTTAGGGGGTACCATTGGTGTTTTCACTGAATCAAAATTGATATCATACTTCTTCAACAGATCCTTGACATATTTTACTTGATTGATGGAGATGCCTTGGTCAGATTGTTTAATATGAAGACCAAGGAAGTATGTGAATTCTCCCATCATACTCATCTCAAATTTGTTGGTCATAAGCTTGGCAAATTGTTTGCATAGTTTCAAGCCTTTTGAACCAAAGATGATGTCATCCACATAAATTTGTACCAGAATGGTGTTAGTTTTAGATTTATAGATAAACAAGGTGCTATCTATTTTTCCTCTGACAAACTTATGTTCAATGAGAAATGTTGAGAGAGTTTCATACCAATCTCTTGGAGTTTGCTTCAGTCCATACAAATCTTTGTAAAGCTTGTAGACATGGTTTGGGTATTTACTACTCTCAAAGCCAAGAGGCTGTGTAACATAAACTTCTTCTTTTAGGTCACCATTTAGGAATGCACTTTTTACATCCATTTGGTAGATGGTAAAGTTCATGTAAGTGACATAAGTAAGGAAGATTCGTATGGCTTCCATACGTGCAACTAGAGCAAAGGTTTGATCAAAATCAACACCCGGCTCTTGATCAAATCCTTGGGCCACCGGCCTAGCTTTGTTTTTGGTCACTACATTGGTTTCATCTCTTTGAGCTTGTAAACCCATTTGGTGCCAGTGGTTGATTTACCATATGGAAGAGGAACCAATTTCCAGTCTTTATTTCTTTCAAATTGATTTTGTTCCTCTTGCATGGCATCCACCCATCCATGGTGTGTGAGTGCTTTAGAAACCTTTGTAGGTTCAATTTCTGAAAGAAAGTTTGCATAGAGGCATTCTCTAGATGAAGCAGCACTAAGTTTCTTTGTCATAGATCTAGTGACTCTACCTTCTCCAGGATTGCCTATTATGTTCACCAGCTGTATGTGACTATTATTAGTCCAAGATTTTTGTGGAGCTGGAGAATAGGCATTGGTATCATGATTAGAGCTATAACTTGGAAGACCATAACATGGACTTGGTCTTGGATTATCTCTAGTGTCTGATGAAGGATATTTAATAGACAAAGGTTTAATCAACGGAGGGCTTCCTTCTTGTTCAAAAGCAACACATCCAAGACCTAATTCTCTATAGATAGTTGGAGGGCTTTGAGCAGAAGGCTCAGATTGTTCATCAGCAGCTTCATTGGATTGATCATTTTGATCATGTTTGTCAACATGCTGATTGTTTTAAAACAGACCATTTTGGTCATTTGTGTTGTCTTGCTGATCATTTTGATCATTTTAAGACTGATCATTTTGATTATTCGATTGACAGCCATCAGTATTTGATACTGAAGGATTTCCTTTTTTAGGACTTGTCAAATCTTCAAATGGATCAATATAAGGAACTGAATTGGTTGTTTGATATCTTTGAGAAGGCTCATAATGTTGAAATTCATCAGATGGATAATTGTGAGATTCATGAATATGAAGTTCATCATCTGATGGATTTGTAAATTTGAGAGCTTAAGAGCTTTCATTGAAAGTGATGTGATAAGTTTCTTCAATACATTGTGTTGGGAATTATTTGTTAAGTGTCAATTACCGTTAGTATTATTCAAGTACTGTTAGTTATCTTTCAAGTACCGTTAGTGTTAACGCGGGTACATAGTAAGTACTGCTACTTATAAAGTAAGTACTGTTATATTGATTAGGAAGAATATATCTGTGTATAAGATATGTCATAATTATAGTTAGAGTATATCTTATGTGATATACTTAAATAGTTAGAATATTGACAATATATAGTTTGCGATATAGTTATCTTTATAGAATATTCTAAGGTTTCTAAGGTTCCTTACTCTATAAAAGGAACATAGGTACAATGTCATTCATGTACCTTATTCAAGTGGATTAATAAGAGAATCGATTAGTTAAAAGTAATTATGTTCTTCTGTGCTTTATAAGTTAGATTCCGCATAACTTATTTAGTTTGAGTAAGAGTTCTCAAAGTTTTTTAGTTTGATTACAAACTACTATACTAATTCTTAACAGAATATAGATCCAATCAAAGGGATCAACAAGTGGAATCAGAGCTTGTTGAGAAACTCTGAAAAAGAAGAACACATCCCCATACACTCCACTCACAGAAAAAACTCAATCTCTCAAGATGGTGATGACGCTCACTTAGATTATGTTCAAAACCATGATCCAATACCATAGGGACAACCACAAGTTGTGCATCCTGCACCAGCACAAGGTGTTCAAGCCGTGAATGTTGTAGCTACCTCTACAACTACAACACCTTCTCATACTCTTTCTACTGTCAAACTCCAGTGCTCAAAGGTGACAATTATGAGATATGGGCTATGCAGATGGAACATTACTTGAATCACACAAATCACACTGTATGGCAAGTTATCAAGAATGGGAATACACCTAAGAAGCTACACTGGTTGCCTGACGGTACATGCTATGATCTACCTGCTGTGACTACTGAGGAGGTACAAGCAGAGATCAGAGAGAGAAAAGCCAGAACCTGCTTTGGATATGGCTCTTTCAAAAGACATCTTACCCAGCTTTCATCATTATAAGGATGCCAAGGCTATGTGGGATGCCATAAAACATAGATTTGGAGGTAATGACAAATCTAAGAAGATGAAGAATATTGTTCTTAAGCAAGAATTTGATAACATCTCAATTTCCAGTACAGAGGGAATACATGGTGGCTATGGAAGATTCAGTAAGCTGCTTATTCAATTGGCAGTTTATGGACAAGTAATTCCTAATGAAGAAGCTAATCTAAAATTATTAAGGAGTGTTCCACAAGAGTGGAAAGCAATGGCTATGCACTTCATCACAAGAGATGATCTGGAAACAATTCCTTTTGATCATCTATACAACAATCTTAGAGCATACGAGATGAATGTGAAAGGCATTAAGGTGACCAAGGCAACGACTACAACAAAGTCTAACTTGGCTTTTGTGTCAGAAGGTAACATCGGTACTTATTTTCATAATACCGCTAGTGGATCAAGCAGCGATACATACTTCACAAATACCGTTGGGGTACTTATAAGCGGTACTTACCCACAAAGTACTGAAGGAAGCCCCATAGTCTCTCAAAGTCCACATGGAAGATCTTCACCACTGTTTAGTGACAATGATTCCTTCTCATTCTTTGTTGGACAAGACAACAGGCCAAGATTAACACTCAATGACTTGTTCCAAATGGATGATGCTGATGTTGAAGAGATGGATCTTAAATGGCAAGCTGCTATGGTGTCAGTAAGATCTAACACGTTCTTCAAGAAGACTGGAAGAAAGATGATTGTTGATCCTAATGAGCCATTAGGATATGACAAGTCTAAAGTTGAATGTTATAACTGTGGAAGTAATGGAAACTTTGCAAAGAATGCACTAGAGACAAAGCTGAGAGTAGCAGTCAAAAGTCCAAGAACAGCTATAGAACCAGTCCAAGAATAACTAAAAGCTTTCTAAAAGGAAACAACAGGAGTCCTAAAGGAACCAAAGCATTGGTAACTGTAGATGGAGTGGTGAACTGGGCTGAAGATGAAGAAGAAAAGCTTGGTTTAATGGCTCTCTCACCTGAAGATACTGAGGTACATCCTTGTTCTAAAGACTGTGTTCTTAAATTCAATAGCTTAAAAGTAGAACTAGAGGAACAGTATCAAAAAGTCAACACATGCATTGTAGAACTAAATGCTTTTAAACAGGGTGTTGCTAAGTTAGAAGAAAATATAGTTTTGTATAAAAAGGCTCAACAAAACTATGAAGAGAAAATAAGAATTTTAACTCTTCAAATAAGGGGAAAAGATGTGGAAATTAAAGCCTTTGAAAGACAACTTTTGAAAGTATCATCATAAAATAAAGCTTTAAAAGCCAGTCTTTATAACAAAAGGGAAGTGATTAATCATTGTCAAAAGTCCTCTAAAGGATTGGGAAAACTGATTAATTCACAAATGGGGTATTATGATAAGTCAGGCCTAGGATATATTGAGGACCAACCTGGGATAACTTTAACTGACAAGGACTTATCAAAGGGGATTTTTGATAGTTCTAGTAAGTCAGATAATACACCTGAGAATGATTAGATATGCTGAAGGAATGAAGGAAGTTCCTCCACCACTATCAGGAATTTTCATGCCCCCTAGTAATGATACAAGTATAGAGTTAGAAGAACCAAAGGTTAAAAATACCTCAAACTCTAGTACTTTGTCCCAAGATAAGACTGTTGTGACCAAGAACATTGTTTATCCACCTTTAATGAACAATTTTGTTTCTGAAGAATCTAAGACTAGTTCTGCTCCCAAGCAGGTAAAAACTCCTAGAAAGATAATTGAAAATGATGTAAAACATAATAAAACTAAAATGGGTGGGTTAGGTTTTGAGAAAGTTAAATCAAAACAACCTTTTGGGTCTTCTTTGAGAAGAAAAGGATGTTATGTTTGTGGTAGTCTAAGTCATTTTATCAAAGATTGTACTTTGCATGAAGATAAAATTGTGAAACAAAAGGCTGCACAAAAGGTCATGAAAAACAGTAATGGGAAAAATGCACAAGTTAATAGGAATTAGAAACTCAAGAATGACAAACCTAAGTATGATCACTCAAAAATGGTAGGTAAACAGGTTAAAAATAACTCTACCAAAAGTTTTGTTCCTAGAGCAGTACTTATGAAACAAGGTCTAGTGCCTTTGAAGTCTGGTAAACCATGTACCGGTAAGTCTAGACCTGCAAGTACTGCTAGACCAAACTTAAGTATTGTTGGTTCAAAGTTTATCAAACCAAAGTTCTCTAAGACTTCTGAGAATGTTTTTGAAAAAGCCAAAACATCTAGAAGTAAGGTTAATAACAAACCAGTGCAAATGTGGGTTCCTAAAAGAGAAAAGTCATGTGTTAAAGCAAGTACTGCTAAAGCGGTACTTAAGGCAAAGAAGTCTGAGCACATAGAGTCACCCTATGTCTTTGACTATATGAAGTATAAGAGTAAAAGCAGTATCACTGGGAATGCTTCTGAACAGACTCTTAAGTGTGTTGGTCCCACAATATCCGAGCCAAATGTGGCTTGGGTCCCTGTTAAAAACTAATAAGTTTTGTTTATGTGCAGGGGCATCTAATTGATGAATTGAAAGACAAAGGTATAGTAGATAGTAGATGCTCAAGACACATGACAGGAAACAAAGATTTTTTTGCTGAATTTGAAGAATTTAGAGGAGGACCAATAGCCTTTGGAGGTAGCAAAGGTAGAATTACTGGCAAAGGGAAAATCAATACAGGGAAGTTGGAATTTGAAGATGTGTTCTTTGTGAAAGAATTGAACGAGTTCAATCTCTTTTTTGTATCACAAATGTGTGATTAGAAGAACAAGGTGTTGTTCACAGACAAAGACTGCTTGGTACTATCTAAAGACTTTGAGATGCCTAAAGAATCTCAAGTACTGCTTAAAGTACTCAAGCAAGAAAATATGTACACCTTTAATCTTCATACTATTACTCTAACAGGTGGTATTACATGTTTGCTAGCTAAGGCTTCTTATGATGAGTCTAATTTATGGCATAGAAGGTTAGGTCATGTGAATTTCAAGAATCTTAACATATTAGTGAATAGGAATTTGGTTAGAGGGTTACATAACAAATCTTTTCAAAATAATTTCACATGTGCTGCGTGTCAAAAAGGTAAACAACATAGAGCCTCTTATAAGACAAAGACTGTCAATACTGTGACAAAACCTTTGCAACTCTTGCATATGGATTTGTTTGGTCTAGTTTCTATAAGAAGCATTAGTCATAAGACCTTTTGTCTAGTAATAACTGATGATTATAGCAGATTCAGTTGGGTTTTCTTTTTAGCTCTTAAGAGTGAAACCAATGAATTACTTAAGGATTTTATCACTTTAGTTGAAAAGCAGTTCACTGAACAAGTTTTAATCATTAGGACAGATAATGGGACAGAATTCAAGAATGCTAAATTTGATGAATTATGTAGGTCTAAAGGCATTAAGAGACAATTTAGTAATCCTAGGACTCCACAACAAAATGAAGTAGATGAAAGGAAGAATAGGACACTAATTGAGGCTGCTAGAACTATGTCGGCTGATTCTTTTGCCAAATACCTTTTGGGTAGAAGCAATCAACACTGCCTGTTATGTGTTAAATAGAGTCTTAGTGACCAAGCCTCAAAACAAAACACCTTATGAAATTTTGACTTGTGTAAGCCTACCATAAGTCATTTAAGACCTTTTGGGTGTCATGTGTCTATACTAAATACTCTTGATCATTTGGGAAAGTTTGATGGAAAGTCTGATCCAGGATATCTTGTAGGATATTTGTTGCAAAGTAAAGCATATAAGGTTTATAATTTGGCATCTAAAAAGGTTGAAGAAAATGCCCATGTTAATTTCTTAGAAAATAAACCCAATGTCCCAGGAATAGGTTATGCTTGGATGTTTGATTTAGATTATCTAACTAACTCCATGGATTACTATTCTGTGCAAAAGGATTGTCAAACTAACAATGCAGGTAAGGAGTCTAGTGCAACTAATGCAGGTACTCAAGAAGAAGTTTCTTCATCAGATGATGATGTTCATATCTATGTGCCCAATATGCCTACTGTTTCTCCCATGTCTGCTACTCCCAAGAAGTAAACCATGCCATCAACAGATGATCAAGCCTCCCAAGATCTTCAGAGGCTTCAAGATCAAGAAAAGAATGCTACATCTGCTAATAAGCATTCCGGAGAAGAATCTTTTGAGTCACAACACTCAAGAGTACATACTACACCTAGCGGTACTTCATTTGCAAGTACTGCTAAGTCAAAATCTGCTAAGTCTGTTGATTCATTAGAAGAGATTTTACAAGCTATGGACGATGAAGACGTGTATGCTAGTCCAGCTGAAGGAATCTTCTCCAAAGCTTCCTATGATGAGCAGGGTGTAGTAACTGATTTCAATAATTTGGAAACAGAAATTCCAGTCAGTTTATTCCCACTCATAGAGTCAACAACAACCATCCTACTACACAGATCATTGGAGATCCCAAGTCTGTTGTACAAACTAGAAGACAAATTCAAACCAATACTGAAACTCATGCACTTGTGAGTTATGTCAAACAGCAACAGAGAACTAATCATAAAGATACTCATCATTGTTTGTTTGCCTGTTTCTTATCACAAGTAGATCCCAATAACATTTCTCAGGCTCTTGATGAAGAAAGTTGGGTAGATGCCATGCAAGAAGAATTAACACAATTTGAGCTACAAAAGGTTTGGATTCTTGTGGATCTTCCCATAGGTAAGTGAGTAATTGGTACTAGATGGGTTTTCAGGAACAAGAAGGATGAAAGATGAGTTGTTGTGAGGAACAAGGCAAGACTTGTTGCTCAAGGCTTTAGACAGGAAGAATGGATAGACTATGATGATGTTTTTGCACCAGTGGCAAGGATAGAAGCCATTAGGTTATTTTTAGCCTTTGCATCATATATGAGTTTTATAGTCTATCAAATGGATGTGAAAAGTGACTTTCTTTATGGTACTATTTCAGAGGAGGTATATGTCTCACAACCTCCAGGTTTTGTCGATCTGAAATTCCGAAACAGAGTCTACAAGGTTATCAAAGCACTTTATGGTCTGCATCAAGATCCTAGGGCCTGGTATGCAACTTTATCCAATTTTCTGTTAGAGCATGGATATAGGAGAGGGACTATTGACAAAACTCTGTTCATAAAGAAGAATGCTAAGGATATTTTTCTAGTTCAAGTCTATGTTGATGACATCATTTTTGGTTCTAACAAGAAGTCATGGTGTGAAGAGTTTGAGGCTTTGTTGAAAGGAAGATTTCAGATGAGTTCCATGGGAGAAATAACTTTCTTTTTAGGACTGCAAGTCAAACAAAGGAAAGATGGAATATTTATCATCCAAGATAAGTATGTTGCTGAAATCTTGAAGAAATTTTCATGTATGGATACAAGGAGTACAAGCACACCTTTTGAAGCTAAGAAGTCTTTATCAAAAGATGAACATGGAGAAAGTGTTGATATTCATCTATAAAGATCAATGATTGGTTCATTGATGTATCTTACTGCTTCAAGGACAGATAATATGTTTGCTGTGTGTGCCTGTTCAAGGTTCCAAGTCAATCCAAAGGTGTCACATCTACATGTTGTGAAGAAGATTTTTAAGTATCTTAAAAGTCAACCCAATTTAGGATTATGGTATC
This sequence comes from Glebionis coronaria, assembly GCA_025667525.1. Classification (NCBI taxonomy): domain Eukaryota; kingdom Viridiplantae; phylum Streptophyta; class Magnoliopsida; order Asterales; family Asteraceae; genus Glebionis; species Glebionis coronaria. Next base: position 56,716 of record JANFOE010001096.1, read on the forward strand.
CTAGAGATTCCACCTTTGAATTGGTAGCTTACTCAGACAGTGATTATGCTGGAGCTAATCATGATAGGAAATCCACAACAGGAGGTTGTCAATTCCTAGGCAGAAGACTCATATCATGGTAGTGTAAGAAGCAAACCATTGTTGCTACTTCTACAACTGAATCTGAATATGTAGCTGCTGCTCATTGCTAGGGACAAGTACTTTGGATTCAAAATCAATTGTTAGATTATGGGTTTAACTTCATGAACACCAAGTTTTACATTGATAATGAAAGTACTATATGCATTGTCAAGAATCCAGTATTTCACTCCAAGACCAAGCATATTGAAATAAGACATCACTTTATAAGAGATGCCTATGACAAGAAGCTTATTCAAGTCTTGAAGATTCATATAGACAACAATGTAGCTGATTTGTTGACCATGGAATTTGATGCAAAGAGATTTGAATTCTTGGTGACACATATTGGTATGCTCAACCAATAGACTGCTACATATGTTGAGGGAAGGTAATAGCTGTACACTTTTTATACCAATTTAAATTGTATAGTCTATGTTTTGTGTTTTTGATGTGATTGCAGGTTAATAGAGAAAGATAAAAGAGGTTATAATAATAGTGAAATGCATGAACTGGTCAAAATTATGAGGTACCGTTATAACTCCAAGTACCGCTAGCACAAGTTCAAGTACCGCATATGTTCCATGTACCGCTACATGTCCGTTGTACCGTTAAGGGTATCTTTTGTAAATTTGGTGGTTTCTTCGTGCTTGGGATTGTTATTTACTTAAATACTTACTCCAATTGCACAATTGATTCACCTAATCTTTTATTTTTATCTCTTGATTCTATAACCTTCTCTCTAATTTTTTGATCATAAAAAATACTAATGGCTGCTTTACAAGTGATCTCTAAGCATAATTTGGTCGCGAATCTTGTTGTGAATGATGACTCTCTTGGATTCCATGAGATTCTTGGTTTCTTATCTCGAAGTCATGTTCGTTTTGTACTCACTGTAAGTCCCATTGTCTCTATTTCCATTGTTGAACAATTTTGGAACACTTCTGTGTTAGGTACTCGGTTTGATCAACCTTGCATTAAGGCTAGGGTGAATCATAGAAATATATATGTAACTGAGGTACTTCTAAGGGAAAGTTTGAGATTAAAAGATGAAAATGGACTTAGTATGCTTAACAACACAGAGATTCATGATGGCCTTGTAGCATGGGCTATGAGGGTGATAGGGAAAGTCTTACTTTCTTTAAAGCTTTATTTTCACCAAAATAGAAATTGCTTTTTCATGCTATTATTTACTGTTTAAGCTCTAAAAGTACATCTTTTGATCAAATTTCTGCTGTATTGGCATCAGTTGGTATTTGTCTAGCAAATAACAGGGTTTTTAATTTTTCAAGATTAATTTTTGAAGGCATGACTAGGAATTTGGAAGGAACTAAAAAGTTTTTGATGTATCCTAGATTCATTCAGACTTTAGTTAGTGACCAAATACCTAACCTACCAGAGTTAACTGATACATGGGATGTTCCTACATTCACAAAGAGAACTTTCTCTTTCTTGACCAAACAAGGCAATACCTTTACAAGAATAGTTACACCATTGTTTGCTCATATGTTAGCCCAACCTGCCAACCAAGAAGGTGAGGAACCTAGCAATGCTAGTGCTTCTCAGCAAACTCCTTCTCACCATAGTTCCTATTCCCTAGAAGATTCACAATCTTCTTCTCACAATGTTGGTGCTCCACCAAATACTGATGAGATGATCCATACACCTGTTGCTTCTATTGCTGCTAGTGGTTCACCACCAGCACAAGCACCAGAGGTGGTGGATGTTTCAAATTTGACTGCTTTGTGTACTAGTTTGTCCCAACAGGTACAGGTGTTGCAAAAAGAAAAACTTGTTCAAGACAAGAAAATTGCTGAATTGGAACCTAGCCTAATCAAGTTGAGGAACAAAGTATCACCTTGGATGAGGCAACATAGATCTATTCAGAAGGCTGCACTCAAAAAGCAAAGATTCAGAAACAACAAGAAAAGGCAACTGAATGCAACCAAACATGGGAGGAATTATGAAGAACAACCACCTTCTTCTGATAATCAAACAAGGATCTCTGGAAATGACATCAATTTTGAGCTGGATGAAGATGTCATTAGGACTTATGAAGATGGAACTGGTTTAGAGACTGGTGTGGATGAACCTACACACATGGAGTTTCAACAGGAAGAACCACAGCCTACTCATGAGGAGCCAGAAGTTGAAGAAATGATGGTAACTCAGCCAGCACCAACACCTCAATCACCATTTCAAGTGAATTGGAGTACTTTCTATGAGAAGTTGGAGGAAATTAATATTCAGTTTCCTGTATCTTCAACTCCACCACCACAAAGACAAATATGGTTTCACAGGAAACAGTCTTTGCAAGTACTGTCCAGATCAAGAATGAGCAATGGATCAGACAAGACTAAAGAGGTGCAAGTTGAAAGGATAGCTTCAGTGGAAGAAAGGGTATCTGGAGATACACAAGTGATTGAAGAAACAAGTATGTCTAATACTGGTGAAGTCAACAATGTTGAAGATCCAAGTATTGCTAAGCCAAATAAGTCGACTGCAAGTACTGTTGACATTGTTGAATACCCAAGTACTGCTAAGCCAACTAAGCCGATTGCAAGTACCGCTGGTGATCATCCTTCACTAGAAAGTCAAACTCCTTTTGGAGAGGATGATACTTTAGCCCAATTACTGCTTGACTTAAGAGAGAAGAATTCAGCTGAGAAAGCAAAACAAGCAGAGGCAAAGAAGAAGACACAACAAGAAGTTCTTGCCAAAAAGGATCAAACTAAAGGTAAGAAAGTTCAAGCTTCACACCCTACTAAAGGTATAGTTATTCAACAGCAAGCTGATGAACAAAGACCTTCCAAGATGAAGAAGAAGCTACCTAAGATTAATCTAAAGGATAAGGGGAATAAGCAAATACTATCAGAATCTGAAAATGAAAGTGATTCAGATGAAGACATAAGCAAAGTCATGTATAGATTTAATCAATTAGACCATGATGAGGAATATGATCTTAGAATGCAAGCTCAGATTCGTGAAGAAGACTTACAAGAAGAACTTGCAGCAAAGCAGCATTTGCTAGAAGCTAAGAGAATACAGCAAGAATGGAACATACAAGAGTATGATAGGATTCAAGCTGAATTACATGCAAGTGAGCTTCTTGCAGACTCATTGATAGCTGAAGAGAGAGATGCTTATGATGAAGAATAGAAATCAAAGTTGATTGATGATCTGGTAAGGGGGCAACAAAGATTCTTTGCTGAAAAGAGAAGAAGAGAGAAGATTAAGCCTCCAACTACTATGCAGATTAGGAATCAAATGATGAACTTTCTTAAGAAAGTTAAGGGTATCACTCATATTCAGCTGGTTAAGAAATGTTTTGAAGAAATCAGGACTTTTTATGAGCAACATAAGAGAACTGAATTGAATTTTATTGAGATTGGATCTGAAGCAGATATAATGGTTGTTGAAAGACATAGAAGACATCTGCAACAACAAAGACAATTTGGAAGCACTCCCTTGAGCCAAGTATTGCTGAGCCTACAAATTCATTTCCAACTATCAAGACCACTTATGTGAAGAAGAATAGAAATGAGAAGGTAAGTTCAAAGGAGGAAGAGACTGCTCAAAAAATGAATGAAGGAGATAAAGCTCAAGATATTGCTCAGACTAAAAATGTACAAGTAGTACATGCACAGTCAACAGTACATACTAAAGAAACGGTACATACAAACTTGGAAGAGGGTTCAACAGAATTTGAGGGAATCTCCAAGGGTGTTAAAAGAAAAAGATCAACAAAGAGAAAGCAGAAAGCCAAAAGGGCTAAGTCAACAGCAGAAGATAGTGATGATGATGAGAGCTTGAAGAAGTACTTGAAGATAGTAAAATTTGAAGATCAATGTATTGATACAGAGATTTTTGGAAAGAGATCATCTATTGCTAGATGGATATACTCTATGGATCAAGGACTAGAAGCTCATGGAATTCAAAGAACTAATGGCACAACAAGAATATTTAGACTTTTGGAAGATATTCTTCACATTCTTGACAGACAAGACATTCAGGATCTTTTTAGGTTAGTTCAAGATGCCAGTGCAGGTAATACAGAAGTATCACTATTGTATAGGGAAATGCTCTTCATGTATGAACCACACAACTGTGATCAAGAAATGTTGAAGGAATTAGAGAATCAGGTTCCTAGTTACTGGAGATATTATAGATCATGTGGATTGCATATTTTGGATATAAATGATGTTACCTACTATATGCTACAAGAGAAGAGTTATCCATTCAAAAGAAGATTGTTGGAAAGAATGTTGGAACAACAATTGGAAGTTACAGAAGAATTTGTTGATGCTTTGGAGTTGATCAGAATGGTTAAACAACAAATCAAGGATTTGAAAGATGAGGAAGAAGCTAAGAAAGAGACTTAAGTGTTTGACTTTTAGTCACACTTCACAAATGGTTCTCAGTTCACCATGTCTAACACACATAAGAACTGGCTAGTCCATAAGCAAACGGTTTGTGGTAAAGACTTCTCAAATCTGTTGAAAGCTGGTAGTTTGCTAAAAACTATATGGTTCTAACTCACCTTGTTTCGAGACAAAGAGTTGGATAGTCCTAGACAAACGGTACTAGGTAAAGACTTCATCAAATCCGTTGATGGTTGACAGTTTACTAAAAATTGTAGGGTTATCAGTACACCTTATTCTTCATGAATAAAGTATTCGCTATTCCAGAGTGTACGGCTAAATGGTAAAGAATATATCAAATCTATTGATAGCTGGTGATTTGCTAAAAATAATGAAGCCAATACAGATTGGTTTTTGTTGTTAACTGTTTTATTTCAGGTATGAAGATTGCAAGCAAAGAAGTATTCAAGAAGAAATTACTTAGAAGGTTTTGTCTTATCAAATCAAGACTGAAGTTCATGATTCAGAGTTCATAGATTTAACTCAAGAAGACAATTACTGATGCTGCAAAGATAAATGAATGTTTACAAGACACAAGAAGATCATAGTTTGAACACAAAGATGATGTTCATGCTGTTTGAAGATTATCTTATTAGAAGAAGATCTACATTGAAGTGTTTGGCTACATTCAGTTGGATACAAATGCAAATTACGAAGTTCAATCCAAGGATGAAGGAAAGACTAAAGACATGTATTCTAAATACATCCAGTACAAGAGAAACAAGAAGACAACAAGTTATCATTCTTGTTTAGGGGAGGATTGTTGGAAATTATTTGTTAATTGTCAAGTACTGTTAGTATTATTCAAGTACTGTTAGTTATCTTTCAAATACCGTTAGTGTTAACGTGGTACATAGTAAGTACTGCTACTTATAAAGTAAGTACTACTATATTGATTAGGATGAATATATCTGTGTATAAGATATGCCATAGTTATAGTTAGAGTATATCTTATGTGATATACTTAAATAGTTAGAATATTGATAATATATCGTCTGTGATATAGTTATCTTTATAGAATATTCTAAGGTTTCTAGGGTTCCTTACTCTATAAAAGGAACATAGGTACAATGTCATTCCTGTACCTCATTCAAGTCGATTAATAAGAGAATCGAATAGTTAAAAGTAATTATGTTCTTCTATGGTTTATAAGTTAGATTCCGCATAACCTATTTAGTTTGAGTAAGAGTTCTCAAAGTGTTTTAGTTTTTGATTACAAACTACTATACTATTTCTTAACAGAGTATAGATCCAATCAAAAGGATCAACATATTGTCTTCTTGTGTTGAAGACTCTATATGCTTTAGATACTAGAGAGTATCTAAGGAAGTAACCATCATCAGATTTTTCACCAAACTTCCCAAGGTGATCCTTGTGATTGTGAATGAATACTGGACACCCAAACACATGTAAGAATGAAATGTTTGGTATTCTCCCCCTAAAGACTTCATAGGGAATCTTCATGTGTCTCTTCAGAATAATGGATCTATTTTGAGTGTAGCAAGCAGTGGCTACAGCATCAGTCAAAAAATGCTTAGAGAGAGCAGATCCAGCAAGCATTGTCCTTGTTGCTTCAATAAAAGTTATGTTCCTTCTTTTAGCCACACCATTTTGTTCAGGTGTGTAAGGAGATGAGAAATTTTGGGAAATTCTTTTCTCATCACAGAATTTCATCAGTGTGTGATTTCTGAATTAAGTGCATTGTCAGTTCTGAGTTGCTTGACATGAGTGTCATTTTGTTTTTCAACTCTTTTGATGAAAGACATAATGGCATTTGATGCATGGCTTTTCTTTGTTAGAAAATATATACAGGTGTACCTAGAATACTCATCAACAATGACAAGTGTATATTTTTCATGACAAATGGCCCTAGGTGATACTGTGCCAAATAAGTCCATGTGAAGTAATTGAACACTTTCCTTGATTGAGAAAGTTTGCTTTGTTTTGAAACTGGCCCTATGTTGCTTCCCTTTTTCACATGTTGAACATGGTTTGTCCTTGGAATAGACAAGTAAAGGAAGACTAATAACAAGATTTTGTTTTGCCAACAGGGTTATTGTTTTGAAATTTAGATGGGGAGCCTCTTATGCCAAAGCCAGTTAGTAATGTTGGAGGCTCTAGCAAATAAACATGTCTCCTGAGTAGAGTTCATGTTCATAACATAAACATCATTGACTCTGGGAGCACTCATCACAATTTCATGATTGGAGTTGAAGATTGTACCTTTTTTGTCATCAAACAACAGTAGATACTTTGCATCATAAAGTTGACTGATGTTGATGAGGTTGTGCTTCAATCCATTGACAAATGCCACCCTTGTAAAAACTATACCATTGCATAACACTGAACCAAATCCGTCAGTAGTAGCTGATGATTTATCACCAAACACAACTTTAGGACCTTGTTCCTCCTTATACTAGTGAAGATGACTTTTGGTGGCAGTCATATGCCTTGAGTAGCCACTATCCAGGTACCAAATAGGCTTACTGAGATCACACTGCACAAGTTAAGGAAATGGTCAGTTTTTTTTTAAACCCACCTTTGATGGGTGGGTGTTTTAGACATAGAAGGTGTTCTAGATCTAAATGATCCTTTAGATGAGGATGAACAAGATTGCTCAGAAGAAGAAGGAGAGGATTGAACAACTTTTGCTTTCTTAGGCTGAAGGTCTTCACCTCTTCTGAACCACTCTATATGATTGTGATCAGATGTAGTGTGAACATTACTTCCATAAGTTTCACAACATTTGACAATAGAGTCTGGGTTCCTTGGTTTGATGTCCCTTCTGAGAGAGATAACTCGATTATGTCCATGAGTGTCATGTTCATAACTTCCACAAATATCATTGACAGGATAGTAGTGACAGTCATCTGAGTGATGATTGCCCATACCATAATGAATGCATGTTGCGAAAGGCATATTTCTCCTATTGAGATGTTTTAGTGTTGTGAGCATCAACACTAGTTTTAGCAAGCATATATTGAGTATGTTCACAAGTGTGATGGTTAGTCCTCTCACATTTAGTACAATAAATCACTTTTAGGCAAGTTTCAATGAGATGGTTTTTTAGACCACATAGATCACAAGCCCTTTTAAATTATGTCTTGTACTTGTAATGGGGAGAGTTTGAAAGTTAATATTTGAATTGAGTTGGTGTTTGCTGATGCCTGAGTTGCAATTTGAGATCATTGATCTCTTGCATGACAAGAGACATTCTCTCATCTTCCTCAGATCTAACATTCTTTAGTTTATTTGTTGAAACTGAAGAGGTAGTTCCCATATGTGAACCTTCAGCAGGAGCTGAAGAGTTCTTTGAAGTGTCAATTTTGACATGTTTGGGAGACCTACCCTTGTGTGTTGTGTGAGAATTGATTATTGACTAGATTGATTTTGGTCCAGTAGAGGGTTCGGCACCAGCCAACTTCTCCAAAGGAGGAAGTGGGGTACTTACTTCATTCTCTAAATCATCATCTGAGTCATCTTCAATAACTTAAGATTCAACAGGTACTGAAGTTTCAGCATTTTCTTGCAACTCAGGAAGAAGGATACGTCCAGTGTCATGATTTGGTAAATTCTCTTCACCTGACCATATAACGTCAGGGATCGAGCTACAATCCTCATTTAAGGCTTTGACAAAGATAATATCAAGGGAGTTGGTGCTAGAGGATCCTTTAGCACCAAGCATTTTCCATTTTTGAGCAGGAATTTGTTCATTGATGCATTGATTTACCCTATCAGAGTTTCTAAGCCAAGATTTAACAATATCCTTTGCTTCTTTTAGTTCAACTCTTACGGAGTTATTTTCATCAAGAATCTCTTTGTTCAATTGTTGAAAAGTAATTACATCAAGTTTAGCTTCTTTTAGCTCTATTAGCTTACTTTCAAAATCATCAAGTTTTAGAACAAGTTTATTATACTTTTCAAGCAAGTTGTTTCTTTGTTCTTCAAAAAATTTTAGATCAATACACATGCAGTCAAAGACAAATTTAATGTCATCTTTATCTTCTAATCCAAGAAGAGTTTGTACCTTTTTTATTATGATATTGACCCATTCACCATTTCTGGCACTTTCTCTGGCAACCACATTGGAGTTTGAACCTTCATCATTAGCAAGTGCCATTAGCACTTTCACATTTACCAATTCATCATCATCTGAAGAGACTTCTTCTTCATCCAATTCATAGGCTTCAGCAATGAGCCCTTTGTTATTTTCTTGCTTGGGTACTTGAAAGATAACTAACAGTACTTGAATAATCCTCCCCTAAACAAGAATGATAACTTGTTGTCTTCTTGTTTCTCTTGTACTGGATGTATTTAGAATACATGTCTTCAGTCTTTCCTTCATCCTTGGATTGAACTTGGTAATTTGTATTTGTATCCAACTGAATGTAGCCAAACACTTCAATGTAGATCTTCTTCTGATAAGATAATCTTCACACAGCATAAACATCATCTTTGTCTTCAAACTATGATCTTCTTGTGTCTTGTAAACATACATTTATCTTTGCAGCATCAGTAATTGTCTTCTTGAGTTAAATCTATGAACTCTGAATCATGAACTTCAGTCTTGATTTGATAAGATAAAACCTTCTATGTATTTTCTTCTTGAATACTTCTTTGCTTGCAATCTTCATACCTAAAATAAAACACTTAACAACAAAAACCAATATGTATTGGCTTCATTATTTTTAGCAAATCACCAGCTATCAACGGATTTGATATATTCTTTACCAGTTAGCTGTACACTCTGGAATAGCCAATACTTTATTCATGAAGAATAAGGTGTACTGATAACCCTACAATTTTTGGTAAACTGTTAACCATCAACGGATTTGATGAAGTCTTTACCTAGTACCGTTTGTCTATGACTAGCCAACTCTTTGTCTCGAAACAAGGTGAGTTAGAACCATATAGTTTTTAGCAAACTACCAGCTTTCAACGGATTTGAGAAGTCTTTACCAGAAACCGTTTGATTATGGACTAGCCAGTTCTTATGTGTGTTAGACATGGTGAACTGAGAACCATTTGTGAAGTGTGACTGAAAGTCAAACACTTAAGGCTCTTTCTCAACTTCTTCCTCATCTTTCAAATCCTTGATTTGTTGTTTAACCATTCTGATCAACTTCAAAGCATCAACAGATTCTTCTGTAACTTCCAATTGTTGTTCCAACATTCTTTCCAACAATCTTCTTTTGAATGGATAACTCTTCTCTTGTAGCATATAGTAGGTAACATCATCTATATCAAAAATATGCAATCCATATGACCTATAATATCTCTAGTAACTAGGAACCTGATTCTCTAATTCCTTCAACATTTCTTGATCACAGTTGTGTGGTTCATACATGAAGAGCATTTCCCTATACAATAGTGATACTTCAGTTTTACCTGCACTGGCTCCTTGAACTAACCTAATAAGATCCTGAATGTCTTGTCTGTCAAGAATGTGAAGAATATCTTCCAAAAGTCTGAATATTCTTGTTGTGCCATCAGTTCTTTGAATTTCATGAGCTTCTAGTCCTTGATCCATAGAGTATATCCATCTAGCAATAGATGATCTCTTTCCAAAAATATCTGTATCAATACATTGATCTTCAAATTTTACTATCTTCAAGTACTTCTTCAAGCTCTCATCATCATCACTATCTTCTGCTGTTGACTTAGCCCTCTTGGCTTTCTGCTTTCTCTTTGTTGATCTTTTTCTTTTAACACCCTTGGAGATTCCCTCAAATTCTGTTGAACCCTCTTCCAAGTTTGTATGTACCGTTTCTTTAGTATGTATTGTTGACTGTGCATGTACTCCTTGTACATTTTCAGTATGAGCAATATCTTGAGCTTTATCTCCTTCATTCATTCTTTGAGTAGTCTCTTCCTCCTTTGAACTTACCTTCTCCTTTCTATTCTTCCTCAAATAAGTGGTCTTGATAGTTGGAGATGAATTTGTAGGCTCAGCAGTACTTGGCTCAATTCTAGGAGTGCTTCCAAATTGTCTTTGTTGTTGCAGATGTCTTCTCTGTATTTTGCCTCAAAGTCTTTGGCTGGTCGAAGTTCAACCCTGTTTTGCTGAAAAGAAGTTGAAGCAATTTGTTTTGGTTGAAATGATGATTAACCAGATGGTCTTGATTGAGCTGGTGAGGAATAAGAAGGAATGGATGTTTTTGGAGTAACAATCCCTAGCAAAGAGACCTTTCTTTCCACATTTGTAGCATTCAGTGTCAAGTAAAGCTTTTGTGGTGCTGGAGAACTTGTCTCCTTTCTTAAAGAACCTTCTAGACTTGGCCAGAAGTGCTCTTTCATGAAATTCCTCTTTGAGGTCATTCAAATATTCCTCATTAGTTCTTGTATCTTCTTCATCATCAGGACTATCTTGGTAGTCTTGAATGACAACCTTACTAAAGAAAGCTGTAGACAATGGTGTAGCAATGGTTAATGCTTTACTCTTGCTTGAGCCTTCATAAATCCTATCAACTAGGTTTTCTTCATATTTTAGTTTCCTAAAAAGAGAGGCCAGATCACAATCATTTATGTGATTAGCATTTCTCAAGCTTTGGCAGAAACTGAGCCACTTCTTTGGTAATGCATTAACAAAAACTGTGTTGATTTCAAGTTTTGAAAGCTCAACACCATCATTCACTAATTCATTCATCAGTGCTTTGTATCTGGTGAATGTTTGTGTGACGGTTTCCCCTTCTTTGTGTTTAAAGGTGTTGTATTGAAGCTTTAAATCCATGATTCTTGTTTCCTTCACATCAGAGGGTCCCTCATGATAGAGAATAAGGTCCTCCTATGTAGATTTAGCTGTTTTGCAATTCACAACAGAATTCATTTGGTTATCTGGAAGTACAGACAGGATGAGACTTTTGAGACGCTGGTCTAGGTTAGCAGCTTTTCCCTCATCAGCAGTCCATTGTACTTCAGGTTTTCTATTGTCTCCAACCATGGGGACAAATGGACCATTTTCAATGATTTCAAGGAATTGAGGTTCAATCCCAACCATGTGAACAAGGAACCTGTTCTTCTAATTTGTTAAATTATCAACCTCTAGGACAGGAGCAACATTGAGTTGGCCACCCCTATACTCTAGGATTTGTGTTATTACATGAGCCATTTTAGGATCTTGATTTGAAAACTTTAAATGAGCAGTTTAATAAAATAAGAGTTTAACTAATCAAACTGCTCTGATACCACTTGCTAGTCCCTTGTAAATCGTTATTACTTATCAACCTTAAGTAAAACTCTTTACCATGACTCAAGTGTGTTTTTTCAATAATAGATAAGAACTATGAACAATTAAAACAACAATACCAATAACTTTTCAACGTATAGACTTTTATTAGAATCAAATAAAGAATCTATAACCCACTTTGTTTGCGGAATAACAAAGTGGTTAAACGAAAATGGGTTGTGATCTCCTCTACTTAAACATATAACCAAAGTTAATGTCTAAGCTGCAATCTAAACGTACATATGCTTCTTGGCTATATGGTTTAGTTGGTATTGAGAGAGAATGGTTTTCCATAGTTTCTACTCTTATATTGGTTAACCTTTTCCCTCTCAATGTACACTCCTTTTATAGGCAATGTAAAACTAGGGTTTGCATTTGCATGATTCAATGCATGGGTTTATCCAGTGGATGGTTGATGCCCATGCTGGATAAACAGTACAAAGTACATAATAAACTATTCTAGAAAAGATAAAGGTTGTACTTATAGCTAAGTATACAAGCAACCTACTTTGACTTAATGTTATCTTTTCCTGCCTAGTGCAAACCATCATAATACTAAAGAGTCTTCAGTATCCTAGAGGAGATCTACATAATTCTTTTTGGTATTGTCAAACCAAACTGAACTGAAAGCTCTTTTTCAGTACTTGTTCTTCAGCAACTAGACCGCCTAGTATTTGAAGCAGAGACTCCTTTGTCTTCTAAGTTAACTGGAAGAGGAAATCTGAACATCCTTCAGTAGGAACTTTGTTCCTCTGGTCATCCTTCAGCAGACTGGCCTTACTGCTGAGCATGAAACACTTAGGGGGATTTTATATTCAAATCCTAGAGTTGCTTTAGGGTCAGTAAATACTGACCCAACAGAGCTCCATACGATCTGCAACAAACGAATCGTTCTAAGCTTCTCATTAACCATCTTTCCCATAACTTTGCTTCAATCTTTGTGATCATGTAGGTGGCACTTTGTTTATATCCCCCGTGCCACACTACTTTAACCTCTGGAAGCCTCTTGTCGGTGTTGAGATACAACAATTTATCCCGTACATGATTAAGAGTCCCGTCACTAAACTTGTGAAGTTCCACGACTCTCATAAATTTTTCTTCCTAGAGGCATTCAAGTAGAAAGTACCTAGAACCGAGTCTCTTGTACTTGTGTAGGGACTTTTGTTGTGATGCTAAGTAGGAACTTTAGTGTATGGACTGGTGAGATTCAACTTCCTCTGATAGCTTCCCACACCCAGTTGCAAGTCTCCACTCTTTTCTTAATCACAATCTGACGTGTGTACATTCGAACAGCTGAATTCAAAGTAATGATAACTTCTGAGTCCAAATGTGTTAAATTTTGTTGAGTCAAAAGAAGCAATAGATCTTCGATGCCGTCAAGGAGAAGTCTGGAGAAGTCTGATAAGTGTGAAAACACTCATCAATTATGATCCAAATATCACTCAAAACACAGTCAAATACATTATTTTAACTTTAAAATATCAGAATTATGCATGTATTTGTGTTTCATGTGTTTTCAGGTAAGAAAGATACATTTTGGAACAAAGACGCGTTTTCAAGGGATTTATATCACAAAAGACGAAGAAAAAGACGAAAAGATGATTCAAGGACCTTATTTGCCAAGCTTTTGAAGATCGAGGACTGAACTTGCAATTTTTAACAAGATAAAGGATAAAAGAAATTGGCTTAAAAGTGTTTAACCTAAATTGAAAAGAAAATACAAGATGAGGGACTAAATAGCAAATTAAGTGGAAAGTTATCTATTTACTTGGTCAATTTGACCAAGCCGGTCAAATAGCTCACAAACAACTCGTCTTCATCTTCCCAACGAAGAGAGAGAGAGTTTATATCCTTCATCCACTCCAAAACCTGCAATCCACATTCAAGGACGATCCATAAAGAATTAAAGGAAACTTACAACTACAAAAATACTCCTTATCCTCTCCTCTACAAGATGGTATTGATTAATTAGTTCAAAAAGGAAGATTGAAGAAACCCCCAAATTGGAAGATGATGAAGAACGAGTTTGATTCAACCTCGTATTTTCCACGTGGCGCAACTGGATTGGCCAAGATACGTCATTGAAGTCATCCACTCCCTCTCTCGACGGCTATATATTGAAGACGAAGGCTTCATTTTTGATGGTTAGACTAGGAGTAGTTTTACACATAGTTAATTAGGAGTAGATAGATAGTTAGCTTGTTAATCTTGTAACGAATTCAGTTTTTTCAGTTAAAGTAGTTTGTAACCGTTTCTTCTTCCACCATTAATGAAAGCTTAAGAGTTCCTTTAATATCTTCTTTTCTATTTTCGATACAATGATGAAATCTTGTTTTCTCAATCCTTATCTTTCTCTATTTTACTGATTCAATCTACTGTTCATCGAGGTTTTTTGTTTACTTGCTAGGTTTAACTAGTCATTGTGATGTTGAGTTACTGTTCTTGATATATATAGCGTTAGGTTGCTGTTTTTTATTGTTTGTTCAGGTAACAACTTGATTTCAGAATTGATAGGATAATCAATTGATAGGATTCGGAAGCTATTGTTTGGTATTAGTGATTTTGATTAATGGAGAATCGAAGTGTGCCTCTTCGTCTTATAGTTCTGAGTAGTTGATTGGAGAATTGTTGATTTCAGTTTGAATCGGTTGTTTTGGTTTTAGCATTTTAAAAGTTTTTCTACTGACTGAATTTTTTTTAAGCATTTTAACAGCAAAACTTTAATAAGCTTTCAATAGATTATAAGAGGTTTAGAAAAGTTCTTTTCATCTAAATCAATTTAGTAAGTATAGTGGAATTAAATTTCAGTAGAGTTCATGGATTCAGAAAGTGCAGTTCAGAAAAGCGGAGTTTGATTTTGCTGATTTTTAGCAGCTTTTCATTCATGATCAGCTGATCGTTTCATTTGCAGCAGTGTTTAATTTTCTATGCAGGGTAGAGTTCTTTATAGTTTTCTGGTTGCAGGTTTGGTACATTCTGCTGAGTTAAAGGCAGCATAATAAGACAAGTTGTTGGAGTAAAGCTGGTTGGATACTGATTTTAGATAGATTTCTGATTTAGTTCAGCAGTTGGTGGCGGTGTGTTTGCTACAAGGCAGCTCAGCGCTGAACCTTCTACTCAACGGACTCCCCTACGGAAGCCAAGGTTAAGCTCGATTTAAGTTTTCTGCATTTTATAGTTTAGTTACTGTTGAGATTTAGTCGTAATTTTGCTTGCGAATTTCTTGTTTGATCTGATATCGTAAGTTTGTTAGTTATACGTTTCTTTTGTCCATGAGTTTCATAAATGATTAACTGTTTCAGTTTCAAAATGTTTTTGATTCAGTCTGTTAGTATGAAAACGTGTCTGAGTTCTTTTGTAAATACAAGTGGCAAAATTTGAGTAATATACAGCTTTAGCCCTTTAGTTTGTATCATCTCATTACACATATAGTCCACAGTTAGTTACATCTAGACCTCGTTAATCCTTTCCGTTAGATAGTTATTGCACCTAGGGTCCATTTCAGTTACTCTTTTAGCCATTTATATTAGTTAGATCTGTTGGGCTAAGTGGATCATTTGGGCTCAGTTTAGTAACAAGTTATTATTCTGAATTTTGGAAATTCAGATAGTTTTTAATTTCAATTTTGCAATCTGTTTTTTTTAGAGTTGTAATTTTTGTTATAAAAGTTTACTTTTATATTTCGTATTTGGTACTTTTACTTTGTAGTATAATCTTGTATATTACTTTTTACAATTTGTGCCTTTAAATGTCTTACGTGCAACGTGTTTTAGTGTAGTACATATACGTATATAGATATTTTTACATTTTTACATGCTTTGTGCCAATTAGACATAAATACCAAGAAAGATTTTAACACCAAAAACAATTAAGTCTTTGCTAGAAAACGTTATATCAATTCGAATCGAGCTGAGAAGACAACTACACTTAAAAACGAAAGATTAAATGGCGCCGCTGCCGGTTCTTTTCGTGAAGATTAACGATTTCGAGTGAGACGATTGGATTTTGGGATCCATTCACTTTGTGAACGTTATTTTTACGTATTATAAATCAAAAAGATAAAAAAAATCAAAAAAGATAAAAATACAAAAAAATAAAAAATCACAAAATCAATTCTTTTCCTAAAGAATTGAACAAAAAAAATAAAAAATCCAAAACGTAATCTTTTTCCTAAAAGATTACAACAAAAATATATATTATATCGTTTTCATCAGTTTTTACGTAGATATAGTATTTTTCTTTAGAAAATCAAATAAATACAAAAATATTTTTGATATATTATTATATGTAAATACGTATACGTATAAGAACAACCAATACACATATCTTCCATAAGTATTGCCGAGGCAATACACCGTGTTAGGGGGCGTTCCGGTCCTTGACACGCGTATCGATAAAATTTAATTAAGCAAGAATAGATAAATACTTCCAATAGGCAATAATTCGAAGAATACAAACTACTAAAGTGAATAGAAAGGCGATGTGCTATAAAATGCCATCTAAGGGTCAATAGGTACTTAAGTGCTTCACGCCACCTAACCCCCCGTTCACTAGTGCGTATTCTAAGAAGGAAGGCTTTATTGGGGGTCTTGCACCCAAGTAGTAATTATATATATACTTTCTTGTGGATATTTCATATCGAACCTCGAAGAGGATAATCCTTTTCTCTTCAAAGTCGACCGAGGGCTACTCCCTCATTCCTCGTGTTTACTTACACGTGTACTCGCACACGTGTAAACATACCACCTTTGGTGTATTACTTCCTTCCCTGAGGAAGCTTTTAAACGTCATTATACTTGTATATACATTCGGCCACCTTGCTAAACATTGATACTCGTTCCATGTTGGAGATTTTGCAACAACGATCCGCCAACGCTAATTATTCGCCTTATTCGACTTGTGGAGGTCCACACGATACTTATTTATGTGATCAAAAAAATGGCTATTATGGGGAGGGATATGCTTATAATGGAACCGAGAACCCTAATTTTCGACCTAACATTCAAATGGACTACACTTGTAATGACTATATGGGATATTCCGGTTTTTCATCACCACCTCCACCATCATTTCATGATCAAACCTTTAATGAGCCATACCAAAACCAAGGATTTTCCAATTATGAAGGTTTTCAAAACAATGATAATTTTCAAGGCTATAATCAAGAAACTTTTCATAATCAAGGATTTTCACACAATGAAGGTTTTCAAACTAATGATAATTTTCAAGGCTATAATCAAGAAACTTTTCATAATCAAGGGTATAATCAAGGGTTTAACCAAGAGAATATGCAAATTGTCTCTCAATTTCGTGAATCCTTTGAGAGGAGACTTCAAGAGATGGAAAGGAGAATACTTGGATGTTTCGAGGAAAATTGTCAAAGACAACTTCTCTTTGTACAATCTTATCTAACTCAAGGAGCTTTACCATGTGATGTTGAGCCTTCTTTGAGAGTTGATGATGAGGATGATCCTATTAGTGATGGAGATCGTAAATCATCTGAAGAAGAATACATTGCTAATCGTGCCCGTTTGCTTAAACAATGCTTAGATGAAGATGATGAGGAACCTTCGATTTGTATGACACTTAATGATGACACACCTTCATCACCTTTACCTCACGTGGAACCCACCGACTCTTTAACCATGGGGGACGTGCCTCTTAGCACAAATACAAACACCAATTTAGAAGAATTAACCGTTTCTAGTGTTGAGAACCTTATCCCAATCCAAAGAGAGTTTGAGGGTGTTTCCATTGAACCATGTGACGAGCTTTATATTGATACCTCTTCTTCTCATGATCACATTGAGATTTCATCACATGTTGACCTTCATGCTACTACTAGTGATTTTGGTGACTTTGATCTTGATGAATTGTTCAAAGAAAGGGATAATGAGATTGAGGAAGAGTTTATGCAAGATATAGAGGATGATGATTGTGATTCTAGTGAGGCATCTTATGATATATTATCCGAGGACTTTTCATGTCAATATGACATTCCTAATTTGGATGATGATGTTGATCATATAGAAGAAGTGGAAGATGTTCATATTCGAGAGGTTTTATCAAACGTCTATAATCTTATCTCTTCGATTGAAGCTTTGAATGAAAACCATAATGATGAGTCCATAGAAGAAGAACCTTTCATTGACATTTCTTCACCGGTTTTTGAGGTTGCACCTATTGACTTTCATGATGATATCATCCCTTTGAGTGACTCTCTCAATACACCTTCTTTTGAGCCTTCTATTCCCACCCTTCCACCCTTGAAGTTGGTTATTGATGAAGATCCTATACTCTTAGAGATTGATCCTTTTTCACCTATGGCACCTTTAGAACCCAAAACCTTTGATATGGATTCTCATATGGATATTGATGCCACCATAGAGGCTTATCTTGTTGATATTGATATTGAGGTTGATGATAGTGATTCTAATTGGGAAGAGGAGATTCTTCTTAGTGAGAACTTGCTTTTTGGGACCCTAGAGCCTACACCTCTTCCGCAAGACACTATTCATCTTGATCCTCCTTTTTCTATGCCTTCTATGGAAGATTACGCACCTTTTGATGATGATGAGCCTAATATGGATATACTTGTTATGAATGTTTTGATACCTACACCTTCATTGTCTCATGATGCTTTGATCACTAAGGGGGAATCTTATATGGTTGATACGAGTTCATCTTCTTATTTTCCCATGAAGGGAAAGGTTTTTGATCCTGGGATACATAAATTTGGGAAAGATTGGTTTTCATCTACTCCACTTAAGAGTGTGCCTTCGATTGATATGCGCTTCTTGTATGAGATTACTTTGGTAATGCTACCTATTTTGGAGTTGTTCACTTGTAGAGATGGGAACTTTGTATTTGATCCTGGGGTGCTTCATATTTGAGAAATTTCGTATGTTGGACAAACTTGAGACATGTTGGACCGTTCCATTTATCGAGGCGGATATTGTAAATCTTATAGTAAATGGCAACGTGCTAAGTTTGAGTGTATCATGTGAGATGTGCTTCAAAGTGGATATTCTTTATTCTCCATGATGGTTTCCCCAAGGACAACCTAATTCGGGGCCGAGTCGAGCTAGCGACTTAGGGTTAAAAAAACTCAAGCATTGAATAACTAGGTTAGAAAACGTAGAGTAGATTTTCAATAGTTTATGTTTAATTAAAAGGATGTTATAGTAGAGTTGAAGTGGAGGGGTGGCCTTTCTTCGTTTTTTGGTGTTTGTTTCAAGGGTTGCTCTCTCTCATTTCATGCTTGGAACTTATGGAGGAGGCCCGTGTATCTGGTTCACTTCGATTAGTTTTTGCTATCGTGATATTAAACACTTGTGCTTAAAATTAATACCCTTTAGTTGTCTCTTCCTTAACTTGGGTTAAGCAAAGTTATCAATGTCATAAGTGTAGGGGAGTTTACTCCAATACTCTTAAACATTGAGGACAATGTTTATCTTAAGTGTAGGGGAGACTTCTATCGAAGTGACCTTACCTAGACCATTGCCTTAACTTCATGATAACTTGGAAAATTAATTTTTCAAACATTTTTCAAATTTTTTATCTACTTTGGCCACCAAAAATATGCATTCATAATTTTTGCATTAATCATTTTTCATTTGCATATCACATTTGCATTGTATATATATTTCTTCTTTTATTTTTCATCAAAAATCCAAAAAAAAAGAAAAAAATATATAATAAAACATGGTTAAAAACAAGTTTAGATTTCTTTGACATATTAGGCCCGCCATGGATATTTTGACTCAACCCGAGTTTGCTTATCTAAGCACTCTCTAGCTAGTATCCTTAACCATGTAGTCCTTCATTGGTCTATTAGGCTAAGCATCCACCAATCTCATTATTTGAGATTTTAAATTTGTGGAGAATGGGAAATGATAGAGTTGAAGCAAGTATAAAAGGGCTAGATAGACTTCATGGCAATTACTTGTGGCTAAACCCTTCTCTTCTTTGCCTCTATTTTCTTCGCATGTATATAATTGTTAATAAATAATCAAGTACGGTTTTAATTGGTTTGTAATCTCTTATGCATTTTTGGCTAATCATTTATGGTTGATATGAGTATGTCTTAAGATTCTAAGTTAGCACGTTTTATGTGTACTAGACTTATGTCATGCTCCATACTTAGCGGGTGTTTTTCCTTTTCTTCTTTTCAAATTTCTTTGTGAGCAATAAAGAAAAATAAGAGCGGCTTATGAAGAAAAATGAGTGGCTAGAAAAAAAAAAGAAAAAGAAAAAAATAATAATAATACAAGACTCCCAAGAGGGGCACTGTGGTGTTAATTATAGTGACTATTGAGTTCCAATATTACCTTGACGGGTTGCGGGGATTCAATAGATTGCTCCAATCCAATATTACCTTGACGGGTTGCGGGGTTGAAGATCCAAAATCTCAAAAAAAGATGGCGGATGTAAATTATTGCGTGAGTTTTATTTTTTTTTTCCTTAGCGAGTGTGTAGTTACTTATGAAAGCATGACATGAGGATTTTACACATAAGGCGAATGACTTATTACTCTTAAAACGGACTTATATTAATTGTGAGCGGTTTTTCAAGTAATGGATGAGAGGATTACTTAGGATTAAAACCGTGCTTCCTTATTTTTGGATTTTACATTTCTTATATTTCACGCTTTAAATAATGACAAATTTGCTCACAAGCAATTTGCTCAAATAATAACCGGTTCCACATTTAATTGTCATGAATAAGTTGATGCACTTTTTTACTTGTGAATACAATGATCCCATTTTTAAGCTTGGTATGGGGAAAGTGAAACTTGAGGGTGATAAATGTCCATGGTACCCAAGCCCTAATCTAAGTCGATGATTTCTTTATGAGTTATTTCCATCAAAACCATTTATAAATTCAAAAAAAAAGATATAAATAGAATTGATTCTTTTGCATTGCATTGTAAATATTCAAAACCATTCATCATATAGCATAGTATAGTTTATTAAATCATAAAATGGCCAAGGTTGGTTA
Source organism: Glebionis coronaria (assembly GCA_025667525.1). Taxonomy (NCBI): domain Eukaryota; kingdom Viridiplantae; phylum Streptophyta; class Magnoliopsida; order Asterales; family Asteraceae; genus Glebionis; species Glebionis coronaria. The sequence goes on from JANFOE010001096.1 coordinate 77,479, forward strand.
ATTATGAGAAAAGTGTAATTTAGAGCTTTAAAATGCTGCATTGCATGAGGTCATGGCAATGGTCAAGTGGAGGGGAGTTGATAAGTGTGAAAACACTCATCAATTATGATCCAAATATCACTCAAAACACAGTCAAATACATTATTTTAACTTTAAAATATCAGAATTATGCATGTATTTGTGTTTCATGTGTTTTCAGGTAAGAAAGATACATTTTGGAACAAAGACGCGTTTTCAAGGGATTTATATCACAAAAGACGAAGAAAAAGACGAAAAGATGATTCAAGGACCTTATTTTCCAAGCTTTTGAAGATCGAGGACTGAAATTGCAATTTTTAACAAGATAAAGGATAAAAGAAATTGGCTTAAAAGTGTTTAACCTAAATTGAAAAGAAAATACAAGATGAGGGACTAAATAGCAAATTAAGTGGAAAGTTATCTATTTACTTGGTCAATTTGACCAAGCCGGTCAAATAACTCACAAACAACTCGTCTTCATCTTCCCAACGAAGAGAGAGAGAGAGTTTATATCCTTCATCCACTCCAAAACCTGCAATCCACATTCAAGGACGATCCACAAAGAATTAAAGGAAACTTACAACTACAAAAATACTCCTTATCCTCTCCTCTACAAGATGGTATTGATTAATTAGTTCAAAAGGGAAGATTGAAGAAACCCCCAAATTGGAAGATGATGAAGAACGAGTTTGATTCAACCTCGTATTTTCCACGTGGCGCAACTGGATTGGCCAAGACACGTCATTGAAGTCATCCACTCCCTCTCTCGACGGCTATATATTGAAGACGAAGGCTTCATTTTTGATGGTTTGACTAGGAGTAGTTTTACACATAGTTAATTAGGAGTAGATAGATAGTTAGCTTGTTAATCTTGTAACGAATTCAGTTTTTTCAGTTAAAGTAGTTTGTAACCGTTTCTTCTTCCACCATTAATGAAAGCTTAAGAGTTCCTTTAATATCTTCTTTTCTATTTTCGATACAATGATGAAATCTTGTTTTCTCAATCCTTATCTTTCTCTATTTTACTGATTCAATCTACTGTTCATCGAGGTTTTTTGTTTACTTGCTAGATTTAACTAGTCATTGTGATGTTGAGTTACTGTTCTTGATATATATAGCGTTAGGTTGCTGTTTTTTATTGTTTGTTCAGGTAACAACTTGATTTCAGAATTGATAGGATAATCAATTGATAGGATTCGGAAGCTATTGTTTGGTATTAGTGATTTTGATTCATGGAGAATCGAAGTGTGCCTCTTCGTCTTATAGTTTTGAGTAGTTGATTGGAGAATTGTTGATTTCAGTTTGAATCGGTTGTTTTGGTTTTAGCATTTTAAAAGTTTTTCTACTGACTGAATTTTTTTTAAGCATTTTAACAGCAAAACTTTAATAAGCTTTCAATAGCTTATAAGAGGTTTAGAAAAGTTCTTTTCATCTAAATCAATTTAGTAAGTATAGTGGAATTAAATTTCAGTAGAGTTCATGGATTCAGAAAGTGCAGTTCAGAAAAGCGGAGTTTGATTTTGCTGATTTTCAGCAGCTTTTCATTCATGATCAGCTGATCGTTTCATTTGCAGCAGTGTTTAATTTTCTATGCAGGGTAGAGTTCTTTATAGTTTTCTGGTTGCAGGTTTGGTACATTCTGCTGAGTTAAAGGCAGCATAATAAGACAAGTTGTTGGAGTAAAGCTGGTTGGATACTGATTTTAGATAGATTTCTGATTTAGTTCAGCAGTTGGTGGCGGTGTGTTTGCTACAAGGCAGCTCAGCGCTGAACCTTCTACTCAACGGACTCCCCTACGGAAGCCAAGGTTAAGCTCGATTTAAGTTTTCTACATTTTATAGTTTAGTTACTGTTGAGATTTAGTCGTAATTTTGCTTGCGAATTTCTTGTTTGATCTGATATCGTAAGTTTGTTAGTTATACGTTTCTTTTGTCCATGAGTTTCATAAATGATTAACTGTTTCAGTTTCAAAATGTTTTTGATTCAGTCTGTTAGTATGAAAACGTGTCTGAGTTCTTTTGTAAATACAAGTGGAAAAATTTGAGTAATATACAGCTTTAGCCCTTTAGTTTGTATCATCTCATTACACATACAGTCCACAGTTAGTTACATCTAGACCTCGTTAATCCTTTCCGTTAGATAGTTATTGCACCTAGGGTCCATTTCAGTTACTCTTTTATCCATTTATATTAGTTAGATCTGTTGGGCTAAGTGGATCATTTGGGCTCAGTTTAGTAACAAGTTATTATTTTGAATTTTTGAAATTCAGATAGTTTTTAATTTCAATTTTGCAATCTGTTTTTTTTAGAGTTGTAATTTTTGTTATAAAAGTTTACTTTTATATTTCGTATTTGGTACTTTTACTTTGTAGTATAATCTTGTATATTACTTTTTACAATTTGTGCCTTTAAATGTCTTACGTGCAACGTGTTTTAGTGTAATACATATACGTATATAGATATTTTTACATTTTTACATGCTTTGTGCCAATTAGACATAAATACCAAGAAAGATTTTAACACCAAAAACAATTAAGTCTTTGCTAGAAAACGTTATATCAATTCGAATCGAGCTGAGAAGACAACTACACTTAAAAACGAAAGATTAAAGTCTCTTTCCTTGATGATGTAGGTTTGGTTGTCTTCTCTTTTGAGTTTGATCTCTATTAAGTGAGGATAGCCATGCTTGGGATCAATCTTCACTCCTAGAACGCTTCTAATTCAAAACGGGGAGAAGACATTGTGAATTGATTTCTGTCAATATGCATAGTCGTAAGCTTGTCTCAAGTTGGGGCCCTAGTGCGACGCGCCCAATTCGACATATAGATCAGATTGAGGAACTATTTTTTTTGTCTCCAGATACGACCAACCTTTTCTTTAATCCATGTTATGTTATCCCAAAGTGCAGCTTTGACCAAGGTTAAGGAAGTTGCATAGGTGTTTGCTCCCTCGACCAAGTAATCAAAGTCATGACTAATAAAGAATTCAATTGGGATGGTTGTGTTACCTTATCCAACTTCTGCAGTTAGTATAGGAGCTTTGGCTGGATTGTAAAGACATTCCATCTAAGTGTTCATTGCTTTGATAAGTTCATTTGAATGATACTCACATTCAAATTTTCTTATTTGCGTGCTTGCAAAGAAGTTAGAATCTTTAGATGCGTCCAAGACTAGATGAGGAGTGATGTTAGGAGTCACATACATATATATCAAGAATCCCGAGAAGTCGATCGGATTGTTGAGGAGTTGAGCAAAATCATTTTCATCTTTGTCAGTGATTGGACGAAGACGAGCAGCTTCCGTGATCCAAGGTTGCTCGAGTGTATTTTCATCTAATATCATGGTATCAGCCCACTCCGGATCAGCAGTTGTCGCCTCAATTGGTGGAGGTGTGGTTCAGATTCTGGAATGTCTTGAGTTACATGTTGATCGGGTTCCGGGAGGGGTGATTCTGGTACAGATGTTGTAGGTGGATCATCTTCTTGAACCTGTTCCGGATGCTCAATAGAGTATTAAACCTGTTGGTATGTAAGAGATATTACCTTTTTTGCAGATAAGGTTGCGGGATCAGAAGTAGATGCTGGAGTGGATGTGGATGATGGAGTGATGTTAATGTCATGGATTTTTTGGTGCGTTTTTGAACCCGTTGAAGTTCAACTGCATCATCATCATCGTCTCTTTCCTCATCGACTTCATCATCTTGCTTCTCTTTATCATCATCATACCCGTCCTCATCCTTGTCATCTTCTTTGTTCTTGTTCTCACCATCAGCATCATCACTTTCTTCTATATTGTCAGCATTCTCATCATTTTTGACATCGTCATCGTCATCATCACTGTCATCATCACCATCACCGTCCCAATCAGAAGATTCATTTGGTTTATCTGATGCATCTGATTCAGCCTCTTCATCTTGTTTTAGACTGTTGTATGGGACAACGGTGCCATGCTCTTCAAAGATTTTATTGTCTTCATCCATAGCCTTTTGTAGAATCTTGTGAAGTTTCTTTTGAGTTGGCGTTTGGTTATAATACCCTATTTGTACCATTCGGGCATACAATAGCTTCTTTAACTCATAGTCTGTAAGTCTTTTGAAAAATTAAATATTATGACGTTGGAGTGTTGGAAGACCTGATCAAGAGTTTGTTGGCCGCTATTTTCTTCATTTCTTCTCGCAGTTATAGACGTGCCTTGTTAAGAGATTCTTGAATTTATTATCAATTGAGTCCAGGAGGATTTTATTGTCTTTTGCAAGACTATGTTTCTCCTCTTTGTACTTATGTTTCTTCTCTCTAAGGCGAACTAGCTTCCTTTCCATTTTAGCTACTTCTGCTTCTTGATTCTTCTTTGATGACTCTTCGATTTGTTGATGATGATCTAACTCTTCTTTGACTCTTGCGGTTTCATCTTCTTGGGCTTTCATACGTTGTTCCATCCTTAGCATGAAATCATCAGTGAGAGCTAACTGGGAGGTAGTTGGTACGGGTTGTACGGTTAATAGCAGAGTAGTTGGAGGAGTTTTCATAATGGTACTGATCACCGGTGTTGTGACCAAAGAAACTAGAACATTTACCATATTCGCGTTAGTAGAGGGATCGGTGTTTGTGACTTCAGTGGTGATATCTGCTTCTGGACTAGAAAAGTTAACGAACTTACTCGCCAGATCTGACTTAGAAGTAGATTTGGTGACATTGAAATCCTTATTGATGTCGCCAGTCTCTGTTTCCATAGTGACAAACTCCATATTGTCTTGTTGAATATCATCGAGATTTTGTGTCTTGTTGATATTAATTGTCGTCATCACCTTTGTTTGATGCTTCAGATTGATGGTCAAGTAATTCAACTTCTTCATCAAGTGCCTTATCTGTGTAAGCATCGGGATCTCCAAATTCGGCAATGTCAGATGCTTCAATTTCTTTTGACGAATGACCTGACCCACTACCGCCAGTATCTTTTCTGCTTCGCTTAAAAACTATCTTTATTTCTTGTTTTTCAGTCATAATGGGTGGTTTATCCTTATCTTCATCAAGAAGCGTCTTCTTTCCTTTAGCCTTTGTCTTATCATGTTTAGCTACAGTTTTTGTTCTTCTGCCCTTGGTTTTTGTGGGAGTGTCTGCTTCTGGTGATTCAGGTTGCTTTCTTTTGCCTTTGGTTTTCGTTAAAGAGAACTCTCCAGAGGCTACTCGTTTTGCTTGGACTTCATTGTCTCTTAAAATTTTCTTGTATGCAACACTTTCCTTGATTTCCTCATTCAGCATGGTATCTGGAACTAGGGCTGGAATCCCTATATATATATACTCTTTGGTCCTTCTTGTTTCATGTGCTCCATAATATGATCATCTTCTTCGAAATGATAGAAAAATCCTCCACGTTTATCAATTTTTCTTCGGCTTGCACGAAGTGATTGATAATGAGCTTCGTGAGTCGTGGAAATTGAAAATGCTCAAATTTATTCTGGTGTTTTTGAAGGCCTGATAGTGAAACTCATCCCATATTAGAGAAGCATAATCTATATTCTAACCCTTATAAATTCCCCAAAAGATGTGACCCTGAGGAAGTCTTAGAGAGTTTGCTCCACTGTATTTGCCAGTAAAGCACCAGATGATTATGATGAATATAGCCATCCATGGTTGTCCCAACTTGGACATGTTAAATTGAGACAAAGTTCGTAGTTCTTCATCATAATCGAGAGATTGAAGCAGCTCTATAATTTTTTCTGTTGGTCCCTTGTAAATCGTTATTACTTATCAACCTTAAGTAACAACTCTTTACCAAGACTCAAGTGTGTTGTTTTAACAATAGATAAGAACTATGAACAATTAAAATAACAATACCAATAACTTTTAAACGTATTGACTTTTATTAGAATCAAATAAAAAATCTATAACCCACTTTGTTTGCGGAATAACAAAGTGGTTGAATGACAATGGGTTGTGATCTCCTCTACTTAAACGTATAAACAAAGTTAATGTATAAGCTCCAATCTAAACGTTCATATGCTTCTTGACTATATGGTTTAGTTGGTCTTGAGAGAGAAAGGTTTTCTAGAGTTTCTACTCTTGTATTGGTTAACCTTTTCCCTCTCAATGTACACTCCTTTTATAGGCAGTGTAAAACTAGGGTTTGCATTTGCATGATTCAATGCATGGGTTTATCTAGTGGGTGGTTGATGCCCATGTTGGATAAACAGTACAAAGTACATAATAAACTATTCTAGAAAAGATAAAAGTTGTACTTATAGCTAAGTATACAAGCAACCTACTTTGACTTAAAGTTATCTTTTCCTTACTAGTGTAAACCATCAGAATACTAAAGAGTCTTCAGTATCCTAGAGGAGATCTACATCTTTCAGTTTGGTATTGTCAAACCAAACTGAACTGAAAGCTCTTCTTCGGTACTTGTTCTTCAGCAACTAGACCGCCTAGTATTTGAAGAAAAGACTCCTTTGTCTTCTAAGTTAATTGGAAGAGGAAAGCTGAACATCCTTCAGCTACAAAGTCTTTAGTAGGAACTTTGTTCCTCTGATCATCCTTTAGCAGTCTAGCCTTACTGCTGAGCATGAAACACTTAGGGGGATTTTATATTCAAATCCTAGAGTTGCTTCTGGGTCTGTAAATACTGACCCAACAATCTCCCCCTATTTGGATATATAAATAGCCTAAGTCTAATGTCAGTAGTAAGTGAGCATAACAACTTCTTTTTACTTGCACTGAACAATAAATTACTTATAAACATCAGATAATCATTTATTCATTTAACATTACAAATTACAACAAAAACAATACAAATGATTATTCAATTTTCCTTAGGCCTAAGTTATTCAATGATGGGAGTCTGAATTGATGGATCTGAGTTTTTGTGGTCCAGTATAGCAAGTAACCACATGCTGAAGGTTCTAGCAGCATCAGTACGTCATGGGCCTCCATGCTGAGAGTAAAAGATCCTTTGAACATTCGAGAGAAGTTCATTGTTCATTTCATCAAGGTCACTGATGCCCATAAATTCTTGACGTTCTCGATGGTTGAACATTATCACTCCCAATTCTGGTTCATCTAGTACATGGCCAGGGAGATGATTTTGAAACTGAACAAATCCTTTGTATTTCTTTGTAGTGACAAAAATGTCACCCACACCAGTTTGGATTAGATTGGCTTTTTTGTTCAGCTCCAGTATAGGATCTTGATCCTCCAAATAAACTTGAGTGCTGATGTTCAGAATCTCACCCAGTCTTTCATGATTTCTCATAAAGTGCTCAATTCTGGTGCGAACTTCATCCCATCTCTTGGATTTTGTTTTCTCAATCTTCACACTCATTCATTCCATTCAGTGTAAGAAAGTTCTTTCCCTTGGAAGTTTTCAAGGATCTCATTAGTCCCATCGCCCTATAGAACTAGAGATGAATATCAATCTCTGCTAGTCAGCATATCAACATTGTGTGAGAACCCGTACTTTCCCAACATTATTTTATTCTTTTTATTCGTGCTTCTTGAATTTTCCGATGTATTACGTTTTCTTGTATTGTTATATGTAAATCCTGAGATTCTTAAATTTTAACAAATTATACTTTTTAAGTATTTTTAGTTCATTGACAATACTTTATATGGAATTATAAAATTTTTATTTTATTTTTCCATATTTATTTAAATCAAGTTTTTGATTTAAAATCACCCGCGTGCGTTTTACAAACGAGTATATTCAAATCAATGAACAACGAGAATTCATAGTGATCGCGATACCGACGGATGCCCAAAATTTTACGTTTATTTATCGGTTGTTTCGATAATTAATATTTTCGACGATTTCGTTTTAATTACTTATTAAGTCGTGTCGGGAAATCATATAATCATTTTTATGATGCATTGTAACTTTTGAAAAGTATTTTTACGAAACCCGAGCCCCGTAAATATTTTCAATATTTACCATTGACCATTTTCTATCCTTTAAAACTACTAATTGTTTTTAAGTCCACAAGTTTCAAAATTGGCCAGATTGGTCCCTCTACCCACCTACCATATAAATACTTTTCTTTTCTATCAAAACACATAGAAAATCATAATTAAAACAAAATCATCAACTCTCTCCCACTCCTTGCTTTTGCCGTCACCCTAAACACACGAAACACCCCAAATCATCAACTTTTCATTTGATTCATCAAAATCTAATCATAAACCGATGTTCCAAATCAAAAGAGGATTCTATCTATACAAAAATCTTCCACATGCATAAGGTTTTGAGTTTTTCTCATGATTTTGATAGGTATGTGTTTAGATCATCATAAAAGTGATGATCATGTTATGGTCTTCCTATTTTGATCCTAAAAAGTTTAATTTTTGATCTTTGATTTTATTAAAATTTTACATGTAAGTGTTTTAGGAGTGTTTGATTTATGGGTATGATAGTTAGATGATTCTATAGGTATAGGAATGATTAGTTTTGGTGGGAAAATGGATTTGACTTGTTTTCTAAAACGCTAATTTAGGACAGCAGCTTTAAACAGATTGTTTCGTGAGTTTAAGGTCTGTGAAAGGCTAAGATTATTTGATTTTATTGTAGAGTTTTCCGAGACGGTCGTTTTGGTATCAGATAGAGCTTCTAATTCATTACGAGTCAAAAGTTATGCTAGTTTTAGTTTTCGTGTACTGGGAGACGCAAGTCGGCACAATCCGAAATTGTGGCTGATTTTGGGTCGACTCTCGGGGATTTTAGGCTTGGTTAGATAAATGTATCTACTGGTTTTCAAAGTTTACAAACTTAGTTTGATGAGTCTAGTAGTGTTTTCAAAAGACGGATTGTCGAGCTAGTACTTTTAAAGTGGTCCAAACGGTTTTACAAAACAAGTGCACAAATCTGTCCCAAATTTGGAGTCGAGTTTAGTGTCGAGCTGATGGATTTTAAAGTGTAAACTTTGGCTTAAATTTTGGTGAGGTCTTATACAGGTTATAAGTGACCTTGACACCGATTTTCATCTAAAACGGACAAGTCTAGATAGGGTAGATCGGTGTGTACATTCAGGGTGTACTTGCTGATTTTGTTTTGGACACTTAGTTCAATGCTTGTGTTACGTGAGTTTGAGTATTCACCATCGGACATGGTGACTTACTCAAGTGCTTAGTCATTGTATAAATGACTTAGCTACTGGTCCGAATAAGGTAAAAGAGATAGTTTGACTTGCGTTGACTTGGCGTCTTATGACGGGTCGACTTCAAGTGTACAAGTGTTTTAACGTGTTGTGTTGGAATAAATGGATAAGTAAGAATTCATTTGATTCGTGTCAATGGTTTTGAAATATAAATACTTTGGAAAACATCTGAATCATATTATATTTGGTACATATCGATACATGAGTTTGAGTCTTAACGTGCGCGCCTTATTTTGATAGGTTGCGGTTTTCGTGTTTTCCCGACATCCATATCGTCGGTGATCGTCTTACCACTACCGTTTCTACTCAGTTGCTGAGTACCGTGATTGACTTACCTCATGGCTACGGTGAGTTCATAGCCCCTTTTTACTTGTACATGGTTTCTAAACACGGGGTGAGATTTTACATGGTGGAACACAACTATTTAAAAACTGTATGCTATCCAGAACATGTATGCTATCCAGAACATGTATGATTTTCAGGTTTTCAAAATTATTATTTCTCTTTAGTCTAGCCTTAAGTTTCCTCTCCCGATCATGAACCGTTATTTATCCGGTGTGCATTGCGCGAAGCGCGAATGTTGTGGGTGGATCCATCGGGATTGACTATCCCCGTCCCGATTACCTTGACGCACTAATATTCGTTTATACTTGAGTATTTAGGCTGAATACTCCCTAGAGGAACTTACACTGAGTTAAGCTTCGGTTCATGAACTAAACAGCAATAATAATGGTTTCGGACTATGGTTAATGATCATAACCATACTCCCTATTTACTTGTTTTACAAATGAATGCTTGTGTTCCACACCTTTACTGCTAAACCTATGAATTTCACTCAAATTTATGTTGACGATTTTACATGTTTAATCTCAGATATTATTACTTAGCTTTGCTTGGATGGGAGCCAGCAGGATATTGTCGCAGCTTGGAGATTTCTGTGATGCTTTTAAAAGACTGTTTTTAGTAAAAACTGTCTGGAGTTATTTTATTCTTGGGCAACTTTATGTTATACATCGAGACGAAATAATATAATTTTCCGCTTCTAAAACTCTGGGACCTATGTTTAAAAAAACTCTGACCTTTTATGATGTAATGTACATGTTTTTATTTCGCCAGCTTTGTATGAACTATAATTCATTGTTTCTTGTACTATGACGTGTTACCCCCTCGTTGCCTAGTTGTTCCATGTCAGATTTTGGGGGTCTCACAGATTGGTATCAGAGCGATGGTTATAAGGAACTGAGTCATTTTTCAAAAACTTAGTCTATAACCGAAAGTTCAAATATTTCATGTTTTAATTGTCAACCACAGAATCTGCCAATTTTGTTCGATATATGTGCGGGTAACTCTCTAATCCTTATTATTTACGTTTAATTATCGTTATAGTATTTCATCTCTTGATTACATGTTGAAATATTACGTTACCCTGATGACGATAATTACTGTGTCTTTTCAAAGCCTTGTGCTTCATGGATTATCATTCGATATTACTGTGATTACATCCGCCTATACTGTATTTCTTGAATTCTTATTCTTGTGACTTTATCTTATTACAATGATTTTATATCGTTATCACGTTACATACTTGTATTCAGAGCGCGTATGCTGCCAACTTTTCATACTCATTTTTCTGAGTACTATTGCTATTTCATTATGTGTGATACGACTGACTTCATATGCTCGTTCGTTTTGAACCGTCTGTTTTTCTCGACTCGCTGTTACATGCTGTGCATACTCTCGTGATACCATTGTTCGGGATTGAATAAGTGTTGTTCTTGATGAAACTTCTGATTTTCATTCTACTACCATACGTATTGCTCTCATTGTTTATTTCCTTTAAAATATCTATTTAGATACGCATATTTTCTTTCCGACCATTCGTAACTGAATGTCTAGTCTATAGACCTTGGTGTAGCTCAGTGTGCCTCCGAAAAATACTAAAGGACATCGTGTGAGTCGCACATCTCGAAGAATTCGTTGAATCAGTACTTGAATAATATCGTGGGTTTTCCTAATCTTGATTTACCATTACGCCACCGTTTTACACGACACTTGTACATGGATTACATCTTATTTCATTGACCATTCTATGTTTCGACTTCGACTTACAACATCCGTTGTACCTTGAACACGTGATCGTCAGTTATTATGTGACAATGGTTTGGAATACGATCCTACTAGTATCCTCTCTTTTTTTCATTGAACCTCCTCGCCTCAGGAGTGTGACTTGTTAATATTTTGTTTCTTTCTCGGTATGTCTTGCGATTTTGGAAAATCACGCCGCCAGGAGACCTTCCTACATTGCATCTTGCAGCTGAAGCCACGGATGTCTTGCGTCGTTTTTGCTCTCTCAGACTATCGTTGGTATTCATAAACCAATCCTATATCATGTTTTCTTTACATGATTAATTATAGAGTTTATTCACTTTCGTTTTTACGGAATCCACAAGTCCTGTGTGTACATTAATTATGTGTTATTATGAAATTTGGATTTAATTTCAAAGTGTGTCGAAAAAATACTATGTACAGAAACTATACAGGGAATTTAACCATGTCGAGAAAATATTTTTATAACTTAGACATAAAAATATATATTTCTACATGTTGAGACGTCCGTTTAGGACATAAAATTTGACCAGTAAACATTAAAATCGAGCAAGTTACGCTCATTTGAGATTGTAAAATCTAAGAAGTTATTTTCTGAATAATGCTAAAATATCATTTTGTTGACAGATTTAATGCAAGGGCATTTTCGTTCATTTTTATTCCGTTTCAAGTCCCGGGTAAAACTAGAAAGTTGTTCAAAACATTGTTTTACATCGAAATGCATTAGACTTTGAGTCTTAGAATATCGTTTAGTGAGTTATATGGTATAGTCAAACCCAAAAGGCAAAACTGATAGACTTTAAAAATATGACTTCAAGCGTTTTTGAGTTCGTTTGAGCTCGTAAAACTTTAACTAATGATATTTTGCAAACTAAAAACGATGATTGCGTTTGAACAAGTATAAAATAGTAACTTTGAGTTCGGTCATACATATACATAGATCTTGAACTTTTGAAATTCGGTAACTTCCTAATATAGAAACTTTTCGGAGTGATTGTACTATTTGTTAACTGATACCCTACTTTCTTAAAAGTGTATTTTTGTCAAATAAATCACGATGTGCACATACGGATTCCTTTATCCTTTCTTTTACATATGACTTATTTGTCATTCGACATTGTCTTTCTTTGTTTCTATCGTACCACTGATTTGGACCGAGGTTGAAGTTCTTATTTTCAACGTTCGTTATCATCTTGACATGTGTCTCCAAACTATTTCAGCTAAACCTCTTGAAACCTTATCACCTTGTAACCATTTCGTTGACTGTCTTGAACTACTCCTTATTTCCCTCTTGTAACCCACTCGCTACTTTATAAACTATTGTCATGTTACCATATAAACTTAAACTGGTATTGTTTGCGAATCATTTTACAAAAGGTTTCATTTGGTCTTTCTTAAATAATTGAATGCTATCTTATAAAATTAATTTATATTAATTTTACAATGTATTTTCACAAATTGTTCTAATACGGTCTTATAAAGAACCCTTGTAACTATACGAATTGTCGATTTAAAACAGTTAGCCAGTAACTTATAGGCGAAAATTTTCATATGTTATTTTGATTCATGTTTTTAAAAATGCTATTATATACATATTTTAAATCATATGATATGTAATACTGGTTTGACGAAGCTGAGCATCGCATTGCTAGTCCTAAATTATGCATGGCCTGATCACCTATGCCTAATTTATAAGGTGCCATGCAAGGCCAAATAGTAGTCGCCCTAAATATTTGCCTAACAATCAACTTTTTAATATGTTCCTTAAAAAGTTAGATAAAATAAAAGTTTTGAAAACTTTTACATCTTATGCGAGTAACAACAGTTCGCGACTTACACTTATGAACCCTTATCTTTTCTTGAGCAAAGTACATGCCTCAAACACATATTTCCATACTCGACGATCATTGCCTTACTTGTTACCTCATCATCATCATGATACGATTTTCGTTACCATTTGCATAAATTCTTACCATTGATACCCGACTTGAAAGTCTCAACGTTGCTATGCTTCTACATCGATTGATCATCTCTATCTATTTTGGTAGACCTTCGAAACGTCTCTGGACGCGATTAGTGATTTATGATTGGATGTGAACGATGATTACGTGTATTTGCCATGATGTGTGATACTATTGTCTAGAAATTCATTCGTGTGAATCATGTGTTGATTTCGCTTTTCATTGCTAATGTTTTCATTTTACTGAATTTACTCTCAAGTGACTTCTTAAGAATTTTCTTTGATTCAAAAATTTATTGTGTGGCTTTTCTCTTTCGATTGTGTATCGACCAATGAGAACTTAATAAGCCGTTATTGGTGTCACCAACTGCACTCAAGAAGCGACGACTTGCTATAATCCTTGTTTCTTATTATTTTTATCATTGACGCGACTATTCTATCACGTTTGTTAAGAATTGATACGATTTTTGTTTTATTCCCTTGTGTTATCGCTCGCATACAGATTGTTGACCTTTATATGATTCGTATTCGTTGCTGTCTTGTCACCTTTTGAAAACCAGAAAATGTTACGTGTTTACCATGTGATACCTTAATCACCTTCTTGGATTTCAGAAAAATTATTATTAATTTTTAAGAACGTTTTATACATTTTATCAAATGTTTAAATTACCAAAATAACTGTATCTTTTAAAGTATTTGATTATATCGTACTTTACTGTCAATATAATAAAATTATTAAATTAATTTATAATTTCTAACAATGATTCAAAATAACTTGGAAAAACTTGATTTTTCTAATGGTAACGATAAACCTGAGGTTTTAACGATAATTTCATACTGACATCCAAAAGTTCTTAAGTCAATCAGGATAACTATTTGAACTGCGTTACTTTTACTTTGAAGTCCTGATCAAGAAAAAGATTTGACAACTGTTTACCCACTCATTTTATATAGAGTTTGATTTTTAAATCACTACATCTGGTAAAATTTTCTTTTAATAAAGAAAATATTTAAAACTGAGTTTTAATGTAATCCCAAAAAAAAATCCTACACAACTGACTATGACAGCTTGTATCTTAAATGATTATATGTTATTCATTTTTTCCCCTTCTATTCCGCTTATGAATAGATTCTTACATTTTAAGATTGTCACGTTTTACAGTTGCATGACTTGCGACCCATTGTTGATTTACAATTTTGATTCATTTTATCGCACTTTGCCTGTTTAAGCGATTCTTGTGTTCATTCTTGTTAGTTTATCCCACGTATTTCCAACAATTCTATCTCTTGATGTATCTCCGTATTGAAAGATCGTTATTCTAATCCAAGACTGAAAAGTTATACGAAAAGGAGTTAAGAAACTGAATCATAGTGAATTCTAACCATTAATATTTGTCGTGGTACGAAAATTACCTAGGAAGCAATGAATTTTGTTCTACACTTTGTACCTCCTCTAGTTTGCATCTTCTACTGTTTTCAGGAAAACTCTGAGGACCAGAGTTCCTTTAGGGGGGAAGACTGTGAGAACCCGTACTTTCCTAGCATTATTTTATTCTTTTTATTCGTGCTTCTTGAATTTTCCAATGTATTACGTTTTCTTGTATTGTTATATGTAAATCCTGAAATTTTTAAATTTTAACAAATTATACTTTTTAAGTATTTTCTGTTCATTGACAATACTTTATATGGAATTATAAAAAATTTATTTTATTTTTCCATATTTATTTAAATCATGTTTTTGATTTAAAATCATCCGCGTGCGTTTTACAAACGAGTATATTCAAATCAATGAACAACGAGAATTCATAGTGATCGCGATACCGACGGATGCCCAAAATTACGTTTATTTATCGGTTGTTTCGATAATTAATATTTTCGACGATTTCATTTTAATTTCGTATTAAGTCGTGTCGGGAAATCATATAATCATTTTTATGATGCATTGTAACTTTTGAAAAGTATTTTTACGAAACCCGAGCCCCGTAAATATTTTCAATATTTACCAATGACCATTTTCTACCCTTTAAAACTATTAATTGTTTTTAAGTCCACAAGTTTCAAAATTGGCAAGATTGGTCCCTCTACCCACCTACCATATAAATACTTTTCTTTTCTATCAAAACACATACACAACAATAATTAAAAAAATCATCAACTCTCTCCCACTCCTTGCTTTTGCCGCCACCCTAAACACACAAAGCACCCCAAATCATCAACTCTTAATTTGATTCATCAAAATCTAATCATAAACTCATGTTCCAAATCAAAAGAGGATTCTATCTATACAAAAATCTTCCACATGCATAAGGTTTTGAGTTTTTCTCATGATTTTGATAGGTATGTGTTTAGATCATCATAAAAGTGATGATCATGTTATGGTCTTCCTATTTTGATCCTTAAAAGTTTAATTTTTGATCTTTGATTTTGTTAAAATTTTACATGCAAGTGTTTTAGGAGTTTTTGGTTGATGGGTATGATAGTTAGATGATTCTATAGGTATAGGAATGATTAGTTTTGGTGGGAAAATGGATTTGACTTGTTTTCTAAAAGGCTAATTTGGGGCAGCAGCTTTAAACAGATTTTTTCGTGGGTTTAAGGTCTGTGAAATGCTAAGATTATTTGATTTTATTGTAGAGTTTTCCGAGACGGTCGTTTTGGAATAAGATAGAGCTTCTAAGTCATTACGAGTCAAAAATTATGCTAGTTTTAGTTTTCGTGTACCGGGAGACGCAAGTCGGCACAATCCAAAATTGTGGCTGATTTTGGGTCGACTCTCGGGGACTTTAGGCTTGGTTAGATAAATGTATCTACTGGTATTCAAAGTTTACAAACTTAATTTGATGACTCTAGTAGTGTTTTCAAAAGACGGATTGTCGAGCTAGTACTTTTAAAGTGGTCCAAACGGTTTTACAAAACAAGTGCACAAATCTGTCCCAAATTTGGAGTCGAGTTTAGTGTCGAGCTGATGGATTTTAAATTGTAAACTTTGGCTCAAATTTTGGTGAGGTATTATAAAGGTTATAAGTGACCTTGACACCAATTTTCATCTAAAACGGACAAGTCTAGATAGCGTAGATCGGTGTGTACATTCGGGGTGTACTTGCTGATTTTATTTTGGACACTTAGTTCAATGCTTGTGTTACGTGAGTTTGAGTATTCACCATCGGACATGGTGACTTACTCAAGTTCTTAGTCATTATATAAATGACTTAGCTACTGGTCCGAATAAGGTAAAAGAGATAGTTTGACTTGCGTTGACTTGGCGTCTTATGACGGGTCGACTTCAAGTGTACAAGTGTTTTAACGTGTAGTGTTGGAATAAATGGGTAAGTAAGAATTCATTTGATTCGTGTCAATGGTTTTGAAATATAAATACTTTGGAAAACATCTGAGTCATATTATATTTGGTACATATCGATACTTGAGTTCGAATCTTAACGTGCGTGCCTTATTTTGATAGGTTGCGGTTTTCGTGTTTCCCGGGCATCCATATCGTCGGTGATCGTCTTACCACTATCGTTTCTACTCAGTTGCTGAGTATCGTGATTGACTTACTCGTGGCTAAGGTAGGTTCATAGCCCCTTTTTACTTGTACATGGTTTCTAAACACGGGATGAGATTTTACATGGTGGAACACAACCATTTAAAAACTGTATGCTATCCAGAACTTGTATGCAATCCAGAACATGTATGATTTTCAGGTTTTCAATATTATTATTGCTTTTTAGTCTAGCCTTAAGTTTCCTCTCCCGATCATGAACCGTTAATTACCCGGTGTGCATTACGCGAAGCGCGAATGTTGTGGGTGGATCCATCGGGATTGACTATCCCCGTCCCGATTACCTTGACGCACTAATATTCGTTTATACTTGAGTATTTAGGCTGAATACTCCCTAGAGGAACTTACACAGAGTTAAGCTTCGGTTCATGAACTAAACAGTAATAATAATGGTTTCGGACTATGGTTAATGATTATAACCATACTCCCTATTTACTTGTTTTACAAATGAATGCTTGTGTTCCACACCTTTACTGCTAAACCTATGAATTTCACTCAACTTTATGTTGACGATTTTACATGTTTAATCTCATGTATTATTACTTAGATTTTCTTGAATGGGAGCCCGCAGGATATTGTCGCAGCTTAGAGATTTATGTGATGCTTTAAAAATACTGTCTTTAGTAAAAATTGTCTGGAGTTATTTTATCCTTGGGCAACTTTATGTTATACATCGAGACGAAATAATATAATTTTCCGCTTCTAAAACTCTGAGACCTATGTTTAAAAAAACTCTGACCTTTTATGATGTAATGTACATGTTTTTATTTCGCCAGCTTTGTATGAACTGTAATTCATTGTTTCTTGTACTATGACGTGTTACCCCCTCGTTGCCTAGTTGTTCCATGTCAGATTTTGGGGGTCTCACACATTGGTGATTGGTGACAGATTTCTTCTGTTCAGCCTTGTTATACAAAAATTTTCATATAACATTTTCTTCTTGAAAAGACTTTCAACTTAGCTTTCCCTATTTTTTCATACAAGCTCAGCTTCAGATCTCTTAGATTTTCTTATTTCTGAAGCTTGTAAAACTTGTCAAGTTCTTCTTGAGTGGCAACCCCGGCTTTGATCAGTCGATCATTCAGTGTAAAATCACATTTGTTCTTAGGTATAAAGGGAGGTGTGCCACTATCAGTTGTTTCCTCACTTGTGGTCAGCCCATCCACATGATCACCCTTGGCTGATGACTCCCCCTTACCCTTTGCTAGACTCTTCTCAATAAATGGAGACTAATAAACAATAGGTTATTTTTAGCCTTCTTTTGTGCATGTTTCTGGAAGAGCTGCTGGATAGTGTTTTTCTCCCCCTCAACAGAAGACTGTCCAGCAGCTTCTGATGACCCACCAGCAGGGAAGAGACCACAAATATGATCAAGAATGATAGATACCTTGGCCAGCATGGCTGGAACATTTTCAAGTGCATTTAGTTTCTGCTGAACCTCATCAGATAAGGTCAACTTCTATTTCTCCAGCTTCGCCACTCTATCTTTTATTTTTGACAAAGAGTCACACAATTCATTAACTTGTTCAGGAAGTGGTGTGAACTCTGGTGGAAACTCCATGGTAGCACTATTGAGGGAATCCGTAAGAGATGACATTTCTTGCATTAGAGAAGTGGTGGTGGCCACATCTTTGACTAGTGGCTTTAAAGCAACAATGATGACATCCTTGATTTGTTCAGTAGAATGAGGAATTGGTCTTGCTTTAAGAGTTGAGATTTCATTATCAGCAAGAACCTTTTCTTCCTTCAGTTTAGCCACATGTGATTGAAGAATCAACACTTGATTTGTTAATTCTTTTGCATGCTTAGATCTGGGGGATGGTGGCTTTGGTGTTGTATCAGCAGTCTCTTCATTACTGTCATCAAGGTTGACTGGAATTCGTTCACTGAACCCAAGCTCCTTCTCTAAATCATCACCAGACATTCTGAATAAAAAATGAAGGCAAGTATCCCACATTGGCGCCAGTGGTGAGAGTCACTCCCTTGGGTGTATACTGAGCATCACCTCTAGTATGAGGATCAGTTTCAAGTCCTTCACCACCAGGGTTGGTTTTACTTGATGGATCCTAAGAAAGAGTCCCTGATAAGTTAAGATCAATGATACTGTTTTTGGTTCCTTCAGTAGGACCCTGTTGTGGGGGGACTACATCACTAGAAACAGATAGGCCAGGGTCAACGTTAGTTGTTGTATTTGCTGACACCTCATTCCCTGATGCAGACTCAGAGTGACAAATGATAGAAATTGGTAATGAAATAGAAATTGTATTGAGATTTAAATTACTTACCAATGCTGACTCCACACTACTGAGCTGGGGGCGAGATCCATCTTCAACCTTCTCTCCTAAAGAAGTTGAGAGATGGGTTGCCTTATGGGCCTCTTTATGCATATCACCTCCAGCAGAGACTGAAGGTGACGGATGGCTTGGGTTTTGGTCCTTGGCCAATGACTTACTTTTCTTCACAACATGGCCTTGGGGATCATCAGCAACCTTCTTCGAGGAAGATTGCGTGAGGGCTTTTCTCTTTCTGGACTCACGTCTAACCTTCTTAGTATTAACAGACGTGTGCTTCTGACGAGGTCCAGATGAAGCTCCAGGCTTTTCGCCCTTCAGATCCCCTTCTCCAGTTGGAGAAGTGTCTTGTGGAGCTTTGTACACTACTGGAGCATCTGCTGAGAAGATGTCCAACATGATTTGTGTAAGAGGAGGATCAATGGTGCTAACTGGAATGTTCCAGCGAGTAAGATCAAATGGGCCAAAAATCAGTTTATCTCCATTGATTTTAGAAAAGTCATCACCAAGATGGTCAGCAAAGAGGAGAGACAGAAATCAAGTATAAACAACATTTTTCTCTCTTGTCTTTTTCTCCAGCTTCCCATGGAGATCTTCAAAGATAAGCCTCCCAAAATCAGCTTTTATTCCCTTGGCCAGACAATATAAAATAATAGCATCCTTTTGGTTTATCTGGTCAAGGCCTCCAATTCCCCCCCCCCCCCCAAACACTCGATGAGAATTGTCATCAGCAATTTCCACCTTCGTGGCAAACAACTCCTTTTTAACCCCCCTTTCTCAGTGATCTCTTCAGTATACCCAATTTCTTTAAAGAAATTTTTAACAATCATAAAATCATCAGGTATAGCTTCATATCCACTAGGGGTTTCCAAATAATTTAGACCCAAAACCCTTCTAAATAACTTCAAACCAATTTTCCCATGAATCCCAGCAGTAGTAGAATCAAACTCTATGGATTTTTTGTTGTGAGAAGCTTGTGCTGTAAACCAAAATTCTTTTAGAACATTTTGGAACATCATTCCAGGATCCTTAAACAATACATCTCTCAAAACACTTTTGGACAAGTAAGTCATTACTTGATCCCCATGGACAGATTTAATGGTGTCTGGTTTGATTAAGGTGATGTTGTTGGGCTTGAAAATGATATCTTCAATAGGAAAAGTAACATGAGTGGATGGGTTGTGTGTGATTTCTACAACCTTTTGGGAAGAAGATTCAGCCATTGTTGTTTTTGTGTGTGTTTTTTTTTGAAAGAGAGAGAGTTTGTGTGTGTGTTCTTGATGAAAAGATTTGTAAGCGTGGAATGAATTCCAATTGAAAGGGATTATATAAAAACTTGAACTGATTTGTAAAAAGTTTTTAAAACCATTTGAAACAGTTATAAATCTTTTAGGGTTTCTTTTGAACATTTGGCACAAACTCTCTCATTAATGTTCTGCAAAAAGGTATGATTTTTTGTTGCTTTGAACAGTGAAACGCCCCATGTGTCAGGGAGTTGTTGACTGTGGATGAGGACGTTTGAAATTTCCTTAATTAACAAATGACACCTTTTGAAAGAATGTTTGTTTTATTCACAAGAAAATTCAATGCCATTTAATACTTTTCATCACATTATTGATTTGTTTTAATAGTTGTTGCTCAGATATGTTGAAGTTGGTGGCAATACTTGTGAGATTCAGTACGTTAGATGAGGCGACAAAACCCCATATACATGTTCACATAAGTGAATAAGACATATGATGTAAAACCCGCATGCTTTTACCATGAATAGTACCCTTATGATCGTACGTACATGATTAGAACTTTCCTATTATAGCACGTTTACGTTTCACGAACAAGAATTACAAGTATTACGTACGTGTTATAACACGATAAGTATTTATTACGTATTAACACACGATAATTATTTCAATAATAATTTCACGAACATACGAACATGAAATCATGAACGTAAATTAATCACGAGCTAATATTACGTATGTATGTATATTTATTACGATCACGAATAAATATATTAAGTCACGAACGATAACTAATTAAATCACATAAAACACAATCACGAGAACACACTAATTATTTAGTCACGAGAAAAGTACGGGTTACCCCATGTGGGCCCCATACCCGCGGACACAACAAGAAACATGGGCCAAGCCCATGCAAATCTACTAAACTAGGGAAAAAGGGAAAAACATGTTTCATAATCACAAAATTTAGAAAACAAGAAAAACCCTAATCCTTTTCTTCTCCTTCTTTTGGTCGCCGGGTTTAAGAACACCAAAGGGGTGTTTCGGTTTGATTTTGGTGCTAGATTTATTGCAAAGATTGTTGTGTGTTCATCCTTCTTGATTTCACGTGATCGGTATAAACCCTAATCTCTTTTATTTTATGTTTTGATTTACTAATCACATAAAATCATGAATGTTTTTAATAAACTAATTAAAAACAAGATATAAACATGTTATTCAGACATGGGGTTTAAATCAATTAAGTGTTTAGGGGTGTTTGTTGTTTGGTCGACGTCTAACCGAGCCCCAAGGGGGTCTCGGCTTGGCTTACTTCGCACCACCGAGACCATATGGTATCGGTTTGGTGGTGATGGTGTCACGGCAGCAACAAGGAAGGGAACCCCGACCTAGGTCGGGGTATGGTGATGGTTTGGGTCCGGTTCATGGGTTAAAACACGGGTCCGGTTCACACATGTTTATATTTAAAACACGGTCCGGTTCATGAGTTATTTTACAAGGTTTAATATTTTTACAAGTTATATTATTTTTTACAAGACTTAAATTAAATTAATGAAAAACATGAACATGATTAATTTAATTTACATGACTTAGGTTATTAATTTTATTATTAATGCATGAATTCTAACCTAAGTATTTTCCATTTAATTAGACTATATAATTAATTAATTATTAAAACCATGACTTATAATTAATTAATTTACATGACTTAGGTTA
Organism: Glebionis coronaria; assembly: GCA_025667525.1. NCBI lineage: Eukaryota > Viridiplantae > Streptophyta > Magnoliopsida > Asterales > Asteraceae > Glebionis > Glebionis coronaria. The sequence continues at coordinate 99,510 of JANFOE010001096.1, forward strand.
TATTATTAATAGTTAATAATACATGTTTTAACCTAAGTATTTTACCTTTATTTAATTAAACCATGTTATATTTAATTAAATACTTTAACCTATAGTTTATTTAATTCAAATGAAATAATTAATAAACTACACTATATAATCACATGACTTAGAATAATAATCAGTAAACACTTAAGCTTATATAATTAGCTTAATTATCCAGCTTATATCTAATTATGGAAACTTTGTATTTTTAGAAACTTATTTAATTAAGGCAGCTAATCTAATTATGGAAACTTTTTATTTTTAGAAACTTATCTATTTTAAGCAGTGAATCTATTTTTAGAAACTTTCTATTTTTGGAAACTTTCTATTTTTGGAAACTTTCTATTTTTGGTAACTTTCTATTTTTGGAAACTTTCTATTTTAGGAAACCTTCTATTTTTAGAAAGTTACTTATTATTACATAACAAGTATAATACATGAAATACAAGTAATACTTAATCAGAATAGACAGAATATATGATAAACACAGTATAAAGCTTAAATCAGCAAAACATGACATGAACATATAAAACAAGCTAAGACATGATATAAAACCAATTACGTACTCAGTAATCAGACACTTATACACGTATTTATTTATGTAGCATTAGTGATACCGAAGTAGGACTCTCTTCCGTTCGTCTTCTTCGTTCACTAGACATAAGGTACGGATTCTCCGTCCTTTCAGTATGTACATTCTTCCTTACTAGGATTTCCCCGTATGCAGCCAACTGTTTTCCCCAGTATATGTTTTATATGTTTTTGAATTGCTTATGTTTAATTAGAATACCTAAAAGCCATATGCATGCATGACCAGTTCACCTAGTTATGGAGGTACCATAACCATAACACTGGAGGCACCAGTGTTATGACTTCACCACGGCGGAGTGATAGCTCGTGGCGTCCCTTTCAGATTTTGGCCATTTATTATATTATCAGGTGGGGCGTATGGGTGCATCCTAGTTTACATGTTTTCAGCAGATTACTCAGTGTGAATGTGGTGTGTGCCTTGCATCCTTCACAAGGAGCTGATCCCTCCTACCCAAAACCAGTATATTAAATTAGAGGCAGCCCCTCTAATTTGCATGACGAGGTCACCCCTCTAAGTATTCATGCACGTTATATTTCAATACCTATATTGGCTAAATGGTAAATATGTTAAATAGTTTTTTACAAGATAAACATAAGGCTTTTCAAACTATAAAACCAGTTTTACTAAGATATAACCAGGTTATCTAGGACTTAGTTTCTTCCGCTGATTCATGTTTTTATGCTTATATTATTCATGCTTTACTTGTATATCTGTGCACTGAGCGTATTGCTCAGCCGTTTTCCTTTTCATGTTCCCAAAACGGCAGGTACTCAGGGACGCTCAAAGACTTTAAGCGTATGTGAATATGGATTGGAAGCTTCCTAGCCTTCTTTACTTTATGCATTTCTTTATACTTTGATACTCATTTCCATGGACATTGTTTGGTCCTTTCATTTACAATACTTATGTTTGTGTGTGATGAGTTCTACTTTTGGGATACCGGTGTTTGATTCCGGTATTTTCTTTATGGTCATGTAATGATTAGACATTTATCCTTGTATGCTTTAATGACACGCCATAATCACGCGTGACATTCTATTTATCAAAATGGGGTGTTACAATTATGGTATCAGAGCCAAGGCTTCGACCTGTAGGCTCTCAAAACACGACGTGGTGATTAGTGGGTAGTCACTATGGTCTTCCTAGAACTGATAGTCGGTTTTCATGCATTCATCATTTTCATGCATACATATATATGTCATTGTCGCAGGTTTATGACTAAGTAATGGTTGGTACAGGACTGGCCCTATTTAGTCGCATGTGTTTTATCGAAACTTTTAAATTTGGGACCGACCCATAGGCGTCCCCTCGCCATGTCTTTTGTTTTGGGTGAACTAACCATAGGCTTTCACTCTCGCGCATACAAAAGTTTTCATAAAACTGCACCATGCATTCATGTACTAGTTTTCCTGCATAACATTTTTCTCATGATTTATTGGTATAATTTTTTTTCATGTATATAGTTTATGTTTTGTTCAGTTTGATCATGTAATTTATGTTATACTGTTAGATGGCAAACACACACAATATCCGGGAGATGGTTGCAGCTGCCAATGCAGACTTGTAAGACATCCTTCATCATAACGACAATTATCCTCCCCCACCTCATATCTTCCCCACGGAAGGAAGGAATAGGCTCATGAGAGAATACTACACTATTAGACAGCGACCTGAGGAGAACAGTAATGATTTCATGTAGTGTTTCCTTCGGTTCGCTGGTGTCCTGAGAGCAGCTGTTGGCACCACTGAAAAGCAGGCACAACATTTTCGTTAGGCCCTTTCACCAATGATTGCCAATAACTTAGAAGGTGCTCCGTTGGGTACGGTAGCACAAGTGGCCGATGCAGCACGTATGCTGGAGATGCTGCAGGAGAGAGATGAGTTCGGGGAAGCAGAGAGACCCAATAAGAGGTAAACATTCGTATTCAAGCGGTGACCAACCCGTATTCTTTCGGTATATGTCAATATTTCATCTCTTTAAATTGTATCTTCCAGGCAGAAGACTGGGGACCGGTCTCAGCCGGCTACTCAACAACAGCCTAATCAGCCCAAGGGAAACGGTCAGACTAACGACCGTTCTGCTACGGATAGGCGTGGCGGTAATGATAATTACCGTAACAACGCTGGACACTCCAACAGTAGCAGGTCCTTATACTTACGCATTTTCTTATGATTACATGTTATGATTCTTAATTCTGACACATTAGCAAATCTTCTACCAGGAATCGTGGTAACGGTAGGGACCAGAACCAGAGAGGTTCACAGCCTAACCGTCCAGCTATCACTGGTATTCAATCTTAAAATTATCCGCATTGTTTTTTGTATCCTATTATCATATCTCATGTATAATGTTTTATCAAGTTCCCAGCCAGTCAGGACACCTGCTGGAGGATATACTCATCCTCTTTGCTCTACTTGCCATCGTAGGCACCCAGGGCCATGTCGCCGCGATAGTGACGCATGCTTCAAATGTGGTCTTCCTGGCCATCGCATGAAGGACTGCCACAATGGCGAGATAGAGGGCACATCGAGACATGTTGATACCAAGCCGCCTCCTACTACTTGACGCATTTATACGACATCTCGCGATCAGGCCAACAAGTCTACAGGTACCATCACTGGAATCTTGTATTTGTATGGTCAAGCTGCATGTGTTCTATTTGATATGGGTGCTACTCACTCGGTCATTTCTACTGCTTATGCCAAGAATGTTAGGACACTCCCCATGCCATTAGAGAATAGACTCAGTATTTCCACGCCTTTGAGAGACTATGTACTTATAACCCATGTGTACAAGAGCCTTCCCCTAGAGTGACGACAAGGTTCGTCCTGTTGACGCACTTCCGCTGGACATGAATGGTTTTGACATGATTTTGGGCATTGGATTGGCTATCGAAGCATCATGCTACCATAGACTGCCACTCATATCGAGTCATCTTCGTTGATGTTAATTTGCCAGAGTACATTGACAACGGGTTTGTACCCGGCATGTCTGTACAAATCATATCAACCCTGCAAGCACGTGCACTACTTTCACATGGTTGCGAGGGTTATCTAGCTACGGTTCATGACATGGATGCTGAATCCCTATCAATTCAGGATCAGCCGATAGTGTCAGAATTTCTAGATGTATTTCCAGAAGAACTTCCGGGCATACCACCTGCACGTGAAGTAGAATTTAATATCGAGCTCATCCCAGGAGCTGAGACGATTTCTAAGGCTCCTTATCGCATGGCTCCCATAGAGTTAATGGAGCTGAAGGATCAACTGCAAGAACTTCTGGAACGAGGTTTTATTCGACCAAGCGCATCTCCATGGGGCGCACCGGTCTTATTTGTTAAAAAGAAGGACTGCAGTATGCGTCTTTGCATCGACTGTCGCGAGTTCAACAAGATTACCATCAAGAATAGGTATCCACTACCACGTATAGACGATCTGTTTGACCAACTCCAAGGGGCCAAACATTTCTCCAAGATTGATCTAAGGTCAGGCTATCATCAGCTACGGGTCAAGGAGCAGGACATCGCCAAGACTGCTTTCTGTACACGCTATGGCCACTACGAATTTGTAGTCATGCCATTTGGCCTTACCAGTGCTCCAACAGTGTTCATGGAATTGATGAAGAGAATCTTCCATGAACTTCGGTACAAGTTCGTCATTGTCTTCATCGATGACATCCTGATTTTCTCTAAGTCCAAGGAAGAACACGAAGACCATCTTCGTACAGTACTACAGATTCTTCGCCAGAAGCAGTTGTATGCTAAATTTTCCAAGTGTGAGTTCTGGTTAGACAAGGTGGCATTCTTAGGTCACATTGTATCAGTATAAGGAATCACGATGGATCCAGCGAAGGTTGAGGCTATTACCAAATGGCCAAGGCTGACATCAGCGACTGAAGTCCGCAACTTCCTAGGCTTAGCTGGTTATTACCGTAGGTTCATGGAGAACTTTTCCCGCCTAGTACTACCATTGACCAAACTGATGCGGAAAGCGGAGAAATTCGTCTGGACTGAAGAACGAGAGAAGAGCTTTGAAGACTTGAAGCAGAAGTTAGTATTTGCACATATTCTTACTCTCCCATCTGGTACGGCTAGATTTCAAATCTACAGTGATGCATCGGGGAAGGGACTTGGTTGTGTTCTCATGCAACATGGGAAAGTGATCGCGTACGCTTCACGGCAGCTTAAGCCTTATGAGGAAAATTACCCTACGCATGACTTTGAAGTTGCAGCAGTCGTGTTTGCACTGAAGATATGGAGGCACTACTCATATGGAGAATCATGTGACATTTTCACGGACCACAAGAGTTTGAAGTATATCTTCACTCAGCGTGAATTAAACATGAGACAGAGGAGATGGTTCGAGTTGTTGAAGGATTATGACATTAATCTGCAGTATCATCCTGGAAAGGCGAATGTAGTGGCAGATGCACTTAGCAGAAAGTCTGGAATGATCAACGGCATTGAGATTGAGGAGGAAATCATAAGAGACTTGGAGCGACTAGACATAAAGATCATGGTACGTGGACAACACGGTTACTGAGCTAATCTTAGAGTAGAACCCGAGTTACTCTCTAAGATCAAGGAAGCTCAAAAAGATGATGGAGAAATCTAGGTGATAATTCAGAATTTGGTGAAGCAGACAGAATTTCGAGTAGATGCAGATGGTATCTTATGGCAGGGCACGAGACTTTGTGTTCCTAATGATCAAGAACTCCGGGAAGCCTTGTTAGTTGAGGCTCATAGCTCCCCATTTTCTATACATCCTGGTTCGACCAAGATGTACCATGACATCAAGCAGTACTTTTGGTGGAGTGGTATGAAAAAGGATGTTGCCACTTACGTCTCCGAATGTCTTACCTGCCAGCAACTTAATATTGAGCATCAGTGATCTTGTGGTCTTCTTCAACCGTTAGATATTCCAGAGTGGAAGTGGGACAAAATCACCATGGATTTTGTTACTGGTCTTCTGCCGACTAAGAGGAAGCACGATGCAATTTGGGTTATCGTTGATCGACTTACCAAATCAGCTCATTTCTTACCGATCCGTAAGGAAGATTCGGTCAGTAAACTCGCCGATACCTATAGAAGGGATATCATGAGACTTCACGGTGCTCCTTCCAGCATCGTCTCAAACAGTGATCTTAGATTCACTTCGCGATTCTGGAGAAGTCTGCAGAAAGCTTTGGGTACACAACCTAAGCTTAGCACAGCTTTTCATCCTCAAACAGACGGGCAGTCAGAGCGAACGACTCAGACATTAGAAGACATGTTGAGGTCATGTGCGTTGGAATGGACGGGTGATTGGGACGGTTACATCTGTTTGGTGGAGTTTGCATACAACAACAGTTGGCACGCAAGTATCAAGTATGCTCCTTTCGAGATGTTGTATGGCAGAAAGTGTCGCGCCCCAATCTGCTGGGATCAGGTTGGTGAGCGAACACTTGAAGGACCAGAAATCATAGAGCTGACTAATGAGAAGGTCGCAGTAGCTAAGCAGAAACTGCATGAAGCACGGTCACGTTAGAAGAGCTACGCAGACAAGCATCGTAGGGACTTACATTTTAACGTAGGAGATCACATTTTCCTTAAGGTTTCGTCAGCACGTGGTGTTAGATGTTTTGGAATTAAAGGGAAGCTCAGTCCTCGACTCATCGGACCGTTTGATATCATTGAACGTGTCGGTGAAGTATCTTACCGTTTAGCGTTACCTCCGCAGCTTTCTCATGTACACAATGTTTTTCACGTGTCCTTACTCAGAGGGTACCAATATCATCCCCTTCACATGGTTCAGTATCCACTGGAACAGATTCGTGAAGATCTCACTTTCATAGAAAAACCCGAACGAGTTCTTGACAGACAAGAACGAGTCATGAGAAGGAAGACGATTCCATTCGTCAAAATCCTTTGGAGGGATCTAACCGAGCGGGAAGCCACTTGGGAAACAGAGGAGTCTATCCAGGCTTCTTACCCTCATTTCATATTTTGAATTCGGGTATGTTCTTCTTTTCCAGTTTACTTTATCTATAATTCGGGGACGAATTATTCTTTTTAGGGGGGAAGAGTTGTAAAACCCGCATGATTTTACCATGAATAGTACCCTTACGATCGTACGTACATGATTAGACCTTTCCTTTTATAGCACGTTTAAGCTTCACGAACAAGAATTACAAGTATTACGTACGTGTTATAACACGATAAGTATTTATTACGTATTAACACACGATAATTATTCCAATAATAATTATAATCACGAACATACGAACATGAAATCATGAACATAAATTAATCACGAGCTAATATTACGTGTGTATGTATATTTATTACGATCACGAATAAATATATTAAGTCACGAACTATAAGTAATTAAATCACGTAAAACACAAACACGAGAACACACTAATTATTTAGTCACGAGAAAAGTACGGGTTACCCCATGTGGGACCCATACCCGCGGACACAACAAGAAACATGGGCCAAGCCCATGCAAATTTGCTAAACTATGGAAAAAGGGAAAAACATGTTTCATAATCACAAAATTTAGAAAACAAGAAAAACCCTAATCCCTTTCTTCTCCTTCTTTTGGCCGCCGGGTTTAAGAACACCAAAGGGGTGTTTCGGTTGTTTTTTTTTGTGCTAGATTTATTGCAAAGATCGTTGTGTGTCCATCCTTCTTGATTTCACGTGATCGGTATAAACCCTAATCTCTTTAATTTTATGTTTTGATTTACTAATCACATAAAATCATGAATGTTTTAATAAACTAATTAAAAACAAGATATAAACATGTTATTTAGTCATGGAGTTTAAATCAATTAAGTGTTTAGGGGTGTTTGTTGTTTGATCGACGCCTAACCGAGCCCCAATAGGGTCTCGGCTTGGCTTACTTCGCACCACCGAGACCATATGGTCTCGGTTTGGTGGTGATGGTGTCACGGCAGCAACAAGGAAGGGAACCCCGACCTAGGTCGGGGTATGGTGATGTTTTGGGTCCGGTTCATGGGTTAAAACACGAGTCCGTTTCACACATGTTTAGCTTTAAAACACGGTCCGGTTCATGAGTTATTTTACAAGGTTTAATATTTTTACAAGTTATATTATTTTTTACAAGACTTAAATTAAATTAATGAAAAACATGAACATGATTAATTTAATTTACATGACTTAGGTTATTAATTTTATTATTAATGCATGAATTCTAACCTAAGTATTTTCCATTTAATTAGACTATATAATTAATTAATTATAAAACCATGACTTATAATTAATTAATTTACATGACTTAGGTTATATTATTAATAGTTAATAATACATGTTTTAACCTAAGTATTTTACATTTATTTAATTAAACCATGTTATATTTAATTAAATACTTTAACCTATAGTTTATTTAATTCACATGAAATAATTAATAAACTACACTATATAATCATATGACTTAGAATAATAATCAGTAAACACTTAAGCTTATATAATTAGCTTAATTATCCAGCTTATATCTATTTATAGAAACTTTCTATTTTTAGAAACTTATTTGATTAAGGCAGCTAATCTATTTATGGAAACTTTCTATTTTTAGAAACTTATCGATTTTAAGCAGTGAATCTATTTTTGGAAACTTTCTATTTTTGGAAACTTTCTATTTTTGGAAACTTTCTCTTTTTGGAAACTTTCTATTTTTAGTAACTTTCTATTTTTGGAAACTTTTTATTTTAGAAAGTTACTTATTATTACACAACAAATATAATAATACATGAAATACAAGTAATACTTAATCAGAATAGACATAATATATGATAAACACAGTATAAAGCTTAAATCAGTAAAATATGACATGAACATATAAAACAAGCTAAGACATGATATAAAACCAATTACGTACTCACTAATCAGATACTTATACACGTATGTATTTATGTAGCATTAGTGATACCGAAGTAGGACTCTCTTCCGTTCGTCTTCTTCGTTCACTGGACATAAGGTACGGATTCTCCGTCCTTTCAGTATGGACATTCTTCCTTATTAGGATTTCCCCGTATGCAGCCAACTGTTTTCCCTAGTATATGTTTTATATGTTTTTTAATTGCTTATGTTTAGTTAGAATACCTAGAGCCATATACATGCATGACCAGTTCACCTAGTTAAGGAGGTACCATAACCATAACACTGGAGGCACCAGTGTTATGACTTCACCACGGCGGAGTGATAGCTCGTGGCGTCCCTTTCAGCTTTTGTCCATTTATTATATTATCAGGTGGGGCGTATGGGTGCATCCTAGTTTACATGTTTTCAGCAGATTACTCAGTGTGAATGTGGTGTGTGCCTTGCATCCTTCACAAGGAGTTGATCCCTCCTACCCAAAACCAGTATATTAAATTAGAGGCAGCCCCTCTAATTTGCATGACGAGGTCACCCCTCCAAGTATTCATGCACGTTGCTATTTCATGACCTATATTGGCTAAATGGTAAATATGTTAAACCGTTTTTTACAAGATAAACATAAGGCTTTTCATACTATAAAACCAGTTTTACTAAGATATAACCAGGTTATCCAGGACTTAGTTTCTTCCGCTGATTCATGTTTTTATGCTTATATTATTCATGCTTTACTTGTATATCCATGCACTGAGCGTATTGCTCAGCCGTTTTCCTTTTCATGTTCCCAAAACGGCAGGTACTCAGGGACGCTCGTAGACTTTAAGCGTACGTGCATATGGATTGGAAGCTTCCTAGCCTTCTTTACTTTATGCATTTCTTTATACTTTGATACTCATTTCCATGGACATTGTTTGGTCCTTTCATTTACAGTACTTATGTTTGTGTGTGATGAGTTCTACTTTTGGGATACCGATGTTTGATTCCGGTATTTCCTTTATAGTCATGTAATTTATAGACATTTATCCTTGTATGCTTTGATGACACGCCATAATCACGCGTGACATTCCATTTATCAAAATAGGGTGTTACATATGACATTGCACGCTCCTCTACTCAGGCCTAGCTACTCAGTTGTATTAAAATTTTGCTCAGATTTTGCTGAAGAAAAACTTTGATGACTGGTGATCATTTGTTCAGCTTTAGTGAATCAGATAAGGCGATAAAACATCATATATATAATCACATAAAGTGAGATAGACACATGACATTGACACTCCTTTACTCAGACACTGCTACTTAGCATTAATCAAAACTTTTAAGAAATGCTGAACCTTTAAGCTTCTTTAGTGAATGCTGAAGGTTCAGTTTTTGTATCATCAATGTTCAGCATACCAAGCTCCATTATCAATCTTTTGAAAGTTTGTTCATCCAATGGTTTGGTGAAGATATCAGCCAATTGATACTGACTGGGATTGAAATGTAATTCAATGTCCCCTTTCATAATACGATCTCTGATAAAGTGATATTTGATATCAATGTGTTTTGTTCTTGAGTGAAGGACTGGATTGTCGGATATTTGAATAACACTAGTGTTATCATAAAAGATTGGTACCTTTTCATATTCTATGTCATAATCAGCCAGTTGGCTTTTCATCCAAAGAACATTGCCACAACATCCAGCAGCTGCGACATATTCAGCTTCTGCTGAAGACATGGCAACTGTTTGTTGCTTTTTAGCACTCCAACACACAAGTTTGCCACCTAGAAATTGGCAAGCACTAGAAGTGCTTTTTCTGTCCATATTTCATCCAGCATAGTCAGAATCTGAATACCCATTTAGATCAAACCCTGAGGATATGGGGTACCAAAGACCTATACTTGGTGTACCTTTTAGGTATCTGAAGATTCTCTCTACAGCAGTAAGGTGTGATTCCTATGGATCTGCTTGGTATCTTGCATAAAGGCATGTAGAGAATTGAATGTTAGGTCTGCTTGCTATTAAATACATGAGTGACCCAATCATACCTCTATACTGAGTCTCATTGACTGACTGTCCATTAAGATCATATCCTAAGTTGTTAGGGGGTACCATTGGTGTTTTCACTGAAGCATAATTGATATCATACTTCTTCAGCAGATCCTTGATATATTTTTCTTGATTGATGGAGATGCCTTGGTCATATTGTTTAATCTGAATACCAAGGAAGTATGTGAGTTCTCCCATCATACTCATCTCAAATTTGTTGGTCATAAGCTTGGAAAATTGTTTGCATAGTTTCAAGCTCGTTGAACCAAAGATGATGTCATCCACATAAATTTGTACAAGAATGGTGTTAGTTTTAGATTTATAGATAAACAAGGTGCTATCTATTTTTACTCTGACAAACTTATGTTCAATGAGAAATGTTGAGAGAGTTTCATACCAAGCTCTTGGAGCGTGCTTCAGTCCATACAAAGCTTTGTAAAGCTTGTAGACATGGTTTGGGTATTTACCACTCTCAAAGCCAAGAGGCTGTGTAACATAAACTTCTTCTTTTAGGTCAACATTTAGGAATGCACTTTTGACATCCATTTGGTAGATGGTGAAGTTCATGTAAGTGGCATAAGCAAAGAAGATTCGTATGGCTTCCATACGTGCAACTAGAGCAAATGTCTGATCAAAATCAACAACAGGCTCTTGATTGAATCCTTCGGCCACCAGCCTAGCTTTGTTTTTGGTCACTACATTGGTTTCATCTCTTTTGAGCTTGTAAACCCATTTGGTGCCAGTGGTTGATTTACCATATAGAAGAGGAACCAGTTTCCAGACTTTATTTCTTTCAAGTTGATTTAGTTCCTTTTGCATGGCATCCACCCATCCAGGGTGTGTGAGTGCTTCAGAAACCTTTGTAGGTTCAATTTCTGAAAGAAATTTTGCATAGAGGCATTCTCTAGATGAAGCAGCACTTAGTTTCTTTGCCATAGATCTAGTGACTTTACCTTCTCCAGGATTGCCTATTATGTTCACCAGCTGTATGTGACTATTATTAGTCCAAGATTTTTGTGGAGCTGGAGAATAGGCAATGGTATCATGATTAGAGCTAGAACTTGGAAGACCATAACATGGACTTAGACTTAGATTATCTCTAGTGTCTGCTGAAGGATATTCAATAGACAAAGGTTCAATCAATGAAGGGCTTCCTTCTTGGTCAGAAGCAACACATCCAAGACCTAATTGTCTAGTGATAGTTGGAGAGCTTTAAGCAGAAGGATCAGATTGTTCATCAACAACTTCATTGGATTGATCATTTTGATCATGTGTGTCAGCATGCTGATTGTTTTGAAACAGACCATTTTGGTCATTTGTGTTGTCTTGATGATCATTTTGAGACTGATCAATTTGATTATTCGATTGACAGCCATCAGTATTTGATACAGAAGGATGTCCTTTTGTAGGACTTGTCAAATGGATCAATATGAGGAACTGAATTGCTTGTTTCATATCTTTAAGAAGGCTCATAATGTTGAAATTCATCAGATGGATAATTGTGAGATTCATGAATATGAAGTTCATCATCTGATGGATTTGAAAATTTGAGAGCTTTAGAACTTTCATTGAAAGTGATGTGATAAGTTTCTTCAATACATTGTCTTCTTGTGTTGAAGACTCTATATGCTTTAGATACTAGAGATTATCCAAGGAAGTAACCATCATCACATTTTTCATCAAACTTCCCAAGGTGATCCTTGTGAATGTGAATGAATACTAGACACCCAAACACATGTAAGAATGAATGTTTGGAATTCTCCCCCTGAAGACTTCATAGGGAGTCTTCATGTGTCTCTTCATAATAATGGATCTATTTTGAGTGTAGCAAGCAGTGGCTACAACATCAGTCCAAAAATGCTTAGAGAGAGCAGAGCCAGTAAGCATTGTCGTTGCTGCTTCAATCAAAGTTTTGTTCCTTCTTTCAACCATACCATTTTGTTCAGGTATGTAAGGAGATGAGAAATTTTGGCAAATTCCTTTGACATCACAGAATTTGATTAGTGTGTGATTTATGAATTCAGTGCCATTGTCAGTTCTGAGTTGCTTGACATGAGTGTCATTTTGATTTTCAACTCTTTTGATGAAAGACATAATGGCATCTGGTGCATGGCTTTTCTTTGTTAGAAAATATACCCAGGTGTACCTAGAATACTCATCAACAATGACAAGTGTATATTTTTCATGACAAATGTCCCTACTTGATATTGGGAGAAATAAGTCCATGTGAAGTAAGTGAAGACTTTCCTTGATTGAGAAAGTTTGCTTTGTTTTGAAACTGGCCCTATGGTGCTTCCCTTTTTCACATGCTGAGCATGGTTTGTCCTTGGAATAGACAAGTGAAGGAAGACAAATAACAAGATTTTGTTTTGCTAGAAGAGTTATTGTTTTGAAATTTGTATGGGAGAGCCTCTTATGCCAAAGCCAGTTAGTTATATTGGAGGCTCTAGCAAAGAAACATGTCTCTTGAGTAGAGTTCATGTTCATAACATAAACATCTTTGACTCTGTGAGAAATCATCACAATTCATGATTAGAGTTGAAGATTGTACTTTTTTTGTCATCAAATAGCACTAGATACTTTGCATCACAAAGTTGACTGATGCTGATGAGGTTGTGCTTCAATCCATTGACATATGCCACCCTTGTAAAAACTATACCATTGCATAACACTGAACCAAATCCTTCAGTAGTAGTTGATGAGTTATCACCAAACACAACTTTAGGACCTTGTTCCTCTTTATACTTGTGAAGATGAATTTTGGTGCCAGTCATATGCCTTGATCAGCCACTATACAGGTACTAAATAGGCTTCTTGAGATCACACTGCACAAGTTAAGGAAATGGTCAGTTTTGTTTTGAAACCCACATTTGATGGGTGGGTGTTTTAGACCTAGAAGGAGTTCTAGATCTGAATGATCCTTTAGATGAGGATGAATAAGATTGCTTAGAAGAAGAAGGAGGGGATTGAACAACTTTTTCTTTCTTAGCTTGAAGGGCTTCTCCTCTTCTGAACCACTCTATATGATTGTGATCAAATGTAGTGTGGACATTACTTCCATAAGTTTCACAACATTTAACAATAGAGTTTAGGTTCCTTGATTTGATGCCCCTTTTGAGAGAGATAACTCGATTATGTCCATGAGTGTCATGGTCATAAATTCCATAAATATCACAGACATGATAGTAGTGACAGTCATCTGAGTGATGATCGCCCATACCATAATGAATGCATGGTGGGAAAGGCATATTTCGCATAGAATGAGATGCTGTAGTGTTGTGAGCATTAGCACTAGTTTTAGTAAGCATATATTGAGTATGTTCACAAGTGCGATGGTCAGTCCTCTCATATTTAGTACAATAAATCACTTTTAGGCAAGTTTCAGTGAGATGGTTGTTTAGACCACATAGATCACAAGCCCTTTTAAATTGTGTCTTGTACTTGTAATGGGGAGAGTTTAAAGGTTTATCTCTGAATCGAGTTGGTGTTTGCTGCTGCCTGAGTTGCAATTTGAGATCAATGATCTCTTGCATGACAAGAGACATTCTCTCATCTTCCTCAGATCTAGCATTCTTCAGTTTATTTGTTGAAACTGAAGAGGTAGTTCCTATATGTGAACATTCAGCAAGAGCTGAAGAGTTCTTTGAAGTGTCAATTTTGACATGTTTGGGAGACCTACCCTTGTGTGTTATGTGAGACTTGATGATTGATTGGATTGATTTTGGTCCAATAGAGGGTTTAGCACCAACCAGCTTCTCCAAAGGAGGAAGTGGGGTACTTACTTCATTCTCTAAATCATCATCTGAGTCATCTTTAGTAACTGAAGATTCCACAGGTGCTGAAGTGTCAGCATTTGCTTGTAACTCAGGAAGAAGGATACGTCTAGTGTCATGATTTGGTAAATTCTCTTCATCTGACCTTACAACGTCAGGGATCGAGCTACCATCCTCATTTGAGGCTTTGACAAAGACAATATCAATGGAGTTGGTGCTGGAGGATCCTTCAGCACCAAGCATTTTCCTTTTTTGAACAGGAATTTGTTCATTGATGCATTGATTTACCCTATCAGAGTTCTAAGCCAAGATTTAACAATATCCTTTGCTTCTTTTAGTTCAACTCTTTGGGAGTTATTTTCATCAAGAATCTCTTTGTTCAATTGTTGAAAAGTAAGTACATCAAGTTTAGCTTCTTTTAGGTCTATTAGCTTACTTTCAAAATCATCAAGTTTTAGAACAAGTTTATGATAATTTTCAAGCAAGTTGTTTCTTTTTTCTTCGACAAATTTTAGATCAATACACAGGCAATCAAAGACAAATTTAATGTCATCTTTATCTTCTAATTCAAGAAGAGTTTGTACCTTTTTTTATTATGATATTGACCCATTCACCATTTCTGGCACTTTCTTTGGCAACCACATTGGAGTTTGAACCTTCATCATCAACAAGTGCCATTAGCACTTTCACATTTACCAATTCATCATCATCTGAAGAGACATCTTCTTCATCCCATTCATAGGCTTCAACAAAGAGCCCTTTGTTCTTTTCTTGCTTGGGAGCCTTGGAGGAAGAACTTTCAGTGCTAATGAGAGTCTAGCCTTGATTTCTCTGTATTTTGCCTCAAAGTCTTTGGCTGGTCGAAGTTCAACCCTGTTTTGCTGAAAAGAAGTTGAAGCAATTTGTTTTGGTAAAAATGACGATTGACCAGATGTTCTTGATTGAGCTGGTGAGGAATAAGAAGGAATGGATGTTTTGGGGTAACAATCCCTAGCAAAGTGACCAGTCTTTCCACATTTGTAGCATTCAGTGTCAACTGAAGCTTTTGTGGTGCTGGAGAACTTGCCTCCTTTCTTAAAGAACCTTCTAGACTTGGTCAGAAGTGCTCTTTCATGAATTTCATCTTTTAGGTCATTCAGATATTCCTCACTAGTTCCTGTGTCTTCTTCATCATCAGGACTATCTTGGTAGTCTTGAATGACAGCCTCACTGAAGAAAGTTGTAGACAGGGGTGTAGCAATGGTTAATGCTTTACTCTTACTTGAGCCTTCATAAATCCTATCAACTAGGTTTTATTCATATTTTAGTTTCCCAAAAAGAGAGGTCAGATCACAGTCTTTGATGTGATTAGCATTTCTCAAGCTTTGGCAGAAATTGAGCCACTTCTTTGGCAATGCATCAACAAAAACTATGTTGATTTCAAGTTTTGAAAGCTCAACACCATCATTCACTAGTTCATTCATCAGTTCTTTATATCTGGTGAATGTTTGTGTGAGGGTTTCCCCTTCTTTGTGTTTGAAGGTGTTGTATTGAAGCTTTAAATCCATGATTTATGTTTCCTTTACATCAGAGGGTCCCTCATGATAGAGAACATGGTCCTCCCATGTAGATTTAGCTGTTTTACAATTCACAACAGAATTCATTTGGTCCTCTGGAAGTACAGACATGATGAGACTTTTGAGACGCTGGTCTAGGTTAGTAGTTTTTCTCTCATCAGCAGTCCATTGTACTTTAGGTTTTCTAGTGTCTCCAACCATGGGGACAAATGGACCATTTTCAATGATTCCAAGGAATTGAGGTTCAATCCCAACCATGTGAACAAGGAACCTCTTCTTCCAATTTGTGAAATTAGCAACCTCTAGGACAGGAGCAGCATTAAGTTGACCACCCCTATACTCTAGGGTTTGTGGTATTACTTGAGCCATTTTAGGATCTTGATTTGCAAACTCTAAATGAGCAGTTTAATAAAATAAGATTTTAACTAATCAAACTGCTCTAATACCACTTGTTGGTCCCTTGTAAATCGTTATTACTTATCAACCTTAAGTAATAACTCTTTACCAAGACACAAGTGTGTTCTTTTAACAATAGATAAGAACTATGAACAATTAAAACAACATTACCAATAACTTTTCAACGTATAAAATTTTGTTAGAATCAAATAAAGAAACTATAACCCACTTTTTTTGCGGAATAACAAAGTGGTTGAATGACAATGGGTTGTGATCTCCTCTACTTAAACGTATAACCAAAGTTAATGTCTAAGCTCCAATCTAAACGTTCATATGCTTCTTGGCAATACGGTTTAGTTGGTATTGAGAGAGAAAGGTTTTCTAGAGTTTCTACTCTTGTATTGGTTAACCATTTCCCTCTCAATGTACACTCCTTTTATAGGCAGTGTAAAACTAGGGTTTTCATTTGCATGATTTAATGCATGGGTTTATCTAGTGGGTGGTTGATGCCCATGCTGGATAAACAATACAAAGTACATAATAAACTATTCTAGAAAAGATAAAGGTTGTACTTATAGCTAAGTATACAAGCAACCTACTTTGACTTAAAGTTATCTATTCCCGCCTAGTACAAACCATCCGAATACTGAAGAGTCTTCAGTATCCTAGAGGAGATTCACATCATTCAGTTTGGTATTGTCAAACAAAACAGAACTGAAAACTCTTCTTTAGTACTTATATATATATATATATATATATATATATATATATATATATATATATATATATATATATATATATATATATATATATATATATATATATATATATATATATATATATATATATATATATATATATATATATATATATATATATATATATATATATATATATATATATATATATATATATATATATATATATATATAGGGAGACGTTATCGTGGTAAACACTCTTAAAGTGGATTATAATAGGTATACTTGTGGACCATTAGATCTATTGTTTTAGATTAAAGGGAGATATACATTGATTGATGGCATATTTGTAATTTAGAAAATAACTATGGACATTATGTAGCATCTTAATAACACTAATTATTCGTCATTTGAATTACAACGCCAATTAATTATTGTTTGACTATGTCTTAGATCATTTTATTTATGTAATTTATCTGCTCCCAATAGCTAGACGAATAGAGTTTGTGCATGTTCATTTACACCGATTATAATAGTACAAATTCAATTCCACGATGATATATACCTTTAGTATTGTGATACATAAATAATGATAGCCTTAATATAAACTAAATATTTCATTGTACTTTATAAATATAAATAATTGTAGAGTTGCACATGACACATTATCAAAATGTTTTTTAATCTTAAAAATCACATGACGCATAACATATTATTAATCTTAATTAAGTTACACGTGACACATTGTTACAATATTACCATCGATACCACATATATCTGACCTTTCTTGACCCCACAGACCGCAAAAAAGGATCCATTTCAAATAACATAGCCACTTCAATACCCAACAATATTCATCAAAAACTGATTACAATTTAATAGATGCACCATAGTTGCCATAAAAATTGTTGATACACGTACCATGGATTAAAAAAAACTGATACATTTACCCTCGATACACAAACAACTAGCCTTTAAACTGGGAAAATCAATACTGAATTTGTTCGAAACAAAATATACAAGCAAATCGCAAAATCTCGTATGTTGACACGAAATTGCTTCAGCATCACTTGCACCGGGAAGCATTAGCAGTCTAGCATCATTGTAGACTTGTAGTGCCTTTTGTATGATTTATGTGTCCTTAACGTGCGACATGCACATTTTCAAAATTGCTCATCGGAGGTTGTGAGGAAAAAGGAATATTAGTCAACATCGAATAAAACACTTACCATGACAGGGTCTATGTGTACCATCTTTAACAAGCATCACCTGCTACGTGTATCATATTTAACACATTTCACCGACGATGAATTTGAGGCGGTGGTCTATTCGCCAGAAAAAATATTTGTGGCCATTGATTTATAGTGTAAAATTGTAAATCGCATACCCAAAAAGTAGATCTATTTGTAGTCATTGATTTTATACTGGTCATCTATGTGAGCAAGTACCGATGCACATAACAAAACATAGAAATAAATATTCCGATGCATACGATAGAACGAATCTCGAATGTCATAGATCTCGACTTTAGAAAAGGTTTCGAGGGCATATCAATTTATGTTATCATATGCCGACTGAAAAAAACACCCGAGAATGGCGTCACGGTTTAATTCTGATGGCTGATGCATTATGTCGTATAAATTGATTGTAAGAGATGATTTTACAGTTGACATTATTGATTTTTGGAAGAGGGTATTTTAAGATCTAGAATGAAGAAAAGTAAAATAAAGAAGAAAGTGGAAATGATATACTACCTAACAGGGTTGTGAATGACGAAAATTAGAGAAAAGTAATTTACTTAACTACCCTTTTGGCATTATCTTACAGATTTTAATTATTAATAATCTGTTTTAATTTTTTTTAAATAATATGCCACTTGTCACTTTGTTATTAGTGCCTATTATAACCCATTTTAAGTTGTAACACACTTGAACGCAAATATATATATATATATATATATATATATATATATATATATATATATATATATATATATATATATATATATATATATATATATATATATATATATATATATATATATATATATATATATATATATATATATATATATATATATATATATATATATATACTAGCGTCGAAACCCGCCCAACGGGCGGGGTCGTTTTTTATCTCGATCTGTAGAATTTTTGGTTTGTGCGTTTTCAGTTTTTAGTTTGTCATTTAAGCTTTAGAATATGTGGGTTATAGTTTACGCTAAAATAACTTTTAAATGGCGTGTTCGGTTCTTAAATTTATTTTTTATGGAAGAATGTTATTCGTTCACTTTCTAATAGTTTGCGTGTTTGTTTATATAGAGAGTTTTCAGTCGTTCCTCTGATAATACAGTCCTTGGTAAATGCAAACGAACCTTTATCGGCATGAGTAAGACTAAGACTAAGCTTACTCCAACCTTTTAATTTGGTCCGTCTCCATAAAACTCGATCGGCCACTCCATTACTTGGCATTGTGACTGACCAAACCCACTCTATAATTTCAATTGTTTAGGCTACTATGCGATTGAGAAAATTGTTTAAACAATATTAATATTTGACGGACCACTCCTCTCTAAATAGTTTAATATTTATGGCCTTTTTCAAATTTCGTACTTTTATGCAAAAATAGATATACGAGAACCACATCATAATGTTATTTTAATTATTGAAATATTAATTTTTTCTAAAATGTTACTACCTCCGTCCCAAAATTATTGTCCACACTTTCATTTCGAGTTGTCTCA
The DNA here is from genome assembly GCA_025667525.1 of Glebionis coronaria. Taxonomy (NCBI): domain Eukaryota; kingdom Viridiplantae; phylum Streptophyta; class Magnoliopsida; order Asterales; family Asteraceae; genus Glebionis; species Glebionis coronaria. The sequence goes on from JANFOE010001096.1 coordinate 119,195, forward strand.
AATTAATTGTCCACTTTAAAAATAGTTAGGAAATTTATATCGATATTACTATATTACTCTTACATGAAGTTATAATTACAAACTTTAAAGAAGTTTTAAATTAATTGATTGAGGGTAAAACTATATTTATACAAAAAGTAAGAGAGAGAAAACTTTAATAATGATGTTTTTTTAAACTGTGTGTTTTTTGTCGGTGGATAATAATTTTGTGACGGAGGGAGTAGGTCACTTGATGAGATTGCGAACGTTTTGTCACTATTTAATTTAAGAGAGAAAAAGTTAACATTTTTTTTAAATATTTCTTAAATATTTGTGTATATAAAACTAGGGAAAAAACAAAAACGGTTTTAAAAATATCTCTTTTTATTAAATTTGTTTTTTTCGATCCGTCTGTTCGTAACCGATTTAATAGAATAGCCAGGATCGGCTTAAAAACCGGTTAAAAGGCACAACGTATTTGAAGCCCTATACGCAACGTATAAGTTTTTAATACACGTAATAAACAATTCTATAAAGAGATTAAAATATCATCTATTGTTTTTTCAATACTTCTTATATTTTTGTTAAACAGATCGAAATTATCATCCGATTGGCCAACCCGTTTTACTAAACCTATTACTGTAAGCGTGGACCTTGGCCCTCGTCAATTATTTAAAGAATGCTTTTTTTCTAAAAGAATAGGAAGCATACTACTACTTGTAGCGGAGAAGCAGCAACTATCCAAAAGAACAAGACCAAGATCACATCATCTCAGACTACCACTGCCCACAAACATAGAAATGAGGAGAACCTAAGTGACATCTTCAAGCTGGTGAAGTTCTATATTTGGTAATTTGCACGCAATCCTCATGTGTGATACGTTTACAGTTGGTTTGAACGTGAGATTTAATAGTTTTAGCGGAAGATTTATGTATATACGCACCACTAACTTTTCTACCGGTTTACAAACCCTATTTGAGTAGCATATTGTTGCACTCTTGCCAAATATAATTGCCGCATGCACAATACATCGAGTAACACTCCGACTTGTATTTCGATGAGCACTAACCTTTGAACCATCCGCAATATCTAGCATGTCGAAACATTAGTGATACGCCTGTTGGATCTGGGTCGACTTCCGACACTTGTACTACATAATCTTTGACGGTTGGATGATTGACCTACCACAACAGTTGCGGGTTTCCTAGATCAGATTCAGGAAGATCACATTTGTATAAATATAATACCCCTATGAACCAAAAAAAACCTTGCTTGGGTATCCGTTAAGACGCTGGTTGAACAAGACAATCCATAGAAGTTGGAAGCAGTGCTAGTAATCCTACTAAAAACAAAAAGTTTATGAAACATCATATACAAAACGTAATTGATAAAGAAGTAAGACCCAAAAATTTGTGACAGGACAGACTAATAACCTTGAGATAAATGGGTTCTGAGCCCACATTCAGAAACAGGTGCTTTCCTTTTAGGATTTGTTAGGATTCTGATAAACCACACAGCCGTCGGTATTTAGTACCATTATTGGATAATCCCTCACCGGACCCTTGCCAACAGTTGGGTAAGGTATGTTGTTGTTGATACTTAGTTCCAACATCGGATGATCTTTCAACACACCCAGTACCTGTAACATTATAAAACGGAGTTAACAAACAGAACAAAAATCTTAAAATCAAAAGTCGAACACAAACGTATTAAATATGCTATATTTTAGGACCGGCGTTGTTCTTTCATTTTTTAGTACATTTTCGATTTTGGAGGAAAAGTACTACCGCTTCTTCTAGTACAGATTGTGTGAAGAGACTGCGGCGCATGACGGTTAGCAGCCACTTGGTCCGTCGCGGTTACTTCGAGTGGGTTAACTCTTCTCCTGGCGTTTCTATCTCTATAAGGCCATTGAGCACCTAAAAATATACCACGAAATTTTTTTGAAGAATTTGAAACTATGATTCCTTCGTGTTGTAGATAACTGAAGAATAAAGAAAGATGAAAAAATGGTAATGGATTAAAACAATACCTTGGGACGGATGGGTTCCCACCACATCTTCAAAAGCGGGCTCTTTCCCTTTAGGATCAGCTGCTTCCACATTTAAACGCTGCCAAGATTCGGGTAAAGCAATCGACGGAGTAACAAAGTCCTTGGAGTCCGGTTGCGACATCGGTGTTTCTGCAAGTAAAAAAAGGAGGTAAAAAATGATGCACAAAACGTACCAGACAAACACAACTTGGCCTAGCCACGTTAATATACCAACACTGATTTAAATTACCCAAAATTCAGATAGTGATAACCAAATTTTGTTCCTAAATAATACAATTCATTGTCACTTTATGTGTCTAACCGAAAACCCATTTAGGCTTTCCCCACAATCGGTTGCATAATTTATGGTTGCTCATAAACCTGACCTAACAGTTAAAGTCGATCCATGTTGTGGAAAATATACTAAACTAATCACCAATATATTTTGAGAGTGCTCCTATAAAAGTGGTATGTGCGGCTGTTAGTACACACTGTAACACAAAAAGCTGCATGTATGTAAAAAAGTCATTAAAATTAAAAAGTTGCTGTTAAGAGAATAAACTAAAAAGTGCCATTACAAAGTGTAATGTACAAAGGTCTAGTAACAAAATTCATATCCCTTGTTACAGCTGCATACATTACAAATTTGATGTTGAAAACGATTAAAGATGGGAGAGCACCAGTATATATTTAAGACACGTGTAGAGTTACAAGTTAGCATCTGAATTAATTTTGTGGGGGTGTTGGTTGTGTGTTCTGGTCTACAAAAACCAAGTAGATGCAGAAAATTTCCTATAATATAAGTGCTTTTATATAGTCATAGAACGTAATGATATGTATACGTTATCAATAAAACCAAGAGAAAACCTAATTTATTGATGCATATACAGGCTATTCACTGGTATGATTCATAACTCCTGCTTTTCATGTACTAACAAAACTTAAAATCAAACAAACCTCATTTGTATGTTATATTCATTCCATCACTTCATCAAATTGATTACTTTTAAGAAAATGTATGATGAAACCAAGTAATGATGGTGTTTACTAAACATCAGTTACAGCCTGTTACATAATGGGGTGTTTGGCTCAGATTATTTTTATATCGAAGTGATGGTATGATATGACATAGCGGGTCTTTGATTAAATGGCAAACTAATATCTATAGAATCTATGTGTAACCAAAGATGACATAAAACGGGGAAAAGACTATCCCAATAAAGTAATATATAACATTCTAGTCTTATCACAAATAAACCTTGATTCATGTCATTACAACTAAACCTTGCTTCAGGTCATGACAAATAAACCTTGATTCTGATCATGGACACCGCATGGATAACTAAGTAGCTAAGCACACCCTGACTGCAACACTATATTATATAAGAGCTAAAAGTTGGTCATGTTACTTAACATTTCTTTTACACTTTAATAAGATGGTATCTGAGAAGCCAAGACACGTATTTAATTAAATACATCACTTTAATGGACGTTAGTTAAAAAATGGCTTTAACATATGCATCAGCTGACTTTGGTCAGAACATAAGTCTATAATCCTGAATAGCCCAACTTTTTTGTGTTACGTATACGGCTTCAAATGGTGTTCCTGAATGTTATGGCCGTTACAACACTCCATTTATACAACATTATCCATAAAAACTAAACACATCCAACAGCTTCGGCTTGTGTTTCATAATCTAACTTTTTGGCTTATTTTAAAACTTGTCAGCTTATATAAGGTCATTATGTCGTAATAAACTTACTTAAGCCTAAAAGTTTGAGAATAAGCCAAAAAAACAGGGTCATGAAACATAAGCCTAAAATGAAAGAAGACGTACTATAAGATCATAAACTAATTTGAGGTCATATATATAAAATAATACTTTTGAGGACTACGAGTCAAATTTAGATTAGCAAAAAACAAAACCAAGATCTTTTTAGACCAAACATAGATATGTTACCTTCAAAGATTTTTGGAGGGCCAGTGGTGACTGTTGCAAGAGGACCTGCTCGGGATTTAACTTAGCATACAAAGAATAGCAGCATCGAGAATCAACTTAAATCTTACGGCTATCATCTTCTGCTTCATGTTTGCACCATTTGATTGTGCTTTATTTGCTGATGTCAGTTGATTAGATGCAAGAAAAGGCACATCTGAACTCATTGTAGTGTAATCTTTGATTGTGATATTATTTTACTCCCAATAAGATTTGACCTGCACAAAAACTATCCCAGTACTTGAAGAAAATCTTTACATAGCATATCTTCTCAGATACCATGTTATTAAAGTGTAAAAGAAATGTTAACATGACCAACTTTTAGCTCTTCTATAATATAGTGTTGCAGTCAGGGTGTGCTTAGCTACTTAGTTATCCATGCGGTGTCCATGATCGGAATCAAGGTTTATTTGTCATGACCTGAAGCAAGGCTTAGTTGTAACTATGCAAACCACGTATTTAATTAAATACATCACTTTTTGGGACGTTAGTTAAAAAATGGCTTTAACATATGCATCAGCTGCCTTTGGTCAGAACATAAGTCTATAATCCTGAATAGCCCAACTTTTTGTGTTACGTATACGGCTTTAAATGGTGTTCCTGAATGTTATGGTCGTTACAACACTCCATTTATACAACATTATCCATAAAAACTAAACACATCCAACAACTTTGGCTTGTGTTTCATAATCTAACTTTCTTGGCTTATTTTAAACTTGTCAGGTTATATAAGGTCATTATGTTGTAATAAACTTACTTAAGCCTAAAAGTTTGAGAATAAGACATAAAATAGGGTCATGAATGAAAGTTTATGGACTTTAAAATCGATAGTCGTGTGATAGGATCGAACTCGAGATCACGGGATTGCACACATTACGTGAAGAGTTAATTTATTTATTAAATATATTTTTTATATTTATTAAAACAAACTGTAGCTAACGATCGTTAAGTAATTAAAAGTTAAGTATTAAACGACCGTTATAGAATGTTAAAGAAGCTAAAAGAAGGAGTCGGAAAGTTCCGGAAACCTCCTTTTGAGCATGTGTATATCCGGCCTATTAAGAGAGAAAGGATAAGGAAGAAACGTTTTTGGCTTTATCTTGTTTAACCTTGGAAGTTAAGTTTCCAAGGTGTATATAAACAAACCAAAAAGCCTCATAATTTTTCACTCCATATTCTTCTTTTCTTTGCTCTATACCGCCGGCCAAACACACCCATTAGGGTTCATCTTTGATTTTCTAAAAGCTATTTTAGATCTAGTCCTAGCCCCTCTCTAGGGTTGTTGGGTAGATCTTCCATAGACTTGGAAGCTCGGTTTTGCTCGTGCTAGACTCACGGTTAACTCACTGTATCACGTGTGTACAAGATCGTGGTGTAGTCTTATTTTAGATTACATCCTGGTGGTGTTCGTGATCTATCTCTACCGGTGATCATTCCGTCAATATGCAGATCCTGCTAGGATAAAGGTATGTAACCCTAGCCTTGATTAATTATAATTGTGTTATATAAAGATCTTGTTAATCTGCTTCCGCTGTATGCTCTTTGATCTATGTTAGGGTTTTTATAATTGTTATGATAATCATAAACCATCAGTGGCATCGAGAGCCGTTTTAACATGATTATAATTATCAAGATCTAAAGTTTTTTTTAACTAATATTGATTTGTGTTAAAATTACATGTTGTTTTTAGGTTTTATAAAAATTAGGGGTTTTGTTTTTTTTTTTGTTTAAAAATGGCTTTGCCGTTTTTTTTATATAAAAAAAAAAAAAAAGTTTTGTAAACCCTAAAATTACATGGTAATTAACTTTAGATGTATGCATGAATTAATTGTTATGTCATGTGTGGTTACGATCCGTAGTAGTTTTTTAATTGTTAAGAGAATATGGTAGATCCGTAATAAACATGCATGTTTTTTACGGATCATATAATTTTGATTGCTATTTGCTTTATTTGATTCAAAGTTTTAAAATTAGGGAAGACTTTTTATGTTCATAAAAACCCTAGATTTTATGTTCTTTGAATAAATTGTTTGCATGTGGCTATTTGATTTAGTTTTTTTTTGTACTACTTGTTTTCATGCGTTTTTTTTAATTGTATGTTGTAAACAAGGGTAATTTTTTTTAAGAAAAATAATATGGACTAAATCTTATCAAAATTAATGAATTGTTTTGAGACCTAAATTACATATGATTTGTGTTGATTAGAATTGCAATAGCAACTTAACGGCCTACTCAATTTTGACAAACTATAATGTGGGTATAACGCACCGCTGGTCAAGTACCCGGTTAAGGAAGGAGGTGCTATGCTTTTACGCTGACCAAATTCCCGGCTCGCCTGTGCGTCAAAATTGGAATTACCTACGGTTGTTATTGGTATAATTCTTTAAGGTTGTTTGGTTTAACCAATACCTCAACTTGCAAATATATGATGAACTTTTAGTCTCACCAAAAAGTTTACTAAACGTTTTATTAAACTTATGCTATGGAGATGTATGCATGCTTCTCCATACATGATTTTGACACCAAAATCTATACCCTAAAATTTAAGTCATATGCCCTCTAATTGACGAACACTTGAAGTCACAATTGTCGTCATATAAGATATCGGACGATGTTGTAATGGAGAGAAAACTTCATGACTGAATAAGATTGCACATGAAGGTTTTACGTTCTTTAGATTAGTCGACTTAATTGAGTTACTCAGTGAGAACTGGAAACTTAAGGCATAAAGAAGGGATAAAACATGTTTACAATGCAAATGTTTTGGCAATGTAAATCCCTGACATATCTAGAAATTGCAATATGATTTGGCAATTATTGTTCGACAAGTTACTGTGTTGAATACATTTGTCACTAGCAGATCAACTGATGTGATAAATCTATGTCAATATGGATTCTAGTTTTTCAAGGAAAATACTATGGTTTTATTACCGGGGTAATTTTATTTTCTTGAATTTTATTATCGAAAATACTAATGTTTGAACTTATTTCTGTAGAAATGGCTCAACACGAAAACAATCTAACAATAAGCTCGGCGTTCAAAGCATTTTTTGAACGACCTGAACTTACTAGCCCTAATTTCAATGATTGGTACCGCTCACTAAGAATTGTTCTGAGAGCAGCGGGTACCATCAATATCTTGGAAACTCCTTTTCCGGAGGATCTTGCTGAAGGAGCAACTGATGCGGAAAGGCTTCAACACGCTGCTAACGTTAAGAAGCACCATGAGGTGGCTGCTGTAATGTTAGGGAGAATGGCTTCATCACTTCAAAGGAAGTATGAGCTAGCTTCTCCTCAGCAAATGCTTGATGAACTCAAGGCTGTGTATGAAACGCCACAAGCTGTAGAGATCTATGATTTGGTTGATGCTCTACATAGTTGCAAGCAAGCTCCTGGAAAGTCTGTAAGTGCTCATTATATGGAGATGAGGGGTTATATGGAACAACTCATCGCACTAGGACAACCCTTTGATAATAATATGGCTATTAACCTGATCAATAGGTCCCTTAATAAGGACTTCAATGATTTCGTTCGTAACTAATATGCATTGCACGGGGAAGACAGTTAATGATTTGCATGCAATGCTCATTGACTTCGAAAAGGGTTTGAAAGATAAGGCACCCACTGCTACTCCTCAATTACTTTATGTACAAAAGGGTAGAGTGTCGAAACCAAAACCACAAGTGAATAAGAAGCAGAAAGGCAAAGGCAAGGTTGATAAGAGCAAGCAAGTTGCGACTACATCCAAACCAAAGCAAAACTTTGCTAAGAAATCTCTGAAAGATTAGACTTGTCACTACTGCAAGATGACTGGACACTGGAAGAGGAATTGCTCTCTCTATCTCCATGAAATGGCAGAACATAAGAAGAAGTCTGAGCAAGCTGCTGCAGCACCATCTTCTGGTAACTTTTTTATGATAGAGTTATTTAATCTTTCATACAAATCAAACTCCTTGGTATATGATACGGGATGTGGTATTAATATTTGTAATACCTTGCAGGGATTTGAGTTGAAAAGGAGGCTTACCTATGGGGAACAATTTCTGCAAGTGGGCAATGGCGCACAAGCAGCGGTTGAAGCTATAGGAATATTTAAATTAGTTTTACCTTCGGGTTTAGTACTGTTTTTGAATAATTGTCACTATGCACCTACAATTGTTAGGGGTTTCATTTCCTTTTCTTGTATGTTGGATCTTGGATTTACTCACACGATTGATAATAATAGAATTTCTGTTTTCAAAGATGGTTTATTCTATTTTGATGCAATTTCTGTGAATGGTGTTTTTGAAATTAACATGCATGATAAAAATCCCAAGAGGAAAAATAATTCTGTTTTTAGCATGAATAAGAAGAGTAAGTTAGACAAGAACTCTTTTTATCTTTGGCATTGTAGGCTTGCCCATATTGGGAAGACTCGCATACAAAAGCTTCAACGTGACGGGCTTTTGGAAAGTATCAATGATGAATCATTTGATAAATGTGAATCTTGTATCTCTGGGAAGATGACCAAGAAACCTTTTAATAGCAATATTGAAAGGGCTACTGAACTACTTGGTTTAATACACACTGATGTGTGTGGACCACTTAGACATGTGTCAAGGAAAGGTGATAGCTACTTCTTGACGTTTACGGATGATTATAGCCGTTATGGTTATGTTTATTTACTTAAACATAAACATGAGGTATTTGAAACATTCAAAACGTTTAAAGCCGAAGTAGAGTTACAACTAGGAAAGAAGATTAAAGCTCTTCGTTCTGATCGTGGTGGTGAATATTTAAGTCAAGAGTTTAAAGATTATTTAAGTAAGACTGGAATTGTTCAGAAACTTACTTCTCCATATACTCCACAACAAAATGGTGTATCTGAAAGGAGAAATCGTACATTATTGGATATGGTATGATCTATGTTTAATCTTACAACTTTACCATTATCTTTTTGGGATTATGCTCTTGAAACTGCTGTTCGTATTCTGAATATGGTTCCCACAAAGAAGGTTGATAAGACACCATATGAACTATGGCATGGCAAGAAGCCATATTTGTCTTATTTGAAAGTCTGGGGTTGTGAGGCGTATGTGATACGTGACTCTGGAGATAAACTCCAACAACGCTCAGTTAAATGTATCTTTTGTAGGTTACCCTAAGGAAACTATGGGTTACTACTTTTATTATCCAGCTGAGAACAAAATAGTTGTGGCTCGGTATGGGGACTTCCTTGAAAATGATCTTGTAAATCAAGAATTCAGTGGGAGAAATTATGATCTTGAAGAAATTCAAGAAGATACATTGCCTTCTAGAAATACTAGCGATGAAATTCCTGTAGAACCAGAAAGTCTGAGTGTTCCACCGGAATTAATTCCTCCACGTAGGTCTCAAAGGGCTATACGTGCGCCGGACAAACTATGTCTATACATAGAGGATGATGAGGAGGAAGTAGGGGATCTTGGTGAACCTGCTAACTATCGATCCGCAATGTCTGATCCAGAAAAGTCAAAATGGATGGTTGCGATGAATGAGGAAATGAAATCCATGGAAATCAATGATGTTTGGATTCTTGTGGACGCACCTAAAAATGCTAAAGTAGTGAAAAATAGGTGGATCTATAAGAAGAAAACTGACATGGATGGTGATGTACAATCCTATAAAGCACGTTTAGTGGCTAAATGTTTTACTCAAACTTTTGGCATAGACTACGAGGAGACATTCTCTCCTGTAGCAGACTTACGAGCTATTAGGATTCTCATAGCTATAGCAGCATACTATGACTATGAGATATGGCAAATGGATGTTAAAACTGCCTTCTTGAACGGTCGCTTAGATGAAGACATCTATATGCAACAACCGGAAGGGTATGTTGATCCTAAATATCCAAAGCGCGTGTGCAAACTTCAAAGATCCATTTATGGTTTGAAGCAAGCATCACGTCAATGGAATAAACGATTTGATGAAGAAATCAAAAAGTTTGGATTTATTCAAAATCGTGATGAGCCATGTGTATACCGCAAAGCTAGTGGGAGTAATGTAGTGTTCCTAATTCTATATGTCGATGACATATTGATCATGGGAAGTAACATTCCAAGACTTAAGGAAGTTAAGGATTATCTTGATAAATGTTTTTCTATGAAAGATTTGGGAGATGCTGCATATATTCTGGGAATTAAGATCTATCGAGATAGGAGTAGACGGTTAATTGGTCTTAGCCAAGATGCTTATATTGATAAGATATTGAAGAAATATAACATGCATAACTCTAAGAAAGGTTTCTTACCGATGGAGGTTAAGCATGAGTTAAGTCATGAGAAAGATGCATCATCACCTGAAGAGGTGGCTTACATGAAGAAGGTGCCTTATGCTTCGGCTGTAGGATCTATTATGTATGCTGTAAGATGCACAAGGCCCGATGTGGCGTTTGCTCAGAACTTGGTCAGTAGATACCAACAGAATCCAGGGAAGTCCCACTGGACTGCTGTTAAGCATACTCTGAAGTATTTAAGAAGTACGAAAGATATGTTTTTGGTATTCGGGGGTAAACCAGACACAGAATTGAATGTAACAGGATTCTGTTATGCGTCCTGGAAATGTGATAAAGACGATACGAAGTCTCAGACGGGTTACGTGTTCGTCATCAATGGAGGAGCAGTTGACTGGAAGAGCAGTAAGCAGAAAACCATTGCTATGCATGCGACTCAATCTGAGTACATGGCCGCTTCAGAAGCTGCAATGGAAGCTGTTTGGATTAGGAAGTTTATTGGAGATCTTGGAGTGATGCCTTCAATTAAAGAACCTATTGATATATATTGCGACAACTCTGCGGCAATAATATTCGCCAATGACCCTGGAGTCATGAAGGGCGCCAGACACTTTAAACGTAGATATCACTACGTTCGAGAACAAGTGGAAGCTCGAGAAATAAAATTGATAAAAGTTCACACAGATGATAACGTAGTTGATCCTTTTACTAAGGCTTTGTCTAGGCCAAAGGTAGTTAAGCATGCCAAGGCAATTGGGCTGCAACTAGCTAGCGAATTCATGCAATAAATCTGTTGATTAGTATTTGGATAAAGGATGTAAGACATTATTGAATTGATGAAATAAAGTTTGGATTTCGTTTATTTTTCTGTTATTTGATTTTGTATCCTATTTTACATGTTTTAATCCGTGAGCATTATGATGTTTCTAAATGTCCGTTGTCGATTAATAATATGGGAGTATTATTAAATTAAGACAATTCAAAATAGTGACAGAGTATACTTGAAAGTATATTGGTCAATTTTGGATGATATTTGATGGATCAAATATTGGACTTATCCCAACTATGTGATTTTACTTTGTGGATCTTTGTCATTAAGTAAATCATAAATAGTTATCCTTAGACCTGAGATGCCAGAAAACTGCATTGAATATAGTGCATTTCTGTAAGGTAACCTAACGCTAAACGTAACTGGTAGTCATAAGGTTATTTTCAGAAGTGTTGCGAAGTTCATGTGTTTTGCTTGTAGTCAAAATGGGATTCGTTTCCTTCAAATTATTATTTGAAGTATAAATACAACTGGGCCCCTCGGAGGAATAGTAAGATGTTTGTGTGGCCACACCCAAATGTGTTTTGGTAATCTTGCTATATCCGTAAACGAGAAACAGAATAGTTAATGAAGGAATGACTAAGATCCATATCCTTATTAATAATGTATTTGAAATGAAAGGATAATAATAATGGTTATATATCATTAAAAGGTTTTGTCCAGGAAACCTTACTCGATTTGTACTAGTGACATTGTTAGTGTAACTAGACGCTAATCAATGTGATCACGATATTCGAATTTTGTCCAAGTGGGAGCTGAAAGTTTATGGACTTTAAAATCGATAGTCGTGTGATAGGATCGAACTCGAGATCACGGGATTGCACACATTACGTGAAGAGTTAATTTATTTATTAAATATATTTTTTATATTTATTAAAACAAACTGTAGCTAACGATCGTTAAGTAATTAAAAGTTAAGTATTAAACGACCGTTATAGAATGTTAAAGAAGCTAAAAGAAGGAGTCGGAAAGTTCCGGAAACCTCCTTTTGAGCATGTGTATATCCGGCCTATTAAGAGAGAAAGGATAAGGAAGAAAAGTTTTTGGCTTTATCTTGTTTAACCTTGGAAGTTAAGTTTCCAAGGTGTATATAAACAAACCAAAAAGCCTCATAATTTTTCACTCCATATTCTTCTTTTCTTTGCTCTATACCGCCGGCCAAACACACCCATTAGGGTTCATCTTTGATTTTCTAAAAGCTATTTTAGATCTAGTCCTAGCCCCTCTCTAGGGTTGTTGGGTAGATCTTCCATAGACTTGGAAGCTCGGTTTTGCTCGTGCTAGACTCACGGTTTACTCACTGTATCACGTGTGTACAAGATCGTGGTGTAGTCTTATTTTAGATTACATCCTGATGGTGTTCGTGATCTATCTCTACCGGTGATCATTCCGTCAATTTGCAGATCCTGCTAGGATAAAGGTATGTAACCCTAGCCTTGATTAATTATAATTGTGTTATATAAAGATCTTGTTAATCTGCTTCCGCTGTATGCTCTTTGATCTATGTTAGGGTTTTTATAATTGTTATGATAATCATAAACCATCAATGAAACATAAGCCTAAAATGAAAGAAGACGTACTATAAGATCATAAACTAATTTGAGGTCATATATATAAATTTATACTTTTGAGGACTGCGAGTCAAATTTAGATTCGACAAAAACAAAACCAAGATCTTTTTAGACCAAACATAGATATGTTACCTTCAAAGATTTTTGGAGGGCCAGTGGTGATTGTTGCAGGAGAACTTCTCAGGATTTAACTTAGCATACAAAGAATAGCAGCATCGAGAATCAACTTAAATCTTACGTCTATCATCTTTTGCTTCATGTTTGCACCATTTGATTGTGCTTTATTTACTGATGTCAGTTGATTAGATGCAAGAAAAGACATATCTGAACTCACTGCAGTGTAATCTTTCACTGTGATATTATTTTCCTCCTAATAAGATTTGACATGCACAAAAACTATCCCAGTACTTGAAGAAAATCTTTACATAGCATAACTCTGTAACGCTTCACAAGACTCGTATACATCTGAGAGCTCCTGACCAACACAAGAAATAACTGATTTTCACACATATACTACATTGTCAACTGCCTCGTCATGATCATTAATGGCAAGACCAGAGAGCCCCACAAAGTCATCAATTTCTTGATCCCTGTTGTCAGCTTTAGTAGGTCGTGGGCGGTGCTCTTGATCCCAGTACTTGAAAAAATCTCATCTTTTCCAAACAAATTAATTGATAAAAAACATGTGCAAAGTTTTCTTGGTATACTTAATTATGCTTCAGATTTTATTCAAAACTTGGCAGAATTAAGAAAACCATTTCAAAAGTTACTTAAAAAAGATAAGATCTTTAGCTTTGATAAAAGTCTTGAAGGACAAGTAAGAAAAATCAAAGACCTTTGTAAAAACTTACCTAAATTACAATTACCAAAAGAAGATGATGATATAATCTTGGAAACTGACGCTTCAGAAAATAATTGGAGCGGAGTACTTAAGAAGATAGATTACAATCATGATAAACAAAAAATTGGAGAAAGCCTTTGTAGATATTGTTCTGGCACTTTTACAGATACAGAAACGAGATATCATATAAATGAAAAAGAATTGTTAGCAGTTGTAAGAAGTTGTCAAAAAATTTATTATTTCTTACTACCAAAACGATTTTTGTTAAGGACAGATAATACTCAAGTAAAAGCCTTCATAAATAACAATATGCCCTCAAAACCTGAATTTAAAAGATTAATTAGATGGCAAACTCTTTTATCAGAATATGTTTTTGATATCGATATTATTAAATCTGAAAAAAATGTTTTAGCAGATTTCTTGACCAGAGATGGAAAAGAAAATTGAAGATCTTGATATATTGCTTAGTCGCATGGATAAAGCTGTACAAAGGATAAAGGATACTGCTTCAGATATGGCAGAATTAATGGATATAGTTGGGGCCATTCCAGAAAATATAGTACAAATAAAAGATATATTTAAAAGACAATGTGGTATGATAGCAACAAGTGCTAATAACTATATGTCTGATAGCCTTCAAATAAGGGCCATGGTAGAAGGAAGTCTAGCAATCTTTTCCATGTAATATAAATAAGCTATTGTAATAGAATAGGGGCATCGTTTACTTGAATGTACTTTGTTTAAGATCAATAAAAAATTCTCTGCAACTCAATTCCAATACTCCATGCAATTTTGTTTCAATTACTCTATACACTTTGCAAGATTCTCCAACATGCATAGCTAATATCCCTGCACATTTCTTATGGTAGCTTGGAATTATACTTGTTGGTGATTATTTTAATATTGCCTAAAGAATCTTTCCAAACAATTCAATATTAGTCTACCATACGCCTAACGTAGGAAACGAAATTAGGCTGTGCTAAATATTATTGAAGGAGCCACAAAAGAAGTCACCTATCTTGCAAGGATGGGTTGGAGTTGAAATACTCTGCTAAGAAGTCTAGTGGTGTGACCCGGTAATATTCTGGTCGAAAAGGGAGACGAATACGGAAGCGTGTTGGACTCTTCTTTAAGGTAATTTAAAATAATCCCAACTAGTATCATAATTCCTAGTTACTATAAGAAGTGTTATATTAAAACAAAAGTTTAAATAAAATATTCAAGTATCTTAGAATCTAATCAATTTAAAAATAATAATACGTAAAAAATGATATATATCAACTATTTAATAAATTGTTCGATTTGATTTAACATGTCCTTATTTAAAAGTTGATATGTTGTGTGTACAAGCTTTACAAGTTTATTATATTGATTAAATTAAGGGTTTAAATATGTGGATCATTAATATAATATCAATAAATGAGTTTGATTACTTATTTAATCATCTGAATGGGATTTTATTAGACTTAACGATTTTGAACCGACAAAATATATCGGAATACACAATAAAGGTTATAAAGATTATTAAAGATGACAAATTCAGACTTTGAAAATTATATACCACCAGATATAGATAGTCTAGTTACTAAAATTGGAGAGATAAATATGAATGATAATTTTGTTAATTTAAAACCAGATCTTAAACAAGAAAATTTTGTACCAAATGTTAATGATATACCAAGCACAAGTAACTCGGGAACCATAACAAAATCATTTAATAGACCCACTGAGGGATATGTTGTTGTTAAGACCACTATTAGAAAAAAGGATTAAAAAGGGAAAGAAACGAAAAGTTTACACCATATGAGAGTATGAAAAATGAGCCTATTAATCCCTTTGGAATATATTTACACTTTGATTGTGTTAACAACACTGAAGAAGCTATTGATAAATGGGAAACCGCCCTTAGAACAGCAGTTGCGATAAATAAAATGGATATGGAAACTTTAAAATGGTTTCTAGAAAGAACTCTTCTAAACAGTACTTTAAGATTTTGGCAAAATATAGCTCCAAACACAAAAGAAACTATAATTGGGACTGATAATAGCATACCAAATGTAATTACTAGAGCAGTAGAAGCACTAAGATTAGAATTTTGTGGTGAAGGAAATATTATTAAAGATGTGGCTACTGTTAAAAAGTATTCAACTGCCTTGCTTAGATTACAATTATGTGATATGTGTGAAATTGATAGATATATATGTGTATTTCAAGACTATTATTACCACATATATAATCAAATGCCAAATACTGAAAGTTATTTACCACTATTTTTTGCTAAGATACCTTACCCTTGGGGACAAAAATTAATTGATACATATATGCCAGGCACAGCAGATACTTTAGGGAAAAGAATTACACATGTTAGAGATAAATTAAGTGAATGGTGTGGAGATGCTATTTTAGCTAAAATGAGTAAAGGCTTAAAGAAAAGAGCGTCATTATGTTGTGGTAATTCTAAAATGCCAACCATGATTGGGTGTGATAGTTCATATTATTATGGAAAAATAAAAAAGAAATATAAGAAGAAAACCCATTATAAAAAGAGATATTTTAAAAAGAGAAAACAAGTTATTATAAAAACAAAGGTTATAAGAATACTTTTAAACCTACTTTTAAAAGAAAAACGAGTCCTAAGACTTGTAGATGTTTTTATTGTCATAAAGAAGGACATTATGCTAATAGATGTCCCGATAAGTTTAATAAAAATTTAAAATTATTTGAGATAGATGAAGATATAGAAAAGATAATTGAAAATGGTGATTTCATACCAATCAAAAGTTTTCAAGATATTGATTCAGATGAAAGTATTTTTATAATAACTGAAACTGAATATACATCGTCTGAAGATGAGTAAATCTAATTTACAAGTTATAAATAGTTCTATAATAATGGATTCTCAAGAAGAACAATTTGGAGAATACAAACAAGAAATTTTGATAGATAAGAAAAAGTTAAAACAAATACAACATGAAAACTTTTCTTTATCTAATCATGCTGGATTTAAAGTAAATACTTTACAAAAATTAGGTATAAGTCCGAGAAACCATCACTTATATTATGGGCTAAATATCCAAGAAAGAGCTTTGAATGTAGATATAACCTCCAATAAAGTCATGATACCTTTATTATCTAAAAGAGATATTCAAAATAAGTTACAAAAAATAAAGCCCGAAATTAGAAATACTTTAAGATGGGTACATGTCGGAGCCATACAAATTATTATAAAATCAACCTTCAAAGAAGGAATAGATACACCTATAGAATTAGCAATTATGGATAATAGAATACATAATAGAGAAGAAGCCTGTTTGGGTATTTTACAAGGAAATCTACAATATGGAAAATTAAAATTTAATGTATATCCGAGAATTTATTATCATTTACAAGATAAAGATTTTGATAAAACTTTAAGTTTGTTACAAGACTTTAAAAGAAAAGATTTCTTTAAAGAACAAAATAGACCTTATTCAATAACCTATGCTATTTCATATGCTATTTCAAATACACATCATTCTGAATGTTTCAGCATAAAAGATACTATAGATTTTCCATTTTTATTCAATGATGTATGTCAAGTTCAGATTCCCACTTTATCTAAAATTGAGGAAATTGATACTAGACCTTTAGACTTAGATTTACAAGACAAACCCCTTTTATTAAAAGAACAAATGATTCCTAAACTTAATTTTACAAGTCAAGGAGTATCTAATAGAAGATTATCTATATCTAGTAGATATAATGATACTATAATTGAAAAAGAAGATACAATAAGGAATTATAAAATTCAAGGGGAATATTTTGATGGAAAAGATTTTTCATGTGTTAATATATTAATAGATACAGGAGCAAACGGAAGCTACATTAGTCATAAGCTATGTAGAAAACTGCAAAAACACCAATTAGATGTGCCCCACCATTACACAAACGTCAATGGAGAATTGCATATAATAAAAGAAGCAATAGAAACTATTATTAAATTTGGCGAGGAAAAGATTCCTCTAAGATTATTAATTGAAAATGAAAGTGAAGATGATAGCCTAGAAATTATGTTGGGATTAACTTTTCTAGAAAATGTTAAACCTTATAAAATAAGTTCTTATGGTTTAAAAAGAACATATAAAGATAAACTAATATATATTCCTAGATGACGAGTCGTAGTAGTGTTTATATCCCTATGGGGATTACATATAAAGACTATAAAGCCGAATATTTCGCTGCTTATATAGATAGTGGTGCTGGCCTCTGTGTATGTAAATCTGAATGTTATCCAAAAGAATATCATCAAGACCTTGAGACATACAGAGGAATTACTTTTAATAAAGAAGTTTTATTACTAAATAAAGGTATAAAAAGTCCTTTGTTATTGATAGGATCTTATTTAGTTAAAGGTCCGACATTTTATTTCCATGATACAGGTAGTGATGTCTTATTAGGACAAAATTTCCTTGAAAGATTTAACAAAGTTGTATTTGATATTTTAGCCTTTCAGATTTTATTTAAAACACCATGCCATCATTTGATATCTGTTAAAAGAATAAGAAGAGCTTATGGACGAAGTTTTCCTATAAGGTTTAAAAAACGTGAGAAACATGATGACATAGGATACCAAGGAAGACCAATTATGGAAAGAGGAAAATTATTATTAAAATATCAAAAAGAATAAAATCTTTTAGATTATCAAGTAAATCTTAGAAAACTTGATAATAATATAGAAGATATAAAAGAAAGATTAAATGAGTGCTATACAGATAATCCTTTAAAATTCTGGAATAAAAATCAAATTATGGCTAAATTAGAAATGAAAGATAAGGATAAAGAAATTAGGGTAAAACCTATGAGATATAACCCAGAAGACCAAAAAGAATTCCAAATACAAATTAAGGAACTTTTAGATAGTAAATTAATAAGGCCCAGTCATAGTCCTCATAGTTCACCAGCCTTTTTAGTAAGAAAACATGCCGAAATAACAAGAGGAAAAGCAAGGATGGTGATAAATTATAAAAAACTAAATGAAAATATAGTATTTGATGGGTACTTTTTACCACATAAAGAAAGTTTGATAAATTTGACTAGAAACAAAAAGATATTTTCTAAATTTGACTGTAAAAGTGGATTTTGGCAAATAAAAATGCATCCTGATAGTATAGCTTATACTGCATTTTCTACTCCACAAGGCCAATATGAATGGTTAGTTTTACCTTTTGGATTAAAAAATGCTCCACAAATATTTCAAAGAAAAATGGATATTATATTTAAAGAATACGACTTTATTTTTGTCTATATTGATGATATCTTAGTCTTATCAAATGATATAGGTTCACACTTAAAACATCTTGACATTTTTGCTGACTTATGCATAAAAAATGGTCTAGCCTTATCTGAAAAGAAAACAAATATGCTTCAAAAAGAAATTGAATTTTTAGGAATGAAACTAGATGGTAATGGAATTGAACTCCAAAGCCACATAGTTGAAAAAATCTCATCTTTTCCAAACAAATTAATTGATAAAAAACATGTGCAAAGTTTTCTTGGTATACTTAATTATGCTTCAGATTTTATTCAAAACTTGGCAGAATTAAGAAAACATTTCAAAAGTTACTTAAAAAAGATAAGATCTTTAGCTTTGATAAAAGTCTTGAAGGACAAGTAAGAAAAATCAAAGACCTTTGTAAAAACTTACCTAAATTACAATTACCAAAAGAAGATGATGATATAATCTTGGAAACTGACGCTTCAGAAAATAATTGGAGCGGAGTACTTAAGAAGATACATTACAATCATGATAAACAAAAAATTGGAGAAAGCCTTTGTAGATATTGTTCTGGCACTTTTACAGATACAGAAACAAGATATCATATAAATGAAAAAGAACTGTTAGCAGTTGTAAGAAGTTGTCAAAAATTTTATTATTTCTTACTACCAAAACGATTTTTGTTAAGGACATATAATACTCAAGTAAAAGCCTTCATAAATAACAATATGCCCTCAAAACCTAAATTTAAAAGATTAATTAGATGGCAAACTCTTTTATCAGAATATGTTTTTGATATCGAGATTATTAAATCTGAAAAAAATGTTTTAGCAGATTTCTTGACCAGAGATGGAAAAGAAAATTGAAGATCTTGATATATTGCTTAGTCGCATGGATAAAGCTACATCAGTTTTGCTAGAACTTCCTTCTACCATGGCCCTTATTTGAAGGCTATCAGACATATAGTTATTAGCACTTGTTGCTATCATACCACATTGTCTTTTAAATATATCTTTTATTTGTACTATATTTTCTGGAATGGCCCCAACTATATCCATTAATTCTGCCATATCTGAAGCAGTATCCTTTATCCTTTGTACAGCTTTATCCATGCGACTAAGCAATATATCAAGATCTTCAATTTTCTTTTCCATCTCTAGTCAAGAAATCTGCTAAAACATTTTTTTCAGATTTAATAATCTCGATATCAAAAACATATTCTGATAAAAGAGTTTGCCATCTAATTAATCTTTTAAATTCAGGTTTTGAGGGCATATTGTTAAAGGAGATTCCATTTTACGTGGCATAAAGACTAAAGATGTAAAACTACGTGTTTAAAGTATAAGATACGTGGCTTGAGAATAAAAAAAGGCCAAATATGTGTAAAGTTTTCAAAAGGCGGTTGAAGACTTTTCTGATAAAGAAGACACAGCTGAGATAAAGGAAATATATTCCTTTAGACCCCAATCAGATAAAACTTCATCTTTTGAAAAAATTGTCCAAAATCCAATTATTCAAAACCCTATTGAGATACAAATCCTAACAATGAAAGAATTATATAGCCTTTCGTCAACAGGTATAAGATTTGTTGATTTCAATGGAGTATATCCTCGTATAAATTATTTTCAGGGTTCTAACCCAGGTGAAATCAGATATTGGTACGAGTTTGGGGCAATAAACTCGATTTACCTTACAACCCCAAATTTTACAGAAATATCAAAAATGCCGTTTTGGTTACAAAATGCAGTTAAGGAATGTTATAAAAATAATCCTAGCTTCAGTTACAAAGATCAGTTGATACTAAAATTCTTGTCAGCCGGACCAGATTTTCATGATAATTATAGATATCCAGCATACCATTTCATACAGCTGACAAAAATGGAAGGTACAGGAAAAGATATAGATACATTCAGAAAACCATTCCAGAAATTTAATGAAGATGGGATACGCGCAAGACGCGCCATTGGATTAAGGGTTATTCTCCTATCAATGAAGACAATATTAAAAAGAGATTTTAGAACCTATGGAGGAGAAAGCCCGCTTTCCCCAATAATGATTGCTCCAGCGAAGAAATCGCCCTTATGTGCCATAAAATATGTACAACAAACAATGAAAAGGATAGAAAGAGGTATTATAAGATCTAGTCCAGATGCACAAAGGAAGTTTTGTGTCCAACGGAGTCATATAGAGCAAGGAGGAGGAATCTGCCCAGCATGTTCAAAAGATAAAGAGGTAACCATAATCCCCGATGATTAAAGAAATAATAAATAGTTAATCACTAAAAATAAATCATGTGATTATTAAAATATTTGAGATATTGGATATCATCTACAAAGGAGATTCCATTTTACGTGGCATAAAGACTAAAGATGTAAAACTACGTGTTTAAAGTATAAGATACGTGGCTTGAGAATAAAAAAAGGCCAGATATGTGTAAAGTTTTCAAAAGGCGGTTGAAGACACGTTCCAAGAGAGAAAGCGAGATGTGAAGTCTAGCAATCTTTTCCATGTAATATAAGTAAGCTATTGTAATAGAATAGGGGCATCGTTTACTTGAATGTACTTTGTTTAAGATCAATAAAAAATTCTCTGCAACTCAATTCCAATACTCCATGCAATTTTGTTTCAATTACTCTATACACTTTGCAAGATTATCCAACATGCATAGCTAATATCCCTGCACATTTCTTATGGTAGCTTGGAATTATACTTGTTGGTGATTATTTTAATATTGCCTAAAGAATCTTTCCAAACAATTCAATATTAGTCTACCATACGCCTAACGTAGGAAACGAAATTAGGCTGTGCTAAATATTATTGAAGGAGCCACAAAAGAAGTCACCTATCTTGCAAGGATGGGTTGGAGTTGAAATACTCTGCTAAGAAGTCTAGTGGTGTGACCCGGTAATATTCTGGTCGAAAAGGGAGACGAATACGGAAGCGTGTTGGACTCTTCTTTAAGGTAATTTAAAATAATCCCAACTAGTATCATAATTCCTAGTTACTATAAGAAGTGTTATATTAAAACAAAAGTTTAAATAAAATATTCAAGTATCTTAGTATCTAATCAATTTAAAAATAATAATACGTAAAAATGATATATATCAACTATTTAATAAATTGTTCGATTTGATTTAACATGTCCTTATTTAAAAGTTGATATGTTGTGTGTACAAGCTTTACAAGTTTATTATATTGATTAAATTAAGGGTTTAAATATGTGGATCATTAATATAATATCAATAAATGAGTTTGATTACTTATTTAATCATCTGAATGGGATTTTATTAGACTTAACGATTTTGAACCGACAAAATATATCGGAATACACAAATGGTATCAGAGCCATTCAATCTTTTTCACCGGGTGGGATGGAAATTGATTTAGATACGATTTTGGCTTTAAACATAAACTTTGTCGAAAATTCGATACTACTTTTTGAAGAAACTCAAACAAATTTTTCTAATAATAATAATCCTGGTATAAACCAAATTGATAATTTAATTAATGACTTAGAAAACATAGATTTAAATGATGAAATTTGATGACTATATTTCTGATGAAGACTTTAGTTTTGATAGATATGAGTGGACTGCATCTGACTATACATACGATAATACAGACTGGAACTATAATTCTTCTTAATGGATAAATATAGCTTTCGAGAATTAAAAAATGAAAATGATAATTGCTTAAAAACTGAGAAAGATATGATAGAATTACAAAAAACGATTGTTTTTATGGAGAAAAAATATTATCTCAACTAGAAAAATTAAATACTTTACTAAAAACATTTACTCATAATAATGAAAAGAATAAAAAAACACTTGATTCTTCTAAGAATACTCAGGATAAATTACTCCAACAAATTCTTTCTTTAGAGATACCTAAAGGTTATAAAGATTATTAAAGATGACAGATTCAGACTTTGAAAATTATATACCACCAGATATAGATAGTCTAGTTACTAAAATTGGAGAGATAAATATAAATGATAATTTTGTTAATTTAAAACCAGATCTTAAACAAGAAAATTTTGTACCAAATGTTAATGATATACCAAGCACAAGTAACTCGGGAACCATAACAGAATCATTTAATAGACCCACTGAGGGATATGCTGCTGTTAAGACCACTATTAGAAAAAAGGATAAAATAAAAAGGGAAAGAAACGAAAAGTTTACACCATATGAGAGTATGAAAAATGAGCCTATTAATCCCTTTGGAATATATTTAGACCTTGATTGTGTTAACAACACTGAAGAAGCTATTGATAAATGGGAAACCGCCCTTAGAACAGCAGTTGCGATAAATAAAATGGATATGGAAACTTTAAAAGGGTTTCTAGAAAGAACTCTTCTAAACAGTACTTTAAGATTTTGGCAAAATATAGCTCCAAACACAAAAGAAACTATTATTGGGACTGATAATAGCATACCAAATGTAATTACTAGAGCAGTAGAAGCACTAAGATTAGAATTCTGTGGTGAAGGAAATATTATTAAAGATGTGGCTACTGTTAAAAAGTATTCAACTGCCTTGCTTAGATTACAATTATGTGATATGTGTGAAATTGATAGATATATATATGTGTATTTCAAGACTATTATTACCACATATATAATCAAATGCCAAATACTGAAAAATATTTACCACTATTTTTTGCTAAGATACCTGACCCTTGGGGACAAAAATTAATTGATACATATATGCCAGGCACAGCAGATACTTTAGGGAAAAGAATTACACATGTTAGAGATAAATTAAGTGAATGGTATGGAGATGCTATTTTAGCTAAAATGAGTAAAGGCTTAAAGAAAAGAGCGTCATTATGTTGTGGTAATTCTAAAATGCCAACCATGATTGGGTGTGATAGTTCATATTATTATGGAAAAATAAAAAAGAAATATAAGAAGAAAACCTATTATAAAAAGAGATATTTTAAAAAGAGAAAAACAAGTTATTATAAAAACAAAGGTTATAAGAATACTTTTAAACCTACTTTTAAAAGAAAAATGAGTCCTAAGACTTGTAGATGTTTTATTGTCATAAAGAAGGACATTATGCTAATAGATGTCCCGATAAGTTTAATAAAAATTTAAAATTATTTGAGATAGGTGAAGATATAGAAAAGATAATTGAAAATGGTGATTTCATACCAATCAAAAGTTTTCAAGATATTGATTCAGATGAAAGTATTTTTATAATAACTGAAACTGAATATACATCATCTGAAGATGAGTAAATCTAATTTACAAGTTATAAATAGTTCTATAATAATGGATTCTCAAGAAGAACAATTTGGAGAATACAAACAAGAAATTTTGATAGATAAGAAAAAGTTAAAACAAATACAACATGAAAACTTTTCTTTATCTAATCATGCTGGATTTAAAGTAAATACTTTACAAAAATTAGGTATAAGTCCGAGAAACCATCACTTATATTATGGGCTAAATATCCAAGAAAGAGCTTTGAATGTAGATATAACCTCCAATAAAGTCATGATACCTTTATTATCTAAAAGAGATATTCAAAATAAGTTACAAAAAATAAAGCCCGAAATTAGAAATACTTTAGGATGGGTACATGTCGGAGCCATACAAATTATTATAAAATCAACCTTCAAAGAAGGAATAGATACACCTATAGAATTAGCAATTATGGATAATAGAATACATAATAGAGAAGAAGCCTGTTTGGGTATTTTACAAGGAAATCTACAATATGGAAAATTAAAATTTAATGTATATCCGAGAATTTCTTATCATTTACAAGATAAAGATTTTGATAAAACTTTAAGTTTATTACAAGACTTTAAAAGAAAAGATTTCTTTAAAGAACAAAATAGACCTTATTCAATAACCTATGCTATTTCATATGCTATTTCAAATACACATCATTCTGAATGTTTCAGCATAAAAGATACTATAGATTTTCCATTTTTATTCAATGATGTATGTCAAGTTCAGATTCCCACTTTATCTAAAATTGAGGAAATTGATACTTGACCTTTAGACTTAGATTTACAAGACAAACCCCTTTTATTAAAAGAACAAATGATTCCTAAACTTACTTTTACAAGTCAAGGAGTATCTAATAGAAGATTATCTATATCTAGTAGATATAATGATACTATAATTGAAAAAGAAGATACAATAAAGAATTATAAAATTCAAGGGGAATATTTTGATGGAAAAGATTTTTCATGTGTTAATATATTAATAGATACAGGAGCAAACGGAAGCTACATTAGTCATAAGCTATGTAGAAAACTGCAAAAACACCAATTAGATGTGCCCCACCATTACACAAACTTCAATGGAGAATTGCATATAATAAAAGAAGCAATAGAAACTATTATTAAATTTGGCGAGGAAAAGATTCCTCTAAGATTATTAATTTAAAATGAAAGTGAAGATGATACCCTAGAAATTATGTTGGGATTAACTTTTCTAGAAAATGTTAAACCTTATAAAATAAGTTCTTATGGTTTAAAAATAACATATAAAGATAAACTAATATATATTCCTAGATGACGAGTCGTAGTAGTGTTTATATCCCTATGGGGATTACATATAAAGACTAGAAAGCCGAATATTTCGCTGCTTATATAGATAGTGGTGCTGGCCTCTGTGTATGTAAATCTGAATGTTATCCAAAAGAATATCATCAAGACCTTGAGACATACAGAGGAATTAGTTTTAATAAAGAAGTTTTATTACTAAATAAAGGTATAAAAAGTCCTTTGTTATTGATAGGATCTTATTTAGTTAAAGGTCCGACATTTTATTTCCATGATACAGGTAGTGATGTCTTATTAGGACAAAATTTCCTTGAAAGATTTAACAAAGTTGTATTTGATATTTTAGCCTTTCAGATTTTATTTAAAACACCATGCCATCAGTTGATATCTGTTAAAAGAATAAGAAGAGCTTATGGACGAAGTTTTCCTATAAGGTTTAAAAAACGTGAGAAACATGATGACATAGGATACCAAGGAAGACCAATTATGGAAAGAGGAAAATTATTATTAAAATATCAAAAAGAAGAAAATCTTTTAGATTATCAAGTAAATCTTAGAAAACTTGATAATAATATAGAAGATATAAAAGAAAGATTAAATGAGTGCTATACAGATAATCCTTTAAAATTCTGGAATAAAAATCAAATTATGGCTAAATTAGAAATGAAAGATAAGGATAAAGAAATTAGGGTAAAACCTATGAGATATAACCCAGAAGACCAAAAAGAATTCCAAATACAAATTAAGGAACTTTTAGATAGTAAATTAATAAGGCCCAGTCATAGTCCTCATAGTTCACCAGCCTTTTTAGTAAGAAAACATGCCGAAATAACAAGAGGAAAAGCAAGGATGGTGATAAATTATAAAGAACTAAATGAAAATACAGTATTTGATGGGTACTTTTTACCACATAAAGAAAGTTTGATAAATTGGACTAGAAACAAAAAGATATTTTCTAAATTTGACTGTAAAAGTGGATTTTGGCAAATAAAAATGCATCCTGATAGTATAGCTTATATTGCATTTTCTACTCCACAAGGCCAATATGAATGGTTAGTTTTACCTTTTGGATTAAAAAATGCTCCACAAATATTTAAAAGAAAAATGGATATTATATTTAAAGAATACGACTTTATTTTTGTCTATATTGATGATATCTTAGTCTTATCAAATGATATAGGTTCACACTTAAAACATCTTGACATTTTTGCTGACTTATGCATAAAAAATAGTCTAGCCTTATCTGAAAAGAAAACAAATATGCTTCAAAAAGAAATTGAATTTTTAGGAATGAAACTAGATGGTAATGGAATTGAACTCCAAAGCCACATAGTTGAAAAAATCTCATCTTTTCCAAACAAATTAATTGATAAAAAACATGTGCAAAGTTTTCTTGGTATACTTAATTATGCTTCAGATTTTATTCAAAACTTGGCAGAATTAAGAAAACCATTTCAAAAGTTACTTAAAAAAGATAAGATCTTTAGCTTTGATAAAAGTCTTGAAGGACAAGTAAGAAAAATCAAAGACCTTTGTAAAAACTTACCTAAATTACAATTACCAAAAGAAGATGATGATATAATCTTGGAAACTGACGCTTCAGAAAATAATTAGAGCGGAGTACTTAAGAAGATAGATTACAATCATGATAAACAAAAAATTGGAGAAAGCCTTTGTAGATATTGTTCTGGCACTTTTACAGATACAGAAACGAGATATCATATAAATGAAAAAGAATTGTTAGCAGTTGTAAGAAGTTGTCAAAAATTTTATTATTTCTTACTACCAAAACGATTTTTGTTAAGGACAGATAATACTCAAGTAAAAGCCTTCATAAATAACAATATGCCCTCAAAACCTGAATTTAAAAGATTAATTAGATGGCAAACTCTTTTATCAAAATATGTTTTTGATATCGAGATTATTAAATCTGAAAAAAAAATGTTTTAGCAGATTTCTTGACCAGAGATGGAAAAGAAAATTGAAGATCTTGATATATTGCTTAGTCGCATGGATACCACCAGATATAGATAGTCTAGTTACTAAAATTGGAGAGATAAATATAAATGATAATTTTGTTAATTTAAAACCAGATCTTAAACAAGAAAATTTTGTACCAAATGTTAATGATATACCAAGCACAAGTAACTCGGGAACCATAACAGAATCATTTAATAGACCCACTGAGGGATATGCTGCTGTTAAGACCACTATTAGAAAAAAGGATAAAATAAAAAGGGAAAGAAACGAAAAGTTTACACCATATGAGAGTATGAAAAATGAGCCTATTAATCCCTTTGGAATATATTTAGACCTTGATTGTGTTAACAACACTGAAGAAGCTATTGATAAATGGGAAACCGCCCTTGGAACAGCAGTTGCGATAAATAAAATGGATATGGAAACTTTAAAAGGGTTTCTAGAAAGAACTCTTCTAAACAGTACTTTAAGATTTTGGCAAAATATAGCTCCAAACACAAAAGAAACTATAATTGGGACTGATAATAGCATACCAAATGTAATTACTAGAGCAGTAGAAGCACTAAGATTAGAATTCTGTGGTGAAGGAAATATTATTAAAGATGTGGCTACTGTTAAAAAGTATTCAACTGCCTTGCTTAGATTACAATTATGTGATATGTGTGAAATTGATAGATATATATGTGTATTTCAAGACTATTATTACCACATATATAATCAAATGCCAAATACTGAAAGTTATTTACCACTATTTTTTGCTAAGATACCTTACCCTTGGGGACAAAAATTAATTGATACATATATGCCAGGCACAGCAGATACTTTAGGGAAAAGAATTACACATGTTAGAGATAAATTAAGTGAATGGTGTGGAGATGCTATTTTAGCTAAAATGAGTAAAGGCTTAAAGAAAAGAGCGTCATTATGTTGTGGTAATTCTAAAATGCCAACCATGATTGGGTGTGATAGTTCATATTATTATGGAAAAATAAAAAAGAAATATAAGAAGAAAACCCATTATAAAAAGAGATATTTTAAAAAGAGAAAAACAAGTTATTATAAAAACAAAGGTTATAAGAATACTTTTAAACCTACTTTTAAAAGAAAAACGAGTCCTAAGACTTGTAGATGTTTTTATTGTCATAAAGAAGGACATTATGCTAATAGATGTCCCGATAGGTTTAATAAAAATTTAAAATTATTTGAGATAGATGAAGATATAGAAAAGATAATTGAAAATGGTGATTTCATACCAATCAAAAGTTTTCAAGATATTGATTCAGATGAAAGTATTTTTATAATAACTGAAACTGAATATACATCGTCTGAAGATGAGTAAATCTAATTTACAAGTTATAAATAGTTCTATATTAATGGATTCTCAAGAAGAACAATTTGGAGAATACAAACAAGAAATTTTGATAGATAAGAAAAAGTTAAAACAAATACAACATGAAAAATTTTCTTTATCTAATCATGTTGGATTTAAAGTAAATACTTTACAAAAATTAGGTATAAGTACGAGAAACCATCACTTATATTATGGGCTAAATATCCAAGAAAGAGCTTTGAATGTAGATATAACCTCCAATAAAGTCATGATACCTTTATTATCTAAAAGAGATATTCAAAATAAGTTACAAAAAATAAAGCCCGAAATTAGAAATACTTTAGGATGGGTACATGTCGGAGCCGTACAAATTATTATAAAATCAACCTTCAAAGAAGGAATAGATACACCTATAGAATTAGCAATTATGGATAATAGAATACATAATAGAGAAGAAGCCTGTTTGTGTAACACCCCCAAATTCATACAACTCAGTACAGCGGAAGACTAGTTGGTGTTACGGGATAGCACATTACTCACATCATAGACAACGCATAAAAATCGCGTCGTTTAATAATAAATCATTTCCATTCATAAATATCAAATTTACATCGGTCCCAAGTCATTACATTTCATACAAAGTTTTACAAAATATTTGAATGGAAAATATTGTTTAAGTGCGGGCCATGAATTCTTGTCGTCTTCCCGAGAATTACCTTCAAGTACCTGAGATAAGACATGTTAAAAGAAAAGGTCAGCGATAACGCCGAGTGAATTCATAGAGTTTCATAAAATCCATCAACATAATATATCTGTATAAAATTATTACTGAAAATCATTTTGTACAAATCATTTTAATAGGCTATGAAATAGCCAAAGTAATTTTATACAAATCGTCATCAAAATCATAATATAGGCATTTGCCTTAAAAATCATTATACGAGCCAATGTCGTAAAAACGTCATACAATACGTCTTACGACGTTGTATGAAAATAAAAACCGTTATATGAGTATGGTTATGAAAACCAAAACACAAACATAATATCAATAGTATGACCCTGTATTGCTAGTCAGGCAATACATCGTAATTCGGAGCGTCTATTAGTATTTCGTTAGTTTTTGGATTATTATAAGCCGCATGACATTGTTACCTTACTAAACCAACAACGGGTAGCTAACCCGATACCAATTTTGCCCATCTAAAGTAGCGTGTCGTCACAAAGGTCACGCTATGGAAATCTTCTCATACATAAATTCGCTTACCAATCAATGTGGCACGACGGGGATCAACCGTCAAGGCGCGAACTGGGGTGATCGTCCCCAAATAGTACTATTAAATGCATAAGCGTCTACCAACTCCCGGTAGTTCACAATTCATGCTAATGGGACTTTTAGTGACATAACCTAACTTTAATAATCCATTTAATTTCATTTATCGGGTCCTTTAATCATTTATCGGGTCATAAAATCGTGTCATACAATCAGGTCATTCAATCATTCGGGTCCAAATCAATAAACAAACAATTGGGACAAATGGTGTCCTATTTTATAAAAACTAACATGTTATCTCCCTCGCGGATTTATAAAACATTTATAAAAACATTTAAAAGAGTGCGAGGCTATGAACTCACGTTGATATGGGAAGGCGGGTTATCGGCAATTCGGTCGTACGGTACGTGCTTCAATCACGGAAACCTATATAAATAATAATCGGTCTTAGACGTTTGTCCAATGACTTTATAAAAATACCAATTATGTATACATATGATGATTATATATATGATGATCAAGTGGGTTTACATATCCTCATTTACTCATTTTTGTGTTATATGTCGATAACTTTTATATTAGTTTACTAGTTTTACCCATTTACGTGTCTTAAGTCCAATAAGCTTATTATAAGTTATTTAACTTATTTTAATCCCTTTTATACCTATATTATCAGTACTTAAACTTTACAAGTTGGGCCCAAATGGGTTAAGCCCAATAATAAGTTTATAAGTGTTTTAGTCCATTTTTGTTATATTGTTAGTCCAATAACGTTAATTTAGTCCGTTAACGTCCGTATGTCCTATAGTTCGGGTTTTATCGGTTTTTACTTGTTATACATGTTTATATATCAGTATATGAGTTTTATAAAGTTTACATTAGACGGGTCCAACCATCTAAGTTTTATTTAACAAAAACGTTAATTTTACAGCGATAGCCGAAAAAATCGTAAAAATCAAGTTTATAATTTTATAACTTATAAAACTTAACAAGTTATCATTTTTATAAAATGTCCACTTATTTAACCTTTTACATACTTATATAAACAAAATTTATAAGTTAGTGGGTTTTTATTTTACATTTTATACTATTAAATTTTGAGTGCTTATATAATAGTATTATACTTTAATTTCCAAAAAATCTGATTTTTATCTTCACTTTCACCAAAACTGCCATATCTTGAGTTCTATATGGAAATAGAAGCTCAAATTTTTATCACATAAACAAAATGATATGTGCTACATTTAACTCTTCTATAGCTACTGTTGAATCATCTTCTAAATATTTTCTAAAAATCGTCCAAAACAGTAACCTCAGATTTATACCCTAGGCTTGTTTTGATCATATCTCACTCATTACAATGATTCCATTGCATGGCCAACTCTCACATGTGTACAAGACTCATAGCTCACTGTAAATCCATTCTACTTCATCATTTTATCAGTTAAACATATGGTTCTTTACTGTTTTATACAGCCATCAAATTTAACCAAGATTTTAACCTTGTTTCTTATGGTTTTTCACCTTTTTAATCATGTTTATCAACAACAAATCCCCACATAACATTTTTATCATCATATAATCATCATATACATATACAATAGGAAATAAAATACACGTTTACATAATCAAAATAACAAGAAGTTGAGGAGGACAATCTTTATACCACCATGATGATGTAAGTTGTGATCAAAACATGGATTTTGATGGAGAAACTTGTGCATAGCCAAGACCATCTTCATGACCACCATGCTTCATGAATACCTTATGGAAAATCAGCCCTACTACTCCATGAAAACTCCTCCTTGGATGTTATAACTTGCACCAATCTTCATCTTTTTGAATGGAGATTAACATATGTTAATTATAACATATGTTTATGGTTAAATTTTGTATGAAATGGGTGTTTGAAGGTGAATATGGGACGGCAACCATGAGAGGAGAAGAGAGAAACTTGAGTTGTTTGCATGGTGAGAAATGAGCTAGTAGTTTGTGTTGGTGGTTTTGTGAAGTGGAAAGCTTCATTGTGAAGCTAGTTAGACAAGTATCTAACTAGTAAGCCAAAGGTGGTGTGTTGTACACATTGTGCCGTCCCATGTAAGCTAGTGGGGTGGGACAAAGTGTTTTGTCCCATCTCACTAGTTTACGGGTATTCCTCGATTCTAGTTTCCTCGATTTGCGTGCCCTCGGGTCTTTTTACGAAAAACGTTTTTATAAATTATGAATCAACGGCACAAAACAAATCTAATAAAAATTGTCTCATCAAAAACGGAGTTCGAAAACGTAAATACGTAATCCTAAGGTTTCTGGTTTAGTCGTAAAGGACGTTAAAATAAAATCGTAAGTCCTAATCTCTTCTCGTAAATTTGTGAGTTTATGGACCAACACAAATTTAAAACTCCAAAATAATATTCATGGATAAATTTATTTTCTAAAATGTCGGACTGTCACCAAGGACGGTGTATGTAAACGTAAGCACGTAACGCTGAATCCTCCGGTTTAGACGTAGTCGATGCTACTTCAAGACGTAAATCCAAATTTCTTCCCAAAAATATGTGAGTTCATATTGTAACATTAAAATAATGTTTTCAAATAAATATTGAGAATAAAGTATCAATCGTAAATTGACGGATTGTCACAGCATTTACCCCTAAACAGGATCTTTGTCCTCAAAGATCATCTTACTACTCGCTTCCTATAGAGTTAAAGCCATGTGGGTATTTCCTCCACATTCGGTCTTTTCTCACAAGTGCAATTACAATACGCGAGTTTCATCAAACATAACTACGGGAATAAGATCAGGCTTAATGTTGACTTACTTTCTCTATCCATGATGTTCACGGGTTTTTGATGAATGCAACTTTTCGCCGATCTAAGCTCTACTAAGAATAATCAAATTCTCGCTTGATAGATATTCCATCAAGTTCGATATACGAAACAAAATTCACGCAGTCTTTGAAGTCCTAGGGTAGATCCAGCTTATATGCCTTTCAATCCCAACTTTTACATCATTTCAATGGTCCCATACAACGGGGACTTATATCCCATGATTTGTCAGATCATGAATTCATTTTTCCAAGGTTAAAAATTGTGGCATAACTTCGCTACCCATTTGGCACTTCAAGATCTACATTTCACATTCACGTAACCTCTTGCCCACTACCGGCTGTCAATAATAAGATCGTAATTTCAATAATCATTTCAGATCTTGCGGGTCGGGTACTTTGCAAGGATAGGTTCGCCATCATAGGAAACCTTAAACCTAAGAGACATGTCCAACTCACAATGGATGTATGTCGGATGTCTTCATCTCAACTCTTGCTTACAGATGCTCTAATATTTAGATTCTAACAAGATTCGATCTCAATCCTAATACGATGATTATCAATGATAATCTCTCCAAAGGAAAACGATTATACGGTCTATTACCAAAGGTCATTCATTCATACATAAAACAACACTTATATTACTTTGTATCGTTACTTTACCTCGTCCCTTCGATTTGGGGTGGTACATAGTACTCTCATCAAGGTTCGTTCTCAATGATTTCTGAGCAAATCTCTAGAAATTCGATGCGAAGCGAGGATCTTGATATAGATGTTCGATACAGGCACACTATGTTTACATAACTCTTTTGCATTTATCATTGACGGGAATGATATTAGCAGATTTGGTTAGTCTATCGACGATGACCCAAATCGAATCTAATTCAGATGATGACCTTTGCAATAGCTAAACGTTTACTAATGTATGAGGCGATGTCTGCCTTCATAATTTGCCATCAGTACAACTTCTTTTGATAATGATACATTAAGTCAGAAATGACAGGAATAGAATACTTATACTTACAAGTTTTCCAATTTAACTACATCTCACAATTTTTCACATTTAGGCAACCATAAACGGCCCTTTAAAACATTTAGCGCTATCGGCTTCTAAATTTTTAATGGTTCACATTAGCCGCGAACCTCTTTTATAATCTACATTATCCTTTTTACAAACATTGTTTATTTTTAAATTGTTCAGCAACTTATTTTGCACCTTCATTATTAAGGAACATGTCCTAACTGGTTCTTTACATTTTCTACATAATGCATCGGTATCTATATTCACTTCTCATGATGATATAATTATCATGTCCACAATTCACTTAGGTATTCTTTCTACATTATGCGTCAGTAATTACGTTCACCTTCCTGATGAAATAAATATCACAACCGTATTTATTCAAAATTCTTTCATCATATCTTCTATGTTTTAGTTTCGTCTCAACTATCATTTTTATCAGTTTTTCTCAATCCGGCGTCTAAAGCGTCGATAATTATTATAATTAATTAAATAATTATTAGTTGAGTTGCACAAAGGACAAAATCTGGATTGTGTGTAGTCGATATCGTTTCCGCACCGCTCACATGTACACCATTGACAAGAGTTGTTCCCAGATAATTGTTTCCCACACCGGACGCAATGGACATAAAAATCCATAAAGAAAGATAGATAAGCAAGAAGAATATTTTTGGTGCAAAACTTTGAAAAAGAAATGATTTTTATGATTTTTCAAATGTTTTTGGATTTTTGAAAATTTTTGACAAGAAAAATAACGTTCACAAGTGAACGGATCCCAAAATCCAACGCGTCACTCACAAAAAATCTTCGATCTTCACGAAAAGAGCCGGCAGCGGCGCCATTTTAATGTAGAGATTTTACTCGTTGAAAAAGTTCGTTTTCTCGGTGTCTAATCGAATTAATTTCTGGTTCAAAGTGCGACTCAGTTGTTTTTGGTTAAGAAGAAAGGAAGTTAATTATCTAAAACTAATTTAAAAGTAAATGCGAAAAGTATTTAAAAACAAACTAAAGACAAGTACAAATAATAAAAGTAAAACAAGGTGAATATTAAAAACTAAAAGTTAAAACGATATTCAAACGAATATTAAAACAAATAATAAAACGTAATTTAAAGCGAAACAATTAATAAAAATAAATATAAAAGACGAAATTAACTATCGACTCAAAAATAAAGTTTACTAAATGAAAAAGGAGAGAATAAAACTAAAATGGTACTTTAAAGCTAAACGAGGCAAAACCTAAAGCGGGTACTAAATAAAAGATAAAACTTGAACTTTACGAAAAAATATTAATTTTAAAATTGGAAGAAAAATTCAACTAAAAATACGTAACTTTCAAAAATAAAATCGGAACAACTTTCAGATAAAACTAGACAATTACGGAACAATACTATTAAATAAGCAAGCAGGCAGGCTAGCTGCTGGAAGGCTGCTTATTTTTGGCGGGAAACGAGGGACAAGCTAGCAAGCTAGCAGGTGGACATTTTTTTGATTCGGAAGTTATAAAAGTTCCGATTCGGAACTTTTTTTAGCCATTGGTTCGGAAGTTTTGTTGACTTGGTTCGGAAGTTTTTAAGAAAGTTCCGGTTCGGAACTTTTTGCCAAAAATTGGTTCGGAACTTTTCAAAAGTTCCGATTCGGAACTTTTTGCCACAAATTGGTTCGGAAGTTTTAGAAAATTTACCAAATCTTCCGATTCGGAACTTTGAAAAGAAATTTTGTTCGGAACTTTTTTTTGACAAGAAATTTGGTTCGGAACTTTGAAAAGAAATTTGGTTCGGAACTTTAAGAAAATCGGTTCGAAACATTAACTGGGCAATATTAACAGTAGCAGGAACGAAGAACAGGGAAAAATACTAGAACACGAATTTAAGTAAAATCAGTCAAGATCAACCAAAAAGATTAACCCAAAATAACCACTAAACATCAACTAACAATAATCAATCAAAACAAATCAACAAAACTAACAAATAAAGCCAAATCAATCAAAACCCACTTGATCAAAAGCATAAAAATTCAAGAACATGAACAATGAAGATAAAGAACAAATCAAACAAGAAAGGAAGAAGGAGATTAGCAATAAGATAAAGATTAACAACAATTAAAGGTAACTTACTTGGAATTAAAAGAGAATTAAAGGTGCGTTACATGAGAATTAAAGTGCATAAATGTAAGGAACAAGAAGAATGAAAATGAGGAAGAGAGGCTTGTCAAGCCTCCAACCACCTAAACAAAAATGAAGGTGAAACTATATATAGGGGAATTAGGGAGGAGCTTAGGAAGCTTCCTCCCTCTTTCTTCTTTCTCCTAATTGCACACTTAAGTCCTTGATCTTTTTAATCTTTTGTTAATCTCTTTAAACTTGGACTCTAATGACTTGTGGCTCGGGATTTCTTTTGAACTCCTCTTCTAATTCTTCAATAAAATAGACTTAAGTTCCTCGGCTTTTAGTAAACTTCCGTCTTTTGACTTTTTCTTCGATAAATCTTCAGAATTGGTCTTGGACTTCCGTTCTTTTTACACTCTTGACTTCTTGACTTCGTCTTTTCATCTTTTTCTTCAATCAAAGCCCGTAAATGCCATGTTTTCCCCACTTTTCACAATTTCGTCCTAAATCACAACAAAAACACAAACCACGCATAATTCCGACATAAAAGACCCAAAATACACGTTTTGGTCCGGTTATTATTGTAATTAAGTGGTAAAAAGGATGGGTGTTTTCACACCTATCAAATCCCCTACACTTGACCATTGCAATGTCCTCATGCAATGCTTAGTAATAAAGCAAGGTTTACACTTTCCATCATAATCAACCTACCTTGGCCTTTATTAAACAACTAAGGAAAATCAAAAAGATTGAAAATAACAAGATGCAACAAGGAAAAAACTTGTAAAGAAATCTAAGACTTACCTTAGGGCTTGTATGTCATGAATGTTTATCACCCTCAAGTTTCACGTTCCCCATGCCAAGCTTAAAAACAAGATCATTGTTAGTACAAGTTAGCATAACAAACATTTACTCATGCGGTTCAATTAATCACTTAAACTCCCTTATTCCTATGGGTATCTCTTATATTTTATTGATGTCTTGAATGATCACGAGGATGCATTGTTGACTTATTTCGATAATTTATTTAGGCTAAAAGCAAAGTAGGACGATTTGATCAATAGTTAGCTAAAGGACAAAATCTCTTAAAACTGCTTCTCGGGATATCAAAAAGTTCATATCTTGGCATAACTCGGTTCACGATTTGAGACCTTTCTCGGACCGATATTTGGCATGTACTTCATACTTCATATCTTGAGAGACGTGCTTGAGATAATGGTCTTCTCATCGTTAATAGAGTTTCTTCACTTGGAGACTTTTGAGGGGTACTCCAACTTTGTTGACCACGACTTTATGATTATTTCTTCAATCTCTAATTGGGATTTTGAGATACAACGATCCGCCTCCTTTTCGGACTTGGATCTATTTATCCTCATACCTTGTTAGGGTCTTTTCAGATAGACTTCTCCATGATCTTTATGGGAGTTGATTGCTTTTCGTCGTGAGTCTTGATCCTTCATATTGATTTTGGGAATAATGCTTTTCACATCACTTTGGATCTTCAGCAATAAAATGGAATCCTCATGCCTTGTTAGGGCCTTTTCGGACTCGCCAATCTTCGCGCCCCGCTTCATAAGTTATGCCTTGGCTATGAACTCTCGTCATTACCGAGCAACTTTTAAACGATCTTGGGCTAGAAGCTAAGTAACTTTTCAAATCGTACGACCTTACTTATTGCAGATAATTTATTAGCAAGTGATGGGAGAAATAGATCATAATTAACTCACATAAGTTAATGAGAGAATACCAAACTTGTAACCAACTCTATCATTTCTCGTTCTCCACAATTTAAAATCTCAAGGAATGAGACTCGTGGATGCTTAGCCTAATAAACCAATTAAGGTCTACATGGTTAAGGATACTAGCTAGAGTGAACTTGGATAAGTAAACTCGGGTTGAGTCAAAATATTCAAAACGGGCCTAATATATCTAAGATATCTAAACTTGCTAAAACCATTTTATTAAAATAAGAGAAAAGTAGCAAAAATAAAGGGAACTACAACTAGGCCAAAATAGATTAAAAATTTTGAAAAATGTCGAAAAATTGATTTTCCGGTTAAAATGAGGGCAAATACAAGGAAAAGGCCACTTAACTTCGATAGAAGTCCCCCCTACACTTAATATAAACATTGTCCTCAATGTTTATGCATGTGGGAGTAAACTCCCCTACACTTAGGACATTGTGCACTTTGTTTAAATCTCGTTAAGGAAGAGACAACTAAAGAGATTCCTATTTTAATATTGAGAAATATAAAATAGTGAATCGAAAAGAGTTTAGGATAGAACCGGGAAGAAGGGAACACGGAATCACGGTTCGTCAAAAGTCATCAAGAGTTTTTCTTTGAAGCTCTAATCCCTGCATATGATAAGAAAGAGAACAAGAAACACCAACGGGGCTCCCCCCTACACTTATGGTGAAATAAGATAGATAATTGGGTTGCCTCCCAAAAAGCGCTTGTTTTTGTTGACCGAGTCACGAGCCTGACTCGTCCCCGAATTAAATGGTTCATGGGGAAGCCTCGAATGTGATACCGGGATCAAAGACCTTGTCCTCGTTCCCGGAGGAAATCAACAAAGGAGAGGCGGGGGGATAAGTCTTGAAAGGGAGAAAGGTCCTTTCAACATACGTATAGTATGTGAATTCAAGATCCACGGGAGGTGGGTTGGGTATAGTAAGCACATTGTCATCCCCCAAAGACAATGGATGCTGAGCAAACGGCAAAGCCGTATTGTTATCAATCATAGCATAATCAATGTCACCTCCCGGATCAAAGCACTCATCCTCCGTGATAGTGGCTAAAAGGGAGGATGGAAGGTGCTCGGGAGGGGGACTTGGGTCAATACTTTCCTGCAGCAAATTTTCAAAAATAATGTCCCCCTCCGTGTCATAATCATCAATACCTGGAGGGATGGAGTGAATATCGATTTCTTCCTGCAATGGGTCATTATCTTCAACGGGAGGAATAGATGGAGGTAAAGACTTGGAAAGAGAAGGAGAAGTCAACGCTTCGATTTGAGCAATAAGAAGGTGCACTTTCCGTAATCCATCGCGAAGAAGCACGTCTTCCACTTCATCCACAAGATCATGTTCATCGGTGAACTGCTCGTAAACCGGAGAGAATAAATCGTCATTTTCTGCATCTCCCGGTGGAGATTGATAAATTTCAAAAGTGAAATTCTCATAGCAGAGAGAATAATCGTCATCACTAGGATCGACCTCGTCTGTAAGAGAAACGTCGTCCTCAGACTCCGTAGCAGGTAAGTCACAAACCTCATCATCCAATACTTTGTCGAGACCAACATCACTAAGCTCATGCAACGAATCTATATCCTTAGACGCAGTAGGAACATCGAGAGTAGGAGCAGCAACTTCAGAAGATGAGTTGAAAGTGCATACAGCATCATTGTCATCATCATCATAATAGTATTGACGCACAAGCGGAGGGGTATAATCACTAAGATTAGATACTTGCTCTTGTTGCAGTCTCTTTTCCTCGTCCCGAAGTTCTTTAACCAAAACAACGACCTCTTGAAGTTGCAAAACAATGGAGTGTGTTTCTTCATTCAAGGTAGTGAGTTGTGGGTCAAGATGAATTTGCTGAGAGGATTGATGATTGAGGGTGTGATGTGGGGGTTCATAGTGTTGAAAACCTGAATTATAGCAAGGTTGTGGCTCATAGTTGTTCATCGGTTGGGAATAATTAGAAACCGGGTTTGGTTCATAATAATCCATAGGTGAAGAAAACTGAGGACACGGATTTGGCTCATAACAATTCAGTGGTTGACAATAATAGGTATCGTGAGGACCCCCACAGTTGTTGCAAACCGGGTATGGAGAAAAATCAAGTGCGTCTTGTGGATAGCTATTATCATTGTCATAATTGTACCCCGGTTCTTGCCCATGACCAGACGGGTATCGAACCGGGCACGAAACATGCCAATGAGAATCGCTTCCACAATAGATGCACGGGGGAACAGGAGGTAGGTTCAAAAAGTACGAATTAGTCGAGTTGCACAAAGGACAAAATCCGGATAGTGTGTAGTCGATATCGTTTCCGCACCGCTCACATGTACACCATTGACAAGAGTTGTTCCCAGATAATTGTTTCCCACACCGGACGCAATGGACATAAAAATCCATAAAGAAAGATAGATAAGCAAGAAGAATATTTTTGGTGCAAAACTTTGAAAAAGAAATGCTTTTTATGATTTTTCAAATGTTTTTGGATTTTTGAAAATTTTTGACAAGAAAAATAACGTTCACAAGTGAACGGATCCCAAAATCCAACGCGTCACTCACAAAAAACCTTCGATCTTCACGAAAAGAGCCGGCAGCGGCGCCATTTTAATGTAGAGATTTTACTCGTTGAAAAAGTTCGTTTTCTCGGTGTCTAATCGAATTGATTTCCGGTTCAAAGTGCGACTCAGTTGTTTTTGGTTAAGAAGAAAGGAAGTTAATTATCTAAAACTAATTTAAAAGTAAATGCGAAAAGTATTTAAAAACAAACTAAAGACAAGTACAAATAATAAAAGTAAAACAAGGTGAATATTAAAAACTAAAAGTTAAAACGATATTAAAACGAATATTAAAACAAATAATAAAACGTAATTTAAAGCGAAACAATTAATAAAAATAAATATAAAAGACGAAATTAACTATCGACTCAAAAATAAAGTTTACTAAATGAAAAAGGAGAGAATAAAACTAAAATGGTACTTTAAAGCTAAACGAGGCAAAACCTAAAGCGGGTACTAAATAAAAGATAAAACTTGAACTTTACGAAAAAATATTAATTTTAAAATTGGAAGAAAAATTCAACTAAAAATACGTAACTTTCAAAAATAAAATCGGAACAACTTTCAGATAAAACTAGACAATTACGGAACAATACTATTAAATAAGCAAGCAGGCAGGCTAGCTGCTGGAAGCAGCCAGCCTGGCTGCTTATTTTTGGCGGGAAACGAGGGACAAGCTAGCAAGCTAGCAGGTGGACATTTTTTTATTCGGAAGTTATAAAAGTTCCGATTCGGAACTTTTTTTAGCCATTGGTTCGGAAGTTTTGTTGACTTGGTTCGGAAGTTTTTAAGAAAGTTCCGGTTCGGAACTTTTTGCCAAAAATTGGTTCGGAACTTTTCAAAAGTTCCGATTCGGAACTTTTTGCCACAAATTGGTTCGGAAGTTTTAGAAAATTTACCAAATCTTCCGATTCGGAACTTTGAAAAGAAATTTGGTTCGAAACTTTTTTTTGACAAGAAATTTGGTTCGGAACTTTGAAAAGAAATTTGGTTCGGAACTTTAAGAAAATCGGTTCGGAACATTAACTGGGCAATATTAACAGTAGCAGGAACGAAGAACAGGGAAAAATACTAGAACACGAATTTAAGCAAAATCAATCAAGATCAACCAAAAGATTAACCCAAAATAACCACTAAACATCAACTAACAATAATCAATCAAAACAAATCAACAAAACTAACAAATAAAGCCAAATCAATCAAAACCCACTTGATCAAAAGCATAAAAATTCAAGAACATGAACAATGAAGATAAAGAACAAATCAAACAAGAAAGGAAGAAGGAGATTAGCAATAAGATAAAGATTAACAACAATTAAAGGTAACTTACTTGGAATTAAAAGAGAATTAAAGGTGCGTTACATGAGAATTAAAGTGCATAAATTTAAGGAACAAGAAGAATGGAAATGGGGAAGAGAGGCTTGTCAAGCCTCCAACCACCTAAACAAAAATGAAGGTGAAACTATATATAGGGGAATTAGGGAGGAGCTTAGGAAGCTTCCTCCCTCTTTCTTCTTTCTCCTAATTGCACACTTAAGTCCTTGATCTTTTTAATCTTTTGTTAATCTCTTTAAACTTGGACTCTAATGACTTGTGGCTCGGGATTTCTTTTGAACTCGTCTTCTAATTCTTCAATAAAATAGACTTAAGTTCCTCGGCTTTTAGTAAACTTCCGTCTTTTGACTTTTTCTTCGATAAATCTTCAGAATTGGTCTTGGACTTCCGTTCTTTTTACACTCTTGACTTCTTGACTTCGTCTTTTCATCTTTTTCTTCAATCAAAGCCCGTAAATGCCGTGTTTTCCCCACTTTTCACAATTTCGTCCTAAATCACAACAAAAACACAAACCACGCATAATTCCGACATAAAAGACCCAAAATACACGTTTTGGTCTGGTTATTATTGTAATTAAGTGGTAAAAAGGATGGGTGTTTTCACACCTATCACATAACTTCACTACCCATTTGGCACTTCAAGATCTACATTTCACATTCACGTAACCTCTTGCCCACTATCGGCTGTCAATAATAAGATCCTAATTTCAATAATCATTTCAGATCTTACGGGTCGGGTACTTTGCAAGGATAGGTTCGCCATCATAGGAAACCTTAAACCTAAGAGACATGTCCAACTCACAATGGATGTATGTCGGATGTCTTCATCTCAACTCTTGCTTACAGATGCTCTAATATTTAGATTCTAACAAGATTCGATCTCAATCCTAATACGATGATTATCAATGATAATCTCTCCAAAGGAAAACGATTATACGGTCTATTACCAAAGGTCATTCATTCATACATAAAACAACACTTATATTACTCTGTATCGTTACTTTACCTCGTCCCTTCGATTTGGGGTGGTACATAGTACTCTCATCAAGGTTCGTTCTCAATGATTTCTGAGCAAATCTCTAGAAATTCGATGCGAAGCGAGGATCTTGATATAGATGTTCGATACAGGCACACTATGTTTACATAACTCTTTTGCATTTATCATTGACGGGAATGATATTAGCAGATTTGGTTAGTCTATCGACGATGACCCAAATCGAATCTAATTCAGTTGATGACCTTTGCAATAGCTAAACGTTTACTAATGTATGAGGCGATGTCTGCCTTCATAATTTGCCATCAGTACAACTTCTTCTGATAATGATACATTAAGTCAGAAATGACAGGAATAGAATACTTATACTTACAAGTTTTCCAATTTAACTACATCTCAAAATTTTTCACATTTAGGCAACCATAAACGGCCCTTTAAAACATTTAGCGCTAACCTCTTTTATAATCTACATTATCCTTTTTACAAACATTGTTTATTTTTAAATTGTTCAGCAACTTATTTTGCACCTTCATTATTAAGGAACATGTCCTAACTGGTTCTTTACATTTTCTACATAATGCGTCGGTATCTATATTCACTTCTCATGATGATATAATTATGATGTCCACAATTCACTTAGGTATTCTTTCTACATTATGCGTCAGTAATTACGTTCACCTTCCTGATGAAATAAATATCACAACCGTATTTATTCAAAATTCTTTCATCATATCTTCTATGTTTTAGTTTCGTCTCAACTATCATTTTTATCAGTTTTTCTCAATCCGGCGTCTAAAGCGTCGATAATTATTATAATTAATTAAATAATTATTAGTTAATTTTTATGAAGCGTAAACGTAAAAGTTTCAAATTTCTTAGTTCGACCAATTATATAAAATGTTCAAAAATAAATTTGAATTTAATTAACAGGATTCTTGTTGATTTATCGAAAATATTTAATAAGAT
Source organism: Glebionis coronaria (assembly GCA_025667525.1). Lineage (NCBI taxonomy): Eukaryota > Viridiplantae > Streptophyta > Magnoliopsida > Asterales > Asteraceae > Glebionis > Glebionis coronaria. The sequence continues at coordinate 162,596 of JANFOE010001096.1, forward strand.
TCGTGAATGTTCGAAAAACCTTTGTTTATACTTTGGTCAAAGTTTTCTTAGTTTAAAAAGTAAAAAGTGTCGTTTCAAATTTTCAGGTTATGGTATAAATGGTTTTCCTCAATCCTTTTTAAGTTATCTGGAGGTATACACAAACATTTACCCCTAAACAAAAGTTTAGTTAAATGGTTTGTGTATAAGGGAATAATCCCTTAAAATCCTTTGTTAAAACATTTGTCAAAACATATTTCCATTTCTTATTGGTAATATCCAAAGTCTTAAGTCTTATGTTAAATACTTAAGGTACATGTTTTCATTGTTCGGCCAATTCAGGGCAATCTATAAATAATTATTAACTCATTCTTATACTTATAAACAAACAAATAGTCCTTATTGATTACGAGCATGAATTTATCAAATTACAGCCTACACACGAGATTCACCAAATTTATGAATACTACATTTGTATTAGTCAATCCAAACGACATCACGTGAAACTCATAATGTTCATTACAAGTTCTGGATGTAGTGATTGGAATACATAATCTTCTTCACAGATGCGAAGTTGATAATAACCATGCCGTGAATCAGATCTTTAATACATACGCTAAAACCTTGTAAATGATCGAACAATTATTCCATTTCGAGTTATGGATATCGTTTTCGATTGTCACTTTACTCAGTCACAGTATTATATAAATATAAGGAAAGATAACACCATAGCTCTTCAGGATGACAGGCTTGGTATAATAAAATCTTTCTCCGACAACTCTCAGTTGTACGGTAATTCCTTTAATTTAGATGGTGCTGACATACAGTGCACAAGCCACAGGTGCAGCACCGGGAATATAATCAATACCAATTTCAACTTGCCTTAATGGCGAAAGTCTAGGTAATTCACCAACAAATACTTACTAAAGTTTCAGATAACTGAAACATCTTTTAATAAATCATATTGGGTTCTTTCTAGATTACAATATCTATAACTAGTTCACAACCATTCACAATATAATTTCAAGTCTAAATGCAGGATATGGTCATCCATCAAGAATTATTTAGATCACTTTTGATAATCAACATCTTATCATTTAGGGGAATTCCACTCAAGTTCCCATCAATTAAGACAATGTCGTCATGTCATAATCAATCAATTCATTCTACTGGCATTACCAACTTTTCAGTTTTATCGCCGTCGATAAGATGTGAACTTCTCAAAAGTCTAATAATAACTCATAATCCTTTACAAATTCAAGGATATCTGGAGACACAACTACCATCTAAAGAGTAAGGTCAACGCATAATCTACGCGAGAAAATTTCAAATCAGATACAGATGAAAACATTTAACGAATATGAATATATCCCATGTCTTCATAATTTGAGTACGCATTCGAAAGCTCATCGGATCGTTACCCAGGTCATTCAAATGAAATCAAATCATAAGAAATGATAAGAACGTCAATACATCCAGTCGGGTATCAACACTCGGTAATCAGATACTTTTCCTAAGAATCTCACTACGGGAGAATTGGACAAGAAAGAATTGTCAATTGTCAAATAAGAAAATTTCCACAGATGAGTAAATTCGACTCAGAAGAATAGATGCTACAGGCACATATGTAGGTGTCCCTAACGCTATGTCCCTATTTTTCACTTCTTGCAGATCTCATAAAAATTTAATCTTTCACAATCCTCAAAGAAAATGTAGTGTTTATTCATTAGTTTTATGGTGACTACTAATCAGTCTTGCATAGTCCATTCCAAATTGTATGTAGGCGCGCAACTATATACAATTTCAAGATTAACGATGCAATACTCAGTTCGTCAAAATTTTATCATCATGTTTAAAATAAAAACATTTTCATGCTTAATTCTTAAATAAGAATCAAAAATAAATTTACAAAGATTTTCTTTGTTATGGAAATAATTAAGTTTCTAAAGCTTTTCATAAACAACTTCATTTTGATATCAGTCATTTATGAATCTCACTTTGAATAATCCTTATTGTGATGAAAATTAAATTTTCTCAAAGGATACCGTTTTAACTTTACAAAAACAATGTGTGATCTGCAAAAGAGGGATGAAGAGTTGTTCACTAAGAACTAACTACAATCTAATAGGAAATGAGATTAGCCAAATAATCATGAGGTTCATGATCTCGATGGAACTCACGAAGAATGATTCACAACGTAACTCAAACCAAGATGAGTACTTGTTCAACGGTTGCATCACTAATGCGAACACTAGGATGAAGCAATAAGAGATAGATAACATCGATACATGTAGGATTTAGCAATCAAAGGTAGTCTTTCCATTAATCACAAACAAGTCAAATTGTACCGTAACACATTACGTGTCACTATGTCATACAATTTACTAAACTCATCCTACCAACTGATATCTCAGTTAAGTTAGGGATTTTTAAAAGATACTACAATGAATACTAATCTACAAGAGTCATTAGGTGTTCCATATGTCCCGGAAGATCCATCGATCTCAATTCAGAAGAAGATTTCTTCAATTTATTTCTTGGACACTGGGCATCCTCGTTAGTGGACAATGGTCTAGGAACAACCCTTAACACGAATCAATAATCAATTAAATCCTTATAATTCAATCACAAAACTTAACGACTTCCTCTTAACAATCCTATATTCCATACAGGTTAAATTTTACTTTATCCAAGTTTCAACCAATTTTATACTCAAGTCGATATCCTACTTCATTTTCCAATACTTTCAATCTTATTCTTCGGCCTTGTAAAGGCAATACAATCTCAATATAAATCAACACTTAATTTCCAATCCTATTAGCTCTTACAACAACAATTATCAAATGAGTCACTAGCATGAGATGACTCATACATTCAATTAGAATTCTCGGAAAGGTATTAGTGGCATGAGGCTTTTGGGTAATGGTTCCAATAACAGCCTCAAGTGCAACATTCACCCTTTCGATTTCAATTTAAGAATTGGATGACAACGAATCAGATGACATCTTCCTAGGTGGTAATGTTTTGTCAAACTCCACTCTATAAGAAAGATCGTCATGACATCGATATCAGATTTAATCTCGCCAATTCTTCTTTCAATTTCACAATTAACTAATATCTACATTTCTACGAGTATCAACCATTTGCTGGGATCATAATTATCCACAACTTGGTTTAGATTTAGGATAACTAGAATTCCTACGAGAATAGCTTCGATTGATTTACTAGGGAAGTTAGGGTTTCTTGTGACAATCTACGTCGTATAAATACCTCGTATAAAAATCAAAATAATCATCAAACAATCATGTAATAAAATTACATCATATATATATAATCCAAGTTATATATATATTAAAATAACACTTCTCAGTCTTGGCCTTGTCGGTAACTCCGGAATTCTTCGGCACCGTTATAGTCAAAAGATTTTTAGACATTTTTAGAAAATGTTTATAGTTAAAAGATTTTGAAATGTTTTATTCAAAACCTTAGTTTTAAAAAATCTTTCGTTCTCTATAACGAGAGCTCTGGTACCAAACTGTAACACCCCCAAATTCATACAACTCAGTACAGCGGAAGACTAGTTGGTGTTACGGGATAACACATTACTCACATCATAGACAACGCATAAAAATCGCGTCGTTTAATAATATATCTTTTCCATTCATAAATATCAAATTTACATCGGTCCCAAGTCATTACATTTCATACAATTTTTTACAAAATATTTGAATGGAAAATATTGTTTAAGTGCGGGCCATGAATTCTTGTCGTCTTCCCGAGAATTACCTTCAAGTACCTGAGATAAGACATGTTAAAAGAAAAGGTCAGCGATAACGCCGAGTGAATTCATAGAGTTTCATAAAATCCATCAATATAATATATCAGTATAAAATTACTACTGAAAATCATTTTGTACAAATCATTTTAATAGGCTATGAAATAGCCAAAGTCATTTTATACAAATCGTCATCAAAATCATAATATAGGCATTTGCCTTAAAAATCATTATACGAGCCAATGTCGTAAAAACGTCATACAATACGTCTTACGACGTTGTATAAAAATAAAAACCGTTATATGAGTATGGTTATGAAAACCAAAACACAAACATAATATCAATAGTATGACCCTGTATTGCTAGTCAGGCAATACATCGTAATTCGGAGCGTCTATTAGTATTTCGTTAGTTTTTGGATTATTATAAGCCGCATGACATTGTTACCTTACTAAACCAACAACGGGTAGCTAACCCGATACCAATTTTGCCCATCTAAAGTAGCGTGTCGTCACAAAGGTCACGCTATGGAAATCTTCTCATACATAAATTCGCTTACCAATCAATGTGGCACGACGGGGATCAACCGTCAAGGCGCGAACTGGGGTGATCGTCCCCAAATAGTACTATTAAATGCATAAGCGTCTACCAACTCCCGGTAGTTCACAATTCATGCTAATGGGACTTTTAGTGACATAACCTAACTTTAATAATCCATTTAATTTCATTTATCGGGTCCTTTAATCATTTATCGGGTCATACAATCGGGTCATACAATCAGGTCATTCAATCATTCGGGTCCAAATCAATAAACAAACAATTGGGACAAATGGTGTCCTATTTTATAAAAACTAACATGTTATCTCCCTCGCGGGTTTATAAAACATTTATAAAAACATTTAAAAGAGTGCGAGGCTATGAACTCACGTTGATATGGGAAGGCGGGTTATCGGCAATTCGGTCGTACGGTACGTGCTTCAATCACGGAAACCTATATAAATAATAATCGGTCTTAGACGTTTGTCCAATGACTTTATAAAAATACCAATTATGTATACATATGATGATTATATATATATGATGATCAAGTGGGTTTACATATCCTCATTTACTCATTTTTGTGTTATATGTCGATAACTTTTATATTAGTTTACTAGTTTTACCCGTTTACGTGTCTTAAGTCCAATAAGCTTATTATAAGTTATTTAACTTATTTTAATCCCTATTATACCTATATTATCAGTACTTAAACTTTGCAAGTTGGGCCCAAATGGGTTAAGCCCAATAATAAGTTTATAAGTGTTTTAGTCCATTTTTGTTATATTGTTAGTCCAATAACGTTAATTTAGTCCGTTAACGTCCGTATGTCCTATAGTTCGGGTTTTATCGGTTTTTACTTGTTATACATGTTTATATATCAGTATATGAGTTTTATAAAGTTTACATTAGACGGGTCCAACCATCTAAGTTTTATTTAACAAAAACGTTAATTTTACGGCGATAGCCGAAAAAGTCGTAAAAATCAAGTTTATAGTTTTATAACTTATAAAACTTAACAAGTTACCATTTTTATAAAATGTCCACTTATTTAACCTTTTAAATACTTATATAAATAAAATCCATAAGTTAGTGGGTTTTTATTTTACATTTTATACTATTAAATTTTGAGTGCTTATATAATAGTATTATACTTTAATTTCCAAAAATCTGATTTTTATCTTCACTTTCACCAAAACTGCTATATCTTGAGTTCTATATGGAGATAGAAGCTCAAATTTTTATCACATAAACTACATGATATGTGCTACATTTAACTCTTCTATAGATACTGTTGAATCATCTTCTAAATATTTTCTAAAAATCGTCCAAAACAGTAACCTCAGATTTATACCCTAGGCTTGTTTTGATCATATCTCACTCATTACAATGATTCCATTGCATGGCCAACTCTCACATGTGTACAAGACTCATAGCTTACTGTAAATCCATTCTACTTCATCATTTTATCAGTTAAACATATGGTTCTTTACTGTTTTATACAGCCATCAAATTTAACCAAGATTTTAACCTTGTTTCTTATGGTTTTTCACCTTTTTAATCATGTTTATCAACAACAAATCCCCACATAACATTTTTATCATCATATAATCATCATATACATATACAATAGGAAATAAAATACATGTTTACATAATCAAAATAACAAGAAGTTGAGGAGGACAATCTTTATACCACCATGATGATGTAAGTTGTGATCAAAACATGGATTTTGATGGAGAAACTTGTGCATAGCCAAGACCATCTTCATGACCACCATGCTTCATGAATACCTTATGGAAAATCAGCCCTACTACTCCATGAAAACTCCTCCTTGGATGTTATAACTTGCACCAATCTTCATCTTTTTGAATGGAGATTAACATATGTTAATTATAACATATGTTTATGGTTAAATTTTGTATGAAATGGGTGTTTGAAGGTGAATATGGGACGGCAACCATGAGAGGAGAAGAGAGAAACTTGAGTTGTTTGCATGGTGAGAAATGAGCTATTAGTTTGTGTTGGTGGTTTTGTGAAGTGGAAAGCTTCATTGTGAAGCTAGTTAGACAAGTGTCTAACAAGTAAGCCAAAGGTGGTGTGTTGTACACATTGTGCCGTCCCATGTAAGCTAGTGGGGTGGGACAAAGTGTTTTGTCCCATCTCACTAGTTTACGGGTATTCCTCGATTCTAGTTTCCTCGATTTACGTGCCCTCGGGTCGTTTTACGAAAAACGTTTTTATAAATTATGAATCAACGGCACAAAACGAATCTAATAAAAATTGTCTCATCAAAAACGGAGTTCGAAAACGTAAATACGTAATCCTAAGGTTTCCGGTTTAGTCGTAAAGGACGTTAAAATAAAATCGTAAGTCCTAATCTCTTCTCGTAAATTTGTGAGTTTATGGACCAACACAAATTTAAAACTCTAAAATAATATTCATGGATAAATTTATTTTCTAAAATGTCGGGCTGTCACCAAGGACGGTGTATGTAAACGTAAGCACGTAACGCTGAATCCTCCGGTTTAGACGTAGTCGATGATACTTCAAGACGTAAATCCAAATTTCTTCCCAAAAATATGTGAGTTCATATTGTAACATTAAAATAATGTTTTCAAATAAATATTGAGAATAAAGTATCAATCGTAAATTGACGAATTGTCACAGCATTTACCCCTAAACAGGATCTTTGTCCTCAAAGATCATCTTACTACTCGCTTCCTATAGAGTTAAAGCCATGTGGGTATTTCCTCCACATTTGGTCTTTTCTCACAAGTGCAATTACAATACTCGAGTTTCATCAAACATAACTACGGGAATAAGATCAGGCTTAATGTTGACTTACTTTCTCTATCCATGATGTTCACGGGTTTTTGATGAATGCAACTTTTCGCCGATCTAAGCTCTACTAAGAATAATCAGATTCTCGCTTGATAGATATTCCATCAAGTTCGATATACGAAACAAAATTCACGCAGTCTTTGAAGTCCTAGGGTAGATCCAGCTTATATGCCTTTCAATCCCAACTTTTACATCATTTCAATGGTCCCATACAACGGGGACTTATATCCCATGATTTGTCAGATCATGAATTCATTTTTCCAAGGTTAAAAATTGTGGCATAACTTCGCTACCCATTTGGCACTTCAAGATCTACATTTCACATTCACGTAACCTCTTGCCCACTACCGGCTGTCAATAATAAGATCCTAATTTCAATAATCATTTCAGATCTTGCGGGTCGGGTACTTTGCAAGGATAGGTTCGCCATCATAGGAAACCTTAAACCTAAGAGACATGTCCAACTCACAATGGATGTATGTCGGATGTCTTCATCTCAACTCTTGCTTACAGATGCTCTAATATTTAGATTCTAACAAGATTCGATCTCAATCCTAATACGATGATTATCAATGATAATCTCTCCAAAGGAAAACGATTATACGGTCTATTACCAAAGGTCATTCATTCATACATAAAACAACACTTATATTACTCTGTATCGTTACTTTACCTCGTCCCTTCGATTTGGGGTGGTACATAGTACTCTCATCAAGGTTCGTTCTCAATGATTTCTGAGCAAATCTCTAGAAATTCGATGTGAAGCGAGGATCTTGATATAGATGTTCGATACAGGCACACTATGTTTACATAACTCTTTTGCATTTATCATTGACGGGAATGATATTAGCAGATTTGGTTAGTCTATCATCGATGACCCAAATCGAATCTAATTCAGATGATGACCTTTGCAATAGCTAAACGTTTACTAATGTATGAGGCGATGTCTGCCTTCATAATTTGCCATCAGTACAACTTCTTCTGATAATGATACATTAAGTAAGAAATGACAGGAATAGAATACTTATACTTACAAGTTTTCCAATTTAACTACATCTCACAATTTTTCACATTTAGGCAACCATAAACGGCCCTTTAAAACATTTAGCGCTATCAGCTTCTAAATTTTTAATGGTTCACATTAGCCGTGAACCTCTTTTATAATCTACATTATCCTTTTTACAAACATTGTTTATTTTTAAATTGTTCAACAACTTATTTTGCACCTTCATTATTAAGGAACATGTCCTAACTGGTTCTTTACATTTTCTACATAATGCATCGGTATCTATATTCACTTCTCATGATGATATAATTATCATGTCCACAATTCACTTAGGTATTCTTTCTACATTATGCGTCAGTAATTACGTTCACCTTCCTGATGAAATAAATATCACAACCGTATTTATTCAAAATTCTTTCATCATATCTTCTATGTTTTAGTTTCGTCTCAACTATCATTTTTATCAGTTTTTCTCAATCCGGCGTCTAAAGCGTCGATAATTATTATAATTATTAGTTAATTTTTATGAAGCGTAAACGTAAAAGTTTCAAATTTCTTAGTTCGACCAATTATATAAAATGTTCAAAAATAAATTTGAATTTAATTAACAGGATTCTTGTTGATTTATCGAAAATATTTAATCAGATTCGTAAATGTTCGAAAAACCTTTGTTTATACTTTGGTCAAAGTTTTCTTAGTTTAAAAAGTAAAAAGTGTCGTTTCAAATTTTCAGGTTATGGTATAAATGGTTTTACTCAATCCTTTTTAAGTTATCTGGAGGTATACACAAACATTTACCCCTAAACAAAAGTTTAGTTAAATGGTTTGTGTATAAGGGAATAATCCCTTAAAATCCATTGTTAAAACATTTGTCAAAACATATTTCCATTTCTTATTGGTAATATCCAAAGTCTTAAGTCTTATGTTAAATACTTAAGGTACATGTTTTCATTGTTCGGCCAATTCAGGGCAATCTATAAATAATTATTAACTCATTCTTATACTTATAAACAAACAAATAGTCCTTATTGATTACGAGCATGAATTTATCAAATTACAGCCTACACACGAGATTCACCAAGTTTATGAATACTACATGTGTATTAGTCAATCCAAACGACATCACGTGAAACTCATAATGTTCATTACAAGTTCTGGATGTAGTGATTGGAATACATAATCTTCTTCACAGATGCGAAGTTGATAATAACCATGTCGTGAATCAGATCTTTAATACATACGCTAAAACCTTGTAAATGATCGAACAATTCTTCCATTTCGAGTTATGGATATCGTTTTCGATTGTCAATTTACTCAGTCACAATATTCTATAAATATAAGGAAAGATAACACCATAGCTCTTCAGGATGACAGGCTTGGTATAATAAAATCTTTCTCCGACAACTCTCAGTTGTACGGTAATTCCTTTAATTTAGATGGTGCTGACATACAGTGCACAAGCCACAGGTGCAGCACCGGGAATATAATCAATACCAATTTCAACTTGCCTTAATGGCGAAAGTCTAGGTAATTCACCAACAAATACTTACTAAAGTTTCAGATAACTGAAACATCTTTTAATAAATCATATTGGGTTCTTTCTAGATTACAATATCTATAACTAGTTCACAACCATTCACAATATAATTTCAAGTCTAAATGCAGGATATGGTCATCCATCAAGAATTATTTAGATCACTTTTGATAATCAACATCTTATCATTTAGGGGAATTCCACTCAAGTTCCCATCAATTAAGACAATGTCGTCATGTCATAATCAATCAATTCATTCTATTGGCATTACCAACTTTTCAGTTTTATTGTCGTCGATAAGATGTGAACTTCTCAAAAGTCTAATAATAACTCATAATCCTTTACAAATTCAAGGATATATGGAGACACAACTACCATCTAAAGAGTTAGGTCAATGCATAATCTACGCGAGAAAATTTCAAATCAGATACAGATGAAAATATTTAACGAATATGAATATATCCCATGTCTTCATAATTTGAGTACGCATTCGAAAGCTCATCGGATCGTTACCCAGGTCATTCAAATGAAATCAAATCATAAGAAATGATAAGAACGTCAATACATCCAGTCGGGTATCAACACTCGGTAATCAGATACTTTTCCTAAGAATCTCACTACGGGAGAATTAGACAAGAAAGAATTGTCAATTGTCAAATAAGACAATTTCCACAGATGAGTAAATTCGACTCAGAAGAATAGATGCTACAGGCACATATGTAGGTGTCCCTAATGCTATGTCCCTATTTTTCACTTCTTGCAGATCTCATAAAAATTTAATCTTTCACAATCCTCAAAGAAAATGTAGTGTTTATTCATTAGTTTTATGGTGACTACTAATCAGTCTTGCATAGTCCATTCCAAATTGTATGTAGGCGCGCAACTATATACAATTTCAAGATTAACGATGCAATACTCAGTTCGTCAAAATTTTATCATCATGTTTAAAATAAAAACATTTTCATGCTTAATTCTTATATAAGAAGCAAAAATAAATTTACAAAGATTTTCTTTGTTATGGAAATAATTAAGTTTCCAAAGCTTTTCATAAACAACTTCATTTTGATATCAGTCATTTATAAATCTCACTTTGAATAATCCTTATTGTGATGAAAATTAAATTTTCTCAAAGGATACCGTTTTAACTTTACAAAAACAATGTGTGATCTGCAAAAGAGGGATGAAGAGTTGTTCACTAAGAACTAACTACAATCTAATAGGAAATGAGATTAGCCAAATAATCATGAGGTTCATGATCTCGATGGCACTCACGAAGAATGATTCACAACGTAACTCAAACCAAGATGAGTACTTGTTCAACGGTTGCATCACTAATGCGAACACTAGGATGAAGCAATAAGAGATAGATAACATCGATACATGTAGGATTTAGCAATCAAAGGTAGTCTTTCCATTAATCACAAACAAGTCAAATTGTACCGTAACACATTACGTGTCACTATGTCATACAATTTACTAAACTCATCCTACCAACTGATATCTCAGTTAAGTTAGGGATTTTTAAAAGATACTACAATGAATACTAATCTACAAGAGTCATTAGGTGTTCCATATGTCCCGGAAGATCCATCGATCTTAATTCAGAAGAAGATTTCTTCAATTTATTTCTTGGACACTGGGCATCCTCGTTAGTGGACAATGGTCTAGGAACAACCCTTAACACGAATCAATAATCAATTAAATCCTTATAATTCAATCACAAAACTTAACGACTTCCTCTTAACAATCCTATATTCCATACAGGTTAAATTTTACTTTATCTAAGTTTCAACCAATTTTATACTCAAGTCGATATCCTACTTCATTTTCCAATACTTTCAATCTTATTCTTCGGCCTTGTAAAGGCAATACAATCTCAATATAAATCAACACTTAATTTCCAATCCTATTAGCTCTTACAACAACAATTATCAAATGAGTCACTAGCATGAGATGACTCATACATTCAATTAGAATTCTCGGAAAGGCATTAGTGGCATGAGGCTTTTGGGTAATGGTTCCAATAACAGCCTCAAGTGCAACATTCACCCTTTCGATTTCAATTTAAGAATTGGATGACAACGAATCAGATGACATCTTCCTAGGTGGTAATGTTTTGTCAAACTCCACTCTATAAGAAAGATCGTCATGACATCGATATCAGATTTAATCTCGCCAATTCTTCTTTCAATTTCACAATTAACTAATATCTACATTTCTACGAGTATCAACCATTTGCTGGGATCATAATTATCCACAACTTGGTTTAGATCTAGGATAACTAGAATTCCTACGAGAATAGCTTCGATTGATTTACTAGGGAAGTTAGGGTTTCTTGTGACAATCTACGTCGTATAAATACCTCGTATAAAAATCAAAATAATCATCAAACAATCATGTAATAAAATTACATCATATATATATAATCCAAGTTATATATATATTAAAATAACACTTCTCAGTCTTGGCCTTGTCGGTAACTCGGGAATTCTTCGGCACCGTTATAGTCAAAAGATTTTTAGACATTTTTAGAAAATGTTTATAGTTAAAAGATTTTGAAATGTTTTATTCAAAACCTTAGTTTTAAAAAATCTTTCGTTCTCTATAACGAGAGCTCTGGTACCAAACTGTAACACCCCCAAATTCATACAACTCAGTACAGCGGAAGACTAGTTGGTGTTACGGGATAGCACATTACTCACATCATAGACAACGCATAAAAATCACGTCGTTTAATAATAAATCATTTCCATTCATAAATATCAAATTTACATCGGTCCCAAGTCATTACATTTCATACAAAGTTTTACAAAATATTTGAATGGAAAATATTGTTTAAGTGCGGGCCATGAATTCTTGTCGTCTTCCCGAGAATTACCTTCAAGTACCTGAGATAAGACATGTTAAAAGAAAAGGTCAGCGATAACGCCGAGTGAATTCATAGAGTTTCATAAAATCCATCAATATAATATATCAGTATAAAATTATTACTGAAACTCATTTTGTACAAATCATTTTAATAGGCTATGAAATAGCCAAAGTCATTTTATACAAATCGTCATCAAAATCATAATATAGGCATTTGCCTTAAAAATCATTATACGAGCCAATGTCGTAAAAACGTCATACAATACGTCTTACGACGTTGTATGAAAATAAAAACCGTTATATGAGTATGGTTATGAAAACCAAAACACAAACATAATATCAATAGTATGACCCTGTATTGCTAGTCAGGCAATACATCGTAATTCGGAGCGTCTATTAGTATTTCGTTAGTTTTTGGATTATTATAAGCCGCATGACATTGTTACCTTACTAAACCAACAACGGGTAGCTAACCCGATACCAATTTTGCCCATCTAAAGTAGCGTGTCGTCACAAAGGTCACGCTATGGAAATCTTCTCATACATAAATTCGGTTACCAATCAGTGTGGCACGACGGGGATCAACCGTCAAGGCGCGAACTGGGGTGATCGTCCCCAAATAGTACTATTAAATGCATAAGCGTCTACCAACTCCCGGTAGTTCACAATTCATGCTAATGGGACTTTTAGTGACATAACCTAACTTTAATAATCCATTTAATTTCATTTATCGGGTCCTTTAATCATTTATCGGGTCATACAATCGGGTCATACAATCAGGTCATTCAATCATTCGGGTCCAAATCAATAAACAAACAATTAGGACAAATGGTGTCCTATTTTATAAAAACTAACATGTTATCTCCCTCGCGGGTTTATAAAACATTTATAAAAACATTTAAAAGAGTGCGAGGCTATGAACTCACGTTGATATGGAAAGGCGGGTTATCGGCAATTCGGTCGTACGGTACGTGCTTCAATCACAGAAACCTATATAAATAATAATCGGTCTTAGACGTTTGTCCAATGACTTTATAAAAATACCAATTATGTATACATATGATGATTATATATATATGATGATCAAGTGGGTTTACATATCCTCATTTACTCATTTTTGTGTTATATGTCGATAACTTTTATATTAGTTTACTAGTTTTACCCATTTACGTGTCTTAAGTCCAATAAGCTTATTATAAGTTATTTAACTTATTTTAATCCCTTTTATACCTATATTATCAGTACTTAAACTTTACAAGTTGGGCCCAAATGGGTTAAGCCCAATAATAAGTTTATAAGTGTTTTAGTCCATTTTTGTTATATTGTTAGTCCAATAACGTTAATTTAGTCCGTTAACGTCCGTATGTCCTATAGTTCGGGTTTTATCGGTTTTTACTTGTTATACATGTTTATATATCAGTATATGAGTTTTATAAAGTTTACATTAGACGGGTCCAACCATCTAAGTTTTATTTAACAAAAACGTTAATTTTACGGCGATAGCCGAAAAAGTCGTAAAAATCAAGTTTATAGTTTTATAACTTATAAAACTTAACAAGTTACCATTTTTATAAAATGTCCACTTATTTAACCTTTTACATACTTATATAAATAAAATCCATAAGTTAGTGGGTTTTTATTTTACATTTTATACTATTAAATTTTGAGTGCTTATATAATAGTATTATACTTTAATTTCCAAAAATCTGATTTTTATCTTCACTTTCACCAAAACTGCCATATCTTGAGTTCTATATGGAGATAGAAGCTAAATTTTTTATCACATAAACTACATGATATTTGCTACATTTAACTCTTCTATAGCTACTGTTGAATCAACTTCTAAATATTTTCTAAAAATCGTCCAAAACAGTAACCTCAGATTTATACCCTAGGCTTGTTTTGATCATATCTCACTCATTACAATGATTCCATTGCATGGCCAACTCTCACATGTGTACAAGACTCATAGCTTACTGTAAATCCATTCTACTTCATCATTTTATCAGTTAAACATATGGTTCTTTACTGTTTTATACAGCCATCAAATTTAACCAAGATTTTAACCTTGTTTCTTATGGGTTTTCACCTTTTTAATCATGTTTATCAACAACAAATCCCCACATAACATTTTTATCATCATATAATCATCATATACATATACAATAGGAAATAAAATACATGTTTACATAATCAAAATAACAAGAAGTTGAGGAGGACAATCTTTATACCACCATGATGATGTAAGTTGTGATCAAAACATGGATTTCGATGGAGAAACTTGTGCATAGCCAAGACCATCTTCATGACCACCATGCTTCATGAATACCTTATGGAAAATCAGCCCTACTACTCCATGAAAACTCTTCCTTGGATGTTATAACTTGCACCAATCTTCATCTGTTTGAATGGAGATTAACATATGTTAATTATAACATATGTTTATGGTTAAATTTTGTATGAAATGGGTGTTTTAAGGTGAATATGGGACGGCAACCATGAGAGGAGAAGAGAGAAACTTGAGTTGTTTGCATGGTGAGAAATGAGCTATTAGTTTGTGTTGGTGGTTTTGTGAAGTGGAAAGCTTCATTGTGAAGCTAGTTAGACAAGTGTCTAACTAGTAAGCCAAAGGTGGTGTGTTGTACACATTGTGTCGTCCCATGTAAGCTAGTGGGGTGGGACAAAGTGTTTTGTCCCATCTCACTAGTTTACGGGTATTCCTCGATTCTAGTTTCCTCGATTTGCGTGCCCTCGGGTTGTTTTACAAAAAACGTTTTTATAAACTATGAATCAACGGCACAAAACGAATCTAATAAAAAATGTCTCATCAAAAACGGAGTTCGAAAACGTAAATACGTAATCCTAAGGTTTCCGGTTTAGTCGTAAAGGACGTTAAAATAAAATCGTAAGTCCTAATCTCTTCTCGTAAATTTGTGAGTTTATGGACCAACACAAATTTAAAACTCCAAAATAATATTCATGGATAAATTTATTTTCTAAAATGTCGGACTGTCACCAAGGACGGTGTATGTAAACGTAAGGACGTAACGCTGAATCCTCCGGTTTAGACGTAGTCGATGCTACTTCAAGACGTAAATCCAAATTTCTTCCCAAAAATATGTGAGTTCATATTGTAACATTAAAATAATGTTTTCAAATAAATATTGAGAATAAAGTATCAATCGTAAATTGACGGATTGTCACAGTTTGGGTATTTTACAAGGAAATCTACAATATGGAAAATTAAAATTTAATGTATATCCGAGAATTTATTATCATTTACAAGATAAAGATTTTGATAAAACTTTAAGTTTGTTACAAGACTTTAAAAGAAAAGATTTCTTTAAAGAACTAAATAGACCTTATTCAATAACCTATGCTATTTCATATGCTATTTCAAATACACATCATTCTGAATGTTTCAGCATAAAAGATACTATAGATTTTCCATTTTTATTCAATGATGTATGTCAAGTTCAGATTCCCACTTTATCTAAAATTGAGGAAATTGATACTAGACCTTTAGACTTAGATTTACAAGACAAACCCCTTTTATTAAAAGAACAAATGATTCCTAAACTTACTTTTACAAGTCAAGGAGTATCTAATAGAAGATTATCTATATCTAGTAGATATAATGATACTATAATTGAAAAAGAAGATACAATAAAGAATTATAAAATTCAAGGGGAATATTTTGATGGAAAAGATTTTTCATGTGTTAATATATTAATAGATACAGGAGCAAACGGAAGCTACATTAGTCATAAGCTATGTAGAAAAATGCAAAAACACCAATTAGATGTGCCCCACCATTACACAAAATTCAATGGAGAATTGCATATAATAAAAGAAGCAATAGAAACTATTACTAAATTTGGCGAGGAAAAGATTCCTCTAAGATTATTAATTGAAAATGAAAGTGAAGATGATAGCCTAGAAATTATGTTGGGATTAACTTTTCTAGAAAATGTTAAACCTTATAAAATAAGTTCTTATGGTTTAAAAATAACATATAAAGATAAAATAATATATATTCCTAGATGACGAGTCGTAGTAGTGTTTATATCCCTATGGGGATTACATATAAAGACTATAAAGCCGAATATTTTGCTGCTTATATAGATAGTGGTACTGGCCTCTGTGTATGTAAATCTGAATGTTATCCAAAAGAATATCATCAAGACCTTGAGACATACAGAGGAATTAGTTTTAATAAAGAAGTTTTATTACTAAATAAATGTATAAAAAGTCCTTTGTTATTGATAGGATCTTATTTAGTTAAAGGTCCGACATTTTATTTCCATGATACAGGTAGTGATGTCTTATTAGGACAAAATTTCCTTGAAAGATTTAACAAAGTTGTATTTGATATTTTAGCCTTTCAGATTTTATTTAAAACACCATGCCATCATTGATATCTGTTAAAAGAATAAGAAGAGCTTATGGACGAAGTTTTCCTATAAGGTTTAAAAAACGTGAGAAACATGATGACATAGGATACCAAGGAAGACCAATTATAGAAAGAGGAAAATTATTATTAAAATATCAAAAAGAAGAAAATATTTTAGATTATCAAGTAAATCTTAGAAAACTTGATAATAATATAGAAGATATAAAAGAAAGATTAAATGAGTGCTATACAGATAATCCTTTAAAATTCTGGAATAAAAATCAAATTATGGCTAAATTAGAAATGAAAGATAAGGATAAAGAAATTAGGGTAAAACCTATGAGATATAACCCAGAAGACCAAAAAGAATTCCAAATACAAATTAAGGAACTTTTAGATAGTAAATTAATAAGGCCCAGTCATAGTCCTCATAGTTCACCAGCCTTTTTAGTAAGAAAACATGCCGAAATAACAAGAGGAAAAGCAAGGATGGTGATAAATTATAAAAAATAAATGAAAATACAGTATTTGATGGGTACTTTTTACCACATAAAGAAAGTTTGATAAATTGGACTAGAAACAAAAAGATATTTACTAAATTTGATTGTAAAAGTGGATTTTGGCAAATAAAAATGCATCCTGATAGTATAGCTTATACTGCATTTTCTACTCCACAAGGCCAATATGAATGGTTAGTTTTACCTTTTGGATTAAAAAATGCTCCACAAATATTTCAAAGAAAAATGGATATTATATTTAAAGAATACGACTTTATTTTTGTCTATATTGATGATATCTTAGTCTTATCAAATGATATAGGTTCACACTTAAAACATCTTGACATTTTTGCTGACTTATGCATAAAAAATGGTCTAGCCTTATCTGAAAAGAAAACAAATATGCTTCAAAAAGAAATTGAATTTTTAGGAATGAAACTAGATGGTAATGGAATTGAACTCCAAAGCTACATAGTTGAAAAAATCTCATCTTTTCCAAACAAATTAATTGATAAAAAACATGTGCAAAGTTTTCTTGGTATACTTAATTATGCTTCAGATTTTATTCAAAACTTGGCAGAATTAAGAAAACCATTTCAAAAGTTACTTAAAAAAGATAAGATCTTTAGCTTTGATAAAAGTCTTGAAGGACAAGTAAGAAAAATCAAAGACCTTTGTAAAAACTTACCTAAATTACAATTACCAAAAGAAGATGATGATATAATCTTGGAAACTGACGCTTCAGAAAATAATTGGAGCGGAGTACTTAAGAAGATAGATTACAATCATGATAAACAAAAAATTGGAGAAAGCCTTTGTAGATATTGTTCTGGCACTTTTACAGATACAGAAACGAGATATCATATAAATGAAAAAGAATTGTTAGCAGTTGTAAGAAGTTGTCAAAAATTTTATTATTTCTTACTACCAAAACGATTTTTGTTAAGGACAGATAATACTCAAGTAAAAGCCTTCATAAATAACAATATGCCCTCAAAACCTGAATTTAAAAGATTAATTAGATGGCAAACTCTTTTATCAGAATATGTTTTTGATATTGAGATTATTAAATATGAAAAAAATGTTTTAGCAGATTTCTTGACCCGAGATGGAAAAGAAAATTGAAGATCTTGATATATTGCTTAGTCGCATGGATAAAGCTGTACAAAGGATAAAGGATACTGCTTCAGATATGGCAGAAATAATGGATATAGTTGGGGACATTCCAGAAAATATAGTACAAATAAAAGATATATTTAAAAGTCAATGTGGTATGATAGCAACAAGTGATAATAACTATATGTCTGATAGCCTTCAAATAAGGGCCATGGTAGAAGGAAGTTCTAGCAAAACTGATATCCCATCCTGTTCTTCTGATGAACAAATGATGGATATAATTTCTGATAAAGAAGAAACAGCTGAGATAAAGGAAATATATTCCTTTAGACCCCAATCAGATAAAACTTCATCTTTTGAAAAAATTGTCCAAAATCCAATTATTCAAAACCCTATTGAGATACAAATCCTAACAATGAAAGAATTATATAGCCTTTCGTCAACAGGTATAAGATTTGTTGATTTCAATGGAGTATATCCTCGTATAAATTATTTTCAGGGTTCTAACCCAGGTGAAATCAGATATTGGTACGAGTTTGGGGCAATAAACTCGATTTACCTTACAACCCCAAATTTTACAGAAATATCAAAAATGCCGTTTTGGTTACAAAATGCAGTTAAGGAATGTTATAAAAATAATCCTAGCTTCAGTTACAAAGATCAGTTGATACTAAAATTCTTGTCAGCCGAACCAGATTTTCATGATAATTATAGATATCCAGCATACCATTTCATACAGCTGACAAAAATGGAAGGTACAGGAAAAGATATAGATACATTCAGAAAACCATTCCAGAAATTTAATGAAGATGGGATACGCGCAAGACGCGCCATTGGATTAAGGGTTATTCTCCTATCAATGGAGACAATATTAAAAAGAGATTTTAGAACCTATGGAGGAGAAAGCCCGCTTTCCCCAATAATGATTGCTCAAGCGAAGAAATCGCCCTTAGGTGCCATAAAATATGTACAACAAACAATGAAAAGGATAGAAAGAGGTATTATAAGATCCAGTCCAGATGCACAAAGGAAAATTTTGTGTCCAACGGAGTCATATAGACCAAGGAGGAGGAATCTGCCCAGCATGTTCAAAAGATAAAGAGGTAACCATAATCCCCGATGATTAAAGAAATAATAAATAGTTAATCACTAAAAATAAATCATGTGATTATTAAAATATTTGAGATATTGGATATCATCTACAAAGGAGATTCCATTTTACGTGGCATAAAGACTAAAGATGTAAAACTACGTGTTTAAAGTATAAGATACGTGGCTTGAGAATAAAAAAAGGCCAGATATGTGTAAAGTTTTCAAAAGGCGGTTGAAGACACGTTCCAAGAGAGAAGGCGAGATGTGAAGTCTAGCAATCTTTTCCATGTAATATAAATAAGCTATTGTAATAGAATAGGGGCATCATTTACTTGAATGTACTTTGTTTAAGATCAATAAAAAATTCTCTGCAACTCAATTCCAATACTCCATGCAATTTTGTTTCAATTACTCTATACACTTTGCAAGATTCTCCAACATGCATAGCTAATATCCATGCACATTTCTTATGGTAGCTTGGAATTATACTTGTTGGTGATTATTTTAATATTGCCTAAAGAATCTTTCCAAACAATTCAATATTAGTCTACCATACGCCTAACGTAGGAAACGAAATTAGGCTGTGCTAAATATTATTGAAGGAGCCACAAAAGAAGTCACCTATCTTGCAAGGATGGGTTGGAGTTGAAATACTCTGCTAAGAAGTCTAGTGGTGTGACCCGGTAATATTCTGGTCGAAAAGGGAGACGAATACGGAAGCGTGTTGGACTCTTCTTTAAGGTAACTTAAAATAATCCCAACTAGTATCATAATTCCTAGTTACTATAAGAAGTGTTATATTAAAACAAAAGTTTAAATAAAATATTCAAGTATCTTAGAATCTAATCAATTTAAAAATAATAATACGTAAAAAATGATATATATCAACTATTTAATAAATTGTTCGATTTGATTTAACATGTCCTTATTTAAAAGTTGATATGTTGTGTGTACAAGCTTTACAAGTTTATTATATTGATTAAATTAAGGGTTTAAATATGTGGATCATTAATATAATATCAATAAATGAGTTTGATTACTTATTTAATCATCTGAATGGGATTTTATTAGACTTAACGATTTTGAACCGACAAAATATATCGGAATACACAAATGGTATCAGAGCCATTCAATCTTTTTCACCGGGTGGGATGGAAATTGATTTAGATACGATTTTGGCTTTAAACATAAACTTTGTCGAAAATTCGATACTACTTTTTGAAGAAACTCAAACAAAATTTTCTAATAATAATAATCCTGGTATAAACCAAATTGATAATTTAATTAATGACTTAGAAAACATAGATTTAAATGATGAATTTGATGACTATATTTCTGATGAAGACTTTAGTTTTGATAGATATGAGTGGACTGCATCTGACTATACATACGATAATACAGACTGGAACTATAATTCTTCTTAATGGATAAATATAGCTTTCGAGAATTAAAAAATGAAAATGATAATTGCTTAAAAACTGAGAAAGATATGATAGAATTACAAAAAACGATTGTTTTTTATGGAGAAAAAATATTATCTCAACTAGAAAAATTAAATACTTTACTAAAAACATTTACTCATAATAATGAAAAGAATAAAGAAACACTTGATTCTTCTAAGAATACTCAGGATAAATTACTCCAACAAATTCTTTCTTTAGAGATACCTAAAGGTTATAAAGATTATTAAAGATGACAGATTCAGACTTTGAAAATTATATACCACCAGATATAGATAGTCTAGTTACTAAAATTGGAGAGATAAATATAAATGATAATTTTGTTAATTTAAAACCAGATCTTAAACAAGAAAATTTTGTACCAAATGTTAATGATATACCAAGCACAAGTAACTCGGGAACCATAACATAATCATTTAATAGACCCACTGACGGATATGCTGTTGTTAAGACCACTATTAGAAAAAAGGATAAAATAAAAAGGGAAAGAAACGAAAAGTTTACACCATATGAGAGTATGAAAAATGAGCCTATTAATCCCTTTTGAATATATTTAGACCTTGATTGTGTTAACAACACTGAAGAAGCTATTGTTAAATGGGAAACCGCCCTTAGAACAGCAGTTGCGATAAATAAAATGGATATGGAAACTTTAAAAGGGTTTCTAGAAAGAACTCTTCTAAACAGTACTTTAAGATTTTGGCAAAATATAGCTCCAAACACAAAAGAAACTATAATTGGGACTGATAATAGCATACCAAATGTAATTACTAGAGCAGTAGAAGCACTAAGATTAGAATTCTGTGGTGAAAGAAATATTATTAAAGATGTGGCTACTGTTAAAAAGTATTCAACTGCCTTGCTTAGATTACAATTATGTGATATGTGTGAAATTGATAGATATATATGTGTATTTCAAGACTATTATTACCACATATATAATCAAATGCCAAATACTGAAAGTTATTTACCACTATTTTTTGCTAAGATACCTGACCCTTGGGGACAAAAATTAATTGATACATATATGCCAGGCACAGCAGATACTTTAGGGTAAAGAATTACACATGTTAGAGATAAATCAAGTGAATGGTGTGGAGATGCTATTTTAGCTAAAATGAGTAAAGGCTTAAAGAAAAGAGCGTCATTATGTTGTGGTAATTCTAAAATGCCAACCATGATTGGGTGTGATAGTTCATATTATTATGGAAAAATAAAAAAGAAATATAAGAAGAAAACCCATTATAAAAAGAGATATTTTAAAAAGAGAAAAACAAGTTATTATAAAAACAAAGGTTATAAGAATACTTTTAAACCTACTTTTAAAAGAAAAACGAGTCCTAAGACTTGTAGATGTTTTTATTGTCATAAAGAAGGACATTATGCTAATAGATGTCCCGATAAGTTTAATAAAAATTTAAAATTATTTGAGATAGATGAAGATATAGAAAAGATAATTGAAAATGGTGATTTCATACCAATCAAAAGTTTTCAAGATATTGATTCAGATGAAAGTATTTTTATAATAACTGAAACTGAATATACATCGTCTGAAGATGAGTAAATCTAATTTACAAGTTATAAATAGTTCTATAATAATGGATTCTCAAGAAGAACAATTTGGAGAATACAAACAAGAAATTTTGATAGATAAGAAAAAGTTAAAACAAATACAACATGAAAACTTTTCTTTATCTAATCATGCTGGATTTAAAGTAAATACTTTACAAAAATTAGGTATAAGTCCGAGAAACCGTCACTTATATTATGGGCTAAATATCCAAGAAAGAACTTTGAATGTAGATATAACCTCCAATAAAGTCATGATACCTTTATTATCTAAAAGAGATATTCAAAATAAGTTACAAAAAATAAAGCCCGAAATTAGAAATACTTTAGGATGGGTACATGTCGGAGCCATACAAATTATTATAAAATCAACCTTCAAAGAAGGAATAGATACACCTATAGAATTAGCCATACAAATTATTATAAAATCAACCTTCAAAGGCGAGATGTGAAGTCTAGCAATCTTTTCCATGTAATATAAATAAGCTATTGTAATAGAATAGGGGCATCGTTTACTTGAATGTACTTTGTTTAAGATCAATAAAAAATTCTCTGCAACTCAATTCCAATACTCCATGCAATTTTGTTTCAATTACTCTATACACTTTGCAAGATTTTCCAACATGCATAGCTAATATCCCTGCACATTTCTTATGGTAGTTTGGAATTATACTTGTTGGTGATTATTTTAATATTGCCTAAAGAATCTTTCCAAACAATTCAATATTAGTCTACCATACGCCTAACGTAGGAAACGAAATTAGGCTGTGCTAAATATTATTGAAGGAGCCACAAAAGAAGTCACCTATCTTGCAAGGATGGGTTGGAGTTGAAATACTCTGCTAAGAAGTCTAGTGGTGTGACCCGGTAATATTCTGGTCGAAAAGGGAGACGAATACAGAAGCGTGTTGGACTCTTCTTTAAGGTAATTTAAAATAATCCCAACTAGTATCATAATTCCTAGTTACTATAAGAAGTGTTATATTAAAAGAAAAGTTTAAATAAAATATTCAAGTATCTTAGAATCTAATCAATTTAAAAATAATAATACGTAAAAAATGATATATATCAACTATTTAATAAATTGTTCGATTTGATTTAACATGTCCTTATTTAAAAGTTGATATGTTGTGTGTACAAGCTTTACAAGTTTATTATATTGATTAAATTAAGGGTTTAAATATGTGGATCATTAATATAATATCAATAAATGAGTTTGATTACTTATTTAATTATATATATATATATATATATATATAGGTATAATTATGATTTGAAACCACAGTTTTAATCCCAGTCATATCCAGTCACATCTTTTAGCCAATAGTATTTCACAATTTCCTAGAAAATCTCAAAATTTCACGAAATTCGAATTTGAAATCACAGTTTTTTGAAAATCATGTTTTGTAAACGCAATTTTGAAAACTGCGTTTTGAGAATCACGTTTTGAAGGTCTGGACCGGTCCGGTTCAATTCTGGGCCGAGCCGGTCCGGAGATTTTTTTTTAAATTCAGATTTATTGTTTTTAATTCTTTTTTGTTTTCTGTTTTTTTAAATTTAATTATTTCAATTCGTATTTTGTAAAAAATATTCAAATGTGTCAATAGACAGACTCGAACATGGATCTGGTGGTTAACAAGTATCGAAGTTTACCAACTAAGCTAACCATCTTTTTTTGTTTTTCTATGGAAAGCAAAATTAATAAATTCTAAAAACAAAGCCAATGATACATCCATGTACATATACATGATATACTCAATACTTTTAAAAAGATATACTATGAGATATTTATCCAATTTATCCAAATTTAAATATACGTAACTTATTAATGAAGAAAACATATTTCAAAACCCTAAACTGAAAAGAAAACAAACGTAAAAAAGGTACGCCTCCTTCTTTTGAAGCTTGATGAAACCCTTAACATTTAGATTGTTTATGCATATTGGTTTTTTTACATTAATTTGCAGGTTGGCTGTATGCTTTGTGATGAAGCCTTCATTTTATTGGATGATAGTTTTCTGTAACATGAGACCATTCATTTGTTTTGATTTTTGTTTATATCAACAAGGTTGATGTTCTTTTTTGTTTTTAAATCTTCCCACTAAGAAGCGGATCAGTAGTTGTGGATATAGGAGAGAGATAGCGCCAGGCAGACACGGTGCCATTGATGCAGGTTAACCCGTCAACAAACAAAGCATTTGTTGCTGACATCTTACTCGAACAAGGGGTACAAGTGCTTGAGTCAGTTACTCAGTCAATGGACAATGCTCTTTTACAAGGTACTTTTGAAACCTTGACCCAACCCATATCAACCCATACAACTCAATTGTTATTCGGTCTAGATGGTGGATTAAAATGTCACAACTTTGTATGTGATTCAGGTACAGATGGGGATAGTATTTGCTGCAACCGGATGAATGTGCTCTACAAGCAACTGCTATTGTAGCAATCAAATACATAGGTGAAGCCTCCTATGTATTCATTAAAATTTGTATTGTATGTACTTATTTGGTGTGTGGTTTCGGATTGTTTATCGTTTTTCTTCTCTGGCTTTGGTCGGAGTCGTTTACAGGGTGCTCTTTATGGTGAACTCAGTGCATGCGAGGCCTCAATACACACGCATGCTTCAAAAATATCAGCAAGCCATGGTTAGTAGATTAATTTTCCAAATGGCTCAATTTAGGATATGCATAGGTAATTTGTTAACTTCGACTTTTTAATACCATTGGATGGCCTGATACCTGATATAGCCAACAGATACTTCTTCTTGAACGTTCTGAAGTCTTCATAAAAATCCAATCTGTAGAATTATTTTTCAGTCAGCTTTTATAATTATATTTCCATCCAATAATGTTATAGTTGTTTGACCATCCACATAAAAAAGTAATTTTCATGTACAGCTCAAGGTTATTCAAGGAATTGAATATGAGATTTGTTAAACACCATGTCTGATATCTCTATGGCGGCTAAAGTCATGCATATGATATTGACTCACTTATGTTCTTGCTATCTCTATCATCTGTAGCTAATTTATGTTTGACATTCACTCACGTCACAATTTTTAATTTTGCAATTAATTAAGAAAGATCCTTTGTTGGTGCAAGTGGCGCAATTTGCTGATATGTTGGTGTGTCAGATGCTATACTTTGATGCTATTAAAATAGTTAAGTTGGCAGGGTATTGTTGTATGAGTCTGGCATGTTCATTAGGGATCTAACTTCTAATCGGTTCTACTTTAAAGTATTCTAATCGGTTCTACGTTTATACAACTAACCCTTGATTTAAGGGTCTGATTCATAAACATCATCTCAATATGTTTATATAATGGAGTCCAAATGAGTAATCTTCAATATGGGTCACATATATAATTTTAGGTGTGAGTCAGAACCAGATGATTCATTATCTTTATACTAATTATTTAGTAAAGAGCCTTTTTATTATTTGTTCTTTCTTTAGTAGATTCAACATGAGTCCTCAGCCCCAATATCACATGCTATTTTTTCATGTGACAGTCAGCTAATATATGCAAGTTTCTTGGATTCAACCATTTGTGTGTTCACTACTTCTCACCTTTGCTTGCGGGGTGTCGCATTAATCCATCTGCATATCTTACTGGGTAAACACACAACACAAGACCATAACTGTGATGACGATAAAAAAATATTAATTGTCGTCTTTGACAAGAACTCATGTTTCTTGCAGTAACCCAAGTGTGCACCCACTGGTCATTGTTGCTCATCCACAAGAACCAAATGCTTTAGGATTTTTAGATGGTAAGATACTTTTCTAACATTTTTTTGGTATTCTTTTATCACCTCGGTCACCATTTAATCTTGCATCCTCTAAATGCATAGTTATTCTGACTTTTTGAAAAGTAAATCAATTTAAATGATCTGATATGTTTAATCTGTCATGATTTTACATGGATCATTACAATCAGGCTTTGTAGAATATTTCTGTTGGTCGTCAGTTGCTTTCTCTTAATTTTTCTTCAGTTTGTAAACGTTAGCAAATTTTGATAAATGGGTGTATTTCTTCATTGAGAAGAATCGCATTAGGTAGACGTATGTGTTAGGACTTAAGAGTCATGGAGGAATTCGTCAAGCTGTGTCTTATTGTTTAGATAACAACTGCTGGTTGAGTTTACTGCTATATCTATATCTTCTTGTTTACTGAAAAGTAATGGATTTTTATGTTTTTGATGTGGAGTTATTAATGGATTCTGATTCTGATGTGGAATCATAGTGGGACTTAAAAGGTTCTACAATGATGCGTTCACTAAGAGCAATGCAATCTAAACTTGCATGGGGTCTAATGATGTTCGTGGTTTCAATTTATAATTTAGGTGAAGATATTAAAGAACCCGAATTGCTCAACATGTAAGAGAATGCTGGGAATGATCTTGAAGTGAACACTGTAAATGCTGCAAACGTTGTTGCTATATTTCAGAGTACTGCCTTTATAAATCATAACGGATTACTTGGGACTGATTTTAATAAATCAACATGTGAAGTGACAAAAGATATGCCTAAATTTCCTGGATTGGGACTGATTTTAATAATATTGGTTGCAGACAATGATGTCGCTCTATGTCAGGGTGATGACCTCCTGATCGCTGTTTCTTCTTCCACGCTTTTTAAAAACAATCTTCAGGTTATTTCTTACATTTTTTTGCATTCGTGTAGGATTTAGTTAATCCAGATAATATCTTGCATAGCTATGTGTTTGTGACAAATTTTTCTTAGCATGTCAAGTGTGATTATGGATAGTAATTCACATTCTGGATAAGGATTGATCTCATCGACCCATTAAATAATCCCCATCATGCAGACTGGCACATAGCCCAGATGTAGATCTTAGTGAGTTTGTAACAAAGTATTTTCAAGACCTTCAACATCATACGATACTTGTCATAAATATTATTGGGAAAAACACAAGACGTTCATGCAATCTCTTGTGCCTTCTGATTGTGTTGCCCTACTAACGATCTCAAGATTTAATCCGAAATGTCCACCATTGGTTGGTCTTTTTCTTGTGCGTTCAATACTAGGTATTTCCTCTCATGTCATGTGACTTCCATATATCCACGAGTCATGATGTTTTAAATATGATTAAATAATACTTGATGCTTCAGATGTTTCTTTTTGAGTTTTTGATGTTTCGATCAAGTGATGTTTATGATCTTTGTTTTTAGAGTTAGGACCTGCAACTATTTGATACGTATGTTCTATACTTTATATATCCAAGTATATTTGTACTAATTTCTGCAAGGCTGGAGAATTTCCCAGTGAATATCACGGCTAATCCACGCCAATTCAAAATCCCAGACTGGCTTTTGAACAAGAAGGACTACAAGGATCGAAAGTACTCCCATGCTACATCGAATGTTGTTGCCATGAAGTTGAGAAATGGTCTTGAGCGTTTGAAGATCAGGTTTGTCTTATTGAGTTATTTCCATCATTTGTTAGAGAAGATCTTTTTTTGTTGCATATGGGAACATAGGACTGGTTTATATTCTTCCAAAATGAGTCCATTTGGCTTTATAAAAAAGACTCCATTTTTTCCATTAATTGGGCAGTGTGCTAAATTTGGCTACTCAAACTAATAAACTATACCAGACTGAATTGGACATCCTTGTCGGCTTTTCTGAATTTCACATTTAGCACCTTTTTTTATCCATAAGCGGTTTAATGTAGGTTCACTTATAATTTTGATTGACAGCAAGAGATTGAGAAACTTAGGTGCAATCTGGCATATCTATGATGACAGTACCGAAAGGAAGTCTATCTTCAGAAACTGAACTTTGTAGATTCCTTGGTTCGCCAACTATTAAAAACTACATTATGTTCATTCTAATTGGGTTACTTTAACTTAATTTAAGCCAAGCCAAATTTCAGTCAGAGATAGCACCATTTGACTCCTGTATGAAATTATTTAAGAACTGTTTGGCTATGCTTAATTTGTGCTTTGCAATGCAAAAGTTATAGTTAAAGCTGCACTCCCAATTAGGGACTACAACACTGAACCAACTAAATAAGTTACATATGTCATTTTTGTATTCCTAAACAAACACATATCTTGGTTTGAAATAGTGGAGTGAAGCCTTGCGTCTTTTTAAGTCGTCAAAAAAAGAGATGTCATTTTGATAGCATTGTTAAAATTCAAATGTTCCTTTCTATAACACATGTGGTATGTGTTAAGTAGAAATGCACATATTGCTTAGTGATCAGATTGTCAAGCTTTTATTGAGTAAATTAGATAATTCGTCCTTAATACTATTTGAATAAATGGTCCCTGATTGCACTGGCTTTTAATTTTGTTGAAACTGATTGTATCATGTTACAAGAGAAATGGGTCCCGATTTCATCCTGAAAACCAAAGATCAAGAATGAACAACTAGTACTAATTCAAGTTTTTTTGAATGAGTTATTGATGCAACATGGTTTTAGTTTACCAAGATCAAGAATGAATCAATGATACTAATGTTGAAAATTTATATTTAACTTAAAGGTGGAAGCATGGAGGACTCTTCAATCCAAATATACAGTTTCCAAGTTTACGAGGTAGTTCTTTCACTCTTATTTAAAAATAAGTGTCTGAGTCATATCTTTTAATAAGTGAAATTGATGTTTATTATTTATGTTAGAAGTTGAGAATAGAGCTTAAAGGCCATAAAAAATGGATAACAGGTCTTGCTTTATGGGAGATGATGAGATTGTAGTATTAAGTGTTTCAAATTTGGCCTTCATCTCATGTGCTCCTTTACATTGATTTATCAAATGAGTTAGAGTTACAAGGTTAATAAGAAAGCGTTTAGTGTTTGGCTGGGGGAAGATGGGATTGTAGTATAAGTTATGGACAATACTTGTATAAATTATGGACTAAGGTAAGCAGGAGTGTGATTAATTATTGTTTCCAATATTTCGTCAAAATGTATCCCTAAACTGATAATCAAAATTTTTATAAACATATTACCATTTCTCTAAATGTTTCACTTGAAAGAGATAACATAAAAAGCACTTGTATTTGTTTAGTATAATAACATGTCACCCGCGCAATGCGGCGGTGGGTGCCCGATGACGATTTATAAAACGAACAAATGTTACACTTTTTACTCATCAATTTTAATTTTGCATACAAATTAAACCCACTAAAAACGAAAAAAAAACTAAAAGTATTAAAATATATAAAAAACGAAATTGGATTTAAGAGTATGAAATTTTAAGATATATAGTGAAATTAGATTATGAAAAAAATAAATATATAAAAGGATATTTCAATTTATAAATAAAAATAAGTTTTTAATAAGTTGTATCTTTCCATAAAAAGCAATTTTAAATGTTTTAATTTTTAGACTTTCTATATTTAGAATTAGTAATGTGATGATAACCGAAAGAGATACATTAAAAGAACTTGTATTTATTTATTATAATGAGATGATAATGTTATTATATATTTTGTGAGAATTTATCACTTTGGGTACTTAAATATATGCATATTAGACATTGGTTTCATCTTGTCCTTTTGATATTGGTTTCAGGCTCAAATCATGAAGCAACAATTCAACGATCTTAGATATGTAACTTTTTTTTACATATGATAGACATCATGAATTTACTGTTTTTATTTTATTTATGAATAATGTGTATCATGTTATTTTTTAGACGAATTTTTGGAGCTAGCGTGCCCATTTGAGGTAGGCTATCAAATCATTACTCTATTCGTTCCAATTTACAGTCTGTCTTTTTTAGGATATTTTAATTTAATTGTTCACTAATAATAATAGATAAAAAAGTTAAAAAAATTAACCGTTTGACTTTTCTTAAAATTAAAGTAAAAGTTATAGAATAACAACCTACTTTCGAAAATGTATCACAATGAAACACATACTTTGTTTATTACTAATACCACCAAAATACTTTCAAATATCTTTTTAACTTAAACCACCATTAGTTATAATGTATCAGCTTGGTCCATTTAGCCAATGATCGTTCGCAACAATAGAAGGACAAAGTTTCTTTCTTTATATAAACCTCACAATTATTATAGTAACTAATAGACAAATGAAGTTTCACAAAAAAGATTTATGAATCGAACCCGCCCTCAAACTCACCATTTGGGTGGCCTGTCTAAAATAGAATAAAATAAACCCGACATACGAAAGGCAAAGTGGACGAGTGGTCAAAATCGAAAGACTGTAAATCTATTCAAGTTTTTCAGATGGGTTAAAGAAAAACAAAAAACCATTAATAAAGACAAAAAATAAATGACAAACGTTTGAAAACCAGAAAGATTGACATGTGACAAAACAAGTCTGTTGGACGGGCCAAGCCCTAAAAATATCAAAAATTAGTTTCGTTTAAGTTTTCTTTAAAAAACAAGAGCCACTGCAAGAAAAAATAATGAATACACAAACGTACTTTTTAAAAATGATTTACGAAACGACACCGCCCGTTGGGCGAGTTACGACGCTAGTATATATATATATATATATATATATATATATATATATATATATATATATATATATATATATATATATATATATATATATATATATATATATATATATATATATATATATATATATATATATATATATATATATATATATTTATATATATATATATATATATATATATATATATATATATATATATATATGTATATATATGTACATTTTTTAAATGCACAAGTTAAACCTTTATAAACATCAACCAACAACAAAACCCAAAACGTTGTTACATTCTAAAATTATAGATTATAAACTAATTCTTAAACGTTGATACATTAACCTGATTTAACCTCGTACACAAAAGTACCGATTATTCATGTAGATGTTACACATGTTTTCACCTTGTCTTATTTTTAGCCTACAACACCAAAACACCCCATCAGCTTCATAACCTAAAGGATTCATGGTACACGGGCTTTTACACATCGAAAATAACACACTCACTTACACAACAACTCACACGTCGAATAATGATATGGGCGGGTTACGACGTTAGTATATATATATATATATATATATATATATATATATATATATATATATATATATATATATATATATATATATATATATATATATATATATATATATATATATATATATATATATATATATATATATATATATATATATATATATATATATATATATATATATATATATATATATATATATATATATATATATATATATATATATATATATATATATATATATATCTTTACATTATATATAAGAGGAGGGGTATGCCACATCATATCCACGTCATCACCTTACCATTATTATTTTAATTTTTTAATTTTTTTAATGAGTTTTCGTTTTTGATTTTTAAAAAAATATGTCAATCATAAGATTCGAACTATTGACCTTCCGTGCAACATATAATTTGGTTTACCATCTAACCTAAGCAACAGTTGATGTTCATCAATTGTAAACATAATTAATAAATTCATCCAAATTCATATCCAGATCAAGATCAAGATACAACAAATCTATACTATTTATAGAACATGATACTTAACTTTTTTATCAACAATGCTACAAGAGGTTTCAGATTATAATGAATGAACGACGAATACATAATCTGTTGTACCTGATCGAATATAGAAACGTTAAATCATCTTAAATCTATTCGTTCAAGTTTTTAGGTCGATTAGTTTTAGGGTTTTACATGAAAAACCTATGCTGAGATATAATCATTCATCTTGATTTACAAAACCTCCATCAACAAGGTATTTTTTTTCATTCTTAGTGTTTTTATTTGATTCTACTTTAGGTTTATGTACACCATCAAAAGGTAAAATTGTGTCCAATTAGGTAAAGCATTAAGGTGTCTCGAGCTTCCAAAAAGCTCAAATATTATATATGTCTCTGATGGTGAGGACTCATTATCCAGTGCCCACTCTATTTTGTTTGCACCAGTTCTTTTTTGTACTTAAAAAAGATGTTCCTAAAGAATAGTAACTTTGTGGTATAAGAGTGCTTAATATAGACTAGGTGTATTCATAGGCGTATTCTGTTTGGAATATAGACTGTTTTTATTCATATGCATATAACAGATTCTATTGTCTTATTTTTCATATGCATATAAATTAGAATGGAACTCGGCATTTGATTATAATATGAGAACGTTTAGATTTTGCCAGGTGAACATGACAATCATGACAACAAACTTCCGAATCTCTTTAAAATGAAGGGGGTAATTCGAAGCTACTTGAAATCTTTTAGCTGGTCTTTTTTTGGTGATATAATGGCCGAAGTTGGTTGGTTTTGGTCTCTCAGACTTACGGTATGTCAAGGTCAATGGATCAAATAAAAATATCAGACATCGAGCCTCCACCTTTAATTGTAAAAACTAAAGATGTAGCTTCCTGTTTCCACATATCGACAACCACTCATCTGCTACCTATTTTGTCTTGCAGATAGGTTGCAGTCATATCGTCCTTCTAGGTGACAACCAACTTCAATGGTACTAAATTACTCATGGAATGCATAAATTGCCATGCCGACGT
Organism: Glebionis coronaria; assembly: GCA_025667525.1. Taxonomy (NCBI): domain Eukaryota; kingdom Viridiplantae; phylum Streptophyta; class Magnoliopsida; order Asterales; family Asteraceae; genus Glebionis; species Glebionis coronaria. Next base: position 195,793 of record JANFOE010001096.1, read on the forward strand.
TGGGATTTTAGTGTATAGATGGCAATGATTTTTTATAGCATGTTATCCAAAAGACATTTCACGTGGTATATATGATGATATCGTGAAATCTCCAAGCACCATGAAAAAGCTACAAGCTTACGTGAATAAGGGGTTGGTACTATCTGGTAAGAAGATTTATTATTATAATTGATGTACTTTTAACTTTTGACATATTTATGATCTCAAATTGCCACTCGCATACATGTACTTCCAATAGAATCCTCCCGTAGCATTATCAACTCTTCTGCGTCTGTGTTACTCATCATGGGCTTGCAGAACCAATATGATTCTTATGCCATGGTTCGTTCTTCAACTTTTCTATTAATCATCTAATCTGATTATACCAACAAAATTCATTTTTAACTATATGTTTCTATATCTAATATGGGTCAGGATAACCACAAGTCGGAATAGAACATGCAGCTGAGATGGTCATTCAAGTCCTTAGGCTACTATAGTAAAGATTGTGGGTTTGCGCCCGTAAAGTGCTTAATTGTATGTAATATTTGTGCATTTTTAGTAATGTTTTTTACCCAGGTTTAGTAATAATGGTTTGACCAGACCGTCGTTGTTTTGTTTGTTTGTTTGTTTTGTTCTTTTCCAGATTTGCAGTCCATGTTCATTATGTCCAGGTTGGCCTCACAAATCAAAGAAGCTACTTGTGTTGCTGGAACAAGGTGAGTTATGCTTTACAACTCCTTATGATTTGTGATAGCCAAATACTTCTCGCTCAGTGTCTAATATATTATTTTCCTCTCATAATGTTACTAAGAGGGATGTCGAAAGACCATTATGGTGACTAGAAATGCAAATAATTTTCTGAAGTTCTTGATTTAGGTTTGATTAGTTTTGAATTGGTTAGCGTTGTTAAAAAAGATGTTCCTAAAGAATAGTAACTTTGCGGTATAAGAGTGCTTAATATAGACTAGGTGTATTCATAGGCGTATTCTGTTTGGAATATAGACTGTGTTTATTCATATGCATATAACAGATTCTATTGTCTTATTTTTCATATGCATATACATTAGAATGGAACTCGGCATTTGATTATAATATGAGAACGTTTAGATTTTGCCAGGTGAACATGACAATCATGACAACAAACTTCCGAATCTCTTTAAAATGAAGGGGGTAATTCGGAGCTACTTGAAATCTTTTAGCTGGTCTTTTTTGGTGATATAATGGCCGAAGTTGGTTGGTTTTGGTCTCTCAGACTTACGGTATGTCAAGGTCAATAGATCAAATAAAAATATCAGACATCGAGCCTCCACCTTTAATTGTAAAAACTAAAGATGTAGCTTCTTGTTTCCACATATCGACAACCACTCATCTGATACCTATTTTGTCTTGCAGATAGGTTGCAGTCATATCGTCCTTCTAGGTGACAACCAACTTCAATGGTACTAAATTACTCATGGAATGCATAAATTGCCATGCCGACGTTAGGATTTTAGTGTATAGATGGCAATGATTTTTTATAGCATGTTATCCAAAAGACATTTCACGTGGTATATATGATGATATCGTGAAATCTTCAAGCACCATGAAAAAGCTACAAGCTTACGTGAATAAGGGGGTTGGTACTATCTGGTAAGAAGATTTATTATTATAATTGATGTACTTTTAACTTTTGACATATTTATGATCTCAAATTGCCACTCGCATACATGTACTTCCAATAGAAACCTCCCGTAGCATTATCAACTCTTTTGCGTCTGTGTTACTCATCATGGGCTTGCAGAACCAATATGATTCTTATGCCATGGTTCGTTCCTCAACTTTTCTATTAATCATCTAATCTGATTATACCAACAAAATTCATTTTTAACTATATGTTTCTATATCTAATATGGGTCAGGATAACCACAAGTCGGAATAGAACATGCAGCTGAGATGGTCATTCAAGTCCTTAGGCTACTATAGTAAAGATTGTGGGTTTGCGCCCGTAAAGTGCTTAATTGTATGTAATATTTGTGCATTTTTAGTAATGTTTTTTACCCAGGTTTAGTAATAATGGTTTGACCAGACCGTCGTTGTTTTGTTTGTTTGTTTGTTTTGTTGTTTTCCAGATTTGCAGTCCATGTTCATTATGTCCAGGTTGGCCTCACAAATCAAAGAAGCTACTTGTGTTGCTGGAACAAGGTGAGTTATGCTTTACAACTCCTTATGATTTGTGATAGCCAAATACTTCTCGCTCAGTGTCTAATATATTATTTTCCTCTCATAATGTTACTAAGAGGGATGTCGAAAGACCATTATGGTGACTAGGAATGCAAATAATTTTCTGAAGTTCTTGATTTAGGTTTGATTAGTTTTGAATTGGTTAGCGTTGTTAGGGTGACATTTGCTAAGAGGTTGTTACAGATTGTGATTATGATTTGCCACCCATATGATTTGCCACCCATATTGAAGGTAAATATGATTCTGATTATGATTTGGCTATTAGTTTTTTTAATCTGTTACTTTTCGACGATGTAAGGTAATTGTAGTAGTAATTTTAGCTTTTTGCATCTGTTTGTGTGAAAGAGATTCGACCTTTTCTGGAATAAGGTATTTAACCAAACCAAACACTATAATTTTTGGATTGGAGAATAATGTAGCATACATGTAATTGCAGAACATATGTAATGTTTGCTGATGCAATATTTTTTTTCCTAAGATGAAACTATCTGAGTGCAAAATATTCAGTTCTTGCAAATAAATAAACAATACCAAAGTAGGCTATGTAAAATAGATCGTGAGATGATCAATTGCTCTCCTCTATCATGACACTTGCAGGACTCTCAGTACTCAAGTTAGTCTTTAACACGTCATTCTTACTAACTGTCATGGCTGCCATTTGTTAGCAAACAAAATATGAAGTATCATCAAGCATGAGTGAGCTACCATTGGTTGGAAATGGATCTAGACAGTTACTAAACAAAATATGTGACATTTTCAAATAGATGATAGGCAGGGGCGGAGCCAGAAAATTTGGCTCGGGGGGTCAAACTTTGATATTTTTTATAAACTACACTAAAAATGGTTCTTAGGGGGTCAAATTATTAAAAAAACCCGAATATTTTTGAAAATTTACACTACAGTTTTATCGCTCGGGGGGTCGGACGACCCCCTTGACCCCTCCCTGCCTTCGCCCCTGATGATAGGAATCCGGTCAGTTAGCATGCAAATTTGGATGGTTGACATATACTCTGGAGTTTGAAGTAGAAAGTAATAAATTATATTACCTACCTCAATCCTAAAATTGAAACATACTTAAAGACACAAAAAACGGAAAAAAGAAGAAGCCACAATAATTGCAGACGAAAATAGACGTAAGAAAGAAGGGGAAAAATAGGATGTATTATCTAGGCAGCCGTAGGTGCAACTGCTCTTGGAAAAAGATGTTTCCTTTGTTTTCTTCGGCTCCATCTTGTGACACATTTCTAACCTTCATTGATATAATAGATTTTTGGCTTTAAACCCAGAATCTGGGGGCATAATGAAGCATCGCTCGAAAAACGTGTATACATCAGATATGTGACACGACTAATATGTGACATGATTAAACTTAGCGTTTTTGTGGTATTTTACGCAACATCCGGTGGGATAACCAAGCCTCGTGGGTAAAAGTGTGATACGCCCGAGTCCTGACTTTCACATCTCAGTAAACCCAGAACCACTTCCATTACGTGTAACATGTGATATTAGTAGTCAAAATTGTTGCTAGCGAAATTGGCTATAAGAAATAACCACGTAAACCAAAATATATATACAAAGGATATCCGCAGGTATGACAGTAGAAAAAGTCATGTTTTCCATCTAATGTTTTTAATTCTTATCAATTAATGAAGTCCCTATACTGTATCTGCACTATTTGAAGTTGCACATACAAGAATTTTTGAATTTCTTCAAGTTCAAAATACACATTTTTAGTAGACGATGAGGACATGTGATATACTATTAGCCCAAACCTGATCCTAATAGATCATAATAACCAAGTTTAATACCTATGTTTTCCACCTGTTACATTCTTCATCAATAAGAGTTTTGGAAAATTTTAAATATCGGCACCAGCTCTCCCTGTATTCACTCCCGAGTCATCTAGCTTCTTTGCTAATTATGGATAGGCTATGGTTTCTAAAAAAAGCACTTCCTCAAAAGTTCAGGTAAATTATATATTATTAGAATTTGGGTGTTGGTTCTTAGACTAAATTTCTCTATATATTATTCTATTGTATTAGAACAAACTATACAACGACCTATTTAATTAATCTGATGAACATGATTAACCATAGCGATAGTTATTTTACTTATCAAACTTACTGGATTATAATAGCTCATGTGATGATATATAGTGTTCTTTACCTTGCGCGCAATATATATTGATGGACAAACATCAATGCTATATAGTTGGACATCAGCATCATCCGTGCAAGGCAAACCATCACATAGATTTCCAGGTTTGTAAGCTGGTCACTGGAATTTTATCATCCCTTGCTTAAAGGCCCTGTGTAACTCCTCCTTGACAGGTAGAACCGCCACATAAGGTTGACATTCATCCATGTGAGGGAGTAATACCAGAACTGAAAGCATGAGATTTATGACCTTTAGTGTAATTCTCATCAGCTCCGACTTTCTTGGACCCAAAGATGTAAACTTGAGAAAAATCGGATTCAATGACCTTTTCGAGAGAAAGTTTCCAATACCTGATTCTCTTTAAAATGTTTAACTAAATCTTTGTTATGCAATTCAAATGAATGTGTAATTTCATCAGTGTGTCAGTGTGTGGGTAAATGAGACGAGATTCTACAGGAATGGGTCAAATGAAGGGTTGAGTGGAATACAGGCAGTGTAATTTTAAATGTTTTGTTTGAACTTATATAAACTTGCTAAACACTGGAGTAATTGGGTACAAAATCGACTTAGACTAATAACAACGGCGCTGATTCTCAGGTAGCACCCTTCCGTTAAGACGGCTAATCGCAGCGCTCCTACCCACAACAACGTTCAGTTTCCCTAGATGTGGGTCTCGGATTTTTTTTTAATCCTAGGCCATTTAACATGAAGGAACATGTTCTAATTACGATTTTTACTTACGTGGGAGCGACTTTTGAAAACGTGTCGGCTTATGCAGGCTGTATAGTGAATATAAATAAGGCATTTTATGGATGGGATATATCTATCTTTCATTGCTGCTTGACTCCTCATCATCACAACTCAAGTAGTTCTTCTTCTTTTTGCATCCTCTTTTCATGATTAAAGTTGTTTTTTATCGTTTTAAAGTAAATGCTTTGATTAACTAACTTATGCAAAGCTCACAAAATGATTAATAGTTGCAACTTGCGATAGTCAACTTAAAATTTAGGATATATATGTTGACTACATAACTTGCAATAAAGTATAAAGATAAGAATTGAGTCTTTGAAAAATGCGCTCCAATGAAGCAAAATAAACGTGAATAGGATGCCACATTTACTTATTCTTGTGTGGTTGACGTAAACGTAATAATCCGGTTCGGTTCGGGTTGATTTAAAAATATACTTAAACCTAGAGGTGGTAAAACGGGCACGGGCGACGGGCTAAACAAACGGTTAAACGGTCATGGGCCAAACGGGCATGCGTTAAATGGGCACGGGCGGGCTAAATGGGCGCAAGCTAAAAAGGGGAAAAACACATATAAAAACGTGCAATTAAAAAAATAAAAATACTTATTTGAAAGCCGGGGATAAAAAAATAAATATAAAATATCCACCGAGTATCCTAATTAGTAATTAAGCTCATTTAGTTGTTTACATGTGCGTCCGTTTAATCCATCCATAATAAATAATGAACAAAAAATGTCCCATCCTTTTTTGAAATATATCAAAAAATGCACATGTGTATCAAAATGGGCAAAATTTGACACCTCTACTCAAACCCGATCATGTGTGGTTGACCATGTTAAACTTGCATCTCAAACCCGACCATTCTTGTGGCGTTTGGCTGTCTCTTTTTGTTGGGGTAAATTCGAAGACTCATCTGCAGCTGTTAGTTGATAATCTAAGATCGATTGGAAGTTAGTCATATATTATTTATTGAAATTCATTTTTTTAAATCAATGTTGGACTTTGAACGTTTATTTTATGAGGGTCGAATTATTTTAAACATATCAAAATAAAAAAGTGAACAATAATTTAAGATGAAAAGAGTAATATTTACACTACTCGTCACGACTTTTGAGAGGGGCGGTAGCTTCCCTTGCCCCTACTAATAAGGTCCGGTGTCGCTTGAAGCAATCACAGATCTAAAGTTTCATTAATCGACAATATATAGGTTTTGTATGAATGTGTAAAAAATCTAAAATATGAACATGAAAAAAAAACACAAATCTATGGAAGTTTTGTATTACTTCTCCGCTATTCGGTTTGTAGATTGCCCAAGTATACTACGTATGAAAAATGGATGAAGATTGCAGAATGATAAAAGTTGTTGCTGATTATAACATAACATAGGATCTCGGCATGTGTTAATAAGCTAAAGGTTAGCAGTTTCCTAACTTTTTTTATGATTTATTGATGTAATTTGGCTAAGAATTTTAAAACGGAAGTATTAGAAGTTGATGATCATGTGAATGATATATTAGAAAAAAATAAACTCTAAATATGGACTATCAATTTGTGCAAACAAGTCATAGTTTTTCTTAGAAGAGGTGATAAAGAATGGAAAGAAGAAATGGATTCTCACAATCGAAAAAGATGTCTTCAGTTTGCTAATATTATTTAAAATTTAAATTAAATTTTCGGCATGATTACGACCTTGATCTTAACGAAGTTTACATCTTGGACTTTCATTTTCTTACAAGACTCCTGTAATGCCATGAGATATGTAGATATTATTTGACTTTTTATGTTAACCGTGGCGAATTTTCGAAGTCAAAGCTAATATGAGTTTTCTCCACAACAACTTTGGTATATCAATATTTAACTAAATAAAATAATATAAACAATATTTATAAGTCATGCCCACCTACTTAGTAATAAAAGTCATAAAACAAAACATAAACAATTCGGCTAATATTTTCACCGTGCTTTAAAAAAGTAAGAAAAAATAATAGAATTTTAAACGTCAATATTTAGCTAAATAAAAAAGTATAAACCATAATTAGACGTCATACCCGTCCATCGGACGGGTTTTGCAACTACTATATATATATATATATATATATATATATATATATATATATATATATATATATATATATATATATATATATATATATATATATATATATATATATATATATATATATATATATATATATATATATATATATATATATATATATATATATATATATATATATATATATATATATATATATATACATATATAATATATATATATATATATATATATATATATATATATATATATATACATATATATATATATATATATACATATATATATATATATATATATATATATATATATATATATATATATATATATATATATATATATATATATATATATATATATATATATATATATATATATATATATATATATATATATATATATATATATATATATATATATATATATATATATATATATATATATATATATATATATATATATATATATATATATATATATATATATATATATATATATATTTATGTATATATATATATATATATATATATATTTATGTATATATATATATATATATATATATATATATATATATATATATATATATATATATATATATATATATATATATATATATATATATATATATACTAGCGTCGTAACCCGCCCAACGGGCGGGGTCGTTTGGAAAATATTTGTTTAAAGTATGTTTGGGCATTTGTTTTATCTTTTTATAGTGTGACTCGTTTTTGTTAAAAGAAAACTTAAGCCAAACTATTTTTTTATATTTTTAGGGTTTGGCCTACCCAACGAACGTGTTTAGCCCCATGTTAATCTTTTGTTGTACTGTAATCAGTATTTTTATACTTTATGTTGGTTACACGTAAATTATTGCTTGATATTATTAGTACTTGCTACACACAAGTAATGTGTTTGATTTATAATTCTTTTTCAAGTAGTTTATGTATCCGTTATATGTGTTGGTAGTGGCTCTCGTTTTTGTTTATAGGAGAGAAAAATGTTTTTTTTGGTTATTTTTTGGTTTGCTATCCAACCAGATCAATTCGTTTATAACCTGTTTTTAACCGGATCTGTTTGGTGTTAACTGGTCATGCTGGCCCATATCATTTCAATTTTATTTAATTGCTTAACAAACCGTTTTTACTTAAACCAAATTGATTTAAAACAGGTTTTGTAAGATTTATAACCATTTTAAATGCCTTTAAAATTATAAATTTACATATTGTTATACATATTTTATCAACTAATAAAATAAAAAAAACACTTCATATAATTTAAAAGTTGCTCTTTTTTCAAACATTAATATTTCTTAAACTGTTAATCGTTATACGAAAAAATATACTGTTACGAGCAGCATTTAATTATCTTTCTATAGATATATGTTATATGATACACTTTCGACAAAAAATAAAATTTCGTTTTTTCACGTTTTTTTTTCATTGTCTAAAATAATCATATATGATGTAACACGAGTATCATATAAGATATAACTTATCATATCTGATATAAACCAATGTCATAAACGATGTGATAATAATTTATGATTTAACACTGGTATAATATATGATGAAACAATATTATTATATATGATATAACTTATCATATATGATATAACTTATTATATATGATATAAATCAATATCATATATCATTTAAAAATAATTTATGATTTAACAATGTTATCATATATGATGAAACACTATTATTATATATATATATGATATTTTAAGTAAATTTTAACGAAAAAAACGAAATTTCTTTTCTTTAAAAGTGTATCATAATGCATATTGATAGAAAGATAATTAAATACTCGTCACGATGGTATATTTTTTTCGTTTAACACTTAACAGTTTAATAGATATTTAAATTATAAAAATAGGTAAATTAATTAAATACTTTTAATTTTAAGAGGTAAAAATGAATGGTGGAAATAAATTCCTTGTATCCAAAATAAATATATTACCCAAAATAACTTTTCTAAATTTTTTTTACCTAATGTAGTTTTGATATTTATGTATTTCATCTAGAATGATGAACCTTTTATAACTCTACTAATTATTTATAAGATTTAAAAAAGCGAGAAAGAATACGTCTGATATTTAACAATATTCACCCAAATGAGGCAATATATTATACTACGTATATAAGAAATATATAATCCGTATAAGATAACCATATCAGGTAACTTACATTCGTTTCTAAACTTCACGATATATCATAGATATGCTTAACATTAGTTTTGAATAACATATATCAACCATAATTTTTACATTGCCTGACTCTAAATAGACTCCATATGTTGCAAAGTTATTTTTAGTTGGACAAGGTACCACATGTCTTCGAAAATTACCCAACCCATGATACATTTAATAATACTGTAATATAGAAGTCTGCATCTCATAATATGGCCATCATATATTTCCCTTGCTTGTTTTATAGAAATCAAAATGACAACAAACTGAATTGCCATATATACGAATGAGTCTTCGATCAATAAATATACGTGAATTAAGGGGAAGTTGACAGTGTTGATCCCAAACTTAGATCGGTTAGCTTTGTGTATACGAGATTAGATCAAGTAATACACGTAGAGAAACCTTTGTATATACTTTATGAATCTAAGTGTTATGCGGAATTTAACACTTAAACAAGAACACACAATGATATAAACAAACTTTCACTTTGATTATCAATATCAAACTTGCTTACAATGAAAGTAGTTTACGAATAAAAACTTATATAAAACTTATATCAAAACATTAACCTAAAGGTCTTCTTTTATAGACATAAGAAGCCTTGTACAATAATCTACGTATCAGCTATTCTAGGTAAAGATAAATATAGAAAATACATTGTTGTTCCTATCTTTACTAGAAGTATTCTAGAATATAATACACGCGTAGAATATATCTTCCATCAGTGCTTGTCTTCAATGTGTCAACGCTTGACTTTATCTTGTCAACGCTTGAGCTGTCATCGCTTGTTTTGTTCTTGTCAACGCTTGTTTTGTTCTTGTCAGCGCTCAAGTGATCTGGCCTTAATTTATTCCCAACAATCCTCCCCTAAACTTGATATCCACTCTTATGATCAAGTTTCTGAATAAGCATTAAGGACTAGGAGGAATCTTACAAACCTTCTCATATAGATAGTGAATAAATCTGATCAAATCTTTTGCCACGTCACTTGAATAATCTATTTCCAGCTGAGTGTCCTTCATCTTCTCCAAAATAGCCTTGGATATGAAATACTGACCATCTACAAGTAGATACTCAGCAAACTTTGTAGAACTCAAATGGTAGACACCAGCAGCTGAATATAACCTCCATTGAAGACCACTGAGGTCATCTTCAAGATCCTTCCAAACAGTAGGATCCTCATCTTTTGGTCCACACATTCTTTTGAATGTGGTCCAAAGTTTTATTCCATTAGCTGAAGTTGGTGCTTCAGCCTCATACTTGGTCTCCAGCAACCTCCAAAGGTCCACCAAGTCTTCTCTATCACAACTTGCAAACAAAGATATGAGAGTGGTAAAAGTGTGTACCTCCTTGCCAAATCTGCCAATCTTCCAGAACCCACATTCATCTTCTTCATAGCTCACAATTGGGTTCCTGGAATCTAATGGTAACACTTGCACCATATCTGAAGCTTCTAAAGGTGAGAGCTTGAGGCTCTTTCTGATGACAGCTTCACTTGGATATAGTGGATCCATATCTTTGGGAAACTCAAATGAAATTCCCTTCTTCACTGGCCTGGGAACAATCATAGCTTTCTTGAGTTCCATTTCTTCTGCAAGTTCCTCCTTTCTTTCATCTGAAAGGAGTCTGAGAGTGTTTGCTTCCTGCACTCTCACCCAAATGGGATAAGCCTTGTTTTCCAACTCATCAAATGTCAAAGCCTTCAACTTCCGATATGTCCATCCAACTCCATGATATCTGAGCAACATAAAGTAGAGCTCCCTTCTATCCCTTTTCAGTTCTAAGAGAATATTAATTGCCTTGTGTTTCAAAATTACCTGGCAATCTTTCTGAACTCTAAGAAGAATCTCCAAACCCCATATTTGATCTGAAATGGTCAAGTCTGGATTCTCCATGCATCTGTCTTCCCAAGCATGATACATTTGAACCACCTCTGGCATGTCAAAGTCAACCTGCAATTTCAATTCTCTCAACTTTTCCCTAGCAAACTCATCACCATACTCAAGCCTTTCTGGTTCTATAATCATCACACTTGAGTCTGAGCTAGCTCCATCACTTCCTTCTTCTGAAGTCCCCACAAATGGTGACTCCTTTTTATCTTGTTCCATGATATGTGCAACTAATCTTCTATCAAACTCAACTTGAGCTGCATCCTTTGGAACAATCTCTTCTACCAATATACCCTTACCCTTATCTGATGGTGCAATGGTTGGTAAGGTAGATGGTGATACCTGAGTAGAAACCTCCTTGATGATAGATGATGACTGGGATACATCACCTTCATGTGCAGGTCTGTCAACGCCCAACTTTATTCTATCAGCGCCCAAAATATTTCTGTCAGCGTCCAAATTTTCCTTGTCAACGCCCAAATATATTCCCTCAGCGCCTTGTGTAACCTCTCTCAACATAGCTGTAAATGATAAATTTAAGTTGGTAGGAGAGACTAAGGACGTATCAAAACCTGTTTGTTTCTTCAAAGTTGTAAGGGCCTCAGCAACATCCATTGATTGACCATCATGACTGCCCTTATCACTCAGATTTATTGGATCTTCCTCCCCTTTGGAAGATGCCTCCATACCCCTCCTAGCACGATCACTTTCCAAAACAACAATCCTCTCCCTCAATTGCTTGAGTTCAAGGCCTTGTGAGCTGACAACTTGTACTAAGTCTGCATTTTGCTTTTACAAGCTTATGTAGACTGCCGTCAATTCCATAAGAGTCATTGGTTCCAGTCTGCCCTCTTCTAAAATGGGGATTTGACCTCCCAAGTCAGATTCATTGGGCATGGATGAGGACTTAATGATGGTGGGACTGCCTTGGCCAGCATCTAAGCCAGAACCAATAGTCCCAGCCTCACCCAGGTCACCAGCCACACTTGTGGTGGTGGTTCTCTCTGCTACATGGCTAGGACCACCAGAGGAGAACACTCCAGTAGTCCTTTGGCGTTTCATCAACCTATATTCAGGTGGTGTGGAAGATGGTGTGGAAGAATGGGTAGATGTGGGTTGGTTAAGGGGTGTTTGGGATTGTGAAGGTTATGTGTCAACGTTGGAAATAGGCACATCAACGCCAACATTGAGTGTGTCAGCGTTGAAGGATTCTGAGTCAATTTGCATGTGTTCAGGTGAAGGTAAAGGTTCAGGGATTGGTTCAAGTTGTGGTTCAGGGTCAATTTGTGGTTGGGGGTCTGGTTGGGGTTGTGTTGCTGCAATGACAGCAAGCATAGCTTGGGTTAAAGGTAGGTCACGATGAGGTGGTGAATTCATCTTCATAAAAATAGCTTTCTTTTGCTCAGGGATCTTATAAAAATCATTGTGATCCCTTGAGCAGTAACCTTGAACATCAAAAACCATTTGTAGAAAATGGGGATAAGATAAAGTCATTTTGTTCCCCTTGTTTTTACACATGCCCTCAAAAATCATTTTAGAATAATTAAATTTTTGCCCTGTTGCAATGCACACAATAGCGCTAGCAATGGATCTATTGATCTCATTGTGTGCAGTACATTTGGGACTCAAACATTGAAGGAGGACATGTATGAGGTACTTTCAGGCTGGGGGAAATTCCTGCTTATGATACTTGTTTAGAGTACCTTCATCAGGAAAAGGATATCCCAAAGCCCTAAGCCCTTGTTCTATTTCATTTATGGGAAGAATGGCTATACCATCAACATCATCAAGATGCAAGGCTTGGCGTACCAAAGCCTCAGTAACCACCCAAGGTCTCCCATGAACAATAGAAGTCAATGTGGTCACTCTATTAACTGTTGAGGAACTAACAGTGTTCCAAAACTGTTTAATATGTGTGACTGGAATGAGTGGTGCATGAGAAAGAGCATACCTTAATGGGGATGCGTTCAAATACGCCACCATTTGTGTGTATTGGGGAAATAGAGCATCATCAGCTTCAAGATACGCAATCATGTTGTGTTGAGATCTGAACCCCAATTCCAATTCTGTTGGTTTAAACTTTGGTGCCATTGATGAAAGCTGTTAATTTTAAGTGAAGAAGATGAAGTTGATAAGAGAAAATTGGTAGTTGATAAGAATTATAGATACCCTGTTTAAAATAGGAGCCAAATTTATAGGAGAAGAAGATGCATGTGATAGGCCCAAAAATAGGCAAGTATTTTCAAAAATCAATCATGAAAATATTGAAAAAGTTATAAGTTATCTCATGCATTAAATGAAAGTAACAACTCCTAAAATTACGCCCTAAAAATTTGTCAAAAAGTAACAACTGGGTAGGTCCCATTGAGTGTCAACGGTCAAAAATAACCTATCAACGCCCAACGGCTATAATCTTGTCAACGTTTGCCTATAGCCATGTCAGCGTCCAATTTGGTCACAACAACGCTTGGAAAATTCTTGTCAGCGTCCAAAAATAAAAATGTTTTAAAAATGAAAAATGACCTTAACAAGTAATTTATCCTAGAGAAAATAACCAAAAGCTGATAATTATTATAGGGCGGCAAGCACTGTCCAATTATGCACACTTGCTTAAGCAAGATAGACATAACAGTCCTCTAGTGTCCCTTGCTAACCAAAACTCTTAACAACCAAGTTACCTTACAAAATTCCTTGCTACTCCCAGGTGAATCCCATAACAAAATTATTCCCAAGTCTCCCAACAGACCACAACCAATTCTAGGCCAAAAATGTCTTGGCAGCATGCATAGTATATCAACTTTGCATGCTACAGTGCCTCATGATTTAGTAAAACTAACTCATACTCACCTGTGGACACAATCTAGAATTGTGATAAGAGTTCATATGGATACCCAAACATCCTAAAGGTTCCTAAAACCTCCCCTTAAACTATGATACAAAAGTTTGGTAAAATCATCCATGGACATAAAAAATTTATGTCAAGATAGGAATGAAACATTCCAACCATCATCCATAAATAAAAACTTGTCCAAATGCTTCTCCATTGATCCATAAGCAACTCTGTATCCAATGGTATACTGCTAACACCATCTGCACATTTAGATTGAAAACCACAAAACTAACATTCGTTGCTGACAACGCCCCGATAACACATGACAGCGTTGAGGGAAGCTTTGTCAGCGTTAGACAATTATATTGCTGACAACGTTGCAAAAACACTTATCAGCGTTCAAGCAACCTTTGTCAGTGTTAGAAAAATATAGTGGAAAATCTAAATCATCAATAAGACCAATAATAATGCATCATCCTGTACATACTTTTACAAAAAGACTCCAAGACATATATTATGTGAGATTGACCATTCGAATACTTTTACCAAGTATTGAAACCTCCCAGCATCAAAAGGTTTAGTTAATAAATCTGACACATTTTCCTTAGTGTCAACCCTATCTGGTTGTATTAAACCTTTTTCAAAGCAATCTCTTATAAAATGGTGTCTAATTTCTATGTGTTTAGTTTTAGAATGATGTACAAGATTCTTAATGATGCATAAAGTACTATTATTTTCAACAAATATCTTAGTATGCATGAAATTGTACCCATAGTCCAACAGCTGGTTCTGAATCCACAACACTTGGCCACAACATGCAGCTGCAGCCACATACTCTGCTTCAGTTGTAGAATTAGCCACCACTGTTTTTTTCTTGCATTGCCAAGATATCAACCTGCTCCCAAGAAACTGACATCCACTAGTTGTGGATTTCCTATCAAATTTATCACCTCCATAATCACTATCTGAATATGCAATCAGCTCCAATGGTGAATCCTTTGGGTACCACAAACCAAGACCAGGATAGCATCTTAGGTACCTAAAGATCCTCTTCACAGCATAAAGGTGACATTCTTTGGGAGTCACTTGATGGCGTGCACAAGCACACACAGCAAACATGATGTCAGGTCTGGAGGCAGTAAGATAGATCTATAGTGCCTGACATCAACATCTTTCCCATCTCCAATCTTTCCCCAAGGGTGTTCTCTATCCATAGGAGTAGTAGCCCTCTTTTCATGTAGAGAAAAGCCAAACTTCTTCAAGATCTCAGCAACATATTTGTCCTGGGAGATGAAGATACCATCTTCTTTCTGCTGAACTTGTAAACCAAGAAAGAAGTTCATCTACCCGATAGCACTCATCTTGAATTTCTCTGTCATAAGCTTGGAGAAATCCTCACTCATCTTTGGATCAGTAGACCCAAAAATGATATCATCAACATAGACCTGGACAAGTAGCACATCCTTGCCTTTCTTCTTTGTAAATAGTGTCTGATCTATGGTGCCCCTCTTGAATCCATTGTCCACCAAATAGGTAGACAAAGTACCATACTATGCTCTTGGGGCTTGATGAAGGCCATACATAGCCTTTTTGACTCTATACACTTTATCTGGATTCTCTAGATCCTCAAAACCAGGAGGCTGCATTACATATACTTCCTCAACAATAGTGCCATAGAGGAAAGCACTCTTGACATCCATTTGATAGACTATGAAGCCCATGCAGGATGCATAGGCTAGAAAAATCCTAATAGCTTCAATCCTTGCAACTGGTGCAAAGACCTCCTCATAGTCTATCCCCTCCTCTTGTGTATAACCTTGAGCCACTAACCTTGCCTTGTTTCTGACCACAATGCCTCTTTCATCTCTTTTGTTCCTAAGAACCCATCTTGTCCCTATAGGTCTGACATATCTAGGACAATCAACCAGCTCCCAAACATCCTGAATTGCAAATTGGTGAAGCTCATCCTGCATTGCTTCCACCCAACTTGGTTCTTTGAGAGCATCAAATATTTTCTTGGGTTCCTCTTGTGACAGAAAACAGGCAAACAAACATGCTTGCACAAGAGGGGTATCAACCTTCTTGTGTATATTAGCAATAAACCCACCAAGACCTTGATGAGATCTTCTAGTCTGAACTGGAGTCATAACATCACCAATGATCTGGGAAGGGGGGTGATTCTTCATTGTGGAAGTGAGAACTCCTCCTTCAAAAAGTATGGTGTCCTCAACCTCATTCTCCATGTTGCTAATATCTTCTTCATCAGACTCTCTTACATCAACACGAGGATGAACCTCTTCATATAAATTGGAGGGTTCACCTTGTTCAAAATTGGAAGAGAAAAGATGGGCAAAATTGTTGTCAACGCCTGAACCTTGTTTGTCAGCGCTTGGGCTAACAACGCTTGAAGTGTGGTTGTCAACGTCTGAGCCATCAACGTCTGAATTGGTCTTGTCAGCGCTAGATTTGCCTTTGTCAGCGCCTGAAGGACCATGCATGTTTGTATCTGGTGGTACTTGGAAACCACCATTATCTTGTCCAGCAGCAGCAGCAGCAAAAGCATCTGTCCAAATGGGAATGGTAACATATTCTAGGATAGGAGATGTCTTTTCTGCTTGTGATCCAACCTTTTCATGAACCTGAGTACCTGAAACATCAACAACTTGTTCCTCCATAACATTTGAAGTTACCTTCACAATGTCTGGATTAGTAACAGGCATATAATTTAAAGTTCTAGATAAAGGTTCCAAGTCAAACAACCAATTAGGACCACTTTCAGGATCACTAGGTTTATTCTCTAAAAACCTAACGTGTACTCTTTCAACTATACGTTTGTCCTCTTTAAGATAAACCCTATAACCCTTGCTCTGGACTGAATACCCCATGAAGTAGCCCTCATCACCTTTTGCACTAAATCTCCCTAAGGCATCACTAGTATCCAAGACTACTACATGACAACCAAAAGGTCTGAGAAAACCAATATTAGGTTTTCTACCCCAAAGTAACTCATAAGGTGTTTTGTTCTGAATTTTGTTAACCAATGCTCTATTTTGCACATAGCAAGCTGTATTAACAGCCTCAGCCCAAAAGGCTATAGGAAAGTGAGCATCAGCCAACATTGTTCTGGCTGCTTCAATTAGGGTTCTAGTTTCCCTCTCAGCAACCCCATTTTGTTGTGGGGTTCTAGCAATACTAAATTGCCTTGTAATTCCTTTCTTGGCACAGAAATCATCTAGCTTCTTATTCCTAAATTCTCCACCATTATCACTCCTAAGCATTTTAACCTCATTGCCAGACCTCTTCTCAATCTGAGTGATAAAATCAATAAGAACATCAGCTGTGTCACTCTTAATAGCTAGAAAGAATGTCCAAGTAAACCTAGAAAAGTCATCTGTGATGACAAAACAATATGACTTACCATTCAAACTTTCTATATTGGTTGGACCAAAGAGATCCATGTGAAGCATATGAAGAGGTCTAGAACTAGTATGCACCTGTTTGGACTTGAATGAGACCTTGTGCTGCTTGCCTTTAAGACATGCAACACAAGAGTGGTCATTGTGGAAGGCCTTCTCAGGCAAACCATCAACTAAACCAAGCCTCACAAGTCTATTTATATTTTTAAAATTTATGTGCCCTAGTCTCCTGTGCCACAAATTACTCTCATCTACTGAGGCCTTAGCATAAAAACAAGACATATTATTATTCATTTTAATTCCATTCAAATTCACATTATATATGTCCTTATGCCTAGGTGTTCTATACTCAATATATTTCTCATCAGGGATTTTAAAATCCTTGTTTAACACCAAACACTCAGTATCAGTAAAAAGAACTTTATTTTTGTTATCACAAACTTGTGATACACTAAACAGGTTGTAATCAAGTTCTTTTACCAGGAAGACGTTCTCAAAACGCAAATTCTTGGTGAGAAGGGTTCCTTTGCCTGTGATAGTACCATATCCGCCTCCAAAGTAAACCTTATCACCATCTTTAATGGGAGAGAAATTTGTCAAATAGTCCTCCTTCCTTGTCATGTGCCTTGAGCATCCACTATCCCAATATCCATAATCATTGACCTGTCTTTGAATGCCCTGCACATAAAGAAAACAAATTAGTTTTCTTTAGAAACCCAAGTCTTAAAAGACTTGGATTCATCTGGTTGTTCAATAAGAACAGACTTAGTTCTCACAACAACCCCATTCTCATCCTTCTTAGGATGAAATACCCAGTTAACCCCAATAGGTTTTGTAATGACTTTTGAAATGTAGTTAAATCTATTGCAAGTCATTGAAATCCCATTATCATTAGGGTTCTGATCTTTGTTGGGTCTCCATGTTAAGCTTGAAGAAGCTTTAGACCCCTTACCTTGTGGTTGCAAATATTTAGGTCTGGTCACGTTTCTGTCAGCGTTAGAATTTGTCCTGTCAACGCTAAAATTACCCTTGTCAGCGTTGAACCTAGGGTTTGCTACAAAAACCCATTGCCTATTTGACCAGGTGTTTGTCTTTTGAAATGGTCTTTGTCCATGAGTGTTAGACCCTCTAGTAAAGAATGGGGCAGGTCTAATCACTTGTGGACTTTGCTGCACACAAGGTTTGGGTCTGACAACGTTTGACTTCCTAATAACGTTGACTTTGTTCCTGACAGCGCTGGAATTATTCCTGTCAGCGCTGGCTTTGGGAGCGTTGACACACTTGTATGCCAAGTGTGAAAAGCTACCACAAGTGTAACAAGCTTTTCTAGACACAACCTTAGGTCTAGAAGAGAAGAAGCCTGTTCCATGATTGCTAACTTGGCTCTTGGGAGACCTAGTATTCCTATACATCTCTGCATATTTAATGGTAGGTCTTCTAACATTGTTTGAGCCTAGGTCAACAGCTTTACCAGTGATTGGGTTAGTAACCTTAATGGGTGGTGACTCATTAGGACTTTCACATAGCAAGCCACCCTTGACAAATAAAGTAGGGTTAGCCATTTTCCACTCATTCAGGTCAGTCAATTTTTGTTGATACTCTTCAACTGGAGTGACAACTCTTGGTGGAGGAATGAATTCCTCCTCTTGGAGCTCTGGCAAACCAGTCCAAGATAAGTCCCTTTGTTGGACACCATAGAAGTCACCAGCTGGTGGTGGAACCACAGAGTAATCATTCATCCCAATCCCAGTCATGTCCTTAGGATCCCTTTGTTTAGCTACACGGTCTCCTAGGGTTTGGGTGGCTCTATCAAATCTTTGAATTTTAAGGCCAACAATATCTTTATTCTTAATGGCCTCATCTAACTTAGCCTGTAATTCACCATTAACCCTTTCCATGATGTTTCTAATATCCATACTACCCTCTAACTCATGTTTTAAGATATTGATTTTATCTTTTAAGTCAAATTCCATTTTCTTGTATTCAGAAACGGTTTTCTCAGTTTCAGTAAGAGCTAGTTGGTAATTAGACAATTTACATCTTTCAGTACTCATATCATCTTTTAATTTTAACACCTCTTTGTTAAGTCTTTCAGTATTTAACCTACAACCTTTGCTACAAAAAGCGTCATCATATACCTCATTATCAGATGAAGAGGAGGAGTGTGCCATGAGAGCATATTCAACATGCTCTTCTTCTTCAATATCAGCAACCAAAGCTTTATCCTCTTCAACATTCTTAGCCAGATAGCTCCAATCCCATCCCATACCATCAATTCCTTGAACTGCAACCATGGCTTTGGAATCTTGAGCTTTAACAACCTGACTTGAGGGTTTACCAGCATCAAATCTTCTAGGAGATCTACATTCCCTCATGAAGTACCCCATACAATGACAGTTATAGCATTCAACTTTGGATTTGTCAAATCCAGCTGTGTCTTTAGCATTGAAGGTCATTTTCTTCTTAAACCTTCTGTTCCACCTGTTTACCCTTATACTAGCAAGAGCCATATTCCACTTGATGTCCATCTCTTCCAAGTGCTCATCACTTATCTGCTCAAGGTCCTCATATGTAATTACTGAACCATTGGGCAAAGAAGCAATGTAAGCACAAACAGTATCCAAATCTAAACCAGCAGGTTTAACTCTTGGAGAGTCATTCTTGTATGTGTCAGCGTCTGAAAAGGAGACGTTGACAGGACTTGTTCCAGCGCTGACATATGATGATCCAGTAACTGGATGCATGTAAGAGTCTTTCTGATTGAATTGACCTTCACTATGAGAGAAGAAGGCCATGTTACTGTTGGTAGATTTGCTTCCATGTTCTAAAAGAGTTTCATCTTCCAACAGCCTTAGTTTGTTGTAGATGTCATCAAACGAGGAGCTCTTCTAAGTATTGTTGGCAAGAATAGATCTTGCCTTAATCTTCCATGCCTCACCAAGACTTTTAAGAAAGGTAGCATTGATGTCAACATCACCAACTTGTGTCCCCATGAAGGACAACTTTCTTGTAATGTCAAGCAATCTCCTTCTCACACTACTCAGTTTCTCATTGGGTTGAGCTTTGAAGACAGCATAATCATGCAGAAGTTGCTTTTTCTTTTCCTCCTTAGTGTCTGCATTGCCACCATATGCAACTTCAAGAGCTTCCCAAAGATCCTTAGCAGATTCATAGCCTCTATATTTATGCTGGTTTTCTTGTCCCAAAGAGACTTTCAGAATATTTAGGGCTTTCATGTCAACCCTTTTCTTTGCTATGTCATCAGCAGCCACATCTCTACCATCTCCAGGTTTTTCTCTCTTATCCTCTTCAGAACATCCAGCAACAGCTGATCTTTGAGCAATGACATCAAGAATCTTTTGAGCCTTATTGAATGTGTTTCCATATTCAATAATCTCCCAGAGTGTGTAGTCATAGATCCCCAGATATTGTTCAAAGTTGAACTTCCACAAGTCAAAGTTGGTTGCATCAAGCATGGGAATCTTGATGTTTGGTAAGGCTGAGGAAGAGGAGGTTATTGCTTCAGACATGATGTTGTTAGGGTTTCTGAGAAAATTAGGGTTTTGATGATTTTTAGGGTTCTGGTGTTCTTTAAGATCAAAAGTTCCTCAACATGCTCTGATACCACTTGTTGATCCCAAACTTAGATCGATTAGCTTTGTGTATACGAGATTAGATCAAGTAATACACGTAGAGAAACCTTTGTATATGCTTTATGAATCTAAGTGTTATGCGGAATTTAACACTTAAACAAGAACACACAATGATATAAACAAACTTTCACTTTGATTATCAATATCAAACTTGCTTACAAT
Organism: Glebionis coronaria; assembly: GCA_025667525.1. Classification (NCBI taxonomy): domain Eukaryota; kingdom Viridiplantae; phylum Streptophyta; class Magnoliopsida; order Asterales; family Asteraceae; genus Glebionis; species Glebionis coronaria. Next base: position 217,101 of record JANFOE010001096.1, read on the forward strand.
GAAAGTAGTTTACGAATGAAAACTTATATAAAACTTATATCAAAACATTAACCTAAAGGTCTTCTTTTATAGACATAAGAAGCCTTGTACAATAATCTACGTATCAGCTATTCTAGGTAAAGATAAATATAGAAAATACATTGTTGTTCCTATCTTTAATAGAAGTATTCTAGAATATAATACACGCGTAGAATATATCTTCCATCAGTGCTTGTCTTCAGTGTGTCAACACTTGACTTTATCTTGTCAACGCTTGAGCTGTCAGCGCTTGTTTTGTTCTTGTCAACGCTTGTTTTGTTCTTGTCAGCGCTCAAGTGACCTGGCCTTAATTTATTCCCAACAGACAGTGGTTGGTGCTTTTCTTTATTGGTAACAAACCCTTCATGCATTAATATGTTTTCAGGTGTAAGATTAACGATTAAAGGAGAGCGCGTATGAATGTGTTAATGAAAAATTTCTCTTCACAACCACCTATTAAACTGATATTCTTTTTATTAAATCGATATACAGACTTGCAGAAATAAAGTGATTGAATGTATAATCAACAGAATTATACCTTCCATTGAATTAAATCTTTACACTATGTTGCATTCTGCTTCAACTCATCAAAAGCAACAGCCCTAAATGTATCCCATACACCAGGTTTAAAGCCCTTATTTTGGTGGTAATATGCATACTTTTTACGCGTAGTAGTTTCACCGGACAATGAATTATTTACATTTAGCAAACAAATGTCATCCAAAATCATAACACATTAAATACCGTAAATTGATATACGTAAATGGTGGTATAGTTTACATATGCCATAAAACACACGAATAAAATACCTTGTAGATTCACAAATATTACAATACATGGTTGCTTTTCTTGGGTATGAACGGAGGCTTCTGGAGATCCAACATCCTACCGACCTCACTGAATATAGCCTAAAACAAATGATAATGTATTAACTTAATTTCAGTACTTGGTATTGCTCATCCGCTTTAAAACATGTAAGAAACAGTTAAAAGAGTTATTGCTCGAAGCAAACAACTCTAAAGTGGCCACACCAATATTCACAAAAAGCGGAGGGCTTTAGCGCTTTACCCGGTTTGAGTTTCGAAAACCATTGGCAACAAAAAGAAGCACCTCCACAAACAATTCCAAACAGCCCTATACTTTCATCACAGAAATATAAACTGTGAAATTGTGTTTGGATTAGCAGTTAAAAGAGATATTTCTAGTGTAATGACAATATATTAGAATCTTAAAGATGCTAAACCTCGTATTCCCGAAATTTAATGAATCTATATCTTCAACGCAAGAGTTTGCTCGAATTTTTGAGGACCATATTTTACGCTATGTGTGATCGATTTTCCTTAAAATTGTGGCACCTGTGATAAAGAGGAATTATTTCATGTACAAACATTCTTTTTTTTCTTACTCTTTCAAGTTTCAACATAATTTTCAAAGTGTGGACATCATGTTTGATGATCTCGGCCTGAGCCCCTATTTTAGTCGATGATCCAGGCAGAATATACATCTACCAAGGACGAAATAAGTTGTACATAAACATATAAGTAACATATCGTTGTTGATTAGCTAAGCTTTAGGGTCTCCAATGCTGTCAATCTTTGTCATTACTCATTAATAATGTGTCTAACTATTTATCAAAACAATTTTATGTATGACTGGTTGAGGCATGCTTCATGTCTTTTTATTAAAGTAATCTCATGTAATAATTGTTAATTTCTTTGTGATCCGAAGGCAAATTCCAAAGTAACTTCCCATTTTTACCTATTTCCTATGTTATCAGTTACAACAACCACAACTCTGTAAGTCCTTTAAGAGTTGGGTTGTGTGTTCACATGAGAATTAGCTTTCATATCTGAATAGTTCCTAAATGTTTTGCACCTTGAAAAAAGGGTTCAAGTTTCCTATTAAATGTGAGGAGATTGACAGTGCGTCATTGAGGTTACATTTATTGACAATAACCCACGCTTTATTACTGATCCTAGAGAAACCCATATCCATTGAAGTGTGACTACAGACATAAAAGTCAAATTGGTATACAAAGTTGCTGACTTGAATGGTTACTAAGCATTGTTTGAAAACTAACAACTTGAAGCTACTAAAGCTATATTCAACATGACTCACCCGCCAAATATGTATCTATAGTATAAGTAAAATCAAAGTTCGTGAGACAGATCCTGACCTACTAAACTCGTTTTTATGGTACGACTAAGATGTAACAATAGGTGCAGGGGCTTAAAGCTACAAATTTGTAGGTACACATACGAATAGTATTCTCAGCATTAGTAACATCAAAGGTCGTGTACCTAGTCAACATCCCATTAATCCTTTGTGAAAAATCTGTTATGAATAAGTAATTATAATGTCGACGATAGCTACTCACATATATACAAAGACATTTGGATAAGCAATCTCAAACACCCGATAACAAATTAGCAACTACCTAGTTTGTTACCAAATATTTTCCCAAAAATTCTAAATGAGAATCAAGAACCTGTTGATAAAGTTACATTATTGAATAAAAAAAAACAAACATATCTCAGTAAGGTCTGACTTAAGACAAAAGAAAAGCTTACACTAAAAGAATCTGAAAGGAAGTCAAGGTGCAATAGGTTCTGATTGTACCGCATCATTGGCCTTGGTTCAAGAGAAGAACCATCAACTTAATCCTTCGACCTCCATAAAACACCTGGTCAGAATATTCATTTTCCCATTGTTAGAAATAAGGTGACAGTAATCAGTTGGAGAAATCATATAAACAATACGTATATGGACCTCGCCTGATCATTCATATGAGATAATTCCTTCAATTGTCTTAAAGGGTCTAATTGTTTAACTAATAATTTAGCGAATTGCTTCTTAGCTTTTGCCATGTTACTTTTCACTTCAGCAGCAACTTCCGAACCTATTGATCATAAAATATCACATAATTATCGCATTTATACAATAAAGTACATCATAACAACTATAAACATTGATAAAAGAATAAAAAACATACTTGTCAGGTTTTCCTTTGCAGTTGGCACGACCAACCGTGCTTCAGTTTAGTCACTAACAACATACTTGACATGTACAGATTGACTTTATGTGGAGCATATATCTTTGGTCATGTTGTTATAACAGGCATATCGCTTGAGGTTTATTTGGTTTCAGTAATATTCATGTGCTTCATCTCAGGCACGAAGTCAGTGAACCTTCAAATGGTGATACGGTTGGTGTTGAATTCTCTGGTGAAGACAACTACTTCCCTAAAACTGGATTTATTGTGCGTGGGTGAAACACCAGCTAGTTTGTGATACATTGCACTCTTTAAATATCTAAGTTACCTCAACCACTCTCAAGCAGGTTTCACCGGTATCATTCCGCATCACATAAGGAATCTTTCCAGTTTGAAGGATGTCAGAATATTCATTCGATCTAATGTTAATTTTGCTGCTCATCCAAATTCAAACACAAAGCTTGCCAACATCGGATACCTAGATCTTAGCTGGAATACTGATAAACGGCTTTTGGCCCGTATAAAAATTATAGTTCTTTGTCGTGTATCTAATCGAATTGAAAAACTTATGTTTAATGTGTGACTCAGTTGATCTTTGGTGAAACAAAAGTTGTGTCGTTGTAGTATATGAAAAGTGCAGAACAAATAAAGTAAATGACTTTAAAATAAATCTAAAACTAATTTAAAGTAAATGGTGCAAGTAATTAAAAGCTTGACGGAAATTAAAGGGGCACTAAAAGTAAATAACGCAAACTTAAATCTAACTAAGGCAAACTTAAAACGCAACTAAAACTAAATCTTAAACTAAGGCAAATAAACTTAAAAACTAAATTAAAGAAACTGAAAATAAGCTCTATCCGGAATAAACCCTATTCGGAATATATGGCAAATCGGAATATGTCACCTATCCTCAATAATACCCTACTCGGAATAATGGCCTATTCGGAATACTATCCCTATTCGGAATGTCTTGTTCTACTCGGAATAATTGGCCCTTATGCGGAATAGTTATCTATTCGGAATAAGTATTCTATGCGGAATAATCACCCCTATGCGGAATAAAGTGTCTACTCGGAATAATTGGCCTATTCGGAATATTGTCACCTATTCAGAATGTCCTCCTATCCGGAATATACTCCCTATTCGGAATGATCACTCTATGCGGAATAAAAGGTCTATTCGGAAAGTCAGCTCTATTCGGAAAATCAGCTCTATACGGAATGATTTCCTATTCGGAAAATCACCCTATTCGAAATAAAAGGTCTAAGCGGAAAATCTTGCTATTCGGAATGTAGAATATTCCGAATAAACCTCGCTGCTAAACCCTTACTCGGAATATTTGAGACTGTGTCCAGAGAAAGAACAGTAACAAGACTTCCGAAGAACAAGGAAAGATAAAAAGCTCGGATCTAATCAAAACTAAGGCAAATCAACCACAAGATTAAATCAAACAAACAAATAAACAACTATTAAGCATAAACAATCAATCCAAAACAACAAAACTAATAATAAAGATCAAGATAATCAAAACCACTTTAATCAAATCAACAAAAATTAAGAACTTGAACATAAACAAATCAACACAAAGATTAAAGAAAGGTAGAATGAGATTAACAAGATAAAGATAAAGCTTAACAAGAATTAAAAGAAAAACTTACTTGAAATTAAATGGTAATTAAGTGCAAGACAAGGTAATTAAATTTGACAAGTATTTAAATTGACAAGGTAATTAAAGGTGCAAGGTAATTAAATGGTGGAAGACTAATTGTCACACTTAGCCAACAAAATGAAATGTAAACAACTAATGACTATTTATAGGGGAGGATTAGGAAGCTTCCTCCCCTCTTTCATTTCTTCTTAATTACAAGCTTAAGTCCCTCCTTTTATTAATCTTCATTAATTGCGTCATTAGTCCTTTTCTTCTAATCTTCTTTAAACTTGGACTTAAGGGACTTTTGGCTTCGGGATTTCTTCGAACTCGTCTTTAAATTCTTTAATAAAATAGACTTGAATTCTTCGGCTTTTGATAAACTTCCGTCTTTTGACTTTTTCTTCGATAAATCTTCATAATTGGTCGTGGACTTCCGTTCTTTTTGCACTCTTGACTTCTTGACTTCGTCTTTCATCCTTTTCTTCAATAAAAGTCCGTAAATGCCCGTGAATGTCCGTGTTTTCTCCACCTTTCACCTTTTCGTTCTAAAACACAACAAAAACACAAACCACACATAATTCCGACATAAAAGACATAAAATACACGTTTTGGCTCGGTTATTATCGTAATTAAGTTGTAGAAAAGATGGGTGTTTACACACCTAACAAATCCCCTACACTTGACCATTGCAATGTCCTCATGCAATGCATTAGTTACAAAGCAAGATTACAATTTTCATCATAATCAATCCACGTTGGCCTTTATTAAAGAGATAGAAAATTAAAATCATACAAAATAAAGAAATCAAAAGCATACCTTGGGTTTTGGAAATGTCATGAATAATCATCATCCTCAAGTTTTCACTTTCTCCAAACCAAGCTTAAAAACGAGATCATTGTTATTATAAGTTAGTAAACTAACACGAACTCATGTGGGCCAATTATTCACTTAGACTACCTTATTCCTATGGGTATCTCTTATATTTTATTGTTTATCTTGAATGATCACAAGGATGCATTGTTTGACTTATTTCGATAGTTATTTAGTCTGAAAATAAAGCGAACGATTTAATCAATAGTTAGCTAAAGGACCAAATCTTTTAAAACTGCTTCTCGGGACCTCATAAAGTTCATATCTTGGCATAACTCGCTTCGCGATTTGAGACCTTTCTCGGACCGATATTTGACAGCGACTTCATACTTCAAATCTTGAGAGACGTTCATGAAATAATGGTCTTCTCTTCATATAGGAATTTCTTCACTTGAAGTTTTGAGAGATTCATACTTGGACCACGACTTCTTCATTTTTCTCCAATCTTTATTTTGGACTTTGATATACAACGATCCGCCTCCTTTTATGACTTGGATCTATTTATCCTCATACCTTGTTAGGGTCTTTTCGGATACACTTCTCCATGACTTTTTGGGGAGTTTTGCTTTACGTCGTGTGTCTCGATCCTTCATATTGATTTTCGATAAATGATTCTTCACATCACTTTGGATCTTTAGCAACAAAACATAGCCCTCATGCCTTGTTAGGGCCTTTTCGGACTCTCCAATCTTCGCGTCCCGCTTCAATAAGTTATGCCTTGGCTATGAACTCTAATCCATACCGAGCAACTTTTAAACGATCTGGGGCTAGAAGCTAAGTAACTTTTCAAATCGTACAACCTTATTTATTAGCAGATAAATTTATTAGCAAGCGATGGGAGAATAGGCTCATAATTAACTCACATAAATTCACGAAAGAATACCGGACTTATAATTGGCTCTATCATCTCTCGTTCTCCACAGTTTAAAATCTCAAGTAATGGGACTCGTGGATACTTAGCCTATTAAATCAAAGTTTTGGGTTTTCGAGTCGCCTATAGGATCTTGCAAATTCTTAGACTCTTTCAAGTTTAAAAATCGCATCTTAAAGTTCCCTTGATAAACGACTCTCTAGGATCAATTATAGGAACTTGCGAAAAGTTCTTGTTCTTAACCCGTGAGAGTTAAGACTTTCGCGTTTTATAGCTCCCTATATAAAAGCCTAGCAAAACTTAACTTAAACACGTTAAGGATACTAGCTAGAGTAAACTCGGGTTGAGTCAAAAGATTCACAACGTTTGAAAATTAAAACCACTTATTAAACATTTATTATAGTAAAGAAAGAAAATAACTATACAATGGTAAAAACTAATAGGCCAAAATAGATCAAAAATTTTGTAAAATGTCGAAAAATTGATTTTCCGGTTAAAATGAAGACAAATACAAGGAAAAGACCACTTAACTTCGATAGAAGTCCCCCCTACACTTAAGATAAACATTGTCCTCAATGTTTAAGCATATGGGAGTAAACTACCCTACACTTAGGACATTGTGCACGTTGTTTAAATCTCGCTAAGGAAAAGACAACTAACGAGATTCCTAGTTTAATATTGAGAAAATATAAAATAGTGAATCGAAAAGAGTTTAGGATAGAACCGGGAAGAAGTAGAACACGGAATCACGGGTCTCAAGAATCATCAAGAGTGGATCATTGAAGCTCGAATCCCTGATTAAGAAGTGAGGAGAGGAAATAGCAAACCAAAAGGGTCCCCCCTACACTTATGGTAAAGAAAGCGAAAAGATAGATGCATGGGTTGCCTCCCAAGAAGCGCTTGATTTTTGTTAACCGAGTCATGAGCCTGACTCGACCTTGATCATCAACGGAAGAAGCATGAAACATATCCACCAGGATCAAAGACATAGTTTTCATCAATCAATAAGCACGAGCTTAAGGCGAACAAGGCAAGCCAAAGAAGAAGTGGCAGGGTTCCCTTAAGCAGCGATGGAGCACGGTGGAAGCAAGTAGGAAGCGGTGCAAGCATGTCTTCAAAATTTCCAAAGATTTTTCCTTTTATTTCATCAGGTGGATACTGAGATGGCTTAAAGACTTCAATACCAGGGTCGAACACCTTTTCCTTTAAGGGAAAATAGCACTCGGGCTCAGCCGAGTGTGAAGAAGATCCGCAAAGAAGCACAACCTCGTCCTCAGAAGTGGGAAAAAGAGGTGTCATATCATATGTGCAACGGACTTCGGTGTCAACCGGTTTCTTCTCCTTTGACAGAATGTGCTTCAAATCCAAAGTAGGATCAAGACGATAATCTTCAAAGTCATAAGGAGGAGCATCACTCTCATGAGGGAAGTATGTGTTGAGAAATTCAGAGAAATCTTCCTCAAATGAATAATCGTCCAAAGTAGGATCGAGTGATGGCGGAGGATCTTCATCATGTGAAGAATCGCTCGAAAGAGTATCAGCCTCATCGAAATCATCGAAAGTGGGCAGCTCGGGATACTCAGAAGTACAATCAAAATCATCCGAATCTGAGCTAGAATCATCATCATAAGCATCAAAGACCGGTGGTGAATCATAAATGGGAGAAGCGTCCAAAGTGGATCGAGAATCATCCTCATCATCATCAAAGAGTGGATTATCGATGGAAGAATCGAATAGAGGATTGTCATAGACGGTAAAGTCATCGAGCACATTAATCATATTCACTGATTCTCGGCTTCCAAAGGATTTGCCTGTAAGCTTCCCCATTTTAAAAACTTTTGAATCATCCCCGACTCGTAAGATTAATTCACCTTCGGCCACATCTACTAAAGCTCGTCCGGTCCTCAAGAATGGCCGACCAAGTATTAAAGGAATACGAGGGTCCATTTCATAATCAACTACGACAAAATCAACCGAGAAAGTAAATGTGCCAACTTTGATAAACACGTCTTCGGCTATACCAACGGGGTAAGCGAGAGTGTGATTTGCAAGTTCGAGAGTCATCTTTGTTGGAATGAGGTCGGGTAATGATAGTGTTTTCCAAACACTTAGTGGCATAAGATTAATACTAGCCCCGAGATCAGCAAGGGCAGTAAATTCTTCAGTTTCGTTGAACACGCAAGGCAACATAAAACGACCGGGATCTCCAAGCTTTTCCGGTAATTCTTTAAGAATAATTGCTGAGCAGTTTTCATTTAAGCGTGTGTTGGCGAGTTCAATCAGCTTCTCCTTCTTGCTAAGCAATTCCTTGAATGCTTTGACAAATTTCGGCATGTGGCAAAGTGCTTCAACAAGACTAATGTTGATGGTCATTTTAGATAGCATATCCACATATTTCGAGACTTGACAGTCATTCTTGGTTAGATCGTTGGTCTTGCCTATGCGAGAAGGGTATGGGATTCTGGGTTGATAGGGAGATGGTGAAGGTGTAGTTGGTGAAGGTTGTGATGTTGAAGTGTCCTTCCGAGATACATCGTCATGACGAGGCGAAGACGGTAATGGTGCACTAATACTAGGTGTAGGAGGAGTAGGGATACATGGTGGTGGAGTAGGTGGATTGACAATGGTAATTCCACTACGCGTAGTTATAGCACTCACATTAGCTCGCGGATTGGTGACGGTGTTTGAAGGTAGAGAACCCGAAGAGGAAGGTTGAGCTTCGGGCAAGAAACTAGCCAATAGATTCTTTAATTCAGTCGTTTGAGTGTTGAAGGAAGATTGGATATTATCACGAACCTCGGTTCTGATGTCATTACCTTGCTTCAGGATATCTCCTTTCAAATGGATGATTTGGCTCTGTAGATTCTTGATTTGCTCACCTTGAGTTCTCATGATGGCATCAACATCGGTGTTTATGGGTGGGTGTTGTTGGGTGGGTGGTTGATAAGGGTTAGAAGCTCTTGGTGGGATTTGGTTGCTTCTATTGTAGTTGTTGGCGGGATTTTGGTTTTGAGGAGAAAAACCGGGTGAAAGGTAATTGTTGGATCGGTAACTCAGCAGATTTCTATCCCCTTGTTGTCTAGCTTGGTAATTTTCCGGTGAATAATTACCGTAAGCTGCATACACATTTTCCGGATTTCCTTGTGTCGAAGTACAATCGGTGTATGAGTGAGGACCGCCACATGTTTCACAAGGATTAGCAACCGCTTTAACTTGTTGTTGTTGTTGGTTTGAAGCGAGAAGCGTAATACTTTTGCTCATTTCAGCCATCATGCGGGTGAGTTCGGTCATCTCAGGGTTTGCTGAGGTAGAAGAAACATTGACTCTCGGGTTGTTCCTTGAAGAAGCAGAGGAATCCCAGTTTTTGTGGTGAGTAGTCATGTTCTCAATTAACTCTCTACACTCCTCGGGTCTCCTTTTCATGAATGTGCCACCGGCGGCTGCATTAATCGTATTACAATCTCAAAAAGTCAAACCGTTGTAGAAAGTATCAATTAGGGTCACAGGGAGCATGTTGTGGTTTGGACATCTATCGATCAAGACATTATATCTCTCCCAAGCGTCAAAAAGAGATTCATCAGGATCTTGCATGAAACCGCTGATCTGATTGCGAAGGCTAGTGACCATGGATGGTGGAAAGTAGCGCGAAAGAAAGAGTTGAGTCATGTCATCCCAAGTGTGAATAGAATTCTTCGGGAGACGATCAAACCATTTCTCGGCATGATGCGATAAAGTATGTGGGAAGAGTTGTAGGCGGAGTACATCCATTGTGGCCCCAGGCAACTTCATGCTTTGGGTGATTGTAATGAACTTGTCGAGGTGTTTGTTGGCATCATCATCAGGCAATCCTCTAAATGGGTTTGTTTGTACTTGCTGAATCATGTGGTGCTTCAACGAAAACTCAGGAGCGTTGATTTGCATTGGTGCAATCGGTCCGCCTCGTCCAAACATTGTTGGTCGACAAAGTTCCTCCATAGTCCGAAGATCGGGCTGTGGAAGAGCATTGTTGTTATTATTATTATTATTGAGGTGCGGTGGAATGTTGTTGTTGTTAACACCTGCCATATCTAAATCTTCTTGAGGCTCGGGCTCTTGATAATTAGAAGATCTAGTACGCATACACCTGAATATGCAAAAGAAAACAAAACCAAACACAAAAACAATATATATACACAATAAAGATAAAATCTTTTTGGATTTTTGAAATTTTTAATTTTTTATGGATTTTTAGATATTTTTATGCAAGAAAAATAACGTTCACAAGTGAGCGGATCCCAAAAAGCAACGTGTCTCTCACAGAAAACTGTTAATCTTAACGAAAAGAGCCGGCAGCGACGCCATTTGATAAACGGCTTTTGGCCCGTATAAAAATTAAAGTTCTTTGTCGTGTGTCTAATCGAATTGAAAAACTTATGTTTAATGTGTGACTCAGTTGATCTTTGGTGAAACAAAAGTTGTGCCGTTGTAGTATATGAAAAGTGCAGAACAAATAAAGTAAATGACTTTAAAATAAATCTAAAACTAATTTAAAGTAAATGGTGCAAGTAATTAAAAGCTTGACGGAAATTAAAGGGGCACTAAAAGTAAATAACGCAAACTTAAATCTAACTAAGGCAAACTTAAAACGCAACTAAAACTAAATCTTAAACTAAGGCAAATAAACTTAAAAACTAAATTAAAGAAACTAAAAATAAGCTCTATCCGGAATAAACCCTATTCGGAATATATGGCAAATCGGAATATGTCACCTATCCTGAATAATACCCTACTCGGAATAATGGCCTATTCGGAATGCTATCCCTATTCGGAATGTCTTGTTCTACTCGGAATAATTGGCCCTTATGCGGAACAGTTACCTATTCGGAATAAGTATTCTATGCGGAATAATCACCCTTATGCGGAATAAAGTGCCTACTCGGAATAATTGGCCTATTCGGAATATTGTCACCTATTCGGAATGTCCTCCTATCCGGAATATACTCCCTATTCGGAATGATCACTCTATGCGGAATAAAAGGTCTATTCGGAAAGTCAGCTCTATTCGGAAAATCAGCCCTATACGGAATGATTTCCTATTCGGAAAATCACCCTATTCGGAATAAAAGGTCTAAGCGGAAAATCTTGCTATTCGGAATGTAGAATATTCCGAATAAACCTCGCTGCTAAACCCTTACTCGGAATATTTGAGGTTGTGTCCAGAGAAAGAACAGTAACAAGACTTCCGAAGAACAAGGAAAGATAAAAAGCTCGGATCTAATCAAAACTAAGGCAAATCAACCACAAGATTAAATCAAACAAACAAATAAACAACTATTAAGCATAAACAATCAATCCAAAACAACAAAACTAATAATAAAGATCAAGATAATCAAAACCACTTTAATCAAATCAACAAAAATTAAGAACTTGAACATAAACAAATCAACACAAAGATTAAAGAAAGGTAGAATGAGATTAACAAGATAAAGATAAAGCTTAACAAGAATTAAAAGAAAAACTTACTTGAAATTAAATGGTAATTAAGTGCAAGACAAGGTAATTAAATTTGACAAGTATTTAAATTGACAAGGTAATTAAAGGTGCAAGGTAATTAAATGGTGGAAGACTAATTGTCACACTTAGCCAATAAAATGAAATGTAAACAACTAATGACTATTTATAGGGGAGGATTAGGAAGCTTCCTCCCCTCTTTCATTTCTTCTTAATTACAAGCTTAAGTCCCTCCTTTTATTAATCTTCATTAATTGCGTCATTAGTCCTTTTCTTCTAATCTTCTTTAACTTGGACTTAAGGGACTTTTGGCTTCGGGATTTCTTCGAACTCGTCTTTAAATTCTTTAATAAAATAGACTTGAATTCTTCGGCTTTTGATAAACTTCCGTCTTTTGACTTTTTCTTCGATAAATCTTCAGAATTGGTCGTGGACTTCCGTTCTTTTTGCACTCTTGACTTCTTGACTTCGTCTTTCATCCTTTTCTTCAATAAAAGTCCGTAAATGCCCGTGAATGTCCGTGTTTTCTCCACTTTTCACCTTTTCGTCCTAAAACACAAAAAAAACACAAACCACGCATAATTTTGACATAAAAGACATAAAATACATGTTTTGGCTCGGTTATTATTGTAATTAAGTGGTAGAAAAGATGGGTGTTTACACACCTATCAAATACTATCCAAAGTTATCTCCTTGTCTTTTTACAACACATGACACATTTTCTTTCCTTGATCTTTCAGGCTCTAACATAAGCGTGTTCCCTTCTATATTAGAGTTGCTTTTGTCAACATGTGTGAATCGAACTTTCTGCATCATGTTCTGATATTTCATCTAGAACTATGTTGCATCGAGTTACTTCACATTGTGTGTATTGTATTCTCTTTGTCTAATCACGATCACTATAATTAACAGGAAAACCAACAATAAACACGGTCACTGTATTTACGTATTGCCTAAACATCAGTAGATAGTATGCATTTTAACATGATCATATACTTACATTCATTTTCATTGAACAACTTCTGATTCTCTTCAATCTCAGCCGATACATTGTGTTCATTTACATCAGGCGACTTTTGAAGCTTGCGAGTCTCATTCAATTATACGGCCAATTCCTTAATCTTCTCAAATTCATTCCCAACAAACGCCAATTTATCAGTCGAATTCCTTAGGCTAGAATAAGTAGTTGCCTGACACGTAACAGATGAGGGTATATACCCTCAAAAATGTATCCATTGGTATAAAGGGATGTTGAAGAGAATTATTAGACCACAAAGGAACAACTGTACAACTAATTCACTAAAACAACTGGTGTTTGAATATACATCAAACAACTTTAATCCTATAAGAAAAATGAAAAGATTGATCAGTGCAAGTGTTGATAAAATGTGGAACATCAATGAAGTATTGCTGCACAAAGGAGATATAGAGTGTTTAGAATAAGTAGAAAATGTAGTCTATAATCAAATAAAAGGTAAATGACATATCCGTAACAAAACAAATAACACATAACTCACCGGAGAAAAAGGTAAGTTAGTTTTATGTATCTCGTACTCTTTATGCCCTTTATCCAGAACAAAAAATACTAATGAGCATAAAACTAAAAAGAGCAACGGGCCAGGGAATCCAGATCTTGTATAGAAAACCACTTGGTTATACATACTGTATAAATTTTCCCACTTCGACAAAAAATATATATTTTGACTTCTGATGGGTTTCACAAGCTTTATCAAAATGGTCAAAAAAGATATGCAATTCGCCAGTTATCGAACATGAACCTTTTTGAGTGATCCTTATTACAACCAATAACATATGAAAATGAAGAGGAAAGAGCTCGTCTCTCGCCTATTATTGACCAGAAATACCCTTTTGCAACCAAATCCATTCATATTTGTTACCTAGCGATTGAATATTACATCACTAATACTTACTTACCTAAAGTAACCAGAAAGTCATTTTTACTAAAAAAGGAGATATCTAATGAAAGGGTAATATATCCAAAATACTTTAGAGGAAGAGGTATATGAGGAAATACAAAAGTGATTATTTGACTCATACAGAGTTATATGAAAATCAGCACATGTTATGTTTGTCCAAACATAAAAATAGCAGTGGTTTTAGCTGGCTCTCTATAAATACCTATATCAACCATTTATAAGCAATGTTTAGTGTAACTGGAACAACGGATAATATTCTGTATATAGCAAAAACCTTCCCGATACGATCAAATTCTATCGAATATTGTACTTAAGAAGGTGAGCCATCAACCACTTCAATAGCAGCATATTAATTCCAGTTTAATTCACTCAGTGATCTAATCCTTCTCACACACTCCTATCTTATCTCTTGAAACTGCTCTCAAGTCCACCAATATGTTCAGCGTAAAGGGACATCTACAGAATATATTTTTATAAGTTACACACAGAGGTACGAATCTTTTTGGTTTTTGGGCATATTTACTGGCACGAAATATAAAAATCAAATGTTAATTGCCCGTGTTGGCTAGAAAGTTTTACCCCATGTATGATAAGAATGCACCCATTGAGACTTTAGTGTTTCTGAGCCTTCTAATGACTGCTGGTTGTTATTATGAGAAATTAGCATAAACGTTGGCAGTGAGAAGTGAATTCATATCAATTATCTTGCCTCTTAAGTCACTGGGAGATGCACAAATATTTGAAACCGGTGCAAGCTGACTCACGTGATTTGTATTTTGACTTTGACCCTCTGGTTGTCTACTTTGCAAGGGCTTATGGTTGTCGAATATAAAATACATCCATTTAAGCAGAGTATTTTGTTGAAAATTAACACATAGATTGAAACAATGCCACGCAGGCAAGGCAAAAGCGGATTAAAGAGAGAAGAGTAAAATCATCATAGCACCTTGCTTCATCATTTCCAGTGCAATTCCTGTGAACAACAGTACACTTTAGTCTTTGATCCAACTTTCTGAAAAGAACCACATATATTAGATGCAATTGCATCCTTTTCACATTATTAAACTGCCAAATGCTACTGTGCAGCTAACAACCGACATGCTTACTTTCAATGTTTGACTTCTAGGTTTGTAACTGTTAGAAGAGCATAATCAATGTGTCCTTTCCAGGGGTGGGCGATCTGTTGCTAAATAAATAAAAATGAAATAAAGGAACGGATGTTATAAAATGAGTCCGTTTTAAGGTAACTTATATAGAAATAAGCCACGATATTCTGAGGAAATTAATGTACCTTTAAAGTTGAACCTACAAGGTCATTGTAGTTCCAATTTTTACCCGGTGTATGGGTTAGCTCATGTCGAGGGTCGGATGGGCCTCTTGGTTTGTCTCTGCAGAGTAGACAAAATTTAATAAGCTATAACTAATTAATCTTTTCAAGGCTATATTATGGGGGTGTTTGCGTAAGCTTGTGTGTTTCTAAAACTCCCAATCTAACGGATTATACTTGTTAGCTTATTTCCTTCCTGACAATGATATAAGCCTTTGGACATAAGCTTAACAGAATCCTTAAAAGTTCTTAGTAACTTTTCCAGCTTTAAATAAGCTATAAAGCACATAACTCAGTCTTTAGGTATAAGATCACTAAAGATTTGATCAACAAAAAAGAAAGGAAAACAATAAGAAAAAGTTGATACTTTAGTTATCTAGGGCGATAGAATGTCACCATCTATCACTTGCACACAGATCTACACATTGCAGGTTGTGAATCCTGCATTTTCGTTCAACAATCAAGCCCCTAATGTTGGACCAGCTGCACCCAAATAAATCAATATATATATAGAAAAAAACAGTTCACTACTTGACAGATATTTGTAGTAGAGTGAAGTTGACTAATTTCGGATTGGCAAAACATGAAATTCATCTTTATGACAGCTTTTGGAGTGCAGAAAGGAGTGACTTGACATCAGATATATGCAACCACCCTTTTTGCGGCAAGAAGGGTGTTTGGATCCTGCTGTAACAGCAGCCAAACACCCCTTCTGCACGAATGATACCGGATACAAAAATGACGCACGACAGTTTTGTAGCTTCCCTGAAAGAAGAAATACAACACTTAATCAGTAAAAGGGTTAAATTTCATTTATTTCCTTGTTAATATGCAGGGCATATTAATTGCCCAAATGTCACTACCTCTGGTGCGCCGCCTGTTCTATCAGTGATCAGACCGTGGTGGATTTACCAACACCTCTGTCACCCATGAGCATAACTAAACTAATGGGTAGTATAAGCTGATGTAAGGCCGATTTTCATTAATAACTACTACTAATAATAAAGTTTCAGTAGCTCTAACACAAAACATACATACTATACACAATAATTATAAAAATACATATATTGCAAAATACCTCCAAACATAAACTTTTTGATAGATTAGCTAATGGGTATTATATATAAGGTTGATTGTTAAGAATATAAAAAACAAAATTAGGGGGTTTTCGAAGATTAAAAATGATACACTCTGCAGGACTGATACACTCTACAGGGATGTCTACAACCTAAAAGAGTAAAAAAAATGATTGATTTCATACCTTTCAACGCTCAGCAATAAAAAATATCATCAAAATACCATGTGAAATAGGAACTCTTTTGAATGATCAGCTTACAAAATATAGTTAATGATCTGCCCATGAAGACGGCCTAGTCAATGATCTAATCAATAAATACATGTTTTACGCTCAGCAAGAGGATATTGAAGATCAAATCTAATAAAATAAGTTAGGGTAGTAGATCTTTTAATTGATTTTCAGAAAAAAGTCAATAGGATATGATGATGAATAGATTAAGATAAATAAGATGAAACATTAGATTTGAAGATCCATTATCATGGTTTTAAGAAAAGCATAAAACGTGTATTTATTGATTAGATACGATGGTGAATCAAAGATCAAATAAAATAAAAGAAGGTATTACTATTGATTGTGAATCAAAAGATCAAAGATAAAAAACCGAATGATTTTGTTTGTTTTTTGGATTAGGATTTACATCCCGTTATTTAGGGAAGAACGGATGGTGTGTGTTTTTTACCCTGTGGTTGTGGGGAAAAAATGAAAAAATAAAAGTGTATAGTATAATATATACCCACAGTTTGAAAACGTGAATTTAAACAAAACTGCGTTTTCCGAAAACGTGTTCCGGCCAAAAATTACGAAAATTAGGCAAGTGTTGAGATTTTTTAGGTAAATCTCAAATCCTATTGGTTTAAAGATGTGACCGGGATATGACTGGATTAAAAGGTGTGGTTTCAAATCATAATTATACCTATATATAATATATATATATATATATATATATATATATATCGGGGCTTTAAAAGTTGCTTTAAGGTTGGGGCAAAAGAGGAGTGTTAGCTAACACATGTAAGTGCTTAGGGTTTTCTTTATAGAAAGAATATGGTTGATTAGGTGGGCGTTTGGCTCATAGTTTGGGGTCTAAAAATGGGACTGTTTTGGGTAAAATATGAACGGGATAAGTTATGAACTTAACTAAGTTAAGGGCTTATTAGAGAGGGGTTAAGGGATGTTTATAGCATATTAATGAAGTTAATATGAGGGTATGGTTTAGATGTCCATCATAGATTGATGAGCAATTTTAGTTATTGGTTCATGTCTTGATGTTATGCATTTTATTTGTTTAGCTTTTTGTTAGCGCGCAGAATATTTAGAGAAGCTCAATCAGGTGAGTTCATAGTCCTATTTTCACTATGTTTTAAATTTTTTTTCAAGTATGGGATGGAGATGACACTTGTAAGGTTGTTAAATGTCTTAGTACTATGTTATTTAAAATGTTTTGATAATATGTTTTTCAAATATGTGGACTTAATGTGTTATTAGGTTATATGTTTGTTATATGTTCTATTATGTATACTCATATGCGTTCTGAGTACTTGAGTTCTGAGTACATGTGCATCGTTTTTTCGAAGACAATATATCTCGACGGGGATATGGTTCATCTTTATAGTTCATGAATATTAGTTGTGTGTAACATGAATATCACTTTATAGTCCATTGCTTAAACTTGTTTCCTTCAAGTTATTTACAGCAGATGTCAAGTTTTATTATGATGTTCTAGATAACTTAAACCTATGTTCTCACCAACTTTATGTTGACATATTTTAGTGTCATTTTCAAGTCACGTAGTTATGAAGGATGGCGTTAGAAGTGGCTAGAGTTTAGAGGCTGCTAGGACTGCATTAGGAGGAATCCCTTTCCTCTTAGTTGTTTTTTCATAGTTTGAATAAGTGATACATTTTAGACATCTATATGTTTGATGTTTGTTTATTTGTTTGTCGTTGATGAGAGGTAGGACTTTTACCTACTTACCTAGACTCCTGCATTGTTGAGATATTGTCATGACATTTGTGTCACCATTTATGATATTTCAGTTTCATTTAGTTCTCTCTATAAACACGCTATTGTTATGATGATATCCATACGTCGCACCCTATATTGCGCCATGGTGGGGTGTGATAGAATGTGATAAAGCCTCATTTATACATGTTTGTAATAATGCATTTGTCCTTGTTTGCTATGTAAATAAATAAATTATGTGTTGAATTGTTACTAATAATAAGTATTGTTTTGATTGTAGTGAAGGATTAAAATTATGAAGAAAAGAAGTAAAGGAATGGAAAGAAAAGGACTAAAGATTAAATTGTGCTGAAAAAGGGCCAATGTGCGGGGCACAAATGTATAGTGTGGCACACATTCTGATTTTACGAATTGCCAAAGTGCGGTGCACAAATGAAAAGTGCGGCGCACATTTGACTGCAGTTACACAATTTAAGTGCCATTATGCATGGAAATTATGGGGAAACCTTTGTCTTACTTCCAGGTGTTTTTGGCTACGAATTTTGTGCTATTTAAAGGACCCAAAGGCAGGCATAGAAGATATATTCCATCCTTCTACTCCATTCTTACAAGGGTTTTCATATAATCACAGATTTCCCAAATCCTTGATCATTGTTACTAGTAAAAGGTGAACCTTAGTTGGTTCATACTCATTGTTGCTGTAGCAAAGAACTCAGAACTTTGCTTGTTGATTGTAATAAGTTGGAACAAAACTTATAACCTTTTGGAGCAAGTGTTGCTTAACACTTTTGTTGGTATAATTCTCATTTCACTCATGTTATTCATTTCCTTTGATTTACATATTGTTGAGATGATTATTTTTACTGCTATTATGGAGTAGTTTATTGTGCAAATGGGTAGGGCTTAACAACCTTATGATTTGATAGAATTTTGTGGCTTTGCGAGGGCAAAGTACGACGCACAGTTAGATATGTGTAGTGCACTTTCCTCCTTGGTTCGTGATTATGAGTATGATTTAGATGCTTTTGTATTATATGCTATTATGTAATACCATTGTTATATGTTGGGTTTATTCATGATCAAGACTAGTACTGATGTGAATGGATAGATTTCTTGTCATCTAGTAAATGAATCTTGTTATTGAATTTTGTCGCGATTAGTGGAATAAAACATATAACAACTCTTACATAATCTTATATATTACTTTAGTTATTGAAATCAAGCATAAACCATTCTTAATGCTTTTGGGATGACATGATCTCTAGTTGGATTTTTGTTATATTAGTTAGATGTTACGTGTACGACTAGTAATCGGCATGTTGTCTTACATTATTTATGTGCTCATATTCATCATTGCTACCTATCTTTCATATGGTTGTGACCTTAACCAAACGCACCTTTTAAACCATTTGATAAGTATATCTTTAGAACTTGTGACACTCTAGATGTAACTTTTTTACATTCTATAACACCAATACCGTGGAACGAACTGGACATACCTTAACACTATGCTATACATGATAGGGTATACTTGCCCCTGTTTGTGTTTGTATTCAATTGTGTGGTAATATCTTGTAATAAAATTTAAGACTTGCAAACGAACATCAAGTTTTTAGCGCCGCAACCGGGGATTGATTTGTTATTAGTTTAAAACATTCTGAAATACTTGGTAAACATAAAATTTGTAAACACGCCGTACAGATTTCGAGCAATCTGAAAAAGTTTTTAACAAAACAGTATAGAATTGCGCCGCATATTTCTGTTGAATTTGCAAAAATGTTGGTAGAAACAATCTCAAAACACCACCAAAACCTTTTACTCTCAACACTTACTACTGAAAACATGAGAATTGCTTTGTGTGTACTTATGCTTTTTGAGCTTTTGTGTTTGTTCATATTACATCTAAAGAAAAACAAAAAATATTTGCTTTCAAAATTTTATTTTCTATTATATTTGATCTTTTGTAGAATAATTTGCTTTGGTATGTCTTGTTTGATATTTATCATGATTTGTGGTAATTTTTCTAAAATTTTAGCTATAGCAAAAATACTAAAAAATGAGAAAACAAACGAAAATGAAAAAATGGTTTTATCTTGCAAAATACTTATAGACGTATTGCTAAACTTGGTCATGATTTCTTAGTCTGACTATTTGTTAAGAAATTGCTATGAAAAATGTCTTATAACTTGGGTTGATTGGCTTACAAATTATGAAGTTGTGAAAAAAAGTTCTAATCGCAGAAAGTGCGCCACACATCTCAGTTGTGCGCCGATTTTTCTGTGTCACGCAAAAGTGCGCCGCACTTCTCAATTGTGCGCTGCACAACTGGAGAAACAGAAAAGTGAAGTTGCTTATAACACACTCAAATGGAGATATTCATTAAAATTAATGAGTTGCCTAAGAACTTTAGGGTATGAAATATTATTTGGATTTTATGGCACTAACATACTAATGTTTCTTTTGATGTGTTATTATTTTAAGATTGAGATGGATCCAAATACTAGCTTGGGTAGACTATGCTTAGGAGTGGATGAGCATATTAGTCTCAATGACAAAAATTGAATCGGAAGGAGAATGGACAGGTTCTGAATGTAAGAACTCAGCCGATAGTGGGGTCCAAAAGGTCTTAACTTTCTATCGTTTGGAAGAGTAGATACCTAGTGAAAAGTATTTGATGCCTTGCCATGTGGAAGGAAAATTTGCTTATGATGGGAAAGTAGATTTGGAATTGTAAAGAAGCTTGATTATTAATGAATCTGTAGTTGAGCTTGGCTTAACATACAAAACCATCGTAATGGAGACAAGGAGATAGATAAAAAGCTCATTGTCATGATTAAAGACGAATTGTTTTCGTTGAATTCTTTGTCAATTCGGAGGAGGATGATTGTGAACCGTGTGTAATATTTGGGAGATCTTTCCTAAAGCAAGCTAATGCACAATTTGACATCACTTGTGGCATAATTACTTTATGGCCAAAAGTTCATGAAAGCTTAGACATTGGAGAGATTGATGAAATACTTGATAACCTTAATTTTGATGATTTGGCACCTATTGAAACCATGGAAATTGATGCTCCTAGATTTGTTTGTAGCATGGGGAAAAACAAAAGAAACAAAGGCAAGAAACCCGCCCACGCTCACAAGTTAAACTATAATGGTGAAGGACCTTCACTCACCATTAACAAGCCTTTGACTAGAGAAGAACTATCAATGGAGGAATTACAAGAAGATATTGAAGAAAGAGTCATGTTGTTGAATATGCATCGACCTATCATTGAAACTTTGAAGAATAGTGATAAATATAAGATGATTGTTGATGGAGTTTTGCTTGACAAATTGAAAGTTGAAGATGGATTAACACCGGAGTATGAAGATGTGGCTATACAAATGCTTCGTGAGAACAAGGTAATGCTTGAGAAATAAGATCCGGGGTACTTTATCCTACCTATAAGGTTGGAGTGTAAAACTACTTATAATTCTTTGGTTGATACCGGTTCAAATGTTAATTTCATGCCATATGGAATCTTCAAAATGTTAGATGTTTGTTTAGTCAAACCAAGGTTTGATCGTATCAAAATGCTTGATCACTCCTACGCGGAAGGATTTGGACGTTTGCTTGGAGTTCTTTGCCAAGTTGGAACAACTACACTACTAGCCGATTTCATGCTTCTCGACATTCCTATTGATTGAGATATTTAAGTAGTGGTTGGAAGAAAAATTTTGCACACCAGTGGTGTAAACATAGATGTTGGAAAATCTGTTATGAATAGCTTCGATGGGTTTGTCCATAAAAACTATATGTGCTAAAGGTAAAGAAACATGATGATAGTGATGATAAAGACGATAATCACTACATCGTGAAAAGAGATGAGAACAGTATGCCGATTTATGGTCCACATTTGCAACCATGGACGGAACCAGAAGAACTTTTGGATGCATCACTAAGTGAAAGGAGCTACAATAACCCTGTAAAACCCCTGGTTTTAACTTTTGGACACGTCACCGACTTCATTCTTATTAATGTCATTCATCTTATGATATCTTTATCGACCACCATTGCAATACATCATTTCAAGACTTATTACGTACCAAAAATCATAATTTTTTTTATAAAATAGTAAAGTATTTTACTTTATTTTTTTAAATTACCTAGACTACACCATAACAAAAAAAATCATCACAACTATAAGACAACTTATAATTCTTTGGATACAATATAAACAAGTTTTTCCTCTTTTGGCAACCTAGAACTCACGACTTATATGTACACAAACAAATACTTACACTTAAATTTCAAATCTAACAAACTTTAGCATAAGATACTAATACTTACACAAACTAACTCTATACCTTATCACACCTTAAACTAGATACCCTAAACCTAGCTATTATCTTCCAAATCTAGATTAACTTCTTTCCCCTAACCAAACTCCATAAAACTTTTGAATAATACCATGTTGGATTGGATGCAAATCTTGCCTCTTATGACAAAATCTTGTACATGTACCTTATCCCCTAAACATGCCTCCTTGACCCCTCCTAAAGCTCCTAGATGCGGCAAACCAAAGGGGCAAGTTCAAGTGTACCATAGATTTTCATATCTAATAAATTCTCATATGATCATAATAAAGATCACATAATCTAACTTAGATTGTACCAAGATTCACCTTGATCTCCTTCTTTCCTCCTAACCGTGTATAACTACACTTCACAAACACAAACTGTTAGTGCAAACATTACGATGTTTAATCAAGATGATCCCTTCATGTTTTGGTGATGACAAACGTATAACTCGCAATACATAATGTAAAATGTGTAAGGTACTCGTAATCACTCAAGCATACTTATGTATACTTCTCTCGACACCTTGAAGATTACATTCGTCATGAAAGACAAGAAGGACGCGCGGTTCTCTTATAGAACACGCGGTTCCTTAGTGATATCGAACCGCGGGAAGATATAGAACCGCGGGCAGTCAAGCCGGTTTAGGCTTACTCAAGATTTCTGGAAGCTTCTAGAAGATGGAGGGAAACTAATAAATTCAAAATTCAAATTTTGAATTTGGGCTCCAAGAATATAAGGTGCATCCTTTTATCCAATGGGTAGTCCACGCTTTTATCCAATGGGTAGTCCACTCTTTTATCCATTGGGTAAAAAGGTGCTCTCCAAGGCAAGAGTTGGCTATAAATAGAAGACTATTCTCTTCCATTTTACTTGTACAAAAACACACAAAAACCTTCCAATATCCCATTCCTCATTTGCCTCATCAAGAGCAATGAGAAGAACACTTTCACCATTGTGAAGTGTTAGTGTCTAGAGTCATAACATGATGAAGATCTCTCTAGATCAAGTCATGATTATTGTCTTCCTACTATGTATATTTAGAAGATCCAAGTTGTGGGTACACTTGGATGTGTTTGTAAGGGTAGAATATCCAAGTGATGGGTATCCTTGGATTGGGTGTTAGTTGTGTAGATCCAAGTCTTGTTAGTACTTGGATATAGTGTTAGAGTTATAGATCTAAGTGTTGTGTGCTTAGATCTATATGGTTTATGTGTTTAGGCCATAAAACACAAGGTTTGTTATGTTGGGCCATAATACATAACTAGTGGGTAGATTAGGTTGTGTCTTGGTAGTTCTCACTAAACTCTAAAGTGATGTGGTTGTGTCTAGGTAGTTCACACTAAACTCTAATGTGATGTGGTTGTGTCTTGTGAGTTCTCACTAAACTTTAAAGTGATTAGTAGTTGTGTTGTGTGAAGTTCTCACTTAGCTTCAAAGTGAAGAGTCGTGAAGATTAGTTCTAGCTTTCGATTAGAACTCGACATCTAGCCTTGTGTCGTTAAATGGTGAAGTGGGCAACGTTGTGTAGATTGGTCCTACCTAAGATTAGGACTCGACATCTAGCTTAGTGTCGGAAATGTGTAAGCGACGTGTATGGTTTTCTCAGCCTTGAAAGGAGTTTTGTTGACTAGTGAAGTAACTCTCGAGTAAGGTGTACTCGAGGAGTGGAGTAGGGCGAAGAGGAGCTTCGTGACCGAACAACTATAAATCATCGTGTCGGTACTTTCCTTTACATTTATGTCTTCACTATTATAGATATATTTATATGTTGTGTGTTGTGTGCATCTCATAATCTAAACATCTAAGCTGCGGAAAAGCTAAGGCTTAGTACGTGGTGCTTCGTGTTTAGATTATGGTCAAGTGTACATCACTTAGTCTAAACATCCTAGTTACGGAAAAGCTTATGCTTAGTACGTTTGTGCTTAGTGTTTAGACTATTGCTTTGATTTGATGTGTTTGTGTGTTTACTTACTTGTAGTATTTATCTTTCAATCAAACACATCTCATATCTAGTCTAGCTTGATCGAGAATTTGATACAAAGGATTGTCAAAGTTTAACATGTATAAAAAGGTAAATTCACTGTCGGCGGTTCTCTAAATGGACCGGCGGTTCTTTATTGATAAAGAACCGCGAGTACACATAAGGAACCGCACACAGTGGATTAAGCCGAAATATTTTGAAAACTAACTAGAAACTATTCAACCCCCCTTCTAGTTTCTACAATTGGTATCAGAGCGAGGTTATTCATGATCTTTGAAGTATATTGTACTTTAAAGCTTGGATCGATCTTTGCTCTCTTTTTCAAAACAAATGGTTTTTAAAAAAAATGAAAACGGTTTTTAAAAATAGAGACGATCTTTGTATCAAATTGTTCATGAAGAGTGATTACTTATGAAATGTGTTTTGTTGTTTCATTCGCACAAGTTTTGGTGTTAAATAAACTTTGTATAATAGCTTGAATTAAATCTTTTCATGTTTGGAAGTATAAAAATCTTTTGTGTCATAATTAACTCTAAAATACGAGTTCTATGTGTCTAAAATGATTTTTTAGAGTCCTAAGTCCTTCCAAAAAGTTACCAAATGATTTTGGCCAAAAACTCATTTTTTGTCCTCTAATCGCGGTTCTTTATTGTTCCCCGTGGATCCTTATCAATAAGGAACCGCAGTCAGTCTGACTCAGATTTTTGCAAACTTTGAAAAATCATATAAAATCAACCGTAAGTCCGTAGAAGTCGTGCCACCCGTCATTTCGAACGTAATTGAATTTTCTATCAAGGAAACATGCTTCCAAAACTTTATTCAAACTTTAAAATTTAAATGTTTTATAAGTTATATACTTTGTCCAAAGTATTGAGTCTCGGTTTGTCGTAATACTTGTGTTTTACTCTTTTCTATTAAGTTGGACATCTCTTGGTGATATATCTTTGAAAATTGATATATTTACAAAGTGTTAAACTTAATTAAATTTTAAATGGGTCAAAGACTATTTTCAAATAAAATCAAGCTATGAATACTTTGTTGTATCTAACGCTCAAAACATGGACGAATGCTTTTATGTGTTAAGATAATTGTTTGTGTGTGTTTCCTTGTGTGTTATTATTATATATAGACATTATAAAGTGTTCCTTGCTATTTGTAGTAGTATTGCTTATATGTCTAGTCTCTTGTGTCTTGATTGGTATTTGTTAGTATCTAGTGTTTCCTAATTAGGATGTATGCTAGATTTCTTGCATTTTAGTTGCAACATTATGTGTGCATTGCATATAGGATTAACATCTCCTGGTTTACAAATGTTACATAAACATTTTGTACACCTTGGCATGTTCTTTAACACTTTTAGGTTTGAAATCTTTGGGAGCTTGTCAAATCTATTGATTTGGGTCGTCTTACTCGATCATGGTGTTATTAGTTCAAGTAGATAAATTTCTCACTATAAAACATGAAACACCCTTTGAAAATCTTAGCTATTTTATCTTAAAAGAGTGTTTGTGGGAATCAAGAAAGATTTCGATTAAATATCAATGCATTATTCAAACTATGATTGGTATCATTATCGAATCTAATTGACATGTTTTATAGTGTAGACATGAATGTGGTTTATTAATAATATACATCGGATCATAACTCACACTTGTGTTGATGGTGTTGTATTGAATCTACTTGTTCAAATTGTTAGACATATTTGTTTAATAATTACTTATAATGCACAATAGAGTCAGTTTGATAACTTGGATGTTTCATCCGAAATACTCAAGTAATTTACATTGCTATGCAATGTATAAATGTGTCATTTCCGAAAGACCAATCAAGAGTGTTCCTTTGGTTTGTGTAAACTTTGTTTATACACTTCAAAGTTATTAGCCTCAAGTTCTATTAAGGTAAATAACCTTAACTAGACTTGTTTGACAAGATATGCAATGGTTCATTCTTAACCCTCATTAGGTCATACATTGTGTCGCCATGCAAGTTTCATCCTTGCTAAACTTTATTAGGCAAATGTTGGAATTACATTTTGTCTAACTTGAGAATGACTACTAGAGAATTTATGCACTAGGATATTAATTTGACCTAACGGTTGAATTACTTCCATGTGGGAAGTTGAGTTGGTGTATAACTCGTAAAAATGGTCGTGTTTAGCCTTAATTGGGCACCTCTAGTGATAGTCTCATACTCATTCTCTAAATTGGCTAAATGGCTCTTCCTATATATGACTAATGATAGTTTACTTTGATGAACTTTTTATGTCATTAGGAGTCTTTTTATTTTGTAGCCATTAGGTTTTTCTTAGCTTTCCTCTTACGTGCTAATTGAACCTATGTGTCTTTCCTTTGTGTATGCTCTAGGTTTTATTGCTCTTAAGCATGACTTTAAGATAAGTTAGACTAGAACATTAGGATTTACTGAATTGGAAAATCCTCTTTCACCACCTAAACCTAGCCTCTGTAGGCGGTTCTTTAAATTGAACGTGGATCCATATCAATATGGAACCGCCGGTGGAGATAAAGAACCACAGGCAGAAGCTCTCAAATTCGGGTTTTCTGAAACTTCCCAATTGTTCCAACACCATTTTGAATCTTTGTTTCAAACCTTTGATCACTCCCAAAATATCTTGGGCTTTCCCTTTTTAACCCTTTACTAGTTTGGATCATCCCCTCACCCTTTTAACCCCTCCTTGTTAGCCTTGTTCTTCACACCTCAAACCATTCATCCTTACCCCTTAAACCACCCATTACTACCATGGTTTCTACAAGAACCTCTAGTTCATCCAAAACCTCCTCTTCATAGATGCACCTCAAAATTAAGATTAAGTTACCTAAACTTAACTCTTCACCCTTTCACACACCCAAGAATGAGATTGTTCCAATTCTCATCTCTTCATCACCCTTATCACCTCTTGCTCCATGCAAGACTACCTCAACACATAGTACCAACCATTCTCATGGTTCTACCTCCTCTTCATTCCAATCTAGAATGAATGAGCTAACCTTACCTTTCACTCCAAGTACTCTCTTGGATGTGACTACCCAACCTCAACCCATCCAAAGCATTCCCATTGTAAATGACTTTGTTGAACCATTGGTGACTTCACCTTTCACCCCACCAAATTCCGCCACCACCCTTGTCTTTCATTTAAGCATGTGGATTGCTTATTGCTAAGACATCTAATTTAAGCAAATCTTAAGATTCTAGTGTAACTAAGATTAGAATTATGCTTAAGTTTTAGTTTTTTTTATACATCTTTGTATGATCTTTGTTCTCTTATATTTCCTTTCATGTTTTTCAACATGATTTTTCTTTGAGTCTTGGATCTTGTTGTTATTATGTTTCTTTCTTTTCTCTTATTTGGAGTCCTTTTCTTAAACTAATAAGAATTAGGAATCTTCTTGGAGATTTAGATTACATGTAGCTTGATTTGTGACATCTAGATAGATGACTTGCTTGTATGCTACTTGCTTATATATCTTCTTGCTTATCCGTATGCTATATGCTTAATTGATTATTTAATGAATGCATGCTTATTATAAAGGTTTTGTCTTTGTCAAGCAATTCCGATATAATATCTCTTAGATGTTTCTAACTCATGCATGTCCTTAATTGCTACGTGCCAACATGTTTTACTTAGTCTTCTCTTTTTAATTAATCATGTTTCTTGCATGCCATATGTGTTAATTGCGCACCTTCTCTACATTGGTTTATTGTAGACTTAATTTGGCATTGCATGAATTATCCTATGTGCTTACTTGATTATGTGTTAGATTTTGTACTAACTCTTCATGTCTTCTTGAGCTTCTTTTGAGTTTCTTCTCTCATTTTATTTCGAGATTTCACTATCTCCTTCTAAGGTATAGTATTCATGAATCAATTTGTGAAGTTATCCTTAACTTCTTTGATTGAGTTTCTCTTGGTTTATTTTAATCATGCCTCTCTAAGTTGAGTCTCTCTCTTCTATCTTTCTAAACTAAGTTGAGTCGAGCCTCACCCTTTCCTCATCATGTAATTGTTCTTTGAACATTCACAATGATTGAGAAGAGCTACGAAACTTTGAGCATCTAGTTTATCGTATGCTAAACACTATCCATCTTGGTCTTTCTATTCTTTGGCTTATTTGATCTCTTTATCTATATCATTGAGTCTTCTTTTTTGTGTCGACATTCATAAGCATCCTTGCCAATAATGTCTTTTGTTTTATATTTTTTGTTCTTCTCGTTTTTGAGAGTCGATTGAGGTTAGAATTTACAATTGGATTGGGTGATTCCAACAATTCTAAGTTTTTAACCTTTTGAGAGGATTTTGGTCAAATCTTGAATTTTCTTGGGTGATTCCATAAATTCTAAGCTTTTAGCCCTTTGACATATTATCATTACAATTAGTATGGATGTTTCTTCTCTACCTCTATTCCAACAATTGTGAATTGATCTTGTCAAGATCCTCTCCTTTGACTTGTTTTTTGGATTGATAGAATCGCGTGCACACTTCTTTCTTCAATGCTTGTCATTGTTTGTGCAAACGACTTGTTTATCATCCTCATTTTTCTTTTCATCATAGTCCTTCCTTCTCTCTTTTCGACTATGTGGAATTGTTTTTATTGTCCATATCATACTCTCTTTAGTTTGGTATTTTTGCCATGATATTAAAGTAGAGTATGTCCTCTCGACAATATTTTTTTTTTGACATTGCTATATATATATGCTCTTGTTCACTAACTTTGTTTTGTAGGACATCTAACCCTTCTTTGTAGCTTGTCACTTTTCTTGCTTTGTTGGTGCCTCAAGCAAGGGGGAGCATTTTCAAGAGTTCAACTCATTACATTTGCCATCGTTCACTCACTTAAATTGCATTCATGGAACATCTTGCAAGTAATGAATTATGGGATCTCGAAGACATGGAGGTGGTTAAACTATGGTGATTGAAGACTTCACTAGGATGACGCAAGCTCAATATCTTTGGATGATGGAATTACGGTTCGGATTCTCGCCTCTCAACCGAATATCTTTTGGATGCAAGCTATCTCAAAGTTGATTCTTCTCTTCTACAAACGACGACCACCTTTGGATGCGTGATCTTCCTCAAATGATATGGATTCTACTCTTCCTCAAATGACGACTACCTTTTTGATTCGACAAAAGGGGGAGAAGGAAGTGTAAACGAGTACGTTTCACATTTTACTATGCGTTACGGTTTACTTGTTTGTCATCATTAAAAAGGGGGAGATTGTTAGTGCAAACATTACGATGTTTAATCAAGATGATCCCTTCATGTTTTGGTGATGACAAACGTATAACTCGCAATACATAATGTAAAATGTGTAAGGTACTCGTAATCACTCAAGCATACTTATGTATACTTCTCTCGACACCTTGAAGATTACATTCATCATGAAAGACAAGAAGGACGCGCGGTTCTCTTATAGAACACGTGGTTCCTTAGTGATATCGAATCGCAGGAAGATATAGAACCGCGGGCAGTCAAGCCGGTTTAGGCTTACTCAAGATTTCTGGAAGCTTCTAGAAGATGGAGGGAAACTAATAAATTCAAAATTCAAATTTTGAATTTGGGCTCCAAGAATATAATGTGCATTCTTTTATCCAATGGGTAGTCCACTCTTTAATCCAATGGGTAGTCCACTCTTTTATCCATTGGGTAAAAAGGTGCTCTCCAAGGCAAGAGTTGGCTATAAATAAAAGACTATTCTCTTCCATTTTACTTGCACAAAAACCTTCCAATATCCAATTCCTCATTTGCCTCATCAAGAGCAATGAGAAGAACACTTTCACCATTGTGAAGTGTTAGTGTCTAGAGTCATAACATGATGAAGATCTCTCTAGATCAAGTCATGATTATTGTCTTCCTACTATGTATATGTAGAAGATCCAAGTTGTGGGTACACTAGGATGTGTTTGTAAGGGTAGAATATCCAAGTGATGGGTATCCTTGGATTAGGTGTTAGTTGTGTAGATCCAAGTCTTGTTAGTACTTGGATATAGTGTTAGAGTTATAGATCTAAGTGTTGTGTGCTTAGATCTATATGGTTTATGTGTTTAGGCCATAAAACACAAGGTTTGTTATGTTGGGCCATAAAACATAACTAGTGGGTAGATTAGGTTGTGTCTTAGTAGTTCTCACTAAACTCTAAAGTGATGTGGTTGTGTCTAGGTAGTTCTCACTAAACTCTAAAGTGATGTGGTTGTGTCTTGTGAGTTCTCACTAAACTTTAAAGTGATTAGTAGTTGTGTTGTGTGAAGTTCTCACTTAGCTTCAAAGTGAAGAGTCGTGAAGATTGGTTCTAGCTTTCGATTAGAACTCGACATCTAGCCTTGTGTCGTTAAATGGTGAAGTGGGCAACGTTGTGTAGATTGGTCCTACCTAAGATTAGGACTCGACATCTAGCTTAGTGTCGGAAATGTGTAAGCGACGTGTATGGTTTTCTCTGCCTTGAAAGGAGTTTTGTTGACTAGTGAAGTAACTCTCGAGTAAGGTGTACTCGAGGAGTGGAGTAGGGCGAAGAGGAGCTTCGTGACCGAACCACTATAAATCATCGTGTCGGTACTTTCCTTTACATTTATGTCTTCACTATTATAGATATATTTATATGTTGTGTGTTGTGTGCATCTCATAATCTAAACATCTAAGTTGCGGAAAAGCTAAGGCTTAGTACGTGTGTGCTTCGTGTTTAGATTATGGTCAAGTGTACATCACTTAGTCTAAACATCCTAGTTGCGGAAAAGCTTATGCTTAGTACGTGTGTGCTTAGTGTTTAGACTATTGCTTGATGTACTCTTGATTTGATGTGTTTGTGTGTTTACTTACTTGTAGTATTTATATTTCAATCAAACACATCTCATATCTAGTCTAGCTTGATCGAGAATTTGATACAAAGGATTTTCAAATTTTAACATGTAACAAAAGGTTAAATTCACTGTCGGCGGTTCTCTAAATGGACCGACGGTTCTTTATTGATAAAGAACCGCGGCTACAACATAAGGAACCGCACATAGTGGATTAAGCCGAAATGTTTTGAAAACTAACTAGAAAACTATTCAACCCCCCTTCTAGTTTCTACAATTGGTATCAGAGCGAGGTTATTGAACCTCAAAATATCTAGCCTCAGATCGATTTCTAAGTCGCTCAAATGATGAATACAAACCTGTCAAGAACATGTTTTTATAGTTAAACAAACCTCCTGATATAGTACACAGCCCATGTGAAACGCACCCTCGAAAGTATCGTAGACGTGAAACCTGAATACCTTCACTTAGTTTACACCATAGGATATAGCGTGACTGAAAACTAGAGCCTACGAAGTTGATTTGATATCTCTAAAATCGAAATGAAAACAGGTACCCTAGTAGCACAAACCTTCTGATATAATTCATCACCATTGGGAAACGCACACTTAAAACACGAGCTGGACAAAAACATGAATACTAGTTCTTGTCTTATCCCTTAAATAGTAACGTTACCAAAGTTGAACAAAAACAGAGCACGTTTGCTATGCTAAACAAATATATCATAAGCGTTATTTTATGTGTAACACTAGCCCGAACAACCACTTTTAGAGCCCGTTTAGACCTAGTAGGACCTCGTGTATGGATCAGGTTATGGGGGCATTTCGTAGAACACCTAGCCAGCTTTCTGTAGGCTCTTGAATCACCCGTAACGGAGCTATAACGAAGCGGAAAACTGAATTAGAAAATCTGCGTTTGAACACTAAAAGCTGTCAGCACTTATATAAAAAGCTGACAGCATTTACAAGTATGCTGACCATTAGACTTTAGCCTCGTTTTTGAGCATGTTAGAGTCAGATCTGGACCTCGACACCAACTAGGATATTGTAGATCTCGTGGCTACCTTTCCGTAGACACCAAGAACACTAAAAACGGATCAATACGAATAAGTTACGGCCCTTTGAAAATCTGTCTCGCACACTTTAAAAAGCTGATGAAAACAATGAGTTCTGACCCGCTGACTCTAAGCTCATTTTTACCCATTTTAAAGCCGTTTTCATGCAAAACTTAAAGAACGAAACTTTTAGGCTGTAACACCCCCAAATTTATACAACTCAATACAGCGGAAGACTCGTTGGTGTTACGGGATAGCACATTACTCACATCATAGACAACGCATAAAATCGCGTCGTTTAATAATAAAAGCATTTCCATTCATAAATATCAAAGTTACATCGGTCCCAAGTCATATTATTTCATACAAAGTTTTACAAAGTATTTGAATGGAAAATATTGTTTATGTGCGGGCCATGAATTCTTGTCGTCTTCCCGAGAATTACCTTCAAGTACATGAGACAAAACATGTTAAAAGAAAAGGTCAGAGATAACGCCGAGTGAATTCATAGAGTTTAATAAAATCCATCAATATAACTTTGGTATAAAATTATTACCAAAAATCATTTTTGTACAAATCATTGTAATAGGCCATAAAATAGCCAAAATCATTTTATACAAATCTTTATCAAAATCATAATATAGGCATTTGCCTTAAAAATCATTATACGAGCCAATGTCGTAAAAACAATCATACAATACGTCTTATAACGTTGTATGAAAATAAAAACCGTTATATGAATATGGTTATGTAAATCAAAACACGAACATAATATCAATAGTATGACCCTGTATTGCTAGTCAGGCAATACATCGTAATTCGGAGCGTCTAGTAGTATTTCGTTAGTTTTGGATTATTATAAGCCGCATGACATTGTTACCTTACTAAACCAACAACGGGTAGCTAACCCGATACTCAATTTGCCCATCTAAAGTAGCGTGTCGTCACAAAGGTCACGCTATGGAAATCTTCTCATACATAAATTCGCTTACCAATCAATGTGGCACGACGGGGATCAACCGTCAAGGCGCGAACTGGGGTGATCGTCCCCAAATAGTACTATTATATGCACAAGCGTCTACCAAATCTCGGTAGTTCACAATTCATGCTAATGGGACTTTCAGTGACATAACCTAACTTTAATAATCCATTTAATTTCATCTATCGGGTCCTTTAATCATTTATCGGGTCATACAATCGGGTCATTCAATCATTCGAGTCCAAAATCAATAAACAAACAATCGGGACAAATGGTGTCCTATTTAATAAAAACTAACATGTTATCTCCCTCGCGGGTTTATAAAACATTTATAAAAATATTTAAAAGAGTGCGAGGCTATGAACTCACGTTGATGTGGGAAGGCGGGTGATCGGCAATTCGGACGTACGGTACGTGCTTCAATCACGGAAACCTAGACAAATAATACTCGTCTTAGACTCATGTCCAATGACTTTATAAAAATAACAATTATGTATACATATGATGATTTTATATATATGATGATCATGTGGGTTTACATATTCTCATTCACTCATTTTAGTGTTATGTGTCGATAACTTTTATACTAGTTTTCTAGTTTTACCTGTTTACGTGTTTTAGGTCCAATAAGCCTATTATAAGTTTATTAACTTGTATTAATCCATTTCATACTTATATTATCAGTATCTACACTTTATAAGTTGGGCCTAATTGGGTTAAGTCCAATAAATAAGTTTATAAGTGTTTTAGTCCATTTCGTTGTTTTATTAGTCCGATAACGTTAATTTAGTCCGTTAATATCCATATGTTATATAGTTCGGGTTTTATCGGTTTTTACTTGTTATATATGTTTATATATCAGTAAACGAGTTTTATAAAAGTTTACATTAGACGGGTCCAACTGTCTTAGTTTTATTTAACAAAAACGTTAATTTCACGGTAATAGCCGAAAAAGTCGTAAAAATCATGTTTATAGTTTTATAACTTATAAAACATAACAAGTTACCATTTTTAATAAAATGTCCACTTATTTACCATTGTAAATATTTATATAAATGTATTATATAAGTTAGTGGGTTTTAATTTATATTTTATACTATTAAATTTTGAGTGCTCATATAATAGTATTATACTTTAATTTCCAAAATCTGATTTTTATCTTCACTTTCACCCAAACGGCCATATCTAGAGTTCTATTTGGAGATAGAAGCTCAAATTTTTATCACATAAGATACATGATATGTGCTCCATTTAACTCTTCTATAGCTACTGTTGAATCATCATCTAAGTATTTTCTAAAAATCGTCCAAAACAGTGAACTCAGATTTGTATCTTAAACTTGTTTTGATCATATCTTACTCATGACAATGATTCCATTGCATGGCCAACTCTCACATGTGTACAAGACCCATAGATTACTGTAAATCTATTAATCTATGCCATTTTTATCAGTTCACCACTTGATTCTTTACTGTTTTATACAGCCAACATATTTAAACAAGATTTTAGCCTTGTTTCTTATAATTTTTCACCTTTTTAAGCATGTTTATCAACACCAAATCCCCACACAACAGTTTTAATCATCATTCATCATCATATACATATACATAAATAAAATTAATACAAGATTACATAATCAAAAATAACAAGAAGATGAGGAGGACAATCTTTATACCACCAAGTTGATGTAGGTTGTGATTTGGGCATGGATTTTGATGGAGAAACTTGTGGATAACCATGACCATCTTCAAGACCACCATGCTTCATGAACTCCTTGTGGAAAATCAGCCCCAAGACACCATGAAAACTCCTCCATGGATGTTATAATCACCACCATTAAGAGAGCTTCAAGAGGACTTCAACATATGTAGAAATAACATGAGGTTTATGGTTAAATTTGATCAAAAGTGGTGTTTGATGATGATGGTGGGACGGAAATCAAGGGAGAGTGAGAGAGTTTTGAGAGTGGTTTTGCATGAGATAAATGAGAAATGTGGGTTGTGTTAGTGGTTTTGTGTTGTGAGTGGAAAGTGTAGCTTCATTGTGAAGCTAAGACAAGTGTAAGCTTTTTGCTTAAGTTTTGACACATCAAGTGTGTTAGTTGCTTAATGTTGGCCGGTTTTGGGGTGGGACAAGTGTCCCACTTGTCTCATCCCCAATTATTTACGGGTACTCCTCGATTCTAGTTTCCTCGATTTGCGTACCCTCAGGTCGTTTTACGAAAAACGTTTTTATAAATTATGAATCAACGTCACAAAATGAATCCAATAAAAATTGTCTCATCAAAAACGGAGTTCGAAAACGTAAATACGTAATCCTAGGGTTTCCGGTTTAGTCGTAAAGGACGTTAAAATAAAATCATAAGTCCTAATCTCTTCTCGTAAATTTGTGAGTTTATGAACCAACACAAAATTTAAAACTCCAAAATAATATTCATGGACAAATTTATTTTCTGAAATGTCTGACTGCCACCAAAGACGGTGTATGTAAACGTAAGCACGTAATGTTGAATCCTCCGGTTTTGACGTAGTCGATGCTACTTCAAGACGTAAATCCAAATTTCTTCCCAAAAATAAGTGAGTTCATATAATAACATTAAAATAATATTTTCAATTAAATATTAAGAATAAAATATCAATCATAAATTGACGGATTGTCACAGCATTTACCCCTAAGCAGGATCTTTGTCCTCAAAGATCATCTTACTACTCGCTTCTTATAGAGTTAAAGCCATGTGGGTATTTCCTCCACATTCGGTCTTTTCTCACAAGTGTAATTCATTACAATACGCGAGTTTCATTAAACATAACTACGGGAATAAGATCAGACATAATGTTGACTTACTTTCTCTATCCATGATGTTCACGGGTTTTTGATGAATGCAACTTTTCACCGATCTAAACTTTATTAAGAAGAATTCAGATTTTTACTTGATAGATATTCCATCAAGTTCGATTTACGAAACATAATTCACGCAGTTCTTGAAGTCCTAGGGTAGATCCAACTTATATGCCTTTCAATCCCAACTTTTACATCATCTCAATGGTCCCATACCACGGGGACTTATATCCCATGATTTGTCAGATCATGAATTCATTTTTCCAAAGTTAAAAATTGTGGCATAACTTCTCTACCCATTTGGCACTTCAAGATCTACATTTCATATTCACATAACCTCTTACCCACTACCGGCAGTCAATGATCAGATCCTAATTTCAACAATCATTTCAGATCTCGCGGGTCTGGTATCTCGTAAGGTTAGGTTCGCCATCATAAGAAACCTTAAACCTAAAAGACATGTCCAACTCACAATGGGTGTATGTCGGGTGTCTTCATCTCAACTCTTGCTTACAGATGCTCTAATATAGATCCTAACAAGATTAGATCTCGATCCTAATACGATAATTATCAATGATAATCTCTCCAAAAGAAAACGATTATACGGTCTATTACCAAAGGTCAATCATTCAAACATAAAACAGAACTTATATTACTTTGTATCGTTACTTTACCTCGTCCCTTCGATTTGGGGTGGTATATAGTACTCTCATCAAGGTTCGTTCTCAATGATTTCTGAGAAAATCTCTAGAAATTCGATGCGAAGCGAGGATCTTGATAAAGATGTTCGATACAGGCACACTATGTTTACATAACTCTTTTGCATTTATCATTAACGGGAATGATATTAGCAGATTTGGTCAGTCGGTCGACGATGACCCAAATCGAATCAAATTCAGATGATGACCTTTGCAATAGCTAGACGTTTACTAATGTATGAGGCGATGTCTGCCTTCATAATTGCCATCAGTACAACTTCTTCAGACAAAGATATTTTTAGTCATCAATGACATAAATATAATACTTATACTTACAAATTCCAACATAACTATATCTCACGATCTCCATATTTAGGCAACCACAAGTGGCCTTTTATACATTTAACGCTATCGGCTTCTCAACTCTAATGGTTCACACTAGCCGTGAAACCTTTCACTATTTATATTATCCTTTTCACAAACATCGTCTATTTTACATTGTTCAACAATTTATTTTGCACCTTCATTATTAAGGAACATGTCCAAATTGGTTCTTTATCTTTTATACATAACGTGTCAGTAATTACGTTCACTTTCCTGATGAAATAGTTATCATGTCCGTATTTATTCAAAAATTATTTCTTCACATTTTCTCTGTTTTAGTTTCGTCTCATCTATCATTTTTATCAGTTTTTCTCAATCCAACGTTTTAAGCGTCGATAAGTATTACAAGTAATTAAAGGTTAGATATTTAAATTTTTATGAAATGTAAACGTAAAATTTTAAATTTCCTAGTTCGACCAATTATATAAAATGTTCAAAATAAATTTGAATTTAATTAACAAGATTTTTGGTTGATTTATCGAAAATAATTAATGAGACTCGTAAATGTTCGAAAAACCTTTGTTTATACTTTGGTCAAAGTTTTCTTAGTTGAAAAGCAAAAATTGTCGTTTTAAGTTTTCAGGTTATGGTATAAATGGTTTTACTCAATCCTTCTTAAGTTATCTTGAGGTATACACAAACATTTACCCATAAACAGAAGTTTAGTTAAATGTTTTGGTTATAAGGGAATAATCCCTCAAAAGTTCTTTGTTAAAACATTTGTTAAAACATTTGTCAAAACATATTTCCACTTTCTTTTTAGTATAACTCAAAGTTTTAAATGACTTCTAAATTTTGAAGAGTCAATTTATTTTCCATTATCTATTAAGCACACTGTTAAATCATGTAAAGGATCAAGTCTTTAATTACATGTTAATTATTTATGGTACATGTTTTCATTGTTCGGACAACTTCGGGCAGTCTATAAATAATTATTAACTCATTCTTATTATTATAAACAAACAGATGGTTCTTAATGATCACAAGCATGAATTTATCAAATTACAGCCTACACACGTGATTCACCAAATTTATGAATGCTACATGTGCATCGGTCAATCCAAACGACATCACGTGAAACTCATAATGTTTATCACAAGTTCTGGATGTAATGATTGGAATAGATAATATTTTCGTAGATGCGAAGTTGATGATAACCATGCCATGGATCAAATCTTTAAAACATACACTAGAACCTTGTAAATGATCGAACAAATCCATTTCGAGTTATGGATATCGCTTTCGATTGTCAATTTACTCAGTCCACAGTAATCCATAAATATAAGGAATGATAACACCATAGCTCTTCAGGATGACATGCTTGGTATAATAAAATCTTTCTCCGACAACTCTCTCAGTTGTACGGTAATTCCTTTAATTTAGATGGTGCTGACGTATAGTGCACAAGCCACAGGTGCAACACCGGGAATATAATCAATACCAATTTCTACTTGCGTTAATGCCGAAAGTCTAGGTAATTCATCAACAAATACTTACTAAAGTTTCAGATAACATAAACATCTTTTAATAAATTCATATTAGGTTCTTCTAGATTATAATATCTATAACTAATTCACAACCGTTCACGGTATACTTTCAAGTCTAAATGCAGGATATGGTCATCCATCAAGAATTATTTAGATCACTTTTGATAATCAACATCTTATCATTTAGGGGAATTCAATTCGAGTTCCCATTAATTAAGACAATGTCGTCATGTTATAATCAATCAATCCATTCTACTGGCACTATCAACTTTTCAGTTTTTATTGTCGTCGATAAGATGTGATCTTCTCAAAAGACTAATAATAACTCATAATCCTTCACAATTTCAAGGATATCTGGAGACACAATTATTATTAAAAGAGTAAGGTCAACGCATAATCTACGCGAGAGAATTTCAAATCAGATACAGACGAAAAAATTTAACGAATATGAATATATCCCATGTTTTCATGATTCGAGTACGCATTCGAAAGCTCCTCGGATCGTTACCCAGGTCATTTAAATGAAATCAAGTCATAAGAAATGATAAGAATGTCAATACATCCAGTCGGGTAT
Organism: Glebionis coronaria; assembly: GCA_025667525.1. NCBI lineage: Eukaryota > Viridiplantae > Streptophyta > Magnoliopsida > Asterales > Asteraceae > Glebionis > Glebionis coronaria. The sequence goes on from JANFOE010001096.1 coordinate 256,441, forward strand.
CAACACTCGGTAATCAAATACTTTTCCAAAGAATCTCACTACGGGAGAATTGGACAAGAAAGAATTGTCAATCGTCAAATAAGACATTTTCCACAGATGAGTAAATTCGACTCAGAAGAATAGATGCTACAGGCACATATGTTGGTGTCCCTAACACTATGTCCCTATTTTTCACTTCTTGCAGATCTTATAAAATTTAATCTTTCACAATCTTCAAAGAAAATGGAGTGTTTATTCATTAGTATTATGGTGACTACTAATCAGCCTTGCATGGTCCATTCCAAATTGTATGTAGGCGCGCAACTATATACAATTTCAAGATTAACGATACAATACTCAGTTCGTCAAAATTTTATTATCATGTTTATAATAAAAACACTTTCATGCTTAATTCTTATATAAGAATCAAGAATAAATTTACAAAGATTTTCCTTATTATGAAAACAATTGAGTTTTCCAAGTTGTTTCATAAACAACTTCATTTCAATAACAATCACTTATAAATCTCACTATGAATAATCCTTATAGTGATGAAAATTTAATTTTTCTCAAGGCATACGGTTTTATCTTATAAAAACAATGAGTGATCTGCAAAAGAGTGATGAAAAGTTGTTCACCAAGAATTAACTACAATATGATAGGAAATGTGCTTAGCCAATTAATCATGAGGTTCATGATCTTGATGGCGCTCAAAAAGAATAATCCACAACGTAACTCAATTCGAGATGAGTACTTGTTCAATGATTGCATCACTAATGCGATCATTAGGATGAAGTAATAAAAGATAGATAACATCGATACATGTAGGATTTAGCAATCAAAGGTAGTCTTTTCATTAATCACAAACAAGTTAAAATTGTACCGTAACACATTACGTGTCACTATGTCATACAATTCCAAGAACTCATCCTACCAACTGATATCTCAGTTAAGTTAGGGACTTTTAAAAGATACCATAATGAATACTAATCTACAAGAGTCATTAGGTGTTCCACATGTCCCAGAAGATCCATCGGTCTCAATTCAGAAGAAGATTTCTTCAATTTATTTCTTGGACATTGGGCATCCTCGTTAGTGGACAATGGCCTAGGAACAACACTTATCACAAACTAACAATCAATTAAAACCTTATAATTCAATCACAAAACTTAACGATTTCCTCTTAACAATCTCATATTCCATACAGGTTAAGTTTCACTTTTATTCAAGTTTTAACCAATTTTATACTCAATTCGATATCCTACCTCATTTTCCAATAGTTTCAACCTTATTCATAAATCTTTAAAGGCCAATAAAAGCTTGATATGATCAACACTTAATTTCCAATCCTATAGCTCTTACAACAACAATTATCAAATGAGTCACTAGTATGAGATGACTCATACATTCAATTAGATTTCTCGGAAAGGTATTAGTGGCATGAGGCTTTTGGGTAATGGTTCCAATGACAGCCTCAAGTGCAACATTCACCCTTTCGATTTCAATTTAAGAAGATGACAACGAATCAGATGACATCTTTCTAGGTGGTAATGTTTTGTCAAACTCTACTCTTATAAGGAAAGATCGTCATGACATCGATATCAGATTTAATCTCGTCAATTCTTTTCAATATCACAATCAACTAATATCTACATTTCTACGAATATCAACCAATTGCTGGGATCATAAATATCCACAACTTGGTTTAGATCTAGGATAGCTAGAATTCCTACGAGAATAGCTTCGATTAATTTACTAGGGGATTTAGGGTTACTTGTGACAATCGACGTCGTATAAATACCTCGTATAAAAATCAAAATAATCATAAAACAATCATGTAATAAAATTACATCATATATATATATATATATATATATATATATATATATATATATATATATATATAATCCAAGTTATATATATATATATATATATTAAAATAACACTTCTCAGTCTGGCCTTGTCGGTAACTCGAGAATTCTTCGGCACCATTATAGTCAAAAGATTTTTAGACATTTTTAGAAAAATGTTTTTAGTTAAAAGATTTTGAAATGTTTTATTCAAAACCTTAGTTTTAAAAATCTTTCGTTCTCTATAACGAGAGCTCTGGTACCAAACTGTAACACCCCCAAATTTATACAACTCAATACAGCGGAAGACTCGTTGGTGTTACGGGATAGCACATTACTCACATCATAGACAACGCATAAAATCGCGTCGTTTAATAATAAAAGCATTTCCATTCATAAATATCAAAGTTACATCGGTCCCAAGTCATATTATTTCATACAAAGTTTTACAAAGTATTTGAATGGAAAATATTGTTTAAGTGCGGGCCATGAATTCTTGTCGTCTTCCCGAGAATTACCTTCAAGTACATGAGACAAAACATGTTAAAAGAAAAGGTCAACGATAACGCCGAGTGAGTTCATAGAGTTTAATAAAATCCATCAATATAACTTTGGTATAAAATTATTACCAAAAATCATTTTTGTACAAATCATTGTAATAGGCCATAAAATAGCCAAAATCATTTTATACAAATCTTTATCAAAATCATAATATAGGCATTTGCCTTAAAAATCATTATACGAGCCAATGTCGTAAAAACAATCATACAATACGTCTTATAACGTTGTATGAAAATAAAAACCGTTATATGAATATGGTTATGTAAATCAAAACACGAACATAATATCAATAGTATGACCTGTATTGCTAGTCAGGCAATACATCGTAATTCGGAGCGTCTAGTAGTATTTCGTTAGTTTTGGATTATTATAAGCCGCATGACATTGTTACCTTACTAAACCAACAACGGGTAGCTAACCCGATACTCAATTTTCCCATCTAAAGTAGCGTGTCGTCACAAAGGTCACGCTATGGAAATCTTCTCATACATAAATTCGCTTACCAATCAATGTGGCACGACGGGGATCAACCGTCAAGGCGCGAACTGGGGTGATCGTCCCCAAATAGTACTATTATATGCACAAGCGTCTACCAAATCCCGATAGTTCACAATTCATGCTAATGGGACTTTCAGTGACATAACCTAACTTTAATAATCCATTTAATTTCATCTATCGGGTCCTTTAATCATTTATCGGGTCATACAATCGGGTCATTCAATCATTCGGGTCCAAAATCAATAAACAAACAATCGGGACAAATGGTGTCCTATTTAATAAAAACTAACATGTTATCTCCCTCGCGGTTTTATAAAACATTTATAAAAACATTTAAAAGAGTGTGAGGCTATGAACTCACGTTGATGTGGGAAGGCGGGTGATCGGCAATTCGGACGTACGGTACGTGCTTCAATCACGGAAACCTAGACAAATAATACTCGTCTTAGACTCATGTCCAATGACTTTATAAAAATAACAATTATGTATACATATGATGATTTTATATATATGATGATCATGTGGGTTTACATATTCTCATTCACTCATTTTTGTGTTATGTGTCGATAACTTTTATACTAGTTTTCTAGTTTTCCCTGTTTACGTGTTTTAGGTCCAATAAGCCTATTATAAGTTTATTAACTTGTATTAATCCATTTCATACTTATATTATCAGTATCTACACTTTATAAGTTGGGCCTAAATGGGTTAAGTCCAATAAATAAGTCTATAAGTGTTTTAGTCCATTTCGTTGTTTTATTAGTCCGATAACGTTAATTTAGTCCGTTAATATCCGTATGTTATATAGTTCGGGTTTTATCGGTTTTTACTTGTTATATATGTTTATATATCAGTAAATGAGTTTTATAAAAGTTTACATTAGACGGGTCCAACCGTCTAAGTTTTATTTAACAAAAACGTTAATTTCACGGTAATAGCCGAAAAAGTCGTAAAAATCATGTTTATAGTTTTATAACTTATAAAACATAACAAGTTACCATTTTTAATAAAATGTCCACTTATTTACCATTGTACATATTTATATAAATATATTATATAAGTTAGTGGGTTTTAATTTATATTTTATACTATTAAATTTTGAGTGCTCATATAATAGTGTTATACTTTAATTTCCAAAATCTGATTTTTATCTTCACTTTCACCAAAACTTCCATATCTAGAGTTCTATATGGATATAGAAGCTCAAATGTTTATCACATAAACCACATGATATGTGCTCCATTTTACTCTTCTATAGCTACTGTTGAATCATCCTCTAAGTATTTTCTAAAAATCGTCCAAACCAGTGAACTCAGATTTGTATCTTAAACTTGTTTTGATCATATCTTACTCATTACAATGATTCCATTGCATGGCCAACTCTCACATGTGTACAAGACCCATAGCTTACTGTAAATCCATTAATCTATGCCATTTTTATCAGTTCACCACTTGATTCTTTACTGTTTTATACAGCCAACATATTTAAACAAGATTTTAGCCTTGTTTCTTATAATTTTTCACCTTTTTAAGCATGTTTATCAACACCAAATCCCCACACAACACTTTTAATCATCATTCATCATCATATACATATACATAAATAAAATAAATACAAGATTACATAATCAAAAATAACAAGAAGATGAGGAGGACAATCTTTATACCACCAAGTTGATGTAGGTTGTGATTTGGGCATGGATTTTGATGGAGAAACTTGTGGATAACCATGACCATCTTCAAGACCACCATGCTTCATGAACTCCTTTTGGATAATCAGCCCCAAGACACCATGAAAACTCCTCCATGGATGTTATAATCACCACCATTCAAGAGAGCTTCAAGAGGGCTTCAACATATGTAGAAATAACATGAGGTTTATGGTTAAATTTGATCAAAAGTGGTGTTTGATGATGATGGTGGGACGACAATCAAGGGAGAGTGAGAGAGTTTTGAGAGTGGTTTTGCATGAGATAAATGAGAAATGTGGGTTGTGTTAGTGGTTTTGTGTTGTGAGTGGAAAGTGTAGCTTAATTGTGAAGCTAAGATAAGTGTAAGCTTTTTGCTTAAGTTTTGACACATCAAGTGTGTTAGTTGCTTAATGTTGGCCGGTTTTGGGGGTGGGACAAGTGTCCCACTTGTCTCATCCCCAATTATTTACGGGTACTCCTCGATTCTAGTTTCCTCGATTTGCGTGCCCTCGGGTCGTTTTACGAAAAACGTTTTTATAAATTATGAATCAACGTCACAAAACGAATCCAATAAAAATTGTCTCAAATGGAGTTCGAAAACGTAAATACGTAATCCTAGGGTTTCCGGTTTATTCGTAAAGGACGTTAAAATAAAATCGTAAGTCCTAATCTCTTCTCGTAAATTTGTGAGTTTATGAACCAACACAAAATTTAAAACTCCAAAATAATATTCATGGACAAATTTATTTTCTGAAATGTCGGACTGCCACCAAAGACGGTGTATGTAAACGTAAGCACGTAACGTTGAATCCTCTGGTTTAGACGTAGTCGTTGCTACTTCAAGACGTAAATCCAAATTTCTTCCCAAAAATATGTGAGTTCATATAATAACATTAAAATAATATTTTCAATTAAATATTAAGAATAAAATATCAATCATAAATTGACGGATTGTCACATAGGCGGCATGTCCGAGAATACAAATATGTTTTCCGTTCGTTTTATGGCTAAGTAACGAACCCGTGAATGCCTTTCAAAAATCAGCATTTACACTATATATGTACACAAAGATTTTGGATTAAAAGGACCAAACTTGTAAAGTACCGAATCTTAAACAAGTCCTAAGGACTTGTTTTGTCATTATCCGAAACTTAACAAACCCTAGGGACTAATCTTGTAATTTTTGAAACTTATTTAACACCTTAGGACTTTCCCCTAAATGTATTTAACCACAAGGACTAACCTTGTCACTTTGCCGAAACTTAATAAACCTTAGGGGTATTTTCTGCCAATTGCTGAACGTGTTATAAGCCCTAGGGGCTGTTTGGAAATTTTTACTTTTATAAGGACCTAGGTGCAATTTAACTAAATTTTATTAATACTTATCTAATTAATAAACTAAATGGCTTATTTAGAAAATTATGTAACCCGGAGGGCTAGCAATGATCATTTGAAACTTCAAAGACTTTTAGGAAAATTATATTCTATAAGTCTTAATTAAATAAAAATCATTTTATTTAATTCATTTATACTGTTACAATTCAAACGAGGTAAATACACTTTATTAAATTGAAAGTGTACATGTTTTAATAACTTACTATAAGTTTAACACTTAAAACGGTAACAATTAATAAAAATTTGTGATCATGCATTTTCATCAACTGCATTTATATGTGCATTTTATTTGTACATATATTAAGAACCACTTAATTACTTAGGTAATTCTACTACTTCGTGATCATACTGTGCCAGTTTATTCAGTGACATCATCACTACATCATTACTACTAAGGTGAGTTCATAGCCCCATATTTTTACAACTTTTATAACTGGGGGAGAAAACATACTACTTGTTGTATATTCAAACATTTCACGGGTCCGCAACTTACTTACCGCCTATTGTTTGCCCCATTTTCGTGGACTGTAATAGTTAATTGTGTAGCACGAAATGCCATAAATAGATCTATTTGGGGATTGACAATCCCAGTCTGCGTGAGTAGCTCTCACCTAGCCTCGGCCAAGGCCACCAGACTTATATACATTGTCGGACTATAGGGGTACTTCTCAGGGACGATCCACATAGGCCTCTGATCACTTGTCTAGCTTCTATTACAGGGCAATAGGAACTACTACTGTATTGAGCTTGGAGCTCTACTACTTTCGTGGTGTTTTGCATATCAATACTTTTTGAAATAAACTCTATGAATTCACCAACTTTATGTTGACCGTTTTAAACATGTTTTCTTAGGTAACTAAGCAGGTTTACATGCATTTGGACTTCCCGCATCATCAAGGAAGCATCATATTTACCATCGGGGTTGGGTTACTACTTTAGACAATAATAAATGTTGATTTTCAGACAAATTATTTAATATGCACATCTTATTCTTGTAATATGTCAAAATAATAAATTATGATCAATGTTTTGTATGCCACTTGTTCTGTGACCCACAACGTGACACCTAATTACTATTCCACTACAAACCTGATTTGGGGGTGATGAGATGGCATTTATAAATGATCCCATCGTTCTTTTCGGGCTTTAAATGCATAAAAATGTAATAAAATACCATATATATGCTTGTGTTTGTTTACTTGTGTATTTTAGGTATGGATATCGTGAAAAAGACAAAAGATCACAAGAAACAAGGAAAAACGGACACGAGAAACGAAGCCGTGCAAAGAACCGGGCCCTAGTTCATGAATTATCCAAGATTAAACCTTGAAGACTTGAAGATATGCAAGATTGATCCTCAAACAATGAAGAAATGACACTTAAAACCCTTGTAAAATCATAATTACAAGTTTGGTCCCTTAAGTTTATCAAAATTACAAAATGGTCCCTCAACTTTGAAGAAATGGCAAGATTAGTCCCTCATCAAATCTAATATGTCAAGAATGGTCCTTCATAAAGTCCAAAATCCAAAGAAGCCCTTGAAGTTCAAGAATATTACATTTCTAGTCCTTCAAATATGGTTTAAATATCAAAAGGACTGAAATTGTAATTAACCTAAAGTGATAAAAGCCCTAAAATCCCTTTTGAAAACTTTTTGTGGCCAAAACATGAAGTCTGAAACTTCAAAAACAAAGGGAAACGAGTTTATTAGGAAAATAAACTTGTTATAAATGTTTGGCCAAAGTGTGAGGACTACTATTGGACAAATGAAACATTCAAACCAGATTAATGCGCCAAACACCTTTATCCCTAGTAAACTCGGATCAAAATTACTACTGTTTATCATTCAACCACCCATAATTACCACTCATTTAACCAAAGGGTAAAATGAAATTACCTTGGCACATGTGTGATTCACACATGCAGAAACCCATCCCAACAATAAAATCCCTCTTCTCCACTCACCAAAGGACCCCACACCCAACCTGTTACCCTGTCACATCACAACTTATTCCCCAAGGATTGCCACGTGTCAAGATCAACAGCCACGACTCTTAACTTAACCCCAAAGATAAAATGAACGTCCATGATGCATTTGGACAGCTCATTCCATCAAATGATCTAGAAGACTTCAAGGGCACTTTTGGGAATTCAGTTCTAGGGTTTATGAATAGTGTTTCGTATGCATTTGCCTATAAAAGGAGACCTCAACTTGTGAGAGTCCCTTTGTTCTAGATTTTAGCTAATTTCATTGTAATTCCTTTTTATGAAATAAAGTTTGAATTTCTGAAAATTTTGAATTCTCATTTGTTATTTATAAAAGTTTGGTGTCTGATTAGCTGAAATCTGAGTTCCATTCACATCTTTTGTTGGTTTTGAGAAAAGGTTTTAAGGATTAAAACACTTGTTTTTAGAAATCAAAAGGTTAAATCTGTTTTTGATCTCACTTTTCTGTTTGTTCATCTTAGCAGCTTGGAAGCTGGTACTTGTTTTGCTAGTAGCTCAGCTCAAACAATCCAGGGCCTGGATGTAGGTCTTGGAGGTTTGCATCCCTCTCCCTTTTCAACTTTTCTTAATTTGTCTGAATATTGGTGATTTTTGTATGATTGTTGTTGAATCTGTGTTTTTATGACTGGATCTTGTTTATCTGGGCTTGTTTGATGTTATTGAGTTGTTATTAACTTGATTTGTTGGTTAAATCTAAAATATCCTTTGAAAATTTGTGAAATCAAATAATTAAGGGGTGTTTGGGTTAACTGCATAAGCAGGATTTGTGGAAAGTTGAGTAGTTGTTTTGTGTTGCTGATTGTTGGTATCTGTTTAACTGGTCTACTTGGTCACTTATTTGCAAGTTTTGTGGTTTGAAACACCTAAATCCAACATAGTGCTATAAAATCAGATTTACTTGTTGAAATTGGCTGTGGTTTAAGGGACACCTAGATCTAATCATAGACTAGGGTTAACAAGTGATTAAACCTAGTTAGTTACATCAGGGAAGTAGGATTTGAGTGTTGAAATTGGATTTATGTTCAATTAGATCAGCAAAGTGTGCATGTGTTCTTGAAGTTCATAACAGCAAGTATAATCTGTTTTGATCTTGTTCCATACCTTGTTTCAGTGATTGATTTAAGTTTGTTTGTGCTTAATCATAGTTTATATAGCTTGTGTATGCATCTGGTTGAATTTGGAGTGCTTATTCTAGCTTAAAGTTGCTTAAGTGTTCATAACTTCTTATAATCCATGTCTGTGCTAGATCTGAGCATTGTTTGATTTTTCTGAGCTTATTGAGTGAAGCAAAGTGTGTTTTTGTGCTTGATTGTGACTCCTTGTGATTAACTGATCACTTGGGTGCCCTTGTCTTCCAATAAAACATACAGAATCTCTCTAACAAGCCAAGTGAAAAAGTCAAGGCAGTGGGAACCAGTTCCTACTGAAAGTTCCCCCTGCTAGTGTAATTGTGTGTTCAGCTTATCAATAAGCTATTCTAGCTTATTTTAACCAGCAAGAACTTGGATTTTGTAATAGGTGCTCATTATTTGACCCATTTGTTCATACTGGAGCATTTGGTGGGTTGACTTTAGGGTTTGACTAGAAAACCAACTTAATTGACTTTTTCATAAGTGCTTATTGGCTTATTCCAGCTTATTTGTTTTTCTTATTGGATTTTGGTTGATTGATTTGGCTTATTGAAGTCATTTGTAACATTTTGCAAGTTGAATCAAGTCTTGAGGTGCCCTAAATCTCAAACCCGACTATTTTGTCTTTTAGTAGATTTGTACTTTGCTTATTTCTGGCTTATTGAGTGTGCTTTTTCAAAATTTCTTTTTTACAGATCTTTTTAGTATCCCAAAAGAAGGTTGTGTGTCAAATTAGAGCTTATGGCATTAGCTTATTGCTTAATGGGCTTAATGGCCCAATAAGGATAAGTTGTTTGATCATTAAGCTGTGATAAGCTCACTTTCAGCTTTTGGGCCTTCAGAGTTTTGTGTTTAGAATTGAATTTTGAGTCAGATAGTGCTTTTCCAAGTCTTTTGGGCTTATTTTGACTTTTTGGGCTAAAAAGCCCAATAAGCTTGACTGTTTTGGGTTTTGGCCCATTTGAGGGCCCAATAGGGGTATTCTGGTCATTTTACTTTCATTTCTGTTTATTTAGGTTAAAATAAACTAGTTTGCAAGTTTTTAGAATTTTTTATAATTTTTGGATTTTTAATATTATTTTAATATTATTTTATTATTATTTTTCAAATTTCACATTTTTGCACTTTTTACATTTTTCATAGCTTAAATACATTAAAATAGGAATTTTGCAACTTTTAGATTAATTTTATCATCTTTAGATTAATTTTTATAATTATTTTAAGTTTTAATAGTTTTTAAATCATTTTAAATAGTTTTTATTAGTTTAAAAAATTTCTAAAAGTAGTTTTTAATCTTTTTAGGTCATTTTAGAGGTTTATCAATTGAAAAATCTTTATTTGGGCTTTTTGATAATTAATTTGATTTTTAGGGCTTTAATTAGCATTTAAAAATTGAATATTTAATTAATTAAAAGGTTTGAAAAAGCTTTGATCATTGGTAAACTCTTAGTTTATTTGTTTTGATTTTTGGTGAATTTTTGGAAATTTTTAGAATTAATTTTATTTTTTACTCATTTTACGGTTTTACGTGTAGTCGTAGTAGTAATTAACTTCACGTCTTCGTCATTCTCTTTTATCATCCCCTTCTAACCAATATTAATCTCAAACCAATTACGAATTATTCACACACATATACCTCCTTGGGAAACGAACTTCATTGGGTCATTAGTGCTTGATTTTCCTAAATCATCACTTGATACTTACCGCTTTTACGCTTTTTTCTTAAAAGGTCGTATTTTACCACAATCATTTTGGCGCCGCTGCCGTGGAGGTGTGTCGTGATTAATTTGTCTTGTTGTTTTTAATATTAACCATAAATAGTATTTGTATTAGTAGAAATCTACTAATACGTATTATCGGTTTTTTGGTTTTTCTTGTGAAATTATTATTACTATATTGTATTAAGTATCACAATCAATACAAAATATCTCCAAAAGTGTGAAAACACAACCTTAATTGGGATTTGATCTCCTAATTATTGTATTCGAATCTCAAACAAAAAGAAAAAGGCAAAAATAGATAAATACTTTCGTGAAGCTCGATTTTGAAAAATACGAACTATAAGGTGGGTATAAGGCGGGTATTATAAAATATACCCTAAGGAAAAAGGCTCTTAAGTGCTTCGCGCCGCCTCGTTTCCCTGCTTGCTTGTGAGTATTTTGAGATTGAAGGCTAATCGAGGGTTTTGCCGCCCAAAGTATTATTACGTATAATATATTTGCTTGGTTTTCTTTGTGATTAAACCCTCTTGAACAATTTGGTTTTCACCAAAGTTCTAAAGTCATTCGAAGGCGTTCACTCCATGTGATCGTTTTCATTCCTTTGAGGCTTCTTTAATCAAGAGTTTGATTCGAGGAGAGATTTGGTAGATTGTTGTCTACGAAGATACACCAAAATCCAAAAAAATTAAAAACAATCAAAAACACAAAAAAATTGAAAATTCACAAAACACCCAAAAAGAATCTTCTTTGCTCACCTCCCATTCTTCGTGAAGTTTATGATCACTCGTAATCAAGCAAAACGAGCTCGTAAACGTCTTCAAAAGCAAGCAAATCAAGAGACGTTGATTGAAGAACAAACTCCATTTGTTGAACCTATTGTAGAACAAGAAGTCGTCATGGCTAATCGTACTATGATGGAGTTGCTTCAAGAACCCACCGAGGGTTTTGGAGAGGCCATTGTGATTCCTGCTATCCTTGCGGAGAATTTCGAAATTAAGACGGGTTTAATGTCGATGTTGCAAGCTAATAAGTTTAGAGGTCATGATAAAGACAACCCGCACTATCACATAAGGAATTTTAATCGTCTCACCGCAACTAGCAAGTTTAAGGATGTTCCACATGACGCCATTAAGATGATGTTGTTTCCATACTCGTTAGATGGACCCGCTAAAATTTGGCTTGAGAAAGAACCGCCAAATTCAATTTTGACATGGGTGATCTCGTTTCTAAGTTTGTGAACAAATTTTTTCCACCATCTAAAACAACACATTTGAAAAATGAGATTTCAAGATTTGTGTAAAGAAATAATGAAAGTTTTTCAATGGCATGGGAACGATTTAAAGAAATGTTACATAAATGTCCACACCATGATTTTTCGGAATTGCATCAAATTGATACTTTTTATAATGGGCTTAATGATCATGAACGAGATTACTTAAATGCCGTCGCTGGTGGTAATTTTTTGTGCAAAACGACCGATGAAGCTTTAAAGATTATCGAGAATAGATCTAAGGTTTATAGCCCTCGTAACACACCGAGTGTTGCCAATTTGGGTTCGTCATCGTCGTCATCGTCTCGTAGCATTAATGCCTTACATGATGAAGCTAATGAGGAAAATCGGTTTTTCGATAGATTTGCTAATCTTATGACTCATTGGAAAGCTCAAGAGGCTTTGAATTCCGCTTCGGTTAAAGCGGTTGAAAAGAGTTGTTTGTCTTGTGGTGGAGCGCATGATCTTTCCGAGTGCATTACCGCCGGTGGTAACACTTCGAGTGCTTACGTAGCAACGGGAACTTACAACCAAAACGGCCAAGGTTCCCGCCCAAATCAAGCTCCACCAAATCAAAATGCTAATAACTATCAAAACAACAACCAAGGTGGTAATTATCAAGGCAATTCACGTAACTACAACAAAGGGAATTATCAAAGTGGGAATGGACAAGTCACTAATCAAAACCAAAACCGTGATTTTCAAAACACTACACAAGGTTTTCAAAATGCTCACACTAAAAATCTTCAAGGAGAATTTTTGGATTATGCTAAAGCAAATGATGCTAAGTTTGATAACATGCAACGTGAGATGATTAGCTTAAAATCCGAGTTGAAAAACGAGCTTAAAAACGAACTTGCTAATGAACTTAAAACTCATGCAAATAAAATGGAAGGAAATGTTCAACGTCTCCAACAAAATCAACAAAAGATGGAACAAGAACAACATGAGATTAAGCAAGAATTGTTAAAAGCGGATGCTATGCAATCAAAATTTGAAGACCGTATGGCAAAAATGTTTGAAGCAATCATGTGTAAACCCTCTTCCTCGGGTGGTCTTCCTAGTGATACCATTGCAAACCCGAAGGGAGAAATGACGGTTATTACTACTCGTAGTGGTAAAACTTTCAAGGAACCAATCTCTCGTCCAAGTACTTCTACGGAGAAGGAAATCGAGAAAGAACCCGAGGTGATGGTCGAAAAGGAGCACATTACAATCCCACAAAGTACAGCTCATACCACACCTACGGTTGAACCAATACCAATTTTGGAACCCGAGTTTCCAAGGCCGTTGCCTAATGTCCAACCCACACCACCCTTACCTTACCCTTCGAGACGAAACAAAGAGAAATTGCAAGAACGTAACAAACAACAAATCGAGCTTTTTATAAAAATGTTTCAACAAGTGCATTTTGATGTGAGTTTAGCCGACGCGTTTTTGTATATGCCTCGTTTCGCTTCCACTTTTAAAAGTATGATGAGCGATAAGGAAAAGCTTTCAAAGCTTGCTAATTGTTCTTCGGTTTATCTTAACCGCATACCGGAAAAAGTTGGTGATCCCGAAAAGTTTCTCATTCCTTGTGACATACAAGATATGAAAGAATGCCTCGCCTTGGCCGATCTTGGTGCGAGCATTAATTTGATGCCATTTTACATTTGGAAATCGCTTTCGCTTCCGACTCTTACTCCTTTGAACATGTCTATCGAGATGGCCGATCATTCTACGATTTTACCATGTGGAGTAGCCGAAGATGTTTTCGTGAAAGTAGGGAAGTTCTACTATCTCGTTGATTTTATAGTAGTTGACATCCCCGAGGATCCTCAAGTTCCTCTAATTTTAGGTCGTCCATTTTTAGACACCTCGAGATCGCTTATCGACGTTCATGCAAGAACTATCACTTTGAGATTCAATGAAGAGGAACTTGTTATAAACGCTACTCAAAACTCAAAACCTTCTCATGTTTATGCAATCGCTACCATCAATCACATTGACTTAGTTGATGTGGTTTGCGATGAATTTTCACAAGAAGTGTTAGGTTTTTCCGATAGCTCGTCAAGTGGCAATCCCACTATTTTGGATCCGATTCTTGCTAATTCTACACCAAATCTCACTCCATTCCAAGGAGGCGATTTTACTTCAAAAGAAATCGACAATGAAGATGAGGTGTTGATTAGTGATGATACTTCTATTCCACCATTTCTTCCGCCGATGGAAGTTATGAGTGTTGAACCAAAATCTTCAATCGAGGAACCACCTATCCTTGAATTGAAAGATCTTCCTTCTCACCTTGAATACGCATTCTTGGAAGGTGATGACAAGTTGCCGGTTATTATTGCAAGAGGTCTTGCTAATTATGAAAAAACAGAGCTCTTGAAAGTTCTTGAGGCTCATAAAGGGGCAATTGCGTGGAAAATTTCTGACATTAAGGGTATTGACCCAAAATTTTGTGCTCACAAGATTTTAATGGAGGAGGAATACAAACCCGCAATTCAAAGTCAAAGAAGGGTGAATCCCAAAATTCACGATGTCATTAAAAAGGAAGTTTTAAAACTCCTTGACGCGGGAATGATTTATCCTATCTCCGATAGCCCATGGGTGAGCCCAAGCCATTGTGTCCCTAAAAAGGGAGGAAAGACCGTTGTGCCTAATGAAAACAACGAGTTAATTCCCACTCGTGTTGTGACCGGTTGGAGGGTGTGTATTGACTACCAAAAGTTAAATGACGCCACTCGTAAAGACCACTTTCCTTTGCCCTTCATGGATCAAATGTTGGAGCAACTCGCGGGAAATGAATTCTATTGCTTTTAAATGGTTTTTCCGGTTACTTTCAAATCCCTATCGACCCTCATGATCAAGAGAAGACTACGTTTACGTGTCCTTATGTAATGTTTGCTTATCGTAGGATGCCTTTCGGACTTTGTAATGCACCGGGTATGTTTCAACGGTGTATGATGGCCATTTTTCACGATATGATCGAGAAGTCGATGGAAGTGTTTATGGATGACTTTTCGGTGTTTGGCAATTCGTTCACGTCGTGTTTATCTAATCTCGAGCAAATGTTAAAACGTTGTGAAGAAACCAATCTTGTGCTTAATTAGGAAAAATGTAATTTTATGTGTAAACAAGGAATCGTCTTAGGACATAAGGTCTCGAAAGCGGGTATTGAGGTAGATAAAGCTAAGGTAGACGTCATCGCCAAGTTACCTCATCCCAAAACCGTTAAGGGAGTTAGGAGTTTCCTAGACCACGCGGGCTTTTATCGTCGTTTCATCAAAGACTTTTCGAAAATCTCTCGACCTATGACACACCTTCTCGAGAAGGATGCTCCTTTTAATTTCAATGAGGATTGTGTTAGAGCTTTCGAAACTCTTAAAAGAAAACTTACCGAAGCTCCCATTCTTGTTGCTCTGGGAATTACCCTTTGAAATCATGTGCGATGCAAGTGATTATGCTATAGGGGCCGTCTTAGGGCAACGGTATGAAAAGCATTTCCGTCCTATCCATTATGCTAGTAAGACGATGATCGAGGCTCAATTAAAGTACACCACAACGGAAAAGGAATTCCTTGCCATGGTCTATGCTTTTGAGAAATTCCGACCTTATCTCGTCTTGACTAAAAGCATCGTGTATACCGACCATTCGGCTATCAAGTATCTCTTAGCTAAGCAAGATGCTAAGCCGAGATTGCTTCGTTGGATGCTCCTCCTCCAAGAATTTGATGTCACCGTGCTTGACAAAAAAGGAGCCGAAAATCTAGCGGCCGATCATCTCTCTCGTCTAGAAGATCCTCACAAATATGTTTTCGAGAACAAGGAAATCACCGAAACATTTCCTCTCGAGACTCTCGGTGTAGTGAATTCTAAAGACACCACCCCATGGTTTGCCGACATTGCAAATTACCATGCGGGCAATTTTATAATCAAGGGTATGACGACACAACAAAAGCGAAAATTCTTTTGTGACGTCAAGTTCTATTTTTGGGACGACCCTTATCTCTTTCGGGTTTGTGCGGATCAACTCGTTCGACGTTGTGTTTTTGGTGCCGAAGCTTGTAATATCCTTAGAGCTTGTCACGAAGGACCCACGGGTGGTCACCATGGTGCTAATCTCATGGCTAAGAAAGTGTTCGATGCCGGCTTCTTTTGGCCTTCTATCTATCGTGATGAACACGCACTTGTGAAGTCGTGTGATTCGTGCCAACGTCAAGGAAAATCGTCTCAACGTGATGAAATGCCGCAAAACATAATTCAAGTGTGTGAGATTTTTGACATTTCGGGCATAGACTTTATGGGGCAGTTCCCATCGTCTCATGGTAACAAGTATATCCTCGTCGCGGTGGACTACCTTTCTAAGTGGGTGGAAGCTAAGGCTTTACCTACTAATGATGCTCGTGTGGTAGTAAAGTTTTTAAAGCAACTATTCTCTCAGTTCGTAACCCCTCGTGCTATTATAAGCGATCGTGGAACCCATTTTTGTAATGACCAATTCGAGAAGGTCTTAAAGAAATATGGAGTTACTCATCGTCTTTCTAAGGCTTATCACCCGCAAACGAGTGGGCAAGTCGAGGTTTCGAACCGATCTTTGAAGAGGATTTTAGAGAGGTCGATTGGAGAAAACCGTGCTTCATGGTCCGACAAACTCGATGACGCTTTATGGGCCTTTAGGACCGCTTATAAGACACCTATCGGTTGTACTCCTTATAAGTTATTCTATGGGAAGAATTGTCATTTGCCCATTGAATTGGAGCACAAGGCATATTGGGCCCTTAAGCATGCAAACTTTGACTTAAAGACCGCGGGAGATCACCGGAAAATACAATTGAATGAATTGGATGAACTAAGAGACAATGCTTATGAAAATTCATTGATTTTCAAAGAAAAGACTAAAACGTTTCATGATGCAAAGATTAAAAACCGGGTTTTTAACGTTGGTGATCAAGTGTTACTTTTTAATTCTAGACTTAAGATATTTTCCGGGAAATTGAAATCTCGTTGGTCGGGTCCTTTCACCATTACACAAGTGTTTCCTTATGGGACCATCGAGCTAGCTCAAGTTGATGGTCCTAACTTCAAGGTGAATGGACATAGGCTTAAGCACTACTTTGGTGGGGAAATTCCTTTAATGGTTGACCTCGACCAAGTCACCTTCCCCAATGATAAATAGCATTGAGGGGATCGAGTCGAGCTCATGACTCGGTAATAAAAAACGAGGCCTCGTGGGGGAGATCCCATGCTTATCCTTTTATGCTTACTAATAACTAATGAGGGAATTTGTGCCCTTCCAACTCGTTGTCTTGTGGTTGTTTGTGATTGTGTTATCTAGATCATCATCATTTACGATTGAAGACCCTCGTGTTCGTTTACGTGAGCCTCCATCGTTTGCTTGAAGAAGTTTTTCACGAATCCATTGACATATCCTTTATTGTTCTAACAATTATATTTTAGCATAATTCATAAACGGCTTTAGATATATTGTTGATCACCCTTTCCATGCTAGATCCAATGCATTCGATTCTTCGTCTCTAGTATGGGAGTGCTCCACCTTTAGACTCGAAACATTTAGGACAATGTTTACTTTTAGTATGGGGGTGAATAGGTACTTGCTTTGCTACGCCCTCACGTATTCCAACTTTCAATGTTTTGTTGCTAATAAGGCTAAAAATGGCCAAATTTTAAAAAATTTCTTAGTTTTCATAAGTGTTTTTAAGACACGAATGTATATTTTCCGATGGGTAGAATAAGGCTAATTTTTGACTTGATGGGCATTTGGAGCCATTTACATTCCTTAACCCGCTCAATTCAAGTTTTACTCGACTTTTATATAGGGAACTTTAAAACTCGAAAGTCTTAGCTCATTCGGGTTAAGAACAAGAACTTTTCGCAAGTTCCTATAATTTATCCTACAAAGTCACTTATCAAGGGAACTATAAAATGCATTCTCTAAAATTGAAAAAGTCCAAGAAAGTGCAAGATCCTATAGGTGGCTTGAAAACCCAAAACTTTGATTTGATATAGTCTTAATGAAAGCTAATCCAAATTTGGCTTAATTTTGACTTGCATGGCTAAGTATTCACGAGTCTCTTTAATTAGAGGTCTTTATATAGTGAAGAACGAGAGATGATAGAGTTAGACAAGTGATCATGCTAAACGTAGAACATGAAAATGTTCTTTCAAAAACTCATATGTTTTTAATTGTGGCTTTTTCTTCCCATAAGATCAATGCATTAGGAATAAAAATAATTGCAATAAGTAAGGTCGTACAATTTGAAAGGTTACTTAGCCTCTAGCGCAAGATCCTTTAAAAGTTGCTCGGGGTTGAATAGAGTTCATAGCCAAGGCATAACTTATTGAAGCGGGACGCGAAGATTGGTGAATATCCAAAAAGGCCCTAACAAGGCATGAGGAGCTCTATTTTGTTGCTAAAGATCCAAGATGATGTGAAGTATCATTACTCTTACATCAATATGAAGGATCGAGACACACGACGAAAAGCAATTACTCCCCTAAAGATCATGGAGAAAATCTATCCAAAAAGACCCTTACAAGGTATGAGGATAAATATATCCAAGTCCGAAAAGGAGGCGGATCGTTGTATATCAAAGTCCAAAATAATGATTGAAGAAAAATGATGAAGTCGTGGTCCAAATATGAAGAATCTCTCAAAAACATCAAGTGAAGAAATTCCAAATATATGAAGAGAAGACCATAATTTCAAGAACGTCTTCCCAAGATTTGAAGTATGAAGTGCATGCCAAATATCGGTCCGAGAAAGGTCTCAAATCGTGAAACGAGTTATGCCAAGATATGAACTTAAGGAGATACACGAGAAGCCGTTTTAAAAGATTTGGTCCTTCGGCTAACTATCGATTAAATCGTGCTACTTTGCTTTCAGACTAATAACTACTCAAATAAGTCAATATGAATCACTTGTGATCCATGACAAATAGTTAAAAAATGCTAGTAACCCATTTCCTTTTATAATAACCAGGATTGCGGGGAGAAAAAGTATTACACAATTTGGACGTATGAGTAGTGTTAGCATTGTGACTTGTACCAACAATGATCTCGTTTTTGCACTTATCATGGAATGTATGACAATCAAGGATGACGAAATTTACTCTAAAGGACATTAACTTGTTTCTATTCTTTGACCCTAAAAGTCACATTCGTGATGAAAATCATACATTATGTCTTTAGACATTCTCGTAGTATTGTTGCAAGTCTTTTACTTTTCAATAAAGGTTAATAAAATTGAATTTTGGTGATGCTTAGATACTTTATTCTAGCATTGCGTGAGGGCACGAAAATGGCTTAGTATGGGGGAGTGATGAGATGGCATTTATACATGATCTCATCGTTCTTTTCGGGCTTTAAATGCATAAAAACATCATAAAATACCATATATATATGCTTGTGCTTGTTTACTTGTGTATTTTAGGTATGGATATCGTGAAAAAGACAAAAGATCACAAGAAACAAGGAAAAACGGACACGAGAAACGAAGCCATACAAAGAACCGGACCCTAGTTCATGAATTATCCAAGATTAAACCTTGAAGACTTGAAGATATGCAAGATTGATCCTCAAACAATGAAGAAATGACACTTAAAACCCTTGTGAAATCATAATTACAAGTTTGGTCCCTTAAGTTTGTCAAAATTACAAAATGGTCCCTCAACTTTGAAGAAATAGAAAGATTAATCCCTCATCAAATCTAATATGTCAAGAATGGTCCTTCATAAAGTCCAAAATTCAAAGAAGCCCTTGAAGTTCAAGAATATTACATTTCTAGTCCTTTAAATATGTTTTAAATATCAAAAGGACTGAAATTGTAATTAACCTAAAGTGATAAAAGCCCTAAAATCCCTTTTGAAAACTTTTTTTGGCCAAAACATGAAGTCTGAAACTTCAAAAACAAAGGGAAACGAGTTTATTAGGAAAATAAACTTGTTATACATGTTTGGCCAACGTGTGAGGACTACTATTGGACAAATGAAACATTCAAACCAGATTAATGCGCCAAACACCTTTATCCCCACTAAACTCGGATCAAAATTACTACTGTTCATCATTCAACCACCCAGAATTACCACTCACTTAACCAAAGGGTAAAATGAAATTACCTTGGCACATGTGTGATTCACACATGCAGAAACCCATCCCAACAATAAAATCCCTCTTCTCCACTCACCAAAGGACCCCACACTCAACCTGTTACCCTGTCACATCACAACTTATTCCCCAAGAATTGCCACGTGTCAAGATCAACAGTCAAGACTCATAGCTTAACCCCAAAGCTAAAATGAACGTCGATGATGCATTTGGACAGCTCATTCCATCAAATGATCTAGAAGACTTCAAGGGTACTTTTGGGAATTTAGTTCTAGGGTTTTTGAATAGTATTTCGTATGCATTTGCCTATAAAAGGAGACCTCAACCTGTGAGAGTCCCTTTGTTCCAGATTTTAGCTAATTTCATTGTAATTCCTTTTTATGAAATAAAGTTTGAATTTCTGAAAATTTTGAATTCTCATTTATTATTTATAAAAGTTTGGTTTCTGATTAGCTGAAATCTGAGTTCCATTCACATGTTTTTTTGGTTTTGAGAAAAGGTTTTAAGGATTAAAACACTTGTTTTCAGAAATCAAAAGGTTAAATCTGTTTTTGATCTCACTTTTCTGTTTGTTCATCTTAGCAGCTTGGAAGCTGGTACTTGTTTTGCTAGTACCTCAGCTCAAACAATCCAGGGCCTGGATGTAGGTCTTGGAGGTTTGCATCCCTCTCCCTTTTAAATTTTTCTTAATTTTTCTGAATATTGGTGATTTTTGTATGATTGTTGTTGAATCTGTGTTTTTATGATTGGATCTTGTTTATCTGGGCTTGTTTGATGTTATTGAGTTGTTATTAACTTGATTTGTGGGTTAAATCTTAAATATCCTTTGAAAATTTGTGAAATCAGATAATTAAGGGGTGTTTGGGTTAACTGCATAAGCAGGATTTGTGGAAAGTTGAGTAGTTGTTTTGTGTTGCTGATTGTTGGTATCTGTTTAACTGATCGACTTGGTCACTTTTTTCCAAGTTTTGTGGTTTGAAACACCTAAATCCAACATAGTGCTATAAAATTAGATTTACTTGTTGAAATTGGCTGTGGTTTAAGGGACACCTAGATCTAATCATAGACTAGGGTTAACAAGTGATTAAACCTAGTTAGTTACATCAGGGAAGTAGGATTTGAGTGTTGAAATTGGATTTATGGTCAATTAGATCAGCAAAGTATGCATGTGTTCTTGAAATTCATAACTGCAAGTATAATCTGCTTTGATCTTGTTAAATACCTTGTTTCAGTGATTGATTTAAGTTTGTTTGTGCTTAATCATAGTTTATATAGCTTGTGTATGAATCTGGTTGAATTTGGAGTGCTTATTCTAGCTTAAAACTGCTTAAGTGTTCATAACTGCTTATAATCCATGTCTGTGCTAGATCTGAGCATTGTTTGATTTTTTTGTGCTTATTGAGTGAACCAAAGTGTGTTTTTGTGCTTGATTGTGACTCCTTGTGATTAACTGATCACTTGGGTGCCCTTGTCTTCCAATAAAATATACAGAATCTCTCTAAAAAGCCAAGTCAAAAAGTCAAGGCAGTGGGAACCAGTTCCTACTGAAAGTTACCCCTGCTAGCGTAATTGTGTGTTCAGGTATCAATAAGCTATTCTAGCTTATTTTAACCAGCAACAACTTGGATTTTGTAATAGGTGCTCATTATTTGACCCATTTGTTCATACTGGAGCATTTGGTGGGTTGACTTTAGGGTTTGACTAGAAAACCAACTTAATTGACTTTTTCATAAGTGCTTATTGGCTTATTCCAGCTTATTTCTTTTGCTTATTGGATTTTGGTTGATTGATTTGTCTTATTGAAGTCATTTGTAACATTTTGCAAGTTGAATCAAGTCCTGAGGTGCCCTAAATCTCAAACCCGACTATTTTGTCTTTTAGTGGATTTGTACATTGCTTCTTTATGGCTTATTGAGTGTGCTTTTTCAAAATTTCTTTTTACAGATCTCTTTAGTATCCCAAAAGAAGGCTGTGTGTCAAATTAGAGCTTATGTCATTAGCTTATTGCTTAATGGGCTTAATGGCCCAATAAGGATAAGCTGTTTGATCATTAAGCTGTGATAAGCTCACTTTCAGCTTTTGGGCCTTCAGAGTTTTGTGTTTAGAATTGAATTTTGAGTCAGATAGTGCTTTTCCAAGTCTTTTGGGCTTATTTTGACTTTTTGGGCTAAAAAGCCCATAAGCTTGACTGTTTTGGGTTTTGGCCCATTTGAGGGCCCAATAGGGGTATTCTGGTCATTTCACTTTCATTTTCTGTTTATTTAGGTTAAAATAAACTAGTTTGCATGTTTTTAGAAGTTTTTATAATTTTTGGATTTTTAATATTATTTTAATATTATTTTATTATTATTTTTCAAATTTCACATTTTTGCACTTTTTACATTTTTCTTAGCTTAAATACATTAAAATAGGAATTTTGCAACTTTTAGATTAATTTTATCATCTTTAGATTAATTTTTATAATCATTTTAAGTTTTAATAGTTTTTAAATCATTTTAAATAGTTTTTATTAGTTTAAAAAATTTCTAAAAATAGTTTTTAATCTTTTTAGGTCATTTTAGAGGTTTACCAATTGAAAAATCTTTATTTGGGCTTTTTGATATTTAATTTGATTTTTAGGAATTTAATTAGCATTTAAAAATTGAATATTTAATTAATTAAAAGGTTTGAAAAAGTTTTGATCATTGGTAAACTCTTAGTTTATTTGTTTTGATTTTTGGTGAATTTTTGGAAATTTTAGAATTAATTTTTATTTTTACTCATTTTACGGTTTTACGTGTAGTCGTAGTAGTAATTAATTTCACGTCTTCGTCATTCTCTTTTTCTCATCCCCTTCTAACTAATATTAATCTCAAACCAATTACGAATTATTCACACACATATACCTCCTTGGGAAACGAACTTCATTGGGTCATTAGTGCTTGATTTTCCTAAATCATCACTTGATACTTACCGCTTTTACGCCTTTTTCCTAAAAGGTCGTATTTTACCACATTCAGGGGGTGTCATAGAATGGTATCAGAGCGATAGTTATAGAGAACCAGATCAAAAACATAAAAAGTTTTATATAATAAAAAATTTAAATGGGACTATAACTGAATATACAAATCAGTTCAAGGAAAAACTGATTTTTGGGGACCCTAATAGTTAGGCATATATCATATAGAGCATACTTAATATGTGAACTAACTATGCACTGATATATGACTTTTGGCTTTATAGCCTTTATGTGCTTTACATATTATGATTGTTTAATATCTTTATGAAGCTATCAAGATACTTAAGGTATATAATGAAACACATAAACACGTCATGTTAGTAGGGAGCTTTATACTGAAGATGTTCCATCTTGATATTACGTTTTGATTGAGTGATTGGGTTTACGAATTAAAGTGCCCTCGCTCCTCATACGTTTATAAAATGAATTCTGAAGTATGACGGCCCGAACAATGCATTGTAACCACGAACAACTTTGTACATAACAATCCTTAGAAATATCTAAATAGATTCTAGCTAAATCTTAGAGAATCTTTGGAAAATCTAACAAGATTTTATAAATCTTCGAAAATCTACCTAAGTTTTTATAATTCTTAGAAAATCTTTGGAAAAATGTAACAAGATTTTATAAATCTTTGAAATTCTAACTAGATTATGTAAATCCTAGAAAATCTTGGAAAATCTAACTAGATTTTGTAAATCTTGAAAAACCTAACTTATATTTTTTATAAATATTGAGAAACCTTATTCGAACTAACTCTTTGGAAATCTTATTTAATCTTTGTAAATTCTTGTCTTTGAAAATCTAACAAAATCATTTAGTATCTAACTAAATCTTAATAAATCTCATACTAAATTTTTAGCTAGTATTACTAGATGGTGTGTAAAATTACTCTCTACCTTTTTAAAACATTGCATAATATATTAACACCTTTGCATGAAAACTTTATACTATCACTTGCATCATGCATGAGCATAGACACATTTGATCACGAGAACTATATACATTATAACATGCTTTTGAATATTCAATCACTTGGCCACTTGAACTTTGAACATTTTATGATGATTGTGAGTATTCAATCATGGGATCACAGTAACATTACGTATGACAACATTTTATATGAGCATACAATCATAAAATTGATCACTTTGGCGACTATTAAGTCACCTGGAACACATGAGCATCTATATACATCATTTTATGTTTTATAAAATCTAAAACCATGATCACAAGTATTTAAGTTTACCCAGTACCTAAACTTACTACAAAATAAATGTACACACTCTCTTTATAATATAAGTAATAATACGAGTCAACGAAAGCCATTTTTTTTACGTTCCAACTTCACACTTATCAATTTTAATACATTTTAATAAGTGTCATACATTTTTCCTACTAAAACTATACGTTATATAATTATTACTTATACTTTCACCACAAAACCAAACCTTAACCAAATCACCTTAGATTTGAACATCTACCTACAGAACACAACTCATTGACGACTCATACGCTTTGCTTTTAGTAATATTTATTTTTAGAGATTATATTCGTTTTGATGGTAAGCCTTGCCAGGAATATTTAAGTAGGTTGGGCTATGAAATCCTTATTGAAACGAATTAGGACGCTTTTTTGTTTGAATAAAGAAACCATAGGTTGCCGAACCATGAAGTTATAAATTTTTACTTTACATGGATGAGGTTGCTTATCGATGTAAATAAGAATTTATAAACAAGTGGGATTAAATATATTCGATGTGACTCATTATTGATATTATTTTATCCAACTATGGAATGTATTCCTTTTTTACTCACGATTTCTCCAAAATATCCTATCATTATTACCTCCTTATCAAGAAACTTAAGAAAGATTCGTGCTCATTTCTCTTGGATCATAACACTATGCTAACGATTCTCGTCTTATTTTGATTCAAATAAGACTAATAAACTTGCGTAAACTTATTAAAGTTTAATAGACTTAACAATCTCTTGAAGAACTATTAAAACATTAACAAGCCCTATCTATGCATACCAAGGCCCAATAAGGCCCATGAAGCACATTTAAATAGAACCAAGACTTAAAAAGAACTTGTCCTACTTTATCCAACCTTGTAAACTTAATCGAACTCGAATATGATTTAACGAACCTTTTACTAAATCTTTTTGACTAAACTTGACTTTTAGAACTATCGGGGATTTATTTTGCCAACTGTCAAACATATTATAAGCCCTAGAATAAAGAGACGAGATCTGTAAAACTCTAAGGACTAAACATGGATTTCAATGAACTTAAAAGAAGCCCTAGTTGATTTAACACGGATTTAAAACCCTAGGGGTTGATTTTGCCACTTTTGAAACTAAATTGGAGCACTAAGTTATTTTCATTGGAAATATTCGTGCCCTAAAGGCCACACCACAAAAATTGAAGGACCAAATGTGTAAATTATCAAAACATGAAAGACAAGTTACTTTGTGCATTAAAATTTACACATCAGAGGCATACGATCAATAACTATATTTTAAATGTCACCTATAAGTTTAAACTTGAGTTCACAAGATTACACGTTCAAGAAAAAGTGTCCTCACGTGTTCCCTAGACGAGTAACTTCATCTTAAGCTTTGAGGACAAAGCTAAAATAACGGGTAGGTGCTATAATACCCCTGGTTTTAACTTTTGGACACGTCACTGACTTCATTATTATTATCATTCATCTTATGATATTTTTATCGACTACCTTTGCAATACATCATTTCAAAACTTATTATGTACCAAAAATCATAAATTTTTTTATAAAATAATAAAGTATTTAACTTTATTTTTATAAATTACCCATACTACAGCATAACAAAAAAAATCATCACAATTATAAGACAACTTATAATGCTTTGGATACACTATAAACAAGTTTTCCTCTTTTGGCAACCTAGAACTCACGACTTATATGTACACAAACAAATACTTTCACTCAAATTTCAAATCTAACAAACTTTAGCACAAGCTACTAATACTTACATAAACTAACTCTATACCTTATCACACCTTAAACTAGAAACCCTAAACCAAGCTATTATCTTCCAAATCTAGCTTAACTTCTTTCCCCTTACCAAACTCCATAAATTTTTTGGATAATACCATGTTGGATTGGATACAAATCTTGCCTCTTATGACAAAATCTTGTACATGTACCTTGTCCCCTAAACATGCCTCCTTGACCCCACCTAAAGCTCCTATATGCGGCAAACCAAAGGGGCAAGTTCAAGTGTACCATAGATTTTCATATCTAACAAAATCTCATAAGATCGTAATAAAGATCACATAATCTAACTTAGATTGTACCAAGATTCACCTTGATCTCCCTCTTTCCTCCTAACCGTGTATAACTACACTTCACAAACACAAACCTCCCATTTTCACACCTCTCTCGGCACACACATAAAACAACACACACCATAGAACTCTTCATCTCTCTCGCATGGCAGCAAGGAAGGTTCTAAGCCAAGGTCCAAATTGTTTGAAATACAAGGAAGAGAAAGGACGAGGTATTAATCAAGTAGTGCAAGCACCGCGTCTCATTTTTCGCCTCGTCTCGGTCCACTTCGACACCTTTCGTTTTGTTTCGTCTCGAGTTTTTGTAAGCTTCCTTCTCATTTTCTACTCTCATCTCAAATCAAGCTACGATATATTTTAACTTTCACATAAAAACATGAATCTTGCCCCTCTAGTCACTTTTGGGCTGTTGAAACTTCTAATTTCTCTTAAGAACTGATGAGACTGCAATTATACATAGTCTCGTCGTCCAAATCGGGCTCAAAACGCTTAAAATATCATTAAAATACCCCAAAATATGCTTGTGTTTGTTCATTGTGTATTTTAGGTACGGATATAGTGTAATCAACAAAAGATCACAAGATTCAAGCAAAAATAAACACGGGAAACGAAGCCGCACAAAGAACCTGACCCAAATCATGATTTTTCAATCAAGCCCTTGAAGTTTTGAAGATTGTCAACTTTGGTACCTCATATTTTAAGATTTGGCAAGAAAAGACCTTGGAGAAATCATCACTGGCAAGGAAAGTCCTCCATGTTTGAAGATTATACAAGATTAGCCCTTGAAGTATGCATTAATTGCACTAATAGCCCTTGGAACAAGCTTTGATAACTTTTTGTGGCCATAGTATGAAAATACAAAGTTTCTTATAAAGGGAAAATGGTTTTTAGGCTGTTTAATACAAAGTGCAAACAATTTGGGACTTGGAGGACCAATCATAGCAGACACATAAACCCTTCCCAGCCAATCAACTTGCCACCTCACTCCCATCCACCAATCCCCATTCACCCTTCACCCACGTCACACCCCATTTTATTTTTATAACTGTTTTTTTTAATGAGTTATTAAAATGGGGGTAAACACGTTTTTAACTTCATTTAAATACTTAACCAAATCAAAACCTCCATTGTTTATGTTCTTCAACACTTAAACCTTAATCCTAATAACCCCTTTAATCAAAGGGGTTTTACCCCTAATTATCCAGAACCATAATTAACCCAACCCTAACCTAAACCCACCTCCCAAAACCCCCCATCACTCTCACTCTTGTCCTCCCCTGTCCCCCACTTTTGTGCAAGAAAACAAAAGGGACAGCCATCCAACGACCATCAAACCAAACTTGGTCCCAAAGGCATTTTCTAACGTCCCTGATCAATTCTTTACAGCTGTATCAGCCTAGAACATCACATGCTTCATTTGTCCAAATTCAAATCAAAGAAGACCAAGGGCACAAAAGGAATTTCAGTGATTAGGGTTTAGGAATTGTAATTTTTTATTCAAGCTTCTAGTAAATTCTTTAGACTAGTATAAATACAATGGTGCATGTACCTTGTATTTTTTTGTTCTAGTTTTTTATGTAAACCATTTTTATAGGATATTTAAAGTAATGAAACTGCCTTGCACAAATCTCTGAGTTCCATTTAGTGTAAATTGCTTTTAAATTCGTCTTTAATATCCTTGCAATATTAATTTTCTGTTTTCTAAAAATATTTATCAAAGTTAATTTGTTAAAAATATTTTTGGAGATCCAAGTCATGAAAAGATTATGAAACTTGACTTGACAAATCATGTTTGCATAAGATTTTCACTGCCTTGTTAAGTTTCAGTTTGGATACCATTTCCTTGTTTTAAAAAGTGTTTTTCAAAAAAATCAGTTTTCTTATTTTGTTGTTGAAGTTACTGTTCCATAAGCTGCTCCATAAGCTTCTGACTACAACTTATGAATAGCTCTTGAAACTTGTGTTTTATTTGCTTTGTCTTAGCAGGTTTCTCCATAGAAGATATATTGGGACTGGATTGTTGAAATCCAACACCAGCATCTTTCTCTACATCAACAGCCATTTCATATAGCCATAAGCTCAGTTTTTTAGCTGAAAGGAGATGGCATTCAGCCATTGAGGGGCCTGGATGTGGGTCCCTCTAGGTAAAAATTGGGTTTAAACCCTCTTTTTTAGTTATAAATTTGATGCATTTGTGGATTTTGTGTGTTAACTGTTTATGTGGATGATTAATGCTTGTTTATGTTTGTTCATGAGTTATAAGCATGTTTAGGTGGGTAGAATAAGTTTTGATCAGATTTTGTATGCTTTTCCTTTGTTAATCTTGTTTTCAGAAAAGTTAAGGGGTGTTTGGGTTTGGTGTTTAAATTGTTTGGGTGACACAAAGTATCTTTAAACTAGTCAAACACACTCATTAGGGTATGTTGGTAGGATATTTTCAGTTTGGTAGGGTTTAAAAGAAGTTTGCAAGTTCATGTTTTGGTAAAAACTAGTATAAAAATCAGTAGGCCATGACTAAGTTGTTTTAGCTATTTTTTATCTAAGATTTTTATAATTTTAGGTAATCTGGTAATTTAGGATTTGGAACTTGTTTATTGTGGTTTGGGTATGGTTTGAGTGAGTTTTGGCCAACCAAAACTCACCCATAGGTCAAATAGATCAGCAAGTGCTCTCACAGACCCCTACACCATTACAGTGACTGTATTTGGCCCATTTATGTGATTTGTTTGCATTGGACTTATTGTTTTTTCTGTTTATCTTGACTCCCTACACTCAACTGAGTGTAGGGGTATCTTTCGTTCCAAGTAAAACCCAAAAACATACAAGCAAAAATGTGCCCAGACCCTTATTTCTGTTAAGAACAGTGGGAAAATCTTCCCACTGCTAGTTCATCTGTTCCCACTACTTAGCTAGTGGACAAAACTCTAAGACAAGTCACTGTCAGTTTTCTGTTTTTTTGTCTTTAGTGAACTTAATTGAGTATTTTGCACTCATTTTAATTTTCTTGTGTTTATTTATTTATTTTAAGATTTTTTATTAAGTTTATTTTCAATTTACTGTTCATTTGCTATTTTTTAGCTTTAATTCATTTTAAATTAGTTTATTTAAATACTGTTTTTGTCTTTTAGTGCAAAAAGTTTATATTTTTCAGTTTTTCAAATTTTCTTAGATTCAGAAAAATATTTTAAGATTTTTAGTTTAAAAAGTTTCACTGTTCACTCTTTTATTAATTTTTAGATTTAATTTAAGTTTAAATTGTATTTAATTCAAACTGTTTTGTCTTTTAGTGTAAAAAAATTACTTATTTCAACATTATCTATTTCTCTACTGTTAGGTATGATAAAATAGAATTTTTAAGCAGTAAGTTTATTTTTAGCATTATTTTATTATTTTTAATAATTATTTTAGTTTAAAACTTGTTTTTAGCATTTAAAAAATAGAAATAAATAGTTTTTAAAATTTAGGAAAAAATACTTTTTTGTCTTTAAATAATATAAGTGAGATATTTGTTTATTAAAATAATATTTTGGGCTTTTTTTAATTATATTTAATTTTAGGTCTTTAATTAGCATTTAAAATTGAATATTTAATTAATAAAAGGTTTTAAAATTTGTTTATTGAATTTTTATTCTTATTTATATTACTTTAAACATAGTTTTCATTTTTAATTAATTTTTATCTTTATTTTTAATTTCGTTGCGTTTTACGTAATTACGTTATCGTTTTACGTCATTCGTCGTAATTTAATCGTAGTCGTAACTCGTCTTTTAATTATTCTCTCTTAAAACCCAAAAACGTCACTAATACAAACTTTGATTTTATATAATTGGCACACAAATCATACACCTCCACCGAGAACGAACTCGCACTTATTCGGTTTTACGGTTTTCCTAAATCGTAGAACTTAATACTTGCCCATTATACGTCTTTTTCCTAAAAACGTATTTTTACCTACAATCATTTTGGTACCTCTGCCGGGGAGGTGTTTTGAGTTGCCATTATTATTATCGTGTTTGTGAGTAGTGCGCTTGGTTTAAAAATGCGTTTTGCGATCCATTGCGCTAAAGGTCCCATAAGCCATTGCGTGATGCGTGATGCGATTGCGAGCGCAATTTAGACGCGATGCGTTTAGTATAAAAAATATTTAAGTATCAAATAAATGCAATAGAGTTACAAAATAAGTTACTAGAATATAAAAATTAGGCCTATAATCCCTTGTAAAACAAATTAATCGAGAGTAAAGCTTGACAAAAAAACACTTAGCAAAATGCAACGTACTATATTTTTGTTATTGTGTTTGTTTTAGATGTATTTCATACAAGTCTTATTTTTAAAAAGCCATTAAAATATGTAGGTCTATTTTTAAAAATCCATTAAAATATGTAGGTATATTTTAAATGATTAAAATTTGAGAAAAATAGCCTAAGTACTAGATTGCGACAATTGCTACCGTTGCTAGCAATACACAATTGCGATAAATTGCGGTTTAATGCGAACGCATTTTGGGATGGCACTGCATTAGGCACCATGATGCGAAATTTTGAATGCAACGCATTGATGCGTGCAATTTACGCAATGATGCACGCATTTTTAAACCAAGGTAGTGCGTTTTTGCTTTTCAATTTTTGGAAAGCGTAAATATCGTACATACTCATTTTTGTTATTTTTCTCTATTATACTATAATATCCATATAAATCGTGTTTAGTTTTCCTAAACTAAACACAAAACAATCATTTTACTATATTGTAGATATATTGGTTTTCGTTTTCTTGTGAATATTATTAATATATTGTATTTACGTATCACAATAAATTTACAATATCTCCAAAAGCGTGAAAACGCAACCTTAATTGGGATTTCATCACTCAATTATTGTATTCGAATCTAAAGCAAAAGTTTAAAGGCAAAAATTGATAAATACTTTCGTGAGCCTTAATTTTGATTAACACAAAGTATAAGGTGGGTATAAGGCGGTTGTATTTCACGACCTAAGGGAAAAGACTCTTAAGCGCTTAGCGCCACCTCGTTTCTCGCGCTCGCTTGTGCGTGTTTTGAGAAATCGGGCTAATCGAGGGTTTGCCGCCCAAGCATTATCTACGTATACTATATTTGCTTATTTTCAAGATTAAACCCTCGTGAATTTTTTGGTGTTCCACCAATGTTCTAAAGTCATCGAAGGCGTTCACCCCACATGATCGTTTTCATTCTTTGAGGCTCCTTTAATCGAGAAATCGATTCGAGGATGGATTTGTAGGTTTGAGTCTACGTAATACAACAAAAA
This sequence comes from Glebionis coronaria, assembly GCA_025667525.1. Taxonomy (NCBI): domain Eukaryota; kingdom Viridiplantae; phylum Streptophyta; class Magnoliopsida; order Asterales; family Asteraceae; genus Glebionis; species Glebionis coronaria. Next base: position 288,264 of record JANFOE010001096.1, read on the forward strand.
TCCAAAAAAATAAAAAAACAATCAAAACCAAAAAAATTGAAAAAACGAAAAACCCCAAAAAGAATCTTCTTTGCTACCCCATTCTACGCTTAGTGCATGTGCACTCGATCGAAGGATTATTCTAATTATAGCGACGCTTCGAATAGACTCAATCGTAATCGAAGGAATCGACGATGTAGATGAGAATTAGAAACCGTCGTTCCTAATATTGTTGTTGAAGAGACCGTAGACGACATGGCCGACAATCGTTCGATGATAGAATTGCTCCAAGCGCCCACCGAGGGTTATGGAGACGCGATCGTAATTCCCGTTATCGAAGCGGAGAATTTTGATTTTAAGAGCAGAATGCTTTCGTTGATACAAGCTACGAAGTTTCGAGATCGTGAGGCGGATAATCCTCACGATCACATTCAAAATTTTGATCGTCTTTTAGCCACGGGCAAGTTTAAGAACGTTGACACCGATGTTGTCAAGCTTATGCTTTTTCCGTACTCGCTCGATGGTGCCGCCAAGGATTGGTACGAGAAAGAGCCACCTAATTCGATAATTACGTTGAAGGATCTCGTTTCCAAATTCTCTAATCATTTTTTCCCACCGTCTAAGACGACGTTTTTCAAAAACGAGATTACGAGATTTGAGCAAAAACCGAATGAATATTTTAGAGACGCGTGGGATCATTTTAAGGAATTGCTTAGGCAATATCCTCACCATGGATTTTCCGAGTTGCACCAAATCGATACGTTTTACAACGGTCTTAGTTTTCAAGAACAAGATTCGTTGAATTCCACCGCCGGTGGCAACTTTTTGTGTAAGACTCCAAAAGATGCATTAATGATTATCAAGAATCGATCCAAGGTTTACCAACTCCGCAATGCACCGAGTGTTTCCAGTGTTGCCAATGTTAGTAGTTCTAATCGCGACATTGAGAGGGTTGATGCGAAAGTCGACAAGCTAACGAATGTGTTTACGTGTTTTCTCATCGAAATGAAAAAGAAAGACGCTCCCGCTACGGTGAAAGCAGTTGAGGCATCGTGTACATTTTGCGGTGGACCACATAATTATACGAGCGTGCGGATATGGATGGCCAAACGTCGAGTGTAAACGCGTTAAACAATAATTTTTCAAATCAAAATCAAAATAACGCCGGTCCATCGCAACAAACGAACAACAACAATCAAGGCAATAATTTTCAAAACTGCAACAATTTTCAAGGAAACAATCACGGTAATCAAGGTTATAATCAAGGTCAAAATTTGAATTAGCAAAATCGAGGTTTTAACAACAACAATCAAAACCTGAATTTTAACAATGGGCAAAATTCAAAATTTTCAAACAACGCTAATCAAGGGAACAATTTTCAAGGGAATCAAAACCAAGCTTTCAATCAAAACTTTAATGGCTCAAATGATTTTCAAAATTACGTTAAATCAAATGACGCTAATATGAAGAGATTAGAAACGCAAATTGGTGATATGAAAAACGAATTTTCAAACACGTTGAGAGGACAAAATAACAAAATTGAACAAGGACAAATCGACATAAAAAAAGATGTTTTCGGCTATTATGAACAAAACCTCGGGTGCTTCATCGAGTTCGTTACCTAGTGACACCCTTGAAAATCCGAAGGAACAATGTAAAGTCGACTAGTCTCGTGAGAAAAGTCGTGTTATTACCCCTAACCTTGATGGATTTAGAGTTGTTCCTTCTTCTCAACCCTCGACTTCTAAGACGCCTTCTTGTTCTAAAGTTGATGGGGTGAACGTGGTGACTAAGGAAAAGAGTGCACGCCCTCGTGTACCTCGAATTCCATCCACGGTTCAAAAAGAGAGTTTTATCGACCTCACCAAAGTAACCCTTGAAGAACTTGTGCATCAATGCTTCTTAAAAACCCAAAAGGCAAATGCCGAGAAAGGAAGAGGATCCGGGCCAATTTCTACTACCTTGTGATTTTTACGAGATTGAGGGATGTTTAGACCTTGCCGATTTAGGTGCTAGCATCAATCTCATGCCTCATTCTCTTTGGAAATTGATGAGATTGCCTAGTCTTACCCCCACGAACCTGATTATCGAGCTTGCAAATTGTACGCCACTTATACCAATTGGAATAGCCGAGGATGTCTATGTTAAAGTCAAAATGTTTGTTTTTCCCATGGATTTCGTCATATCCGATTACGAGTGTGATCCTAAATGTCCCATTATTTTAGGTCGACCATTCTTATCGACGGCTCGAACCGTAATCGACGTTCACGAGGGGAGACTTACTATGAGATATGGGGAGGAACGAATGGACTTTTTTCGCAAATAAATCCCAAGTTTCAAATGATCATGAAAAAACCGAGGTTTTAAAACCTAATGTTTCAAATTCTAATGATTTCAAAATGTTAAATTTAGCGGAAAATATGAGGCTTAATGCATGTTTTGAAAGAATTAAAATGAACGGTTTTAAAGATTATGATTTTAATGATGAAGAATACGTTTACTTAATTCAAAAGGGTATTCGTAGATTTATGGATGAAAAATCACTTTGGAATATATTTGGCGAAACAAGTGAAACACCAATTCCGAAGTGAGACGTTAGTGCCATCACGACAATGACCAATATGGACTCGTCTTCACAACCTTCGAAGGACCACGTATTTGAGGCTTCAACTTCTAACTCCATCGAAGTGCCTCCTTTTCCTAGCCCAACACCCGTTGAGGTTAAACGTTTCATCGACATCGATACTCTCGTCATTGAAAAGTCACCTAAGCATAGTCATTCGACTTGTAAGACCATGATTGTGAGTGCTCACATCGACTCTTTCTTTGATGATGACGATGGCGATTTTGCCGAGATTGATCACGTGCTTAAAAATCCACATGCCATTTTTGAGGATTCTCCCAAAAATACCTCTTCACATGTGGAGTACGATGATTACGAGTTCGATCCTGAGATTGAGGAAATTATCGAACGAGAGCTAGCTCTTTTACCTCCACTCCCACCTACGAGTGAGGTTGATTTTTATCGACGATGAACTTAATGAGTTGGAACGTCTTATTTTCGATGACGAACCAACTAACGTGACCCAAAATCCCATTCTCTAGGATTTACCTAATCAATACTCCACATTTGAAAATGACATTTACCACATTCGTGAGGATCTAACTTATCAACGATCCCCACAAATGAATGATGGTTTTATGCTTGATAGTGATCTCTTCGAGAGAGTTTCTAAAATCTTACATGAGGGGAATGAAAAACCTTGGTTTGACAAACCCATCTATGATGAAGAAATCTATGAGGTCGACGATCATGAGGATGAAGAGTATGTTGACCCCGAGGGGGCGGTGTTATTTGTTGATCGACGTTTTGAGAACTTATACAATCCACCACCCCTTAACCACGACTTAAATGTGAGGATTTTTAGCGTGACTAATTTTGAATTTGAAACGCCAAATATTTTCGACATTATCAAATCGGGTTTTCATAAAGAGTTTTTAAACGATGAAAAAGGAAAAGATTTTAAAAATGATTTAAAAGATTTTTCTACATGTTTAACTCCGTCATCACCGCGTTTTATGAGTGCTACCACCTCGTCTACTCCTTTTGACGAGCGTGAGTGTGGTTTTAGTGTGGGGGAAGCCCCTTATGTTTCTTCACACTTTACCACCAAGGACGAGATATTCGATCCCAGAATTGCTTGTAAAGGGAAATCTCGGTCTTCCACCGATGCAATAAATGGAAAATGTTTTTGTTTGCTTGGTGTGAGTCTACCTCGAGTAGCTCATTATTTTGTCTTACCCATTGCCCCACCTTTCTACTTCTCATCTATTTTCTTCTACCTCTTTGAGGTTTTGGCACGTGTTGAAGTGGCGTTGGTTTGTTTATCCCATGAGAACGAGGACGCCATCTTCGATCCCGGTATTTTGCATCATCAACGGACTTAGTCCTTAGTACAGGATGCTTTTGGGCATTGTTTATCATGTAAGACCCACCAAAAATGACCATACCATGATTATCCCTAAATGATCACATTTATGGGGATTTGAGTCGAGCTTTTGACTCGGTTATCAAAAACAAGGTGCCTCGTGGGGGATTCTCATGCTTATCATTGTAAATATTATTGCTTTCTAATAGTATAATGCGGGGACTTGTGCTATTCCAACCTTTGTTTCGTGGTTGCTTGTGATTGTGATTTATTAGGTTCGTCGTCATCATTGAAGCCTCTCGTGTTCGTTTTACAGATCACTCGAGCTTCGATCGTTGCCTTTGGAGATTCCGATATCCGATGATATCCTTTTATGTTCTAACGTTTATCTTATTAGCATAATTCATAAACGACTTTTAGGTTATTCGTTTTACCCATTCCAAGCTCAAGATTGAGCATTTGACTTCGTCTCTAGTATAGGGGTGTTTCATCCCTAGACTCGAAACACTGAGGACAATGTTTAGGTTTAGTATGGGGGTGAGTAGATACTTCACCTTGCTCACGTCACCACGCAATCCAAATTTTTATCTTTTTGTTATCGCTTTGTTGCAAAATAAGGCTAAAAATGGCCAAATTTTAAAAATTGTCGTATTTTTCACAAGTGTTAAAGACACGAATGTAGGTTTTCTGATGGTGAGAATAAGAGTAATTTTTGACTCGACCGTGCGTGTTAAGCACTTAGCTTCGATTCCTTAACTTTTTAGGCTAAGTCTCTTAAATGAGGACGAGAAATGATAGAGTTATTTATAAGTCACGTAATCTCTCACGATCTTATGTGTAGTAATTATTAGCTTTTTCTCCCCACGCTTTTGTTTAAATAAATGCAATAAGTAAGGTCGTACGATTTAAAAGGTTACTTAGCTTCTAGCCCAAGATCGTTTAAAAGTTGCTCGTGTTCAAATTGAGTTCATAGCCAAGGCATAACTTATTGAAGCGGGATGCGAAGATTGGCAAGTTCCAAAAAGGCCCTAACAAGGCATGAGGAGCTCCATTTTTTTGCTAACGATCCAAGATGATGTGAAGTATCATTATTCCAAAATCAATATGAAGGATCGAGACACACGACGAGACGCAATACACTCCCCTAGAGATCATGGAGAAGTCTATCCAAAAAGACCCTAACAAGGTATGAGGATAAATATATCCAAGTCCTAAAAGGAGGCGGATCGTTGTATATTAAAATCTCAAATAAATATTGAAGAAAAATGATGAAGTCGTGGTCCAAGTTTGAAGAATTTCCATATATGAACAGAAGACCATTATTTCAAGAACATCTTCCAAGATTTGAAGTTCGAAACACATGCCAAATATCGGTCCGAGAAAGGTCTCAAATCGTGAAACGAGTTATGCCAAGATATGAACTTAAGGAGATTATGAGAAGCCGTTTTAAAAGATCGTGTCCTTCGACTAACTATCGATTAAATCGTGCTACTTTATTTTCAGCCTAAATAAGTTATCAAAATAAGTCAAAAATGTATCCTCGTGATCATTAAGACAAAATAAAAAATAAGAGATACCAATTAGGAATAAGGGAGTCTAGGTTCGTAATTAACACTCATGAGTAATGTTTGTGTTGCTAACTTATAATAACAATGATCTCGTTACACGCTTAGCATGGAATAAAGTGAAAATCGAGGATGGCGAACTTATCTCTATGAGGCATTCACGTGTTCTTATTCTTTGACCCTAAAAGTCACTTAATCGTGATGAAAACATTACATTATGTCTAAAACACGTGTAGTAGTTTATTTAAGTTTATGTCTTCAATAAATGTCACATAAAAATGAATTTTGGAAGTACTAAGATACTTAATGCTAGCATTGCGTGGGGACACGACAATGATTTAGTATGGGGGAGTGATGACACTGCAATTATACATAGTCTCATCGTCCAAATCAGGCTCAAAACGCTTAAAATATCATTAAAATACCCCAAAATATGCTTGTGTTTGCTCATTGTGTATTTTAGGTACGGATATCGTGTAATCAACAAAAGATTACAAGATTCAAGCAAAATCAAACACGGTAAACGAAGCCGCACAAAGAACCAGACCTAAATCATGATTTTTCAATCAAGCCCTTGAAGTTTTGAAGATTGTCAACTTTGGTCCCTCATCTTTGAAGATTTGGCAAGAAAAGACCTTGGAGAAATCATCATTGGCAAGGAAAGTCCTCCATGTTTGAATATTATACAAGATTAGCCCTTGAAGTATGCATTAATTGCACTAATAGCCCTTAGAACATGCTTTGATAATTTTTTCTGGCCAAAGTATGAAAATACAAAGTTTCTTATAAAGGGAAAATGGTTTTTAGGCTGTTTAATACAAAGTGCAAACAAATTGGGACTTGGAGGACCAGTTATGGCAGACAGATAAACCCTTCCCAGCCAATTAACTTGCCACCTCACTCCCATCCACCAATCCCCATTCACCCTTCACCCACGTCACACCCCACTTACTTTTTATAACTGTTTTTTTAATCAGTTATTAAAATGGGGGTAAACATGTTTTTAACTTCATTTAAATACTAAACCAAATCAAAATCTCCACTGTTTATGTTCTTCAACACTTAAACCCTAATCCTAATAACCCCTTTAATCAAAGGGGTTTTACCCCTAATTATCCAGAACCATAATTAACCCTACCCTAACTTAAACCCACCTCCCAAAACCCCCATCACTCTCACTCTTGTCCTCCCCTGTCCCCCACTTTTGTGCAAGAAAACAAAAGGGACAACCATCCAACGGCCATCAAACCAAACTTAGTCCCAAAGGCAATTTCCAACGTCCCTGATCAATTCTTTACAACTATATCATCCTGGAACATCACATGCTTCATTTGACAAAATTCAAATAAAAGAAGACAAAGGGCACAAGAGGAATTTCAGTGATTAGGGTTGGAATTGTAATTTTTTATTCAACCTTCTAGTAAATTCTTTAGACTAGTATAAATACAATGGTGCATGTACCTTGTATTTTTTTTGTTCCGGTTTTTTGTGTAAACCATTTTTATGGAACATTTAAAGTAATGAAATTTCCTTACACAAATCTCTGAGTTCCATTTAGTGTAAATTGCTTTTAAATTTTTCTTTAATTTCCTTGCAATATTAATTTTCTGTTTTCAAAAACTATTTTTCAAAGTTATTTTGTTAAAAATATTTTTGGAGATCCAAGTCATGAAAAAATTATGAAACTTGACTTGACAAATCATTTTTTCCCACCGTCTAAGACGACGTTTTTCAAAAACGAGATTACGAGATTTGAGCAAAAACTGAATGAATCTTTTAGAGACGCGTGGGATCGTTTTAAGGAATTGCTTAGGCAATGTCCTCACCATGGATTTTCCGAGCTGCACCAAATCGATATGTTTTACAACGGTCTTAGTTTTCAAGAACAAGATTCGTTGAATTCCGCCGCCGGTGGCAACTTTTTGTGTAAGACTCCGAAAGATGCATTAATGATTATCAAGAATCGATCCAAGTTTTACCAACTCCGCAACGCACCAAGTGTTGCCAATGTCGCGAATGTTAGTAGTTCTAATCGCGACATTAAGAGGGTTGATGCGAAAGTCGACAAGCTAACGAATGTGTTTACGTCTTTTCTCATCGAAATGAAAAAGAAAGACGCTCCCGCTACGGTGAAAGCGGTTGAGGCATCGTGTACATTTTGCGGTGGTCCACATAATTATTAAGAGTGTGCGGCTACGGATGGCCAAACTTCGAGTGTAAACGCGTTAAACAACAATTTTTCAAATCAAAATCAAAATAACGTCGGTCCATCGCAACAAACGAACAACAACAATCAAGGCAATAATTTTCAAAACTACAACAATTTTCAAGGAAACAATCATGGTAATCAAGGTTATAATCAAGGTCAAAATTTGAATTGGCAAAATCGAGATTTTAACAACAACAATCAAAACCGGAATTTTAACTGGGCAAAATTCAAAAATTTCAAACAACGCTAATCAAGGGAACAATTTTCAAGGGAATCAAAACCAAGCTTTCAATCAAAACTTTAATGGCTCAAATGATTTTCAAAATTACGTTAAATCAAATGACGTTAATATGAAGAGATTAGAAACGCAAATTGGTGATATGAAAAACGAATTTTCAAACACGTTGAGAGGAAAAAACAACAAAATTGAACAAGGATAAATCGACATAAAAAAAGATGTTTTCGGCTATTATGAACAAAGCCTCGGGTGCTTCATCGAGTTCGTTACCTAGTGACACCGTTGCAAATCCGAAGGAACAATGTAAAGCCGCCTCGTCTCGTGAGAAAAGTCGTGTTATTACCCCTAACCTTGATGGATTTAGAGTTGTTCCTTCTTCTCAACACTCGACTTCTAAGACGCCTTCTTGTTCTAAAGTTGATGGGGTGAACGTGGTGACTAAGGAAAAGAGTGCACACCCTCGTGTACCTCGAATTCCATCCATGTTTCAAAAAGATATTTTTATCGACCTCACCAAAATAACCCTTGAAGAAACTTGTGCATCAATGCTTCTTAAAAAACACAAAAGGCAAATGCCGAGAAAGGAAGAGGATCCGGTCCAATTTCAACTACCTTATGATTTTTATGAGATTGAGGGATGTTTATCCCTTGCCGATTTAGGTGCTAGCATCAATCTTATACCTTATTCTCATTGGAATTTGATGAGATTGCCTAGTCTTACCCCTACGAACATGACAATCGAGCTTGCAAATTGTACGCCACTTATACCAATTGGAATAGCCAAGGATGTCCATGTTAAAGTTGGAATGTTTGTTTTTCCCGCGGATTTCGTCATATCTGATTACGAGTGTGATCCTAAATGTCCCATTATTTTAGGTCGACCATTTTTATCGACGGCTCGAACCGTAATCGATGTTCACGAGGGGAGACTTACTATGAGATATGGGGAGGAACGAATGGACTTTTTTCGCAAATAAATCCCAAGTTTCAAATGATCATGAAAAAACCGAGGTTTTAAAACCTAATGTTTCAAATTCTAATGATTTCAAAATGTTAACTTTAGCGGAAAATATGAGGCTTGATGCATGTTTTGAAAGAATTAAAATGAACGGTTTTAAAGATGATGATTTTAATGATGAAGAATACCTTTACTTAATTCAAAATGGTATTCGTAGATTTATGGATGAAAAATCACTTTGGGATGTATTTGGCGAAACAAGTGAAACACCAACTCCGAAGTGAGACGTTAGTGCCATCACGACAATGACCAATATGGACTCGTCTTCACAACCTTCGAAGGACCACGTCTTTGAGGCTTCAACTTCTAACTCCATCGAAGTGCCTCCTTTTCCTAGCCCAACACCCGTTGAGGCTAAAAGTTTCATCAACATCGATCATCTCATCATTGAAAAGTCACCTAAGCATAGTCATTCGACTTGTAAGACCATGGTTGTGAGTGCTCACATCGACTCTTTCTTTGATGATGACGATGGCGATTTTTCCAAGATTGATCACGTGCTTAAAAATCCACATGCCATTTTTGAGGATTCTCCCAAAAAGACCTCTTCACATGTGAAATACAATGATTACGAGTTCGATCCCGAGATTGAGGAAATTATCGAACGAGAGCTAGCTCTTTTACCTCCACTCCCACCTACGAGTGAGGTTAATTTTTCCAAGATCGACGATGAACTTAATGAGTTGGAACGTCTTATTTTCAATGACGAACGAACTAACGTGACCCAAAATCCCATTCTCTAGGAGTTACCTAATCAATACTCCTCATTTGAGAATGACATTTACCACATTCGTGAGGATCTAACTTATCAGCGATCCCCACAAATGAATGATGGTTTTGTGCTTGATCGTGATCTCTTCGAGAGAGTTTCTAAAATCTTACATGAGGGGAATGAAAAACCTTGGTTTGACAAATCCATCTATGATGAAGAAATCTATGAGATCGACGATCATGAGGATGACGAGTATGTTGACCCCGAGTGGGCGGTGTTATTTGTTGATCGACGTTTAGAGAACTTATACAATCCACCACCCCCTAACCGCGACTTAAATGTGATGATTTTAGCGTGACTAATTTTGAATTTGAAACGCCAAATATTTTCGACATTATCAAATCGGTTTTTCATAAAGAGTTTTTAAACGATGAAAAAGGAAAAGATTTTAAAAATGATTTAAAAGATTTTTCTACATGTTTAACTCCGTCATCACCGCGTTTTATGAGTGCTACCACCTCGTCTACTCCTTTTGACGAGCGTGAGTGTGGTTTTAGTGTGGGGGAAGCCCCTTATGGTTCTTCACACTTTACCACCAAGGACGAGATATTCGATCCCGGAATTGCTTGTAAAGGGAAATCTCGGTCTTCCACCGATGCAATAAATGGAAAATGTTTTTGTTTCTTGGTGTGAGTCTACCTCGAGTAGCTCATTATTTTGTCTTACCCATTGCCCCACCTTTCTACTTCTCATCTATTTTCTTCTACCTCTTTGAGGTTTTGGCATGTGTCGAAGTGGCGTTGGTTCGTTTATCCCATGAGAACGAGGACACCATCTTCGATCCCGGTATTTTGCATCATCAACGGACTTAGTCCTTAGTACCGGTTGCTTTTGGGTATTGTTTATCATGTAAGCCCCACCAAAAATGACCATACCATGATTATCCCTAAATGATCACATTTATAGGGATTTGAGTCGAGCTTTTGACTCGGTTATCAAAAACAAGGTGCCTTGTGGGGGATTCTCATGCTTATCCTTGTAAATATTATTGCTTTCTAATAGTATAATGCGGGGACTTGTGCTCTTCCAACCTTTGTTCCGTGGTTATTTGTGATTATGATTTATTAGGTTCATCGTCATCATTAAAGCCTCTCGTGTTCGTTTTACGGATCACTCGAGCTTCGATCGTTGCCTTTGGAGATTCCGATATTCGATGATATCCTTTTATGTTCTAACGATTATCTTATTAGCATAATTCATAAACGACTTTTAGGTTATTCGTTTTACCCTTTCCAAGCTCGAGATTAAGCATTCGACTTCGTCTCTAGTATGGGGGTGTTTCACCCCTAGACTCGAGGACAAAGTTTAGTTTTAGTATGGGGGTGAGTAGATACTTCACCTTGCTCACGTCACCATGCAATCCAAATTTTCATCTTTTTGTTATCGTTTTGTTGCAAAATAAGGCTAAAACTGGCTAAATTTTTAAAAATTTCGTATTTTTCATAAGCGTTTAAGACAAGAATGTAGTTTTTCCGATGGTGAGAATAAGAGTAATTTTTTTACTCGACCGTGCATGTTGAGCACTTAGCTTTGATTCCTTAACTTTTTAGGCTAAGTCTCTTAAATGAGGACGAGAAATGATTGAGTTATTTATAAGTCACGTAATCTCTCACGATCTCATGTGTAGTAATTATTAGCTTTTTCTCCCCACGCTTTTTTAAATAAATGCAATAAGTAAGGTCGTACGATTTAAAAGGTTACTTAGCTTCTAGCCCAAGATCGTTTAAAAGTTGCTCGTGTTCAAATTGAGTTCATAGCCAAGGCATAACTTATTGAAGCGGGATGCGAAGATTGGCAAGTTCCAAAAAGGCCCTAACAAGGCATGAGGATCTCCATTTTGTTGCTAAAGATCCAAGATGATGTGAAGTATCATTATTCCAAAATCAATATGAAGGATCGAGACACACGACGAGAAGCAATACACCCCCTAAAGATCATGGAGAAGTCTATCCAAAAAGACCCTAACAAGGTATGAGGATAAATATATCCAAGTCCTAAAAGGAGGCGGATCGTTGTATATCAAAATCCCAATTAAATATTGAAGAAAAATGATGAAGTCGTGGTCCAAGTTTGAAGAATTTCCATATATGAAGAGAAGACCATTATTTCAAGAACATCTTCCAAGATTTGAAGTTCGAAACACATGCCAAATATCGGTCCGAGAAAGGTCTCAAATTGTGAAACGAGTTATGCCAAGATATGAACTTAAGAAGATTATGAGAAGCCGTTTTAAAAGATCGTGTCCTTCGACTAACTATCGATTAAATCGTGCTACTTTATTTTCGGCCTAAACAAATTATCGAAATAAGTCAAAAATGTATCCTCGTGATCATTAAGACAAAATAAAAAATAAGAGATACCAATTAGGAATAAGGGAGTCTACGTTCGTAATTAACACTCATGAGTAATGTTTGTGTTGCTAACTTATAATAACAATGATCTCGTTACACGTTTAGAATGGAATAAAGTGAAAATCAAGGATGACGACCTTATCTCTATGAGGCATTCACGTGTTCTTATTCTTTGACCCTAAAAGTCACTTAATCGTGATGAAAACATTACATTATGTCTAAAACACGTGTAGTAGTTTATTTAAGTTTATGTCTTCAATAAATGTCACATAAAAATGAATTTTGGAAGTACTAAGATACTTAATTCTAGCATTGCGTGGGGACACGGCAATGGTTTAGTATAGGGGAGTGATGACACTGTAATTATACATAGTCTCATCGTCCAAATCGGGCTCAAAAAGCTTAAAATATCATTAAGATACCCCAAAATATGCTTGTGTTTGTTCATTGTGTATTTTAGGTACGGATATCGTGTAATCAACAAAAGATTACAAGATTCAAGCAGAAGCAAACACGGGAAACGAAGCCGCACAAAGAACCAGACCTAAATCATGATTTTTCAATCAAGCCCTTGATGTTTTGAAGATTGTCAACTTTGGTCCCTCATCTTTGAAGATTTGGCAAGAAAAGACCTTGCAGAAATCATCATTGGCAAGGAAAGTCCTCCATGTCTTAAGATTTTACATGATTAGCCCTTGAAGTATGCATTAATAGCACTAATAGCCCTTGGAACAAGCTTTGATAACTTTTTATGGCCAAAGTATCAAAATACAAAGTTTCTTATAAAGGGAAAATGGTTTTTAGGCTGTTTAATACAAAGTGTAAAAAATTTGGGACTTGGAGGACCAATCATGGCAGACAGATAAACCGTTCACAGCCAATCAACTTGCCACCTCACTCCCATCCACCAATCCCCATTCACCCTTCACCCACGTCACACCCCACTTTCTTTTTATAACTGTTTTTTAATCAGTTATTAAAATGGGGGTAAACACGTTTTTAACTTCATTTAAATACTTAACCAAATCAAAATCTCCACTGTTTATGTTCTTCAACACTTAAACCCTAATCCTAATAACTCCTTTAATCAAAGGGGTTTTACCCATAATTATCCAGAACCATAATTAACCATACCCTAACCTAAACCCACCTCCCAAAACCCCCATCACTCTCACTCTTGTCCTCCCCTGTCCCCCACTTTTGTGCAAGAAAACAAAAGGGAGAGCCATCCAACGACCATCAAACCAAACTTGGTCCCAAAGGCATTTTCCAATGTCCCTGATCAATTCTTTACGGCTGTATCAGCCTGGAACATCACATGCTTCATTTGACCAAATTTAAATCAAAGAAGACCAAGGGCACAAGTGGAATTTCAGTGATTAGGGTTTAGGAATTGTAATTTTTTATTCAACCTTCTAGTAAATTCTTTCGACTAGTATAAATACAATGGTGCATGTACCTTGTATTTTTTTTGTTCCAGTTTTTTGTGTAAACCATTTTTATGGAATATTTAAAGTAATGAAATTGCCTTACACAAATCCCTGAGTTCCATTTAGTGTAAATTTTTATTAAATTCTTCTTTAATTTCCTTGCAATATTAATTTTTTGTTTTTAAAAACTATTTTTCAAAGTTATTTTGTTAAAAATATTTTTGGAGATCCAAGTCATGAAAAGATTATGAAACTTGACTTGACAAATCATGTTTACATAAGATTTTCACTGCCTTGTTAAGTTTTAGTTTGAATACCATTTCCTTGTTTCAAAAAGTGTTTTTCAAAAAAATCAGTTTTCTTATTTTGTTGTTGAAGTTACTTGTGACACCCCGGGTAGGGTCAAAATATTCGGAAATATCAACGGAGATGTCACAAGGGTGGATCGATAGCATATAGTCCATAGAGCATAAGATAAAGAGTTATTCAAATCAGATTACATGTTTATTAAACAAATAAATAAAAATTATCTTTAACATGTCATAAGTAGATTGTCATTTTCCCCAAATGGAGCCCTTGACGATTCCTACGATGTAGATCACATATATGCTTGAGTTCATACACATATCTCGTTCTAACTTCATTTCTCTGAGATAAACATGCTTAGAGGGTCAATATAAAGTTGGTGAATTTACAGGTTTGAACATTAATTAGTTTGGACATACATTAATCATAGAAGTAACAATGAACAAAGAATTCTTACTAAAAATTAGATTACATTTGCTATTACTCGAAACTGAAGCTTAACCTTCCATAGTCCTCAACAGATGAGGACGTAGTGTCTTACAAAAAGACACCCAAACCCTGTTCCATCATGGTATACATCTGTTGTCCCGGACACGGCACATTGAGCATTACTCACCCAGATGGGGATGGTCAATCCCTAATAGATCTATTTATAACATTCGGGCGATTTACAACAATTTAATAGTTTCTATAATAGTCAATCATAGTCAAGTTTATACAATTCAGTTATGTCCATTTTAAAATAGTTTCATGTTTTCTCCCCCGTAGAGGAAAAGTTTATCAATAGTTATATGGGGTTGTAAACTCACCTGGGAGTTGGCAATAGCTGTATAACACGAATATCCAAATAACGCTCACGCCAAAAGTTATGCCTAATCAAATAGTACAGTCTTAATAAATAGTACAAAGAACATATGTATATGCTTATACAGATTTTTAGTCAGTTCATATAAGCTACGACATTTATCTAAATAACCTTAGTTCAAGTATTAACAATATCCATTTAAACTTATCTATATAAGTTTCATTTCTAAGTAAACATAAAATGTTTAACCTTCAAATATCAGTTTGTATTCGTAATACATGTATTAATAATAACCATTCAGCTTACAATTAAGTTTCTTATTTAAGTAGACATAAAATGTCATACTTAAAATATTAGTTCACGTTTGCAGTTTAGGTATTATAATCATCCATTTAAACTTACTATTAAGTTTTATAATTAAGTAACATAAAAATTTTCTACTTAAATATTAGTTTACGTTCGTTGTTCATGCGTTATAATCGTTCATTTAAACTTATTATTAAGTTTCATAATTAAGTAAACATAAAAATGTTTTACTTAAATGTTAGTATTCAATTTTTTTAACGTTCATATAATTTTATTTCCTAAAAGTATATGAGTTTATGTATTAGTAATACATGTCCATATTGTTTATACAATTTATTTCATAAATATTTTAACTTTGAAAAAAAATATATAATATTTTATTTAACTTAAAAGTTCTCATAAATTATTTAATATTTATAAAAAAGTTTATAAATTACAAGTTTAAGAATTTATATTATAAATTCTTATAGTTTAGGGTTTGTTTAAGTTTTACGAAGTTTAAAAATAGAATTAGGGTTAGGGCTTATTAAAGTTTCGGAATATGGCAAAACTAGTCCTTCCTTATTTTAAACAAAGTAAACTTTCGGATTGTTACACATTTGGTACCTAGGGCTTGTTAAAGTTTTGGCTTATTGCAGATTTAGTTCCCTTACTTAAGTCTAGGTTTTATAACTTTCATAAAATGACCAAAACAGCCCCTAGGGCTTCTTTAAGTTTCGGATTAATAATACAATGGTCCCTAGGGTTTTAAAATGACAAAATAACTTTTAGAAACTTCCCAAAATGGTCCCTAGGGTTTAATATGCCACGTATGGTATTAATTAAACCCTAGACTTTTGGATAATTACATTTTCAGTCCTTGTGTTTACTAATTTATCAAAATAAGTTTCATAAGTCCCGATTTTAGTCCTTAAGTTTCATAAATTGTCATTTTACTCCAAAAGTCTTTATAAGTTACATTTCTTTATAAAAACTTTTATTTAAACATTCAAAACATTATATGGGCTCATTAAATGGGCTAAACATCTAATGGGCCAATTAGTAGGCCTAAATACATTTTTAAGTTTACTAACTTGTTAAATGGGCCCTTAACACTTTTATTGGGCTTAAATACATTTTAAGTCCATTAATCATTTTAAATGGGTTCAAGTATAAACTTAAGTCCATTAGGTCACTAAGATTCATTAAATGGGCTTATTAGGTCCATTAAGTCTTAGACTAATGTTGCATGGGCTTAATTAGTCCATTAATACTACTTTTCATTTTATGTAAGTATTAGTCTAGGATTTTCTTATAAGCTTATTATTAGCTTATCCATATTTAGTTTTAAATCTTAACAAAAGAATAAAACTTATGGTTTATTTTATGCGATGTACCAAATAAGATCTAAATGTGTTACAAGGTTGCATGCAAGTCATAAGCTCTAATATGAGCTTATAACTCATGGCTATAATTAATTATAGCTTATTAAGATGAGTCAAAACTTATTTTAAGGTTTCATGTACTTATAAGTGTCCCCAAAATAGATCTAGCTATGTACACATTAAGAAATCAAGTCACAAGTCCATACATACATACATATAGCCCACGACTATGATTTTAAATCTTGGTATTTCCAAGATGAACATTTTAGCTAGTTTTAAGTCTTGTAAATATTTACAAAAATACAACATGATTATCTAGGTTACATGCATGTTCCCAAGGTTACCATTATTCCAAGAAAACTACATATAGCCCACGGCTATATTGTTTTCCCCCAAGGTTCCCATAAAATTTTATAAGCTTGTTTTATGTTCATCATGTTTAGGTTAACTCTTATCATTAGATCTATGGTTTATATGAGCATACATGTATATTAAAAACCATTCTAGGTCATATGTAACCCACCATTACATATTTTCACATAAATCATTTTAGTGATTTTAGTATTCCATTTAACATGTAATATTACATATTCCATCATTAAAACTTAGAAGACAAATCATATGTTCATCACTCATTTTAATCGTGACCTTTAAGGTCATGGTCTTCATGATTTTCAAGTTACACAAGTTTATTTTATGAGATCTTTGAATATTAGTTAACCAAAATCCCATAAAACAAGATTTATAACCCATGCTACATTTAGATTCATAAAATGTTTCGTATGGTTTTCAATCAAGTTAAAACATAGAATACAAGCCATAGGTTTCTTTATTAAAAAGTTTTAACCATGAGTATGGTGTTCATAAATATACTGTGACCTATAATGGCTATGGCTTTACCAAATCTTGATTTTAACAAGTTATTTACTTAGGTTTATAGATGTATGATGATGCATGCATAAAGAAATGGAAGAGCAAGAGGAGTATACCTTTCTTACTTAAAAGTACCAAGGATGATCTAGATGAACAAGGAGATTAGAGATTTAATATAGTTGATGAAGAAACCCTAAATGTAAACCAAGCCGTGGCCTTTTAGATTCGGCTAGGGCTTGTTCTAGTGATTCCAATGATGATGATACTACTAAATGATTAGTAGTTAAGATGAGACAAAGATATAGTAGAATAAATGAACAAACTTGGATCCTTGTGGCTTAATACCGAATGATTTGAGAGAGAAATAAGGAGAGTGAGATTGGATTCATGTGAAATGAGAATGTGTGTGTGTTGTATGTGCGTGTTTCGGCTTAAAGAAGAGAGAGGAAGGGAATGACAAAAGGTATGATTCACCTTGGTAAGACATATTGTGCCAAGTGTCATCCCTTTCCTTTCCAAGGCAACTCTTCTCCTTCCACACATTATGTGTCGCGTCTAGCTTAGCCAAAAGGGGTAATGGGTCTTGGGCTTGGGCTTATGTTGGGCTAGCACATAAGGAGTATGGTCATGGGCTAGTCCAAGAAGGTTAAAACATGTTTATGGTGTACATAAAACATACATACACAGCTACATATAGTGTGTAGCATGTTTTCCAACTTTTATTTAGTTAAGTGATGTATACTTCAAGTATTGATTATACATTTTACTACTTGTTATCCCTAGTTTTAAGTACAAGGTTTACATTATAAACTTATTGCAACAAGTATGAATGTAAAGGTATAAGTACAATGGACAAGTTCACACACAACTTATAGAAATATAGCACATGAGTATGTGTTCTAGGATTAATGGGTGAAACTTCATTACATAAAATCATGGTAAAATCATGGATTTTACAGCACCACCCCGTTATTTTAGCTTTCTCCTCAAAGCTACTAAATATGTAGTTATCTTTTAAGTGAAAGAAGTTCTAAGTATATGGTTCATTTCAGACTCTCCCTCAGGTACTGTCACACCCCACCATGGCGGAATATGGGGCGCGACGTATGGATATCATCACAACATGGCGTGTCTATAGAGATAACTATATGAAATAAGAAATGTCATAAAATGGTGACACAAAAGTCATGACAATATCTCAACAATGCAGGAGTCTAGGTAAGTAGGTAACAGTCCTACCTCTTACCCAAGACAACAAATAACAAAACCAAAACAAACATATAGGTGCCAACAGTATCAAGGAACTGAGATCTCCTTCTAAATGCAATTCTACGCTCTCCAAATCCTAGCCACTTATGTTCTCATGCTTAACCATAGTATCACCTGAAAGAGACACTAAAACACGTCAACATAAAGTTGGTGAGAGTCATAGGTTTAGACTCCAACGCCAAAATCAAACCATAAGCTGTGAATAACAACCACTAACAAATGAACATATGGACAATGTGATACAAACATGCATTAACAACTAATATTCAAGATTTAACAAAACATCCCAAATCCAAGGCTCTCAGCCTTACCAAACACCATACTCCCATAGGCGTCCAAACACCTATGAACCAATCCCAAGGCCCCGCCTTGCTAATATCCCCTTGGTACCAAGTCAAAACATAAACAATCAAGAATCAACTAGCAGATAATCACATAAGTATGCACACACAAGTCCATCACCAAACGCAAAACATTCACAACATAATTTATAAATAACAAAACAGTGTCTCTTCCATCCCATCTGGAAGTCATAAACATTAGTAAACATGGGACTATGAAACTCACCTGATTGAGCTTCTCCAAAAGTCCGCCCACTAGCAAAAAAACTAGCAAACCAAAAACACATAATCAAAACATGAACCAATCACTAAGACGGCTCATCAACCTATGATGTACATCTAGCCTTCTCCCATATATGACCCTCATTAATATGCTCTAAACACCCCATTACCCTTCCCTAACAAGTCCTTAACTGGGTTAAGTTTGATAACTATCTCGTTCATATTTTACACAAAATAGTCCCAACTTTTAGGTCTCCAAACTATAAGTCAAACGCCTACCTAAACATACCCATGATCTCTGTACAGGGAATACTTATGCCATTACATATGTTAGCTAACACCTCCCACTTGCCCCAACCTTAAAGCTACTGTTAAGGCCCCGATATATATATATATATACTTTTGTCTATTCAGATTTTACTGATTTTAAACATACAAAAAGTTTGTTATGATTAGGGGGTCTTACCCTAACCCACATTATTATCCCTAATGCATATACTTCCTATAATATATAAACCATCTCTCATGTTCGTTTGAATGTCCCAATGCAACCCTAAGTACCCCAAACAACCTAAAACTTAAAAAGAAATCAGGCTGAATTCAAAATTGTTTTGACCTTCGACTGTTGTAACCTGTTTTTAACCCACTTCCCTACCTCCAAGTTAGTTCTCGTTTCTTGCATTGGAAATACAATTCAATTACCTTTTCAGGGATACTTGGATCGCAAAATAAGAGTTTTTAGAACTCCCGATATTATTAAAACAATTAACCCTAAATTATGCTCAGTTTTTAAAAACGGGTTTAATTAAATTAACCTAATTAATTACCCATAACCCCACCAATTACAATCCCTATACCATCTAATCATTTTGATTTCATTAAAAAACAGATTTTTATTTAAATCCTAACCTAAATCAATCATAATATGATTATATAAACATTAAAAACAATTAAATTAAAAAGGGATTATTGAAGATTTACCTTTGATTTATGAAAACCCCCAAATTTTAAGAAGAACCCTAATTTTTTATGAAACCCACGAATTTTATCTTTGCTCCAGAGATTATGATGTGTTTTGGTCCAATTAAAAACATTATATGGTTAAACAAAAGAATCCTTACCCAATTATAAAAGCCTTGTTTCCTTTTTCTTCTCCTTTTCTTGCGTCCAAAACCGACCCACACCCTCCCTTATTTCGTTTTTTTATTTTATTATTAATTATCTTATTAATATTACCTTAATTTACCTTAATTTATTTCAGCTCCTAAAGCCTCCAAAACCTCAAAACCGTAAAACTAGTCAAATTTATGCGTTTTACCGTAAAAGACGTAAAATATATTGTTTTAAAAAAAATCTCAAATTTTGAATTAAACTTTATATTTAAGTCCTAAATGACTTAAAACCATCACGAAAAATACTCACATGACTAAACACCTCTTCCGAGACCTCAAAATGCTAAACCGTAAATCGTAAAAATACGATTTTCTATAATACATATACGTATACGTAAAACCACTAAATAACACTATTTCACTTCATAGTCACTACCATGTGAGCTCATGATCATGAAATCATCACACATCGTTTCACTCACAAGGTACCCCGTACCGGAAACGATATCCAAACCATAATCTATACACACCAATTAGCACATAAACACGTAAAGACACGTAACTAGCACAAAATAAAACTAAGTGACGAACCTCCAAACCACGGTTGTCACATCACTCCCTCCTAATAGAAATCTCGTCCCGAGATTTACTCTTTAGGATCAAACATACCATTAGCAAACAACTGAGAATACTTGTTCTAAATGAACTCCTCTCATTTCCACGTGAACTTTAGTTCAAGTCTCAAATTACCACATATATTAACCAACAATATTTAAATTTATTGCCAAACTCTTGACCTCACAGTCAATAAATCTCACAAATGACTCTTTGATAACACAAACCCTTATTAACACAAATCCCGAATAACCGTACATGCAAATATGCATTCTCAAACAACATTTACCAATCTTAATATACGAAATATAACATGTATACCACTCATTTTCCCCCAGGTATTTCTATGCTCATAAGCTACTGGTCCGATCTTTCCAAAGATCATAAATGGACCTACAAAACTCTACATCAACTCTTCCATTTTACCAAAACATACCACCCGTTACTATAGGTGAAATTCCTACATAACTTTGTCACTAAGCTCTAGTGGTTTCCTACTTTTCAACATAGCATCCCTTGTTGCTCTCATCCTTTCCAAAAACACCATTACCACATTAGTAGCCTCTTTTACCAATTCTAGTCCACAATGGGGACAACTCACCCTATCCTTTCATATAGTGCCTCAAATGGCATTTATCGACTTCTAGTATGATAACTATCATTATATGAAAACTCAGCCATCGCTAAAGAGTTTCCCAACTCCCTCTAAATCAATCACTCATGCCCTCAGTGTAACTCCTAAGGTTGTATAAATATCTCACTTGCCCATCCTTTCCAGTTAGCTGGATATACTCATATCCAATCATGTTCATCAACTCCCTTTAGTCCGTACCCTAAACTACTTAAAATTTCCAATTTCCTTACAAAGTGACCTATGGCGGTCTTTCACATATCCATTAATTCTTCCAATCCAAATCAACTTAGGACATATACACATCATCAAAAGGACGGTTATCTCAGTTAGACCAAGCCCTTCGTCCCTATGGCACATCACACCTATAACTCCTCATCCATTCGATTATCGCTACTAAGCCTCCCCAACAATCAGTATAGGTCAATGCCGTTTCCTTTTCCACACTACGACAGTATTAGCCTGTGTTGTGCTTTATTCTACTCATTAAGCTCTACTAAAGTTTTACCTTCGGTTCCTATCTCGACCCATTTCATTCATGCTTCGTTTCTATACACACTTCCTTCTTCTTCCTCAACTCCTACCATACACCCTGATGTGATGCTTCCCATCGTTTCTTCCCTTTTCATAATCCTTCATAAGGCATTCCATACATATTAGGCTGACTTTTACGCAAAACCCTCTATTCCATCACATCCGTACGCACTCCTTCCAACTTCTCAACTACGTGACTACTCATTCCTCTTGAAATATGAGATGAATTAGTCAGTCTATCGACTATCACCCAACTCTCGTCACTTTCACCAATTTCGTCCTTACATTGCCCTTTCTAAGCTACTCCTATCTATGTAGGAGGTATAGTCTACGTCCTTTTTCTCCATATGATTGTCCAAGCCACGCAACATATATGTTGACGCGTTCTCTGCTTTAGACAACTCAACTCGTGCAACCTACATCCTTCATCCAAACCACCCTAATACGTCATCCATATAGTTCAAGTTCGTCTCAGCTTCACTTCATTCTTCTTATTCCATATCTCATCAACTATGCTTGCCTTTCCCAGATGGTACTTGGCCTTGCAATTTTCTTTCATCACTTAACTCCACCCATCGCCTTTCCCAAATGTTCAATCAAGATGATTAAATATGTGTTGGAGACGTTCATGATCTGTATAGATCATTCTCTACGTCTCGTACCCCAAATGCTTCTAGCATTTTAGGCATATATAACAATCCAACTCCACTAACTAAGTCTATCTAGTCATCTATACGCCAAAATTTTTCCAAGTAGCTTCACTTGTTTTTTCTCACAACCAGTTCTCTTACTCCCTCCTAATAGGGACAGACTAGAGTTTCATGTGATTCCATGCGGATCACACTCTCATCTTATACCCACATTAGTTTCCATTTGTCTACTTAGCCATATTTTGAATTCTTATTCAAATCTCATACTTCTACTTTGATCTTACACCCAACATGAGGTACTTTCAATCATCATCTACTAGGAATACTTGGTTCTCTCCTTCCATGGTTCTCCCTTATTCCTACACTATCCTGTCCAACAAAAATTCCATAATTCATTTATAAAATCTATAGAAATCACTAGTGCATTGGATAATGCATAGTTGTCTCTTCCAAAGATCTTTCATAACACCTTCACAAAACCGACTCTCTAATCACTTCTCCACAAAACTTATTCAGCTCAGATTCACTACTCATCCCTCGATATTGATTGCCACAAAAATTATATCCGCGTAGTTACTTGACTCCCCTTGTTACTTCCACGAGTTCTTAATCTCCCATGTTATGTATTCACTTCATCACGATCCACTGGTTCAGCTCTTTGTAGCTCCACCCTGGTACTCGATCTGTCTTCCTTCGTCACGAACCATACGGAGATTCCCTTCATAGTGCTTGTTACCTTTCCAGTCCTAGCAAAATCTGTGACTCCTTCCAAATTTCTTGCTTCCTTTAGCAGCCCACACGTAGTCCTTTCAGCTCCTTGCTTCACGATGTAGCTCTTCACGTTCCCCTTCTCGTCTCTATGATGTTACCTAGGAACTTCACACTACCCAGTAGCCTCTAACTTAAACTCATCTACCACAATATTTCTAAAGGTACTTCAACCCCTCAATGGCTCACTCTTCCTTACTTGTTGTAATCACCATTAATCAGCCTCCTACCAATCATTCTTTCACATCCATGTTTTCCTTCACGTGTCTACTACTACATCGCCTCCATAACTATACCATTTCTCTTGCGTGTTATTTTTGCAATCTTTCCATTAGTAGAAAATTTCTACTTTACCCTCACATCCGCTGGTACTTTCATCATTCTCCTAATGGTACTTCAACCAACCTTTAAACCAAAACACATCTCTCCATTATAGTATCTAACCATAAGTAACACTACCCAACTCTATCCTCTCATCCTAACGTTCCCACAACCGCATGACTAAATCAACCATGACGTGTAACAAAAGAATTCCAAACAATCGTGTCCCAATAAAATATAGGGTAAAACGAACCCTAGCCAAAACAACTGAAAACAAAACAATGTAATCTGAAAGATCAATGGAGTGTGCCAACAACAAAAAAAAACTTAGACTCTTTACGATTAGTATTACAAAATCTCGATACCTTAGAAAATTTTTAAACTTTCGTCCCAATTAGTTACTTCTCATAAGAACCAAACTCCAATACTACTAAAATCAATCATACTCATTTTAACCAATAACTCATCCTTTATCTTCATCATTCTATCAAGATATCAACTAGTTAGTATACTACGATCTTATTCTAACCATTATCTTGTTTACCCATAGTAAACTTATTTCACATGTTATTATAAAACCAATACATGTTTATAAAATACACTGTTTTTTCCTTTCATTTTAATCTATATTATTATTATTATTATTGTTATTTTATATGATCCATTTAGGCTGGTTATAACTAAACTATTACAAGTTTACAAGGTGTGGTGTTATTATTATCATTACTATAATATAATCTCCCTTTTTACTCTTTCCGTCTAGGTAAATACTTCTAAAACTTTTACTCCACTTAAGAAAATCATTGTAAAATTTCTTCACCCTTTAAAATGTATTATCACATGTTACCTAGAAAACTAATCCAATTGTTTTCAAGAAATTTTTTTTTATAACTTACTACTACAACTAAAAAAATGTAAGTTACGATATCATACCATACACTTACAAATTATTTTCAAAACCGTTTCCTATAATTAACCAGACTTATTTGCAAGAAAATTTAGTAGTTCGCATTAATAAAAATACATACCCGAATGTATACACACATCCAAAAGACTTAAAACGTCGTTGGAACTCCATCAAACTCCAGCACCATAAAACACGAACAAACACAAGGTACGTTCAAGTTATAATAACTAGTGAACAACCATATACCATACTTAAAACATAGTAGTATATATACATCCGCATATATATACCTATTAAATCACCCAAAACATACTTGTTACCATACATGTCAGATCAACCAATCGCGTCATACACTTGTTTTTTTTGCTACGAGTAACCACCATCTTACCACAAGGCATAAAACCCATCACTAAAACCAGTCCATATCGTGTGACCCCATAATCACACAACATGACTATAACCCAAAACAATAACACACTAAAAAATATCCATATCGTAGGCAACCATTACATAAACCCATATATTATACATATACCAATAATCCACATCTCATCATATACAAA
This sequence comes from Glebionis coronaria, assembly GCA_025667525.1. Classification (NCBI taxonomy): domain Eukaryota; kingdom Viridiplantae; phylum Streptophyta; class Magnoliopsida; order Asterales; family Asteraceae; genus Glebionis; species Glebionis coronaria. The sequence goes on from JANFOE010001096.1 coordinate 313,342, forward strand.
CATGTACTAACCCTCTTTCATGCAATCATACTTAGGAACCCATTGAAGTTGTGGTCCTTGTATAACTATGTTGGCCACCATACTTATACAATTACCCTTTCCCCAATGCACTCCCTCCTATGATGACACTTATAAGAATGAATACAATACATAACACATAGATCCATCAACTCACCTAAGCACATAACCACATAAACAATAAGGTCAAAAACTCCAACTAATAAAATTACATAGTAAAACTCTTGGAATACAGAAATCCATAGTCTAGCTAAAACAGCATAGACAAAATCTAAAACGAAAACATAATCAATTATAAGTCATGTCGCCTATCATAATGGAAACACCTTAAAATCCTTCCTACCCATGTACTCCTAGTAACTCGAACCACCACACGATTCTTAGGGAACATGACTTAAACATCGAAAGAAAAAATAACATACCTTAGGTACATAAAATAACTCAACAAAAGATAGAAACTACCTTGTACCAAATTATGTACTATAATATACAATTTAAGCAAAATACAACAATGACTAGCGTGGACGATTATGGTTCAACCCGCACTAGTCACAACCCGAAAAGAAAGTAACATGTGGCTAAGTATGAACCATAGTAGTTCATAACTTACCAAACATCACAAAATAACATCCAAACACATCAATTATTATAAAATGCACACATACTCCTATGACGCCTATATGCAGGGACCCTTAAGCTATAGACTATGCTACTAGACTAGGCAACCTAATTCTCTATAACCATTGTCTCTGATACCATTCTATCACACCCCACCATGGCGGAATATAGGGCGCGACGTATGGATATCATCACAACATGGCGTGTCTATAGAGATAACTATATGAAATAAGAAATGTCATAAAATGGTGACACAAAAGTCATGACAATATCTCAACAATGCAGGAGTCTAGGTAAGTAGGTAACAGTCCTACCTCTTACCCAAGACAACAAATAACAAAACCAAAACCAAAACAAACATATAAGTGCCAACAGTATCACTTATTAAATAATCAAAAGAAACTAAGAAGGAACGGGGATCTCCTTCTAAATGCAATCCTACGCTCTCCAAATCCTAGCCACTTATGTTCTCATGCTTAACCATAGTATCACCTGAAAGAGACACTAAAACACGTCAACATAAAGTTGGTGAGAGTCATAGGTTTAGACTCCAACGCCAAAATCAAACCATAAGCTATGAATAACAACCACTAACAAATGAACATATGGACAATGTGATACAAACATGCATTAACAACTAATATTCAAGATTTAACAAAACATCCCAAATCTAAGGCTCCCAACCTTACCAAACACCATACTCCTATAGGCGTCCAAACACCTATGAACCAATCCCAAGGCCCCGCCTTGCCAATATCCCCTTGGTACCAAGTCAAAACATAAACAATCAAGAATCAACTAGCAGTTAATCACATAAGTATGCACACACAAGTCCATCACCAAACGCAAAACATTCACAACATAATTTATAAATAACAAAACAGTGTCTCTTCCATCCCATCTGGAAGTCATAAACATTAGTAAACATGGGACTATGAAACTCACCTGATTGAGCTTCTCCAAAAGTCCGCGCACTAGCAAAAAAACTAGCAAACCAAAAACACATAATCAAAACATGAACCAATCACTAAGACGGCTCATCAACCTATGATGGACATCTAGCCTTCTCCCATATATGACCCTTATTAATATGCTCTAAACACCCCATTACCCTTCCCTAACAAGTCCTTAACTTGGTTAAGTTTGATAACTATCTCGTTCATATTTTACACAAAACAGTCCCAACTTTTAGGTCTCCAAACTATAAGTCAAACGGCCACTTAAACATACCCATGATCTCTGTAAAGGGAATAATTATGCCATTACGTATGTTAGCTAACTCCTCCCACTTGCCCCAACCATAAAGCTACTGTTAAGGCCCCGATATATATATATATATATATATATATATATATATATATATATATATATATATATATATATATATATATATATATATATATATATATATATATATATATATATATATATATATATATATATATATATATATATATATATATATATATATATATATATATATATATATATATATATATATATCTTTACATTATATATAACAGGAGGGATTTGCCACGTCATCAATCAACTCCCTAATCCACGTCAGCACAATCATACGTCCTGGGCCAACCCACTTTCTGGACTACGACTGGGCCGTGTTTCAATTATCATTATTTTTATTTTATAATTTTCGGATCTTTATTGTTTCATTATCATCATTAGCGACATATACTCGGAACCCTATGTTTTTCTCTCTACAACCAGTAACAAAGATCCACTGAAGATTATCATTGCTTCATAATAATCTTTCCAGGTAATATTATATTTAAGTTATTCACATTGATTCAAAGTAGGTTACTTGGTCAATTTACATATTAATTTTGTAAATACTAAGAATCGCCCCCCTTTTTTTCATCCGGTGATTTTTGACCGAACAAAACGTACACACAAAACTAACAACCGCCTGATGAATAAGGGTCCTAATTTTATGTGTTTGATGGTAAATAAGGGTCCTAAATTATCAGCTTTGTTGAGGTAATAATTAAATTATTATTAATATTATTAATCTTTTTTATAAATTACAATTTTGTCAGGGAATTTTGTTAATTGAGAGGTGATTGGTTGGGACTTTGTAACAATATTTTTTGCTCTTTTTGTTAGATGTAATGTATATTTGTTTGTACTCAACTAACTTCAACTTTTGGTGTCATGCCTTTAATTACAGCTACATGGTTCGTTCTGTCGCAATTGTAAGGTCGTGTATTTTTTACAAATAAAAGAAATCAAGTTGCGTTAACAAAGGTTTATCTTTCTACTATAATGTAATATTAGGGAAAGACTTTGTGAGGAATCCAAAAATTCCAGTCTGATGGTCTGTTAATTAATAGCTTTTGTGCATTATAAGCAGCAACTGTGAAAAGTTCTGTTACTGCGATCTTGAATGGCAGATAGTAAGATCCTAACTTGATTGTGATTTAGGTAATTTGAATGTTAGGAGCGGCCACCCGAGTGAACTTTGTGGAAGCTGATGCAAGTGGTGTTACAACGACTTTGAATGTCTAAAAGTGTGATCCCAGCCCAAAGTGTATCATGTGTCTACACTCTACATCCATATGAAGGTAATTTTTCTTTAAAGGTTTCTCTTTGGTTTTTGAATCGTTCGTGAACTCAACCACGTTTATTTCGCCCGCAGTTGTAGTTATCTGCGGTTTTTTGGCATGAATTTTGGGGTAATTGATTGGTGGGAGGGATTTTGATGATTTTTTAGGACCGGTATGGTGATTTGTGCTTCCTATAACGAATAATTACATCATTAAGATTAGATGGATTTGTAAGGTATTTGAATTTGGGTACATAACCTTTTCCATCATCATTATCATTCAAGTTCACAAGGTATTCATAATTTCGCACTCATCTTCCTTTTATGCAGGTAGAAGAGTATCGGTGTCCTTACAAGGTTAGGATTTTATAGGAGGACCAATTGGTATGCACCCATACATGATCAAGATTGGGTAACATCCATATTAACAGACGTTAAAGCCATGAAGAACCAGTATCCCACCTTTAATTGAAATTTTGTTCTCCTGACAACAGTTTCAGAGGTACATTTGTGGCCTTCGAATTATATTGATTCATTTACTCACGTTATTTAGTGCTACATGGTACTAAACCATCTCTTTCTCTCCGGAATCGTATTTTAGTTTTGTTTTTGTAGGAGATCAAGGATGTTCTTCTTCGTATATGAATAATATAAGGTTTCATTTTAATTTTGTTAGCCTTAATTTGATGTTTTGTATTTAAATGACAATTTACAAATGAAGATGCCTCTGCTGCAACATGCAAGTTCTCAATAGTAGGAGCAGTTGTAGCAACAGGTGGTGCTTTTAGATTAATCATAATCAATTGCACAATTTGTTAGATGTGAAACTATCATGTTAGAAGTTGAGGTTAAAGCCTTTAGATTTTAGAGTATAATCGAGAGATTGTTTTTATACTGTTTAGCAGAGTAACATAAAAAGAAAACAACATTGTTCTTCTAGACCGACCAATAGTACGGGTAAAGGGAATGCAATCGGCAATTCACCAAGCTCCCCTACATCAACCCATACAGCTGGTGATGGAATAACCACATCTATGACTGTGCAGCATGTAAACTATATAACAAAAAGCATGATGATGTACGCATCATGTGACGGCTGGGTTTGCTTCATCAACAAATCAACTGGTATGCTTATGTTAGCACATGATAACCGTTTTTAACAGAAGTATTAAACTTTGACTTTCCTTAAGATCACTTGCTAGGTTTTTAGAATTTATTGCAATGTATATCGATTTATTTATAAAAGAGTCAATTTGGGTTGTGTTTGATTTTAGACGTCTGTGGTTAATAGTTCTACACATGTCTTACGCTTTATATACTTTAAGAAATCTCTCAACATGTTAATTAAATAATCAGCCATAAGTACTTTACGGATAATGTTTTCACGCAATTTTCCTTTTGTTCATTTTGCATCAGCCAGTACTAAAGCATGGAAGCAAGTCATACAGGTCAGAGGTTAATGATGCACGAAAGCAGAAGCATGCGAAGATGGACGTGAAAAAAGGTAATATTATAACTTTACCAATAAATAAGTTTTAAAGAACAAGTAATTATTAAAATTAAATGATATGATTGAAGAAGAGAACTTACTACCTCAGATACAAATTCATCGAGTAAGTGTTTGATGGAGTGGCGATCCAAGAGATTTATGTTTTGTTGGATGGATTGACAGTTGTGTTGCACTGTTGGAACTATTCATCTTCAGATTTTTTAGGGTTCCTCTGAATTTGTGAATTTTGAGGGGGTTATTTGTTGATTTCGAAGGAAATTGCGTCTGGGTCGAAGTTGGGGGCTTATTTGTTAAGGAATGAGGATAAGTTACAATTGTACCACCAAGTTTTGTCAACGCCCCAAGCAAAAAAATCTGAAAAGTTAAGTGGAGAAACAGATATTAATTGCCAATGGATAATCCCATTAAAAGATAAATAAGTCATAATTATCTGATAATTCGGTGATTATACTAAAGTTACTTGCCTCTCTAGGATTACTGTTGCTTAAGCCTGATGCTGCTTTAGCTTCTTTAGAGGGTCTCATACCACATATACTGTATTGCGGGATTGCTGAATCGACAGGAAACAATAGGGACAAGAAGCCAAGAAGAAAGATCGATACATCATGTGCCAAAGCTAAATAATAAGTACCATAACCAATATCGAGAAGACGCCTTTCTAGAATCCCAAGATTCCAGCTTCACCAAAGACTTCTTGAACCTGCAAAAAACAAATTGTTCAAGTTTCAACCTCAAGAAGTAAATAAGCCATAGGTGAACATATCACGTATGTGTCTTTATATCTTTTTTAGGTATTAATCACATAAATTACTGAGCATTATCCGTTGTGTAGAATGGTACTTGACACAAAGGCAGATTCTCAAGGTTAGGCCAATCCCTGAACTATATTTATAATGTACTGTATATTTATGCTAATATGCATGCAATTCTCATTTCAAACCAGCTTCATAGATCATCTATATAAAATGGAAGTAACATTTTGTGATGTCATGTAAAGTGTATATGAAAAGAGAAGATAAAAATTTACCTATGCAGTCAGATTCTTCTTACATAAGACATAAAATAAAATATTTGGCATTAGTTATTGAGGACTCAGTTTGTGCCTGGTCTATGATGTCAGGAAAGAAGGTGAACGTGTACACGCCCGTCAAACTATCCTTGTGACAACATTTATTAGCTTTTTGTTTAGTTTTATAGGCAATAATATGGTTCCTTCCGTGATGGACATCTAAATACTTGATGACAGTTGGAACATGTGCAGGCTCATGTGACTCTAACTGATGTTAATCTGGGGCCTGGACTTTATGTTTCCAAGAGAAAAAGAAAGAGATTCCCATGTCAAATAGGGTCGAGATTCAAGGATATACATGAAGAAAATGATAGAAATTAGGAAGGATCGAAGATTGTTGTAGAACAGAAGCCAGCTTTAACGAGACCACAACTGCCACTACCACTGTCTTCACTACCAGGTAATGAAGATGCTTCTGCATTTATGATTGTACAACCCAAATGACCAGTTTTGACCAGTCATGTTTTCTACCTTCAATGTTCTATATGATTGAAGATATTTCCAAACAAACGACAGTTACAATTATCCAACCATAGTGGTAAGTGAACATGTAATTCATGAATGTTATGTTCGTTACAATTATCCATTTCTTTCTCTTTATTTTGCACGTTTACACACTCTACTTATATGACTACCATTATTTTATAGGTTCATTAATAGAAAAAGTGTATGAGTGGGTTCGAGGTCATGAAAAATTATCAAATGGGCACTTCATGTTTAAATGAATGACCATTTGTAGATTCGCAAAAAATATAAGTATGGTCCACAGATTATTGAGCGAGCAGTTTTATCACTTTACCAAGTAAAGTTCTTTGCTTAGTTAATTAATCTCACTTTTGAATATTCTTCTGTCCACATGGGGCATCTACTTTAAGAAAGAAAGAATTCGTTTTTTTTATTGTGAAAGTGATTATTTGCACCTTGAAAAATATTAGATAATATGTTAATCATAACCTTTGAATAAATAAAAAAATTTATAACGCTAAAATTATCATTGCCATCCTAACATAATGCTCGTGGTATTGATTTCAGGTTGTAAGATTTACTTAAAATCTATAACGTGTGTTTAACAAGACTATTAGCTATATGTAGTTCAAGCCACTTTTTACTTTTAAGAGTGTGTATATATCTCCATCTATTATGAGACGAACGAGTGTTTTTTCCATCCAAGAAGTACATGTGGAAATTTGCAACACATTTACTTCCTAGAGCTGAGCGAACCGAGACCAGACCGAAATGGTCCGAGTTAGTCTGGTGTTGTCCAGTTTTCGGTCCGGTCCGATCCCAGTTATTCAAAGTAAACCAATTTTTGTTAAGATCGAACCTGACCGACCGGACCGAAATGGTTAAAAAAATGCATACTGACTTTCCGGTCCGACAGTCTAAATACTCGTCCTTATTACTCCGAACTACTTTTCATACAGGGAGACTCATACAAAGGCAACCTTACCGAGCAGATCAATCATTTACTACGTCTTTTATCATTTAAAGTATTTTTGGAACCTAAACAAGATCTATAGAAATGCTTTAACTTTTACGTTGTAACTTGGTACAAATCTCATCTTGAAGTTTATTTCAGTTGACAATGTTCGATTTAACTTTTATCATGTATACTTAGGGGGTGTTTGGTTAAGCTTATATGATGGGCTTATAAGCTTATTAGCTTATATGTGTTAAATAAGCTGAAACAAGTGTTTGGTTAAGCTTATATGATTTGATTTATAAGCTTATATAAGGGAGTTTTGTTAAACCAAAACTTTGTGGCTTTTATAAGAAGGTGTAGGCTTATATAGAATATTATATTAAAAGACTTTTATACTCTCATCTAATTGATTACACTTATTTTTTTTATGTACTTTTTATCTTATAGGAGTTTCTATCTGTGGTGCTTAGGAGAAAGTCATATCCATGGAAAAGTGGTACTGTGTGATGCCAAAGTCGCATTATGACAGTTAGAGCAGTCGGAGTCTTTGGCTGCATCGCACCCAATCTTGGACATAATATCTCCTTGATCAAAAAATAAAAAACTTCAACTAGGTAATGCCATATTTTTATTACACTTTTAATTAGCTTAATTAATAACACGTGACTATGCGGTTACCATTATTGTAACGACCTGATGGGGTACTACTCTTCATTTAACCAGGAATTCTGAAGCTATAATTTCAAAAATGAAGTTATTAGAAATCCAGATGCTATTTTTGTTGCTTCAGATTCCTCAAGAGGACCGAGCATATATATGAATATACCAATAACTACAAGCTGAAATTTTGGTTTAGATATGGAGCTTATTTTGAAATTCTCTTATATTACAAATAAGGCTATTGCTTAATCAACTGTAATAATATACCACCTCTGATTCAAAGTTGATGTACTTTGTAAACTGTGAATCTGAAACTCTGAAGTTGGATATTAGTGAAGTTTTGTTTGTAGGTTCTACTGTAAATGAATTCTTGGCTCAAAGCTATAGTTTGATAGATGTAGTGTCAATTAAAATTACATATGTTGCAACTTTATTGGTTTGGAACATTTAAAATATATACTGTAATAGCCTTTGGCTTCAGTCAAGCACTTGATAACTATGAAACATATAATACTACTTAATATCAAAAACTACAATGACTAGACAAAATAGCCCACTTAAGAGTGTCTATAATAGGGAGGTCTAAAAGAATCCTTAAAACTCATGAAAAACTTTGTTATTCATTTCATCCATAGTGTGTTTTCTTTGTTCATAATTTGTGTTGAGATGCTTATTGGTGCAGTAGGTCATCTTTATGTGTTCCCATACGGAGAGTATGCTGGTGCAACAAATTTTGGTGCATCCCATGGGTTTACAGCCAGTCATGCTTTGAAGTTAAATGACTTATATCATGACAATGTTCACCAGGTATGTTATGCTTTATCTATATTTTAATTATCAAATTGGACATACGTGAAAGTATCGGTAGAAGTTACATCATAGTGAATGTAGCAAAAGGAATAATTGTTGGCCTGAAAAGAAAAACTATATCTACATGATAACATCTATCAATTATCATATTATTCCATGTTGGAGTTATGTATAATACTTTTATCTACTAAACTATAAGATACTTTATCTACTAAACTATAAGAACTATAATTGTAAAATGGAAAAAATGTATTATTAGATATACATTTACCAGTATACAAGTATAGACCAAGTTCTTTATAGGCCAAATTCTATTTTTTCTATGTTTGGACAATGGAAAGTTAAGTAAAAAAGATGCTGGTGCGCAACTGGTGTTTTATTCCCATATGCAAGTGTAGAAGTTTTGTTGAAAGCGCTACTGATATCACTCAATTGAACGGATGGAAGTAGTCTATGATTCAGTCCGGAAATATACCCCTTTGAGGTAATCTGTTTATCCATTGGCTTCCCCATTTATGGCATTTCTAATTACATCGGTTAAATAAGGTATGAGGTTGTTTCACTTTTTTATGCTCGTGTTAAACTGTGCGTGGCAGTCAAATAGATTTACTTAGTACACACGTATGCCTGTATACAAAGTTTGCCTATGCTCTGCTTTATGCACTGCTGTATTAAACTTTGCTAAATGCTAACAAACCACTAAACCTCTGCAGTGACGTTAATGTGAAGTTACGAGATTATCTTCCTTGTGATAAACAGCTTCAAGAGGGTAAGCTTACTCCACCAGAGTTACCTAGGTTTGAAGACCCTGTTGATTATCATAACAAGTTAGTCGCTATGTTCATGCGATTGGTTACGATAATAAATTTAAGTATCAAATAATTCCCGAAACTTCTTGTCATTGTTGAAATGGTACAATTATACCCCTTTTAACAAACCACTAAACCTCTGAAGTGACGTTAATGTGAAGTTACAAAATTATCTTCCTTGTGATAAACAGCTTCAAGAGGGTAAGCTTACTCCACCAGAGTTACCTAGGTTTGAAGAACCTGTTGATTATCATAACAAGTTAGTCGCTATGTTCATGCGATTGGTTACGATAATAGATTTAAGTATCAAATAATTCTCGAAACTTCTTGTCATTGTTGAAATGGTACAATTATACCCATTTTTATTAAATAATAACTTGCATTCAGGATCAGTGATATGATTGTCAGCCTGCGTAACGAAGTCTATAGTCCGAGAGTCAGGAATACTGGGAACGTGCTTTTGTGAGCCTATTTGAAACTGGGAACGTGCTTTTATGAGCCTATTTGAAACTTTTTATGTGGAGGCTGAAACCCTTGACGTTCCAGTGAAGAGCTCCCAACAGGTAAACTCAACGTCTGCATCTATCCAAACGATTGCTTCTACTGCTGAGATTGTTGCTCAGCAAGCATCTTGGAAAGTAGTTGATGTTAACTGTTGTTGCTGCTGCAACTCATACTTTTGATGTTATATTTAAACAACAAGCATTCAATACAATATCGACAGCTGGTGAGTAGGTATAGAATTCTGTGATGTCCGCTGTGACGTGTATTCTTTATCATTAAATTAAGAAATTTAGGTTTTTGTGAATGCCCTGAAGCGAGTAACTTTTCAGCACCAAATGGATTATTATAGAAGTTAATAACATGGTCTGAAATATGTAGTAACTTTTTATTCTCGCGTAAAGTTGAAAGAATTCACCAAAGATCATGAAATTGATACTAAAATGGTTGTTGCGTCTGTGTGGTACGTGGATCTATTGTGCGTACTCGGCTCAGTCCCGGTTCTCTACTTATATCAAGTTAAATGTCACAATATGCGTGTAAGCTTAAATAGACTCTTGAAAAAACAAGGGATGCCAATTTAGGCTATCAGAAAAGGTTTTAATTAAGCTGTTCGAAGAGAGTCTAGATTTTTGAGACTAATATACATGATCTAACAAGTTTTTCATAGCCTTTTTGGGATTTGTTTTTGGCCAGCTAAAATGTTTACTCAGCGACGTTCAACTCATCTTCTATGATCTTCAAACTGCCTTATCAGGGGTCGTTAGCATCCAAAGTGTTATCTCAAAAAACCAAAGTGTTATCTCAAAAAACTTGTAAAATCTTTTGACCCGTAAAACTTCACGCGTTTTGACCTATTACCCAACTTGAGCGCTTGCGCGCACACACTAACCAATTCATTCTTACATTCTAATAATGGTTCAGAAAGCATGAACTGTGTAAGGTCTTTAGTTTTTTTAAATGTTCATAAACTGGAGGCATAAAATCTGAGTTGTGTAAATGCGAAACAGGTACACTGATAATAGAATAAATTGAGAACGGCAACTGGTCATAAATATGCTTATATCGCACTGAGTTGTGCAAGTTTTGTTGTCTCTTAATTATTCTTAGAAATGTAAATTTCTTCTTACGCCAGCTATAAATGTATTCACTTTCGAGTAAAATGCTTTTCACACAGTTTTTTGATCCTAGAAAACTATTACTCCACTCAGAATTTGAGGACACCGCATCCTTAAAAGCATACACTCTTCGCTTCAGAGTACACGTGAGAAGCTCTCTAGAGAGAAAAATGTTGTAAACATTTAATCAAAAGCCCACTAATTATAAAATGACATACACGTATAACTGGTTCAGTTTGGTCGGGTTTAAGTCAATCGGGTCAAGGTTAAAAATAAAACACTCGAATTTTATCATTTGAACTCAGGTTACTCGAGTTCGGGTCTATTCAGGTCGGGTGGCTCCGGGTTCGGGTCAACCCGAGTTTAAATAAAATATTAAACAAAACTATTTTTTTACTATTTTAAATATAAATTATATACTCTACTAATTTATATAAAAAATAAAAAATAACTAAAAATCAAGTTACACAAAACTAAATTACCCGATATCCGACCCGATTTTGAATTCGGATTAGTCGGATTAAACTGAATTAAAATTTGAACCCGATTAACCTGACTTGAATATACTCGGATCGGGTTTGAGTAGGATTCGGATCGGATTGACTTTTTTTACACCCTAATTTACAAAAGCTACAATATTTTTACTATGTGTACATAGTACATGATACATACATGCAGCATGTTAGTAATTTTGTATTCAAAGTAGATACTGAGTTTTCAAAGAACAAGTATATTATTTTTATACCTGATATTTATTATAGATGTTTTGTGATGAACGCCAGACTTGAAGTTTGAACATAATCTAATCAGTCATTCATAAGGGTAAGGGCTACTTATAGCTGAGTTGAGTCGAGTCGAGTGACGATTGGAACTACAAATATTGGTGCATGTTAGCAAACCTTGAGATAGTTTCAATCGATTAAAAAATATAAAAGATAATCAAAAGTTATACTTGCCGATGAACGAGCATTATTTTTTATTGTCGTTTAACACTTTAACTTTTTTAATTTGATAAATATTTATTTATAAATTTAATTTTTAGTATAATTTTCTTTTAATGTTGTATGAGTCAGCATAATTTATGTGTTGTTTAAGTTTTTAATTTATGGAAATAATTGTTTAATTTTTTAAAACACAAGAATATTAAAGAAATAAATTTACAAACAAATATTTATCAAATATAAAAAGTTAAACGACAATCAGAAGTCATACCCGTCCATCGGACGGGTTTTGCCACTAGTATATATATATATATATATATATATATATATATATATATATATATATATATATATATATATATATATATATACTTTTGTCTATTCAGATTTTACTTATTTTAAACATACAAAAAGTTTGTTATGATTAGGGGGTCTTACCCTAACCCACATTCTTATCCCCAATTCAGATACTTCCTATAATATATAAAACATCTCTCATGTTTGTTTTATTGTCCCAATGCAACCCTAAGTACCCCAAACAACCCAAAATTTAAAAAGAAATCAGGCTGAAATCAAAACTGTTTTGACCTCCGACTGTTGTAATCTGTTTTTGACCCACTTCTCGACCTCCAATTTAGTTCTCGTTTCTTGAATTGGAAATCCCCTTCAATTACATTTTCAGGGATACTTGGATCGCAAAATAAGAGTTTGTAGAACTCCCGATATGATCAAAACAATTGACCATAAATTCTGCCCAGTTTTTAAAAACGGGTTTAATTAAATTAACCTAATTAATTACTCATAACCCCACCAATTACAAGCCCTAAACCAAATAATCATTATGATTTCATTAAAATACATATTTTTATTTAAACCCTAACCTAAATCAATCATAAGATGATTATATAAACATTAAAAACAATTAAATTAAAAAGGGATTATCGAAGATTTACCTTTGATTTATGAAAACCTCCAAATTTTATGAAGAACCCTAATTTTTTATGAAACCCACAAATTTTCTCTTTGCTCCAGGGATTATGATGTGTTTTGGTCCAATTAAAAACATTATATGGTTAAACAAAATAATCCTTACCCAATTATAAAAGCCTTGTTTCCTTTTTTATTTTTTTCCTTTTTCTTCTCCTTTTCTTGCATCCAAAACCGACCCACACCCTCCCTTATTTCGTTTTTTTATTTTATTATTAATTAATATCTTATTAATATTACGTTAATTTATTTCAGCTCCTAAAGCCTCCAAAACCTCAAAACCATAAAACTAGTCAAATTTACGCGTTTTACCGTAAAAGACGTAAAATATACAGTTTTAAAAAAAATCTCAAATTTTGAATTAAACTTTATATTTAAGTCCTAAATGACTTAAAACCATCCCGAAAAATAGTCACATGACTAAACACCTCTTCCGAGACCTCAAAATGCTAAACCGTAAATCGTAAAAATACGATTTCCTATAATACATATACGTATAGTAAAACCACTAAATAACACTATTTCACTTCATAGTCACTACCATGTGTGCTCATGATCATGAAATCATTACACATCGTTTCACTCACAAGGTACCCCGTACCGGAAACGATATCCAAGCCACAATCTATACACACCAATTAGCACATAAACACGTAAAGACACGTAACTAGCACAAAATAAAACTAAGTGACGAACCTCAAAACCACGGTTGTCACAGGTACGGATGGTGGCATAAACGCGAAGTGGTCTTCACCTAGGTTACCCTTATACATCCGGTTGAGCAGTATCGAAGGCTTCTGCTACTACGGGTATACAGAAGGGAACGCAAAGAGATCTTTATCCGGGTTGTACTATTCATTCAATTGAGCAATAAAGGAGACTGCTGCTATGGATGGATAGGAAGTAATGCAAAGAGATCTTTATCCGGGTTGCACTATTCATCCGTTTGAGCAGTAAAGGAGACTGCTGCTATGGATGGATAGGAAACAATGCAAAGAGATATTTATCCGGGTTGCACTATTCATCCGTTTGAGCAGTAAAGGAGACTGCTGCTATGGATGGATAGGAAACAATGCAAAGAGATCTTTATCCGGGTTGCACTGTTCATCCGTTTGAGTAGTAAAGGAGACTGCTGCTATGGATGGATAGGAAACAATGCAAAGAGATCTTTATCCGGTTGCACTATTCATCCGTTTGAGCAGTAAAGGAGACTGCTGCTATGGATGGATAGGAAACAATGCAAAGAGATGTTTATCCGGGTTGCACTATTCATCCGTTTGAGCAGTAAAGGAGACTGTTTCTATGGATGGATTGGAAACAATGCAAAGAGATCTTTATCCGGGTTGTACAATTAATCCGTTTGAGCAGTAAAAGAGACTGCTGCTATGGATGGATAGGAAACAATGCAAAGAGATATTTATCCGGGTTGCACTATTCATCCGTTTGAGCAGTAAAGGAGACTGCTGCTACGGATGGATAAGTGCGGGTTTCTTAACGGGGGGGGGGGGGGGTCGCAGCTACCTCCTTCCAAGAGTTGGGAGAGGACCAATGGTGATGTGGATTTGGTTAGGAGGGAAAATCCACTGCAGATGGTTTCTAGCATAAAGAGGACACGTCGGCATGCTTTTATTTTCTAGGAAAGCTGGGGATGCACTACATCTTCATCCTTTTCATGGGTGAGATATAGGTTATATCTCCACACCCGATGATGAAAGTTGGGGGTTGAAGGTAAAATAAAATAGAAGAATGTGTTAACTAGAACCCTTCCTATGTCAACAGCTTTACACGAGAGACTCACCATTATACCTCAAGCTGGTGGGATACATACATCAATTAATAGTACTAAAGCTTATACCTAGTAGAGAGGTTAAGATTATAGTTGATGGCGATTGGGTATGAAGTTGCAAAGAATCTGCTTCATTCTCCGCGGGGGTAAGTGAGAGGGGCGCAGAAGAGAAGTACCTCAAATGGTGGAAATAACAGAAGATACCAAGAATAAAGAAGTGCGCGTCTTGCGGGGTGCTGCAAAAAGGGTCATGCATCCACTATTACTGGTTCAAAATTTGCACAAATTTTGACTTCTAAAGGGGAGGAAGTCACATCTCCCCGAGTCTGGTGGATGATGGTATTGTCGAACTAATTGGACCCAAAGAGAAAAGGAATGTCCAAAAACATGGGACATTCAATACCTCTTTAAGAGGGATGTCGAACACAGCCCTACAAAATACACCCATTGTGAGTTGGATGTGTCCTTCAGGTTTAGGGTTGCCTAAGGTGGCGGATATAACCCTACAAAATACACCCATCGTGAGTTGGATGTGCCTCTCAGGTTTAGGGTTGCCTAAGTGGCGGATATAACCCTACAAAATACACCCATCGTGAGTTGGATGTGTCTTTCAGGTTTAGGGTTGCCTAAAGTGGCGGATATAACCCTACAAAATACACCCATTGTGAGTTGGATGTGTCTTTCAGGTTTAGGGTTGCCTAAGTGGCGGATATAACCCTACAAATACACCCATCGTGAGTTGGATGTGTCTTTCAGGTTTAGGGTTGCCTAAAGTGGCGGATATAACCCTACAAAATACACACATCGTGAGTTGGATGTGTCTTTCAGGTTTAGGGTTGCCTAAAGTGGCACGTAGGAAAAAACAAGTTAGGAAAATGGGGCATCCTTTGACCAAGTATTCCCTGGCATTTTGGTGCTAGAAATGACACTAGATCTAGTGTTGACTATATCGGGGTTACCGTCCCCTCGTATAATCAGGGTTTCATCTCCTCGAGGTATACGAACCAGTTTTTGATCACATAGGATAATTGCATGATGCTTGCTAGTCGATTCATACCAATGATGACATCAAAGCTACCAAGACCTACTGGAATCTGTTTGATGTAAAACGGGTGATTGGGAAGGTCTAAGGTACAACCTCGATTGATGGTGTCAATCGTCACAACTTTTCCGTCGGCAATTCTACAGCATAATAGGGCTAGAACTAATGGAGTGATTTCCAATATCTTACTAAATTTAGTAAATATAATGCTTTGGTCTGCCTATGTGTCAAACAAGACAGATGCATATAGTTGGTTTAGTAAAAACGTACCAGGGACGACGTTGGAATCTAGATTAGCTTGGGCATTGCCGGCCATGTACACTTGCGAAGAAGTCCCCTTGTTGTCCTTCTTCTAGTTGGACAACTTGGGACAGTCAGGTCTCACATGAGGTTCCACACTCGTAACATACTACTGCTTTCTTCGATCCACTGCTGCTTCCACCTGTGGGGTTTCGGTTTCCCTGCTGCCCACTTCCACTCACACGTGCATTGGACTTTCCCTTGTTGCTGTTTTCGGGATTGTTATTGGGTCGACCCGGGGTAGCAACATTTTCTTGACATTCACGAGCAAAATGGCCTTGTTGGCCGCACTTGTATCATCCTTGGCATTGTCCCCCAGCAACATGATGATAGTTGCACTTTGGACACTTAGGCTTGGATCCCGAGTAGTTCTTGGTGCGGGTTGTGGGAGTAGTGTCATCAGCTTGCCCAACATTTTGCCTTTTGGAAGGCTGCTGGTGCTGGCTACGAGAGCTTTCATCTGATTTTCTCTTGTTGTCCGTTTGCCTTTCGGACAGATTGCGGGCTCGCTTGTTGATCAGCTCAGTCGCAAATTCCATAGCACCTTCAACGGTAGTGGGTCGTGAAGCTAGCACACTGTCATGGATGTTGTCAGGGAGTCCACTGACATACTTCTCAATCCTGTCGCTCCTTTGAGGGAACATTCTGGTGCACATCAAGCTTAACTCTTGAAATATTTGGTTGTACCAAAGGATATCATTGTTCTTACACTTTAGATCACACAGCTCTATCTCCAACTTCTTCATTTCTCCTCTAGGAAAGCAGTTCTTAGTCATCCTCTCTTTGAGGTTGGCCCAAGTGAGAGTATAAGCAGTGTCATGTCCAAGGGTAGCGACCACTGAGTTCCACCAGGTAAGGGCGCTCTAGAGTAGTGTGCATGTGGCAAACTTAAATCTGTTCTCGTCAGCACAACCGCTGATGTGGAAAACTGTCTCTAGTCTTTCAAACCACTGCATCAATTCAACAACTCTTTCTTTTCCTCGGTAGTATGAGGGTTTGCACTTTAAGAAGTCGAGGTAAGAGCAACCCATGTTGGTGTTGTTTCTGCGTGCATTGAGGTTTGGATCATTGTTTGCATTCAGGTCAGCTCCTCTGGCTGCCATAGCTGTTGTGATGCCTTCACTTATCATTTCCCGGAGTTGTGCGGCAGTGACATCTCGAGTAGCTTCTAGGAATTCAGCATTATCAGCATTGGAAGTGGTTGCATTATTGGGATTTGATCTCGTAATCACCACTTGTCTATAATCATACACAAAATGAGATTATTAGTTCAAACGTTAGTACAGTTTTTATATTATTTGCACGGGGAAAATTCATGCACTGATTTCATAACAAATTTTGATAACCTGTCAAGATCTCATAATATAATACATTGTATAACAAACATAATAAAGAAAGTGATTACATGCTATTTCCATAAGAAATTTAACATCCATATAGTATAACAAAATCTAAGTCATAGGCTTGTCGAGCCTTATCCAAGATAATGATACACACAGTCTTTAAAACATTACATCCCAAAGTTACATGTCCAAAAGAGAAGAAAAGATAAAGTACAGGATTACATCACCAAAAGCTGAAAGAAATAAAGTTACAAAAGTCCTACACCATGTCAGCTAGGGTGCAACCCATAGGCTCATCATGATGTACAAGAAACCTAGTACATCTATCCCACTCCTGCCTAGATGGTCTGCTAGATGAGGCTGGGACGGATGGGGCTGATGAAGCTGCAGGGGCTCTCCTGGTGTTCTACAAAGTCCGAACTGTCGCTTTAGCCTCCTTGAGCATGCGGAATGCTGTCAGCAGCTGAGTCTTGAGTCTGTCGACGGCCCACCAAGATAGGTCATCTCTACAGTAACTCTGTCATGACAAACGGTGGAGATGTAACACCCCATTTTGGAAATGGAATCTTACGCATAATCATGGCGTGTCATCAAAGCATACAAGGATAAATGTCTAAGCATTATTTGACCATAAAAGGGAAATACCGGAATCAAACATCGGTAACCCCAAAGTAGAGCTCATCACACACAAACATAAATACTGTAAAAGGAAAGGACGAAACAATGTCCATAGCAACTGTATTAAAGTAAAGGAAATGCATAAAGTAAAGAAGACAGTAAAGCTTCCAGTCCATATGCACGTACGTTTGAGATCTACGAGCGTCCCTGAGTACCTGCCGTTTTGGGAACATGAAAAGGGAAAACGGCTGAGCAAGACGCTCAGTGCACGGATGTACAATATAGCATGAAATAGGATAAGCATGTAACATATAACAGCGGAAGACTAAGTTCTGAGTAAACTGGTTAAGTATTAAGAAAACTGGTTTTATAGTTTGAAAAGCCTTATGTTTATCTTATGAAAACTGTTTTAACATAAATATATCATAGCCCATATAGGTCATGAAAAGGTCACGTGCATGAATACTTGGAGGGGTGACCTCATCATGCTGATTGGAGGGGATGCCTCTAATTAATATACTGGTCTGGGTAGGAGGGATCAACTCCTTGTGAAGGATGCAAGGCACACACCACATTCACCATGATATACTGAATAAAACATGTAACTAGGATGCACCCATACGCCCCACATGATATAATAATATGGCCAAAACTGAAAGGGACGCCACGAGCAATCACTCCGCCGTGGGGAAGTCATAACATTGGTGCCTCCAATGTTATGGTTATGGTACCTCCATAACCAGGTGAAACTGGTCATGCTTGTATATGGCTATAGATTATGCTAATTAAACATAAGCAGTTCAAAACAATAAAACAAATACTGGGGAAAATATTTGGCTGCATACGGGGAAATCCTAATAAGGAAAGAATGTCCATACTGAAAGGACGGGAACCCGTACCTCAAGTCCAGTGAATGAACGGAAGAAAGACTCCTACTTCTGGATCACTAACGCTACATGAATACACACGTGTATAAGTATCGATTCACTGATTACGTACTGGGTTTTATGTCTCATCTTAGCTTACTTGGTATGTTTTAGGTCATGGTTTACTGTTTAAAGCCTTAAACTGTGTTTATCTTGTATTCTGATTAATCTGATTAAGTATTACCGGTATTTCATGTATTATTATACTTACTGTGTAATAATAAGTAACTTTCCAAAAATAGCAGGTTTCCAAAAATAGAAAGTTTCCAAAAATAGAAAGTTTCCAAAAATAGAAAGTTACCAAAAATAGAAAGTTTCCAAAAATAGAAAGTTTCCAAAAATAGAAAGTTTCCAAAAATAGAAAGTTTCCTAAAATAGAATTTACTGATTAAAATAGATTAGTTTCTAAAAATAGAAAGTTTCCAAAAATAGATCAGCTGCCTTAATTAAATAAGTTTCCATATATAGAAGGTTTCCATGATTAGATTAGCTGCCTGAAATAGATAGATTTCCATATATAGAAGGTTTCCATTAATAGATTAGTTGCCTTATTTAATTAAGTTTCTATAAATAGAAGTTTCCATATTTAGAATTAAGCTGGTTACATAAGCTAACATATAAGTCTAAGTGTTTATAAGCTTATTTCTTAAGTCATATGATATAGTGTATAGTTTAATTATTATTTCATGTATTTTAATTAAACTATAGGTTAAGCATTTTAATTAAAGTATAACATGTTTTAATTAAAATGGAATAAAATACTTAGGTTAAAATGTGTATTATTATGCATTAATAACATAACCTAAGTCATGTCTAAATTAATTAATTATAGGCATGTTTTAAATAATTAATTAATTATAACTTATAACATAAAATACTTAGGTTAAATTAATATCATGCTAAATTAATAATTAAAATAACCTAAGTCATGATTTAATTAATATCACATGTTATTAATTAGTTATATCCTAAGTTCATAATTCATATAAATTAACATGTAGCATAAATCATGATTTAACCAACGAACCATGAATCGGGCATGAACTCGACACCGTACCTCGAGCCAAACTTGGGGTACGTGTGCCCCCTTGCTGCCGTGGGTCCCACAAGCACCAACCAAGACCAACAATGGTCTTGGTGGTGGCGGCTAAAAGCAAATCGAACCCCCCCTCGGGTTGGTTATGCTAGGCGGCCAAAACAAACACCCTTTTATATCGTCCTTTGATTTTAATTAACCCCAAAACATGTTAGATCAATCTTTAATTATCATGTTTTAATAAGAATAATAATAACATGTTCATGAAAATAATCAAAGATTTAAAAAGAATTAAAAAGAAAGGTTTAGAATGATATACCAATACGTAGCTTGAAAGAGGATGAACAAACACGGTTTATAGCAATGATTTTCAAGATCAAAATCAATCAACAACCAAGTATGGTGGTCCTATGGGTGGCGGCACAAAGAGAGACCAAGAGGAGGAAAGAAAACTTTTTTAGGTTAAAAGTTATTTTGCTTGAAATGTAAAAATGAAAACATATTTACCATAACCCCCCCTTTCTTGTAAAAGTCAATGGGCTAAGCCCGTTTTGGTTATGTGTGTCGTGGGTATGGGGCCCCACATGGGGTACCCGTACCTTTTCTCGTGTCCCGATGTTTCGTGTTCGTTCGTGGTTAAACGTGTTCGTGTTTAAAGTGTTTCTGTTTATTTTATCATGTAGTTTATCGTAATCTTAACGCTCGTAATTATATTATATGAATTTACGTAATTATTCTAGTTCGTATTTTAAATGGTGATCATGATTTAATTACGTTCACGTGACATATTTATTAACTGTTTATCATGGGTTCGTACGTAATCGATACTTATCATGTCATACACGTATGCACTTGCTTGACTATTAGCACATGAATGATCAATACTAAATAAGGTAAGTTTTAATCTAGGACGTACGATCTTAAGAGCACTATTCATGGTAAAAGCATGCGGGTTTTACAATTCTTCCCCCCTAAAAAGAATAATTCGCCCCCGAATTATAGATAAAGTAAACTGGAAAGAAGTAACATACCCGAACTCAAAATATGAAGTGAGGGTAAGAAGCCCGGATAGACTCCTCTGTTTCCCAAGTGGCTTCCCGCTCGGTATGGTCCCTCCAAAGAATTTTGACGAATGGAATCGTCTTCCTTCTCATGACTCGTTCTTGCCTGTCGAGCACTCATTCGGGTTCCTCTATAAAAGTGAGATCTTCACGTATCTGTTCCAGTGGATACTGAACCATGTGAAGGGGATGATACTTGTATCCTCTGAGTAAGGACACATGGAACACGTTATGCACGTGCGAAAGCTGAGGAGGTAACGCCAATCGGTAAGATACTTCACCGATTCGTTCAACGATATCAAATGGTCCGATGAAACGAGGACTGAGTTTCCCTTTGATCCCGAAGCGTTTAACACCACGTGCCGGCGAAACCTTGAGGAAGACGTGATCTCCCACCTTAAAATGTATGTCCCTACGATGCTTATCAGCGTAACTCTTCTGACGTGACCGTGCTTCCTGCAGCTTCTGCTTAGCTACTTCGATCTTCTCATTGGTCATTTCTATAATTTCTGGTCCTTCGAGTGTTCGCTCTCCCACTTGATCCCAGCAGATTGGAGCGCGACACTTCCTGCCATACAACATTTCGAAAGGAGCACATTTGATACTTGCGTGCCAGCTGTTGTTGTATGCAAACTCGACCAAACAGATGTAATCGTCCCAATCACCTGTCCATTCCAACGCACACGACCTTAACATATCTTCCAATGTCTGAATCGTTCGCTCCGACTGTCCGTCCGTTTGAGGATGAAAGGCCGTACTCAGCTTAAGTTGTGTACCCCAAGCTTTTTGCAGACCTTTCCAGAATCGCGACGTGAAACGAGGATCTCTGTCTGAGACGATGCTGGAGGGAGTACCGTGGAGTCTCATGATCTCCCATTCTGTAAGTATCTGCGAGTTTACTTACCGGATCTTCCTTGCGTATCGGTAAGAAATGAGCTAATTTGGTGAGTCGATCAACAATGACCTAAATAGCATCGTGCTTCTTCTTGGTAGGCGGAAGACCAGTAACAAAATCCATGGTGATTTTGTCCCACTTCCACTCTGGAATATCCAACGGTTGAAGGAGACCGCCCGATCGCTGATGCTCAATCTTAACCTGCTGGCAGGTAAGACATTTGGAAACATAAGTGGCTACATCCTGTTTCATACCACTCCACCAAAAGTGCTGTCTGATGTCGTGGTACATTTTTGTCGACCCAGGATGTATAGAAAATGGGGAGCTGTGAGCTTCAGCTAACAATGCTTCCCGGAGTTCTTGATTGTCAGGAACACAAAGTCTCGTGCCCTGCCAAACGAGACCGTCTGCGTCCATTCTGAATTCTGTCTGCTTCTCCAAATTCTGAATTATCGCCCAAATTTCTCCATCATCCTTCTGCTCTTCCTTGATCCTAGACAGTAACTCGGGTTCTACTCTAAGATTCGCCCAGTATTCGTGTTGCCCACGTACCATGATTTCGATGTCTAGCCGCTCCAAGTCTCTTATGTTTTGCTCCTTGATCTCAATGCCGTTGATCATTCCGGACTTTCCGCTGAGTGCATCTGCTACTACATTAGCCTTCCCGGGATGATACTGTAGGTTAATATCATAATCCTTCAACAGTTCCAACCATCTCCTTTGTCTCATGTTCAATTCTCGTTGAGTGAAGATATACTTCATGCTCTTGTGATCCGTGAAAATGTCGCATGATTCTCCGTATAAGTAATGCCTCCATATTTTTAATGCGAACACCACTGCAGCAAGTTCCAGGTCATGCGTAGGGTAGTTTTCTTCATAGGGCTTAAGCTGCCGTGAAGCATACGCGATCACTTTCCCATGTTGCATGAGAACACAGTCCAGTCCCTTCCCCGATGCATCGCTATAGATCTGAAATACACCTGTACCCGATGGGAGAGTAAGAATAGGTGCAGATACTAACTTCTGCTTTAGGTCTTCGAAGCTCTTCTCTCGTTCTTCCGTCCAGACGAATTTCTCTCCTTTTCGCATCAGTTTGGTGAGAGGTAATGCCAAGCGGGAAAAGTTCTCCACGAATCTGCGATAATATCCAGCTAAGCCCAAGAAACTGCGGACTTCTGTCGCTGACGTTGGTCTTGGCCATTTAGTGATAGCCTCAACCTTCGCTGGGTCCATAGTGATCCCTTCTGCTGATACAATGTGACCTAAGAATGCCACCTTGTTTAACTAGAACTCACACTTTGAGAATTTCGCATACAACTGCTTCTGATGAAGAATCTGTAGTACCGTACGGAGATGGTCTTCGTGTTCCTCCATGGACTTTGAGAAAATCAGGATGTCATCGATGAATACAATGACAAACTTATCAAGGAATTCATGGAAGATTCTGTTCATCAGATCCATGAATACTGCTGGAGCATTAGTCAGGCCGAATGGCATGACTACAAACTCATAATGGCCATAGCGGGTACGAAAAGCAGTCTTGGCAATATCCTGCTCTTTAACCCTTAGCTGATGGTAGCCTGACCTTAGATCGATCTTTGAGAAGTGTTTGGCTCCTTGAAGTTGGTCAAACAGATCATCTATACGTGGCAGTGGATATCTATTGCGGATGGTAATCTTATTAAGTTCACGGTAGTCTATGCAAAGTCGCATGCTGCCGTCCTTCTTCTTAACGAACAAGACCGGTGCACCCCATGGAGATGCGCTTGGTCTAATGAACCCTCGCTCAAGAAGTTCCTGTAATTGGTCCTTCAATTCTTTTAGCTCTATGGGAGCCATACGATACGGAGCCTTAGAGATTGGCTCAGCTCCTGGAACAAGGTCGATGTTGAAATCCACTTCTCGTGCAGGTGGTATGCCTGGAAGTTCAGCTGGGAAAACGTCTTGAAATTCCGAAACTACTGGTTGATCCTGAATCGATGGGGATTCAGCATCCATGTCGTGAACCGTAGCTAGATAACCCTCACAGCCATGTGACAGTAATACACGTGCTTGCAAGGTAGATATGACTTGTACAGACCGTCCGGGTATGAACCCGTTATGAATGTACTCTGGTGCATTAATGTCGCCGAAGATCACCCGATATGAGTGGCAGTCTATGGTAGCATGGTGCTTGGATAGCCAGTCCATGCCGAGAATCATATCGAACTCAATCATGTCTAGGGGAAGTGCATCTACTGCACGAACTTTATCGTCAAACTCTAGAGGAAGACTCTTGTATACATGAGTTATTAATACAGAGTCCCTCAAAGGCGTGGAAATGGTAAGCCTATTTTCTAATGGCAAGGGGAGTGTCCTGATGTTCTTAGCATAAGTAGTGGAAATAACTGAATGAGTGGCACCCGTGTCGAAAAGAACACATGCAGCTTGACCGTATATATACAAAATTCCAGTAATGGTACCTGTAGATTTGTTTGCCTGATCACGAGATGTCGTGTAGACACGCCCAGTGGTAGGAGGCGGCTTAGTATCAGCATGACCTGAGGTACCCTCCATTTCACCCTTACGACAATCTCTCATACGATGGCCAGGGAGGCCGCACTTGTAGCACGCGTCGGAATCACGACGACATGGGCCAGGGTGTCTGCGATGGCAAGTACTGCAAAGAGGATGAGTGAATCCTCCAGCAGGAGTCCTTGCTTGCTGAGGGCCTGCAGTGTTAGCTGAACGGTTAGGCTGAGAACCCCTGTGGTTCTGGTCCTTCCCGTTACCGTGGTTTCTGCTGTTGTTGGAGTGTCCAGCGTTTTTACGATAATTATCATTACCGCTACGCCTTTCCACAACAGAACGGTCGTTAGTGTGACCATTTCCTTTGGGCTGATGAGGCTGCTGCTGAGTAGCCGGCTGAGACCGGTCCCCAGTTTTCTGCCTCTTGTTGGGTCTTTCAGCTCCCCCGAACTCATCTCGTTCCTGCAGCATCTCCAGCTTCCTTGCTGCATAAGCCACTTGTGCCACAGTATCCAACGGGGCACCCGATAAATTATTGGCAATTCTTGGGTTAAGGCCCCAACGAAAATGTAGTGCTTGTTCTTCAGTGGTGCCTGCGGATGCCCTCAGGACAGCTGTGTACCCGAGGAACCTCTGCATGAATTGACCATAATTCTCGTCGGGTCTCTGTCTCATGGCGTAGTATTCCCTCATGAGTCGATTCCTTCCTTCCATGGGGAAAATGATAGGTGGGGGAGGATATTCGTCAGCATGAAGGATGGCGTCTTGCCTTTCTGCCTCCATGTCTGCAAATAACTCCCAGAGTTTGTCTGTGTTTGCCATCTGACAGTATAACATAAAACATATGATCGACAGTTCAAAACATAAAATATAAATTATATATATACATGAAAAAAAATTTATACCAAAAATTTCACGAGAAAATTTTTATGCAAGAAAATCTTTGTATGAATGCATGATGCAGTTTTATGAAAACTTTTGATGCTCGAGAGTGAACGCCTCTGGTCAGTTCACTCAAAACAAAAGACATATCGAGGGGACGCCTATGGGTCGGTCCCAAATCTAAAAGTTTCGATAAAACACATGCGACTAAATAGGGCCAGTCCTGTACCAACCATTACTTAGTCAAAAACCCTGTAACAATGACATGTATATGTATGCTTAAAAATGATGAATGCATGAAAACAACTGTCAGTTCTAGGAAGACCGTAGTGACTACCCACTAATCACAGGTCATATTTGAGAGCCTACAGGTCGAAACCTTAGCTCTGATACCATAATTGTAACACCCCATTTTGGAAATGGAATCTTACGCATAATCATGGCGTGTCATCAAAGCATACAAGGATAAATGTCTAAGCATTATTTGACCATAAAAGGGAAATACCGGAATCAAACATCGGTAACCCCAAAGTAGAGCTCATCACACACAAACATAAATACTATAAAAGGAAAGGACGAAACAATGTCCATAGCAACTGTATTAAAGTAAAGGAAATGCATAAAGTAAAGAAGACAGTAAAGCTTCCAGTCCATATGCACGTACGTTTGAGATCTACGAGCGTCCTTGAGTACCTGCCGTTTTGGGAACATGAAAAGGGAAAATGGCTGAGCAAGACGCTCAGTGCACGGATGTACAATATAGCATGAAATAGGATAAGCATGTAACATATAACAGCGGAAGACTAAGTTCTGAGTAAACTGGTTAAGTATTAAGAAAACTGGTTTTATAGTTAGAAAAGCCTTACGTTTATCTTATGAAAACTGTTTTAACATAAATATACCATAGCCCATATAGGTCATGAAAAGGTCACGTGCATGAATACTTGGAGGGGTGACCTCATCATGCTGATTAGAGGGGATGCCTCTAATTAATATACTGGTCTGTGTAGGAGGGATCAACTCCTTGTGAAGGATGCAAGGCACACACCACATTCACCATGATATACTGAATAAAACATGTAACTAGGATGCACCCATACACCCCACATCATATAATAATATGGCCAAAACTGAAAGGGACGCCACGAGCAATCACTCCGCCGTGAGGAAGTCATAACATTGGTGCCTCCAATGTTATGGTTATGGTACCTCCATAACTAGGTGAAACTGGTCATGCTTGTATATGGCTATAGATTATGCTAATTAAACATAAGCAGTTCAAAACAATAAAACAAATACCGGGGAAAACATTTGGCTGCATACGGGGAAATCCTAATAAGGAAAGAATGTCCATACTGAAAGGACGGGAATCCGTACCTCAAGTCCAGTGAATGAACGGAAGAAAGACTCCTACTTCTGGATCATTAACGCTACATGAATACACACGTGTATAAGTATCGATTCACTAATTACGTACTGGGTTTTATGTCTCATCTTAGCTTACTTGGTATGTTTTAGGTCATGGTTTACTTTAAAGCCTTAAACTGTGTTTATCTTGTATTCTGATTAATCTGATTAAGTATTACCGGTATTTCATGTATTATTATACTTACTGTGTAATAATATGTAACTTTCCAAAAATAGCAGGTTTCCAAAAATAGAAAGTTTCCAAAAATAGAAAGTTTCCAAAAATAGAAAGTTACCAAAAATAGAAAGTTTCCAAAAATAGAAAGTTTCCAAAAATAGAAAGTTTCCAAAAATAGAAAGTTTCCAAAAATAGAAAGTTTCCTAAAATAGAATTTACTGCTTAAAATAGATTAGTTTCTAAAAATAGAAAGTTTCCAAAAATAGATCAGCTGCCTTAATTAAATAAGTTTCCATATATAGAAGGTTCCCATGATTAGATTAGCTGCCTGAAATAGATAGATTTCCATATATAGAAGGTTTCCATTAATAGATTAGTTGCCTTATTTAATTAAGTTTCTATAAATAGAAGTTTCCATATTTAGAATTAAGCTGGTTACATAAGCTAACATATAAGTCTAAGTGTTTATAAGCTTATTTCTTAAGTCATATGATATAGTGTATAGTTTAATTATTATTTCATGTATTTTAATTAAACTATAGGTTAAGCATTTTAATTAAAGTATAACATGTTTTAATTAAAATGGAATAAAATACTTAGGTTAAAATGTGTATTATTATGCATTAATAACATAACCTAAGTCATGTCTAAATTAATTAATTATAGGCATGTTTTAAATAATTAATTAATTATAACTTATAACATAAAATACTTAGGTTAAATTAATATCATGCTAAATTAATAATTAAAATAACCTAAGTCATGATTTAATTAATATCTCATGTTATTAATTAATTATATCTTAAGTTCATAATTCATAAAAATTAACATGTAGCATAAATCATGATTTAACCAACGAACCACGAATCGGGCATGAACTCGACAACGTACCTCGAGCCAAACTCGGGGTACGTGTGCCCCCTTGCTGCCGTGGGTCCCACAAGCACCAACCAAGACCAACAATGGTCTTGGTGGTGGCGGCTAAAAGCAAACCGAACCCCCCCTCGGGTTGGTTATGCTAGGCGGCCAAAACAAACACCCTTTTATATCGTCCTTTGATTTTAATTAACCCCAAAACATGTTAGATCAATCTTTAATTATCATGTTTTAATAAGAATAATAATAACATGTTCATGAAAATAATCAAAGATTTAAAAAGAATTAAAAAGAAAGGTTAAGAATGATATACCAATACGTAGCTTGAAAGAGGATGAACAAACACGGTTTATAGCAATGATTTTCAAGATCAAAATCAATCAACAACCACCTATGGTGGTCCTATGGGTGGCGGCACAAAGAGAGACCAAGAGGAGGAGAGAAAACTTTTTTAGGTTAAAAGTTATTTTGCTTGAAATGTAAAAATGAAAAACATATTTACCATAACCCCCCCCTTTCTTGTAAAAGTCAATGGGCTAAGCCCATTTTGGTTATGTGTGCCGTGGGTATGGGGCCCCACATGGGGTACCCGTACCTTTTCTCGTGTCCCGATGTTTCGTGTTCATTCGTGGTTAAACGTGTTCGTGTTTAAAGTGTTTCTGTTTATTTTATCATGTAGTTTATCGTAATCTTAACGCTCGTAATTATATTATATGAATTTACGTAATTATTCTAGTTCGTATTTTAAATGGTGATCATGATTTAATTACGTTCACGTGACATATTTATTAACTGTTTATCATGGGTTCGTACGTAATCGATACTTATCATGTCATACACGTATGCACTTGCTTGACTAGTAGCACATGAATGATCAATAGTAAATAAGGTAAGTTTTAATCTAGGACGTACGATCTTAAGAGCACTATTCATGGTAAAAGCATGCGGGTTTTACAAGAGAGGTCGAAGAAAATGGACAAGGACTGCTCCTGAGCAGATAGTGCAACATGAGTCTGGTGCTGGAGACTCTCCATGGTCTGGATACGCTGGTGGAGACGATAGTTCTCCTCCCAAAGCCACTGCAATGCCTCGTCAGTCTTGGCCTGGACACCTCGGGCTGCCTGTGCCTCTCCCCTCATAATATTAGCGAGGGAGTCGATGCGCTCATGGACGGCAGTGTAGCCTAGTTGACCAGCTGTCAACAGGCTGCGGAGGTCGGATATCTCCCGCTCCTGGCGTGCGGCCAGTGCGGCGATCTGGACCTGGACAGAGTCGGCACGTCCCACCCCAGAGCCTTCCCCGATATCAAAAGTAGAGCCGGGTACGGACTTGGGAAAATGGCCCGATGGTAAAGATGTAGGTGCAGAAGATGGCAGGTCTGGAGACACCTGGTGCTCCTCCATAGAGGTGGAGACCAGTATGACTGATGCTGGATAGAAAAAGGGTCCTCAGGAAGCACAACTTCGATGGTCTAATTATCCTCCGAGTCAGAGGCTGATAACCATCCGCACTATACGGATCATGGAGACGAACGGGTAGCTGGAGTAGGTGCTACTACTGGTAGAAAAGTCGGAGGTGTAGTAGGCGAAGTCATGATGCTCTGAAAATAATATTATTTTAAATTTGAAGTAAGTATATGCTTACAAACAAATAAAAATATTATTTTTAGCTACATGTTTTATGAAGTATATCCCTTTTAAACAATCATCGTAATGTTTTTAAGGTTATATATAATATTTATATATATAGTCATTTAACTAGTCTACTTATCAAATCAGTATACTCTTAGTAAACATAGCAGATAATGCCCTAAGATCTATATGCTTAACTAATACGGTCCCAAAAAAAAATTCCAAAATATTTTATAAAGTTATAGTCCAGTTTTAAAATAAAGAAAAATCACTTTATTTTTATTTTATTTAAAAATTTATCTGGTTCTCTATAACTAATGCTCTGATACCATTCTCTGTGACACCCCGGGTAGGGTCAAAATATGCGGAAATATCAACGGAGATGTCACAAGGGTGGATCGATAGCATATAGTCCATATAGCATAAGATAAAGAGTTATTCAAATCAGATTACATGTTAATTAAACATATAAATAAAAATTGTCTTTAACATGTCATAAGTAGATTGTTCATTTTCCCCAAATGAAACCCTTGACGATTCCTACGATGCAGATCACATAGATGCTTGAGTCCATACACATATCTCGTTCTAACTTCATTTCCCTGAGATAAACATGCTTAGAGGTTCAACATAAAGTTGGTGAATTTACAGGTTTTAACATTAATTAGTTTGGACATACATTAATCATAGAAGTAACAATGCACAAAGAATTCTTACTAAAAATTAGATTACATTTGCTATTACTCGAAACTGAAGCTTAACCTTCCATGGTCCTCAAGAGATGAGGACGTAGTGTCTTACAAAAAGACACCCAAACCCAGTTCCAACATGGTATACATCTGTTGTCCCGGCCAAGGTACAGTGAGCATGACTCACCCAGATGGGGATGGTCAATCCCTAATAGATCTATTTATAACATTCGGGAGATTTACAACAATTTAATAGTTTCTATAATAGTCAATCATAGTCAAGTTTAT
The DNA here is from genome assembly GCA_025667525.1 of Glebionis coronaria. Taxonomy (NCBI): domain Eukaryota; kingdom Viridiplantae; phylum Streptophyta; class Magnoliopsida; order Asterales; family Asteraceae; genus Glebionis; species Glebionis coronaria. The sequence continues at coordinate 343,832 of JANFOE010001096.1, forward strand.
ACAATTCAGTTATGTCCATTTTAAAATAGTTGCATGTTTTCTCCCCCATAGAGGAAAAGTTAATAGTTATATGGGGCTGTAAACTCACCTGGGAGTTGGCAATAGCTGTATAACACGAATATCCAAATAACGCTCACGCCAAAAGTTATGCCTAATCAAATAGTACAGTCTTAATAGATAGTACAAAGAACATATGTATATGCTTAAACAAATTTTTAGTCAGTTCATATAAGCTACGACATTTATCTAAATAACCGTAGTTCAAGTATTAACAATATCCATTTAAACTTATCTATATAAGTTTCATTTCTAAGTAAACATAAAATGTTTAACCTTCAAATATCAGTTTGTATTCGTAATACATGTATTAATAATAACCATTCAGCTTACAATTAAGTTTCTTATTTAAGTAGACATAAAATGTCCTACTTAAAATATTAGTTCACGTTTGCAGTTCAGGTATTATAATCATCCGTTTAAACTCACTATTAAATTTTATAATTAAGTAACATAAAAATGTTCTACTTAAATATTAGTTTACGTTCATTGTTCATGCGTTATAATCGTTCATTTAAACTTATTATTAAGTTTCATAATTAAGTAAACATAAAAATGTTTTACTTAAATGTTAGTATTCAATTTATTTAACGTTCATATAATTTTATTTCCTAAAAGTATATGAGTTTATGTATTAGTAATACATGTCCATATTGTTTATACATTTATTTCATAGAGCAAAAATATAAATATTTTATCTTTGAAAAATAAAATATAATATTTTATTTAACTTAAAAGTTCTCATAAATTATTTAATATTTATAAAATAATTTATAAATTACAAGTTTAAGAATTTATATTATAAATTCTTATAGTTTAGGGTTTGTTTAAGTTTTACTAAGTTTAAAAACAGAATTAGGGTTAGGGCTTATTAAAGTTTTAGAATATGGCAAAACTAGTCATTCCTTATTTTAAACAAAGTAAACTTTCGGATTGTTGCACATGTGGTACCTAGGGCTTGTTAAAGTTTCGGCTTATGGCAGATTTAGTCCCCCTACTTAAGTCTAGGTTTTATAACTTTCATAAAATTACCAAAACAGCCCATAGGGCTTCTTTAAGTTTTGGATTAATACAACAATGGTCCCTAGGGTTTTAAAATGACAAAATAACTTTTAGAAACTTCCCAAAATGGTCCCTAGGGTTTAATATGCCACGGGTGGTATTAATTAAACCCTAGACTTTTGGATAATTACATTTTCAGTCCTTGTGTTTACTAATTTATCAAAACAAGTTTCATAAGTCATAGTTTTAGTCCTTAAGTTTAATAAGTTGTCATTTTAATCCAAAAGTCTTTATAAGTTACATTTTTTATAAAAACTTTTATTTAAACATTCAAAACATTATATGGGCTCATTAAATGGGCTAAACATCTAATGGGCCAATTAGTGGGCCTAAATACATTTTTAAGTTTACTAACTTGTTAAATGGGCCCTTAACACTTTTATTGGGCTTAAATACATTTTAAGTCCATTAATCATTTTAAATGGGTTCAAGTATAAACTTAAGTCCATTAGGTCACTAAGATTCATTAAATGGGCTTAGTAGGTCCATTAAGTCTTGGACTAATGTTGCATGGGCTTAATTAGTCCATTAATACTACTTTTCATTTTATGTAAGTATTAGTCTAGGATTTTCTTATAAGCTTATTATTAGCTTATCCATATTTAGTTTAAATCTTAACAATAGAATAAAACTTATGGTTTATTTTATGTGATGTACCAAATAAGATCTAAATGTTTTAGAAGGTTGCATGCAAGTCATAAGCTCTAATATGAGCTTATAACTCACGGCTATAATTAATTATAGCTTATTAAGATGAGTCAAAACTTATTTTAAGGTTGCATGTACTTATAAGTGTCCCCAAAATAGATCTAGCTATGTACAAATTAAGAAATCAAGTCACAAGTCCATACATACATACATATAGCCCACGGCTATGATTTTAAATCTTGGTATTTCCAAGATGAACATTTTAGCTAGTTTTAAGTCTTGTAAATATTTACAAAAATACAACATGATTATCTAGGTTACATGCATGTTCCCAAGGTTACCATTATTCCAAGAAAACTACATATAGCCCACAGCTATATTGTTTTCCCCCAAGGTTCCCATAAGATTTTATAACCTTGTTTTATGTTCATCATGTTTAGGTTAACTCTTATCATTAGATCTATGGTTTATATAAGCATGCATGTATATTTAAAACCATTCTAGGTCATATGTAACCCACGGCTACATATGTTCACATAAATAATTTTAGTGATTTTTAGTATTCCATTTAACATGTAATATTACATATTCCATCATTAAAACTTAGTAGACAAATCATATGTTCATCATTCATTTTAGCCGTGACCTTTAAGGTCATGGTCTTCATGATTTTCAAGTTATACAAGTTTATTTTATGAGATCTATGATTATTAGTTAACCAAAATCCCATAAAACAAGATTTGTAACCCATGCTACATTTAGATTCATAAAATGTTTCATATGGTTTTCAATCAAGTTAAAACATAGAATACAAGCCATAGGTTTCTTTATTAAAAAGTTTTAACCATGACTATGGTGTTCATAAATACGTCGTGACCTATAATGGCTATGGCTTTACCAAATCTTGATTTTAACAAGTTATTTACTTAGGTTTATAGATGTATGATGATGCATGCATGAAGAAATGAAAGAGAATGAGTAGTATACTTTTCTTGCTTAAAAGTACCTAGGATGATCTAGATGAACAAGGAGATTAGAGATCTAATCTAGTTGATGAAGAAACCCTAAATGTAAACCAAGTCGTGGCCTTTTAGATTCAGCTAAAGCTTGTTCTAGTGATTCCAATGATGATGATACTACTAAATGATTAGTAGTTAAGATGAGACAAAGATCTAGTAGAATAAATGAACAAACTTGGATCCTTGTGGCTTAATGCCTAATGATTTGAGAAAGAAATAAGAAGAGTGAGATTGGATGCATGTGAAATAAGAATGTGTTTGTGTTATATGTGTGTGTTTCGGCTTAAAGAAGAGAGAGGAAGGGAATGACAAAAGGTATGATTCACCTTGGTAAGACATATTGTGCCATTGCCTTTCCAAGGCAACTCTTCTCCTTCCACACAAGCCTATGGGTCGTGTCTAGCTTAGCTAAAAGGGGTAATGGCCCTTGGGCTTGGGCTTATGTTGGGCTAGCACATAAGGAGTATGGTCATGGGCTAGTCCAAGAAGGTTAAAACATGTTTATGGTGTACATACAACATACATACACGGCTACATATAGTGTGTAGCATGTTTTCCAACTTTTATTTAGTTAAGTGATGTATACTTCAAGTATTGATTATACATTTTACTACTTGTTATCCCTAGTTTTAAGTACAAGCTTTACATTATAAACTTATTGCAACAAGTATGAATGTAAAGGTATAAGTACATAATGGACAAGTTCACACACAACTTATAGAAATATAGCACATGAGTATGTGTTCTAGGAGTAATGGGTGAAACTTCATTACATAAAATCATGGTAAAATCATGGATTTTACATTACTGTTCCATAAGCTGCTGACTACAACTTATGGATAGCTCTTGAAACTTGTGTTTTATTTACTTTGTCTTAGCAGGTTTCTCCATAGAAGATATATTAGGTGTGGATTATTGAAATCCAACACCAGCATCTTTCTCTACATCAACAACCATTTCACATAGCCATAAGCTCAATTTTTTAGCTGAAAGGAGATGGCATTCAGCTATTGAGGGGCCTAGATGTGGGTCCCTCTAGGTAAAAATTGGGCTTGAACCCTCTTTTTAGTTATAAATTTGATACATTTGTAGATTTTGTGTGTTAACTATTTATGTGGATGATTAATGTTTGTTTATGTTTGTTCATGAGTTATAAGCATGTTTAGGTGGGTAGAATAAGTTTTGATCAGATATTGTATGCTTTTCCTTTGTTAATCTTGTTTTCAGAAAAGTTAAGGGGTGTTTGGATTTGGGGTTTAAATTGTTTTGGGTGACACAAAGTATCTTTAAACCAGTCAAACACACTCCTTAAGTTAGTATTAGGGTATGTTGGTAGTATATATTCAGTTTGGTAGGGTTTAAAAGAAGTTTGCAAGTTCATGTTTTGGTAAAAACTAGTATAAAAATTAGTAGGCCATAACTAAGTTGTTTTAGCTATTTTTGATCTAAGTTTTTGATAATTGTTAGGTACTCTGGTAATTTAGGATTTGGAACTTGTTTATTGTGGTTTAGGTATGTTTTGAGTGAGTTTTGGCCAACCAAAACTCACCCATAGGTCAAATAGATCAGCAAGTGCTCTCACAGACCCCTACACCATTACAGTGACTGTATTTTGCCCATTTTAGTGATTTATTTGCATTGGACTTATTTTTTTTTGTTATCTTGACTCCTTACACTCAACTGAGTGTAGGGGTGCCTTTGGTTCAAGTAAAACCCAAAAACAAAGCTTTTGCAAGCAAAAACGTGCACAGACCCTTATTTCTGTTAAGAGCAGTAGGAAAATCTTCCCACTGCTAGTTCATCTGTTACCACTGCTTAGCTAGTTGACAAAAGTCCAAGACAAGTCACTGTCAGTTTTCTGTTTTTTTGTCTTTAGTGAACTTAATTGAGTATTTTTCACTCATTTAATTTTTTTGTGTTTATTTATTTATATTAAGAAAAACTTTATTTTCAATTTATTATTCATTTGCTATTTTTTAGATTTAATTCATTTTAAATTAGTTTATTTAAATACTATTTTTGTCTTTTAGTGCAAAAAGTTTATATTTTTCAGTTTTTCAAATTTTTTTAGATTCAAAAAAATATTTTAAGATTTTTAATTTAAAAAGTTTCACTGTTCACTCTTTTATTAATTTTTTAGATTTAATTTAAGTTTAAATAATATTTAATTCAAACTGTTTTGTCTTTTAGTGTAAAAATTACTTTTTTCAACATTATCTATTTGTCTACTGTTAAGTATTATAAAATAGGATCTTTGAAACAATAAGTTTATTTTTGGCATTATTTTATTATTTTTAATCATTATTTTAGTTTAAAACTTGTTTTTAGCATTTAAAAAATAGAAATAAATAGTTTTTTAAAATTTAGTAAAAATACAGTTTCGTCTTTAAATAATATAAGTGAGTTATTTGTTGAATAAAATAATATTCTAGGCTTTTTCTTAATTATATTTAATTTTAGGGCTTTAATTAGCATTTAAAAATGTATATTTAATTAATAAAAGGTTTTAAAATTTATTTATTGAATATTTATTCATATTTATATTATTTTAAACTTATTTTTCATTTTTAATTAATTTTTATCTTTATTTTTAATTTCGTTGCGTTTTACGTAATTACGTTATCGTTTTACGTCATTCGTCGTAGTTTAATCGTAGTCGTAGCTCGTCTTCTAATTTTTCTCTCTTAAAACCCAAAAACGTCACTAATCCAAACATTAATTTTATATAATTGGCACACAAATCATACACCTCCGCCGAGAACGAACTCGCACTTATTCGGTTTTACGGTTTTCCTAAATCGTAGACTTAATACTTGCCCATTATACGTCTTTTTCCTAAAAGCGTATATTTACCTACAATCAAGAACCTAGGATATATTTTTGACATGTTAATATGCACCTAAGATACTATAGAACCCCAAAATATCTAGCCTCAGATCGATTTCTAAGTCGCTCAAATGATGAATACAAACCTGTCAAGAACATGTTTTTATAGTTAAACAAATCTCCTGATATAGTACATAGCCCATGTGAAAACGCACCCTCGAAAGCATCGTAGACGTGAAACCTGAACACCTTCACTTAGTTACACCATAAGATATAGCGTGACTGAAAACTAGAGCCTACGAAGTTGATTCGATATCTCTAAAATGGAAATGAAAACGGGTACCCTAGTAGCACAAACCTTCTTATATAATTCATCACCATTGGGAAACGCACTCTTAAAACACGATCTGGGAAAAAACGTGAATACTAGGTCATATCTTATCCCTTAAATATTAACGTTACCAAAGTTGAACGAAAACGGAGCATGTTTGTTATGATAAACAAATATATTATAAGCGTTATTTTATGTGTAACACTAGCCCGAACAGCCACATTTAGAGCCTGTTTAGACCTAGTAGGAGCCCGTGTATGGATCAGGTTATGGGAGCATTTCGTAGAACACCTAGCGAACTTTCCGTAGCCTCTTGAATTACCCAAAACGAACCTATAACGAAGCGGGAAACTGAATTAGAAAATCTACGTTTGAACATTAAAAGCTGACAGCATTTACAAGTAGGCTGATCAGTCGACATTAGCCTCGTTTTTTAGCATGTTAAAGTCATATCTGGACCTCGACACCAACTAGGATATTGTAGATCTCCTGGCTACCTTTCCGTAGACACCAAGAACACTAAAAGCGGATCTATAACGAATAAGTTATGACCCTTTGAAAATTGTCTCGCACACTTCCAAAAGCTGATGAAAACAATGAGTTCTGACCCGCTGACTTTAAGCTCGTTTTTACCCACTTTAAAACCGTTTTCATGCAAAACTTAAAGAACGAAACTTGTAGACGGCGTGTCCAGAATACAAATATGTTTTGCGTTCGTCTTATGGCTAAGTAATGAACCCGTGAATGCCTTTCAAAAATCAGCATTTACACTATATATGTACACAAAGATTTTGGATTAAAAGGACCAAACTTGTCAAGTACCAAATCTTAAACCAGCCCTAAGGACTTGTTTTGTCATTATCTGAAACTCAACAAACTCTAGGGACTGATCTTGTAATTTCCGAAACTTATTTAACACCTTAGGACTTTCCCTGAAATGTATTTAACCACAAGGACTAACCTTGTCACTTTGCCGAAACTTAATAAACCTTAGGGGTATATTCTGCAAATTTCTGAACGTGTTATAAACCCTAGGGGCTGTTTGGAAACTTTTACTTTTATAAGGACCTAGGTGCAATTTAACTAAAGTTTATTAATACTTATCTAATTAATAAACTAAATGGCTTATTTAGAAAATTGTGTAACCCGGAGGACTAGCAATGAATATTTGAAACTTCAAAGACTTTTAGGAAATATTATATTCTATAAGTCTTAATTAAATAAAAATCATTTTATTTAATTCATTTATGCTGTTACAATTTAAACGAGGTAAATACACTTTATGAAATTAGAAGTGTACATGTTTCGATAACTTATTATAAGTTTAACATTTAAAATGGTAACAACTTATAAAATCTGTAATCATGCATCTTCATCAACTGCATTTATATGTGCATTTTATTTGTACATATATTGAGACCCACTTAATTACTTAGGTAATTCTATTTCTTTGTGATCATATTGTGCCATTTTATTCAGTGACATCATCACTACATCATTACTACTGAGGTGAGTTCATAGCCCCATATTTCTAAAACTTTTATTACTGGGGAAGAAAATATACTACTTGTTGTATATGCAAACATTTCACGGGTCCGTAACTTATTTACTGCCTATTGTTTGCCCCATTCCCGTGGACTGTAATAGTTAAATGTGTAGCGCGAAATGTTATAAATAGATCTATTTGGGGATTGACAATCCCAGTCTGCGTGACTAGCTCTAACCCTAGCATCAGCCAAGGCCACTAGACTTATATACATTGTCGGACTATAGGGGTACTTCTCAAGGACCATCCACATAGGCATCTGATCACTTGTCTAGCTTCTATTACAGGGCAATAGGAACTACTATAGTATTGAGCTTGGAGCTCTACTACTTTCGTGGTGTTTTGCATATCAATACTTTTTGAACTAAACTCTATGAATTCACCAAATTTATGTTGACCGTTTTAAACATGTTTTCTCAGGTAACTAAGCAGGTTTACATGCATTTGGACTTCCAACATCATCTAGGAAGCATCATATTTACCATCGGGGCTGGGTTACTACTTTGGACAATAATAAATGTTGATTTTCAGACAGTTTATTTAATCTACACATTTGGTTCATGTAATATGTTAAAATGATAAATTATGATCAATCCTTTGTATGACATTTGTTCTGTGATCCACAACATGACACCCAATTACTATTCCGCTGCAAACCTGATTTGGGGGTGTCACAAACCCTTTCTTTGACATATGTGTATACAACAAAATTGTGGGGATGCTTGGAGCACTTCCCGTCTTATTGAAATACAAAGATTGGCAAGTTGGGAATAAGAGAGAATTTGAAAACATTACTAAAGATGGAGATTATTAATGGCATGTTGCCATGGTCAGTATTGATCCATGCGGAAAGAGGTACGAGAAGGTATACAAGATAAAAGACACCAATAGAGAGGTCTCGGGACGTTACACGAAGAGTGATATCATGTCACCTCCAAACTTCTGCTATAACTAAAGATATGGAGTAAATAAGGAGTGTATTATTGGCTCCTAGTTACTTTATGCATTTTTATATTTTGTACGTAGATAACCAATAAAACGGAAGTAAAATCTAAGAGTCTTAGATATTTTAGGATAGTCTTGGAAGAAGGGAATGTTTTCCCTAGATGTCTTGTTGTTTTTCTTTTATGAAATCGAATTAATTGGGGGTTTTCTTTGAAATTTTGTGTCTAGTGTACTTAAAAATAGAAGAGCACAGAATGTGGGCCGCACTTCTCGAACGTGCGTGATGTGATCGTGATAGTATAGTGATAATTAGATACGTTATAGGTAAAATTAGAAAATTACCTTTAGGAAAAAGTAATAGTCTAAAATTACCAAAGACGAATTCAATTAAACAAGTGACGAACCAAGTTCGTTGTACACGAAGATCGAGTGAATTTGAGACGTTTAGCTTTGATTTGGACAATCGATTTGAATTGGTTTTCGGTTTTTAAACTAAAATTAAATTCTACAAAATTAAATCCTAATTTTATCCTAAAGTGCATGAATCGTAAACCCCAAATTATTTAATCTAGAAACAATTACTTAAAATTAAAACTATTTAAAAATTAAACTATTTAAAAATCAATTAAAAAAAATTAATCTATTTAATTAAAATACTTTTACTCTATTTAAAAATCTATTTAAAACTATTTTACTTCTATAAATTTAAATAAATTTAATTTTATTTAAAACTAATTAGATTCCTAAAATTTAATAAAAACATTTTAATTTTATTTTGAAACTATTAATTATTTTTTAAAAATCAAAATTTACTTTAATGAAAACATTAATTCAAATTTATTTAAAACAGAAACTTAAATAAAACACAATCTTAAAATCAAAATCGGCCAGAAACAATATTACTTTATTAATTAAATTACTGAGAGTAAAATCAAAAGACCTTGCAACTCAGATGGTTGAGTCACTTGGCATTCAACTGCGAGGTCGTAGGTTCGAGTCCAACGAGGGACATATTTTATTTTTTTTTGTATTTATTTTTGACAACAAAATTAATTGTTAACTGGTCACAGGAATGACCTTTAGACAGTCAGGTAAAACAGAAACAATCAACAGCAAATAAAATTACCCAATACCCCTATTTAGTAACGCAGATCAAACAAGTTCATCACAACTAACATCAAATACCACAATTAGCAAAAAAACCAACAAATTACTACAGAAGCGACAAAAAGTTAGACATGGCAACATAAGTTCACACACAAATAAATGACTAGCTGCAGACTATAGTCTTAAAAACATTAAGCGAAAACTTATGCATCTATTATGAAACAAATAAGGTGAGAACAAAAGTCATATGGCACAATAGTTTCAGTAACAATTTTAGAAAAGATAACCAAATATGACATCATAACAGTAACGTAATAACAATTCAGGCACCAGTTCAATCTCAAACTTCAGCAGATAAACGAATCAGATTATAACAATCTCCTAGATTAAATCTGCTAATAAACTTTAGCTAAGAAGCAATAATCATGCAGCAAGTAATCACAGCAATATCAATTCAGAATATTATCACACATAACACATTCTCAACTACAAATAATCATTCTAAACTCAATTCGATAAACAGAAAATTACAAACTCATACTAGCTAAACTTCAATAACAGTCTTGATTATTAGTCAAACTATAACAGTCCAAGGCATACAATTACAAGTATTTATCAGCTAAAGTCATACAAAAAGTAAATACAGCCTCAAAAACTTAATAGTACCAGCAAATAATCAGACATAAGAAAAAGAAAAAGAACATAAGATATGAATTAATCAACTAAGCAGCTTAAAACATCATAATAATCATATAACCACTTAAGATCTAAAACTTATGAAAATTAAAAAGAACTTCTAACCTTTTGTAGAATCCTTTGAGAAGAAGGTTGTGTTGAACAACCTTTTGAACCTAATCGAAAACACCATTACCATTCGAACCACCACTTACCATTTAACCACCAAGTAACATATCTCGAACCAAATTTAAAAATAAACAGTGGGTTTAGCCTTTAATGTCCCTAATCTCTCTTTTATTATCCGATTAAGCTATTATTTAAGCTTAAACAAATAATATTTTTTTATGTTATATTATCAGTTATAATAAAGATTCAATCAATAATTACTTCACCAAAAATTAACAAAAGCAGTAAAGAGAAATATAAACCGAAAACACAACTTTTATTAAATCATAAATTTTATTACAATACTATTAAAAAGAAATTACATCTATATTTAAAATTGACATTATAACACTAAAGAAAGAAAAGGGATGAATTACACATATTTTTGGGAGGTATTTATAGCTGAATCCATAGGGTGAGGTGTGGAGTTTGTTGGAGACGAGACTCGATCAAGGCCATCCATTCAGCATCTTTTCCCTTCTCTTTCTTTCTTCCTTGATCCTAAGGCTGAGATTAGACAACTAGCACACGGATTACCAACGTGGCATCCGAGTGTGCTAGTTGTGCTAGTTGTGTGCTGAGGTGTCCACTCTTTATTGGTAGATTGAATAGAATGAGGTGTTGTCTCCAATGATATGCTGCCACGTACCACTCGTCTCTCCATCTTTCTCTTCCTTAAAACTTGGGGTTTTATTTACCCAATGCGTGAATCACACGTGTGATGTGAAAGCCCCAATTTTTGTTGAACAATTTATTTAATCAAGGTTAATTAGGGTTTGGGTATAGTAGGTTTTTAGGGAAGAAGATGGATAAACTTTGGGAGTATCGATATATAAAAAACGTGAAAAAGTGTGTGAGTGGGTAAAAGTGGGTAAGGTTAAATAAAGAAAAACGTGTATATGGTGAGTGAATGGTTGACCAAAAAGAATGTTTATAAACTTCTTTCACCGTTATACTCTTTATTCATTTGTTGTTATGGGCTTTTGACCCAAAAATAGAACACTTCATTCGTTTATTGGGCTTTGGAATGGCCCAAGTTAATAAACCTCATCCGTCTCTTTATTATAATTATGAATTGGGCCTGGTTGGGCTTGTAATCTAAGAAAGTGAAAAGTTCATTTCCTTAAATGGGCTTTCGGGCCCATTTACCTAACTATGGGACCCACTTGGCCCAAAATCTTCATTAATGATTAAATCCACTAGCAAAGAGCTCGATATTGGCTTCCTCGATCTTTTCTTCAAACTTGTGTCGGTTTTGCCGGTTTTCACGATCTTTGGTACCTACACACATGAAACACAAAACAAGCATATACAAGGCATTTTTCGTTGATAATGTGCATTTATTGTTCGTTTTAAGATACAAATAATATGAGTAAAATCACTCATATCAGTGCGCCGCACTTCTAGACGGATTTTTTGTATATACTTTATTTTTCTCATTTGAAACTAAAAAAACAAAAACAAAAACACACCCGACGATTTCTAGAATCATCACCAAAAATATTTTTCAATTTCTACTCCAAATTCACACTCGAGATCATGTCTAGGGTAAGTTTTAATCTTTAATTCATACATATTTTATTTTATTAGTTCTATTTTTGATTAATATTTCAATTAGGGTTCTTAGTAATTCATAATCGGATTAAATTCGATTTGTAATTAGAAATAGAGATACTGACTAGGATAGATTTTGATTATTAGATAATACTGAAAATCATAAAAATATAAAAATGAGGGTTTTTGAAACTAAACCTTAAGATTGAGCAATGTCGTGGATTAAAATGAATTGGGAATGGTTTAGTGTTTGATTCTATCCATTGTTGTTAATTTGTAGCCATTAGTTTGCGGATTTGGTTAAGATTATTTGTTACCCCGACATATGCTGAGATACATAGATTGTGCGCCGCACTTCTCAAATGTCCGTCGCACTTTAGCGAGTTTTTCCCAGAAAGTGCGCCGCACTTCTGGAATGTGCGCAACACTTTTTGTCTGAAAACAAACAGAATGATAAGAACACCAACATAGGGATGTCGTTGACCCCTAATGTTTATCTAACGTTAATATATGTTTGTTTGCACTTTACATGGAAGTTGAGGATGTCAATGCTACGGGTTTGCACTTTACATGGACTCAGAAACCTAAAGGGGATGTTGGGACGCTTAAGAAGATTGATCGAATCATGAATAATCTCAAGTGTTGTGATCTATTCCCAGGTTCGTTTGCTATATTTCAACCTTATCGAATTTATGACCATGCGCCTTGTGTTCTTCGCATTCCTGTTATTAGAAAACCGCGCCCAAAACCTTTTAAGTTTTCGAATTTTTTGGTCTATAAGGAAGGTTTTCGGGATATTGTTGCTAGTGGGTGGTTACTTAATGTGGAGGGGTGTCATATGTATCATGTGGTTAAACGTCTTAAGAACTTGAAGTCCCCTCTTCGTAAGTTGTTAATCGCTCAGGGTAATATTCATAAACGAGTTACTACTCTTAGAAAAGATCTTGATGATTCCCAAATAACTATTGATCGAGATCCACATAATTCTGAGCTTCGTGATATTCATGCTCACTTTTGCTTGCGTTTAAGGAAGCTTCCCTAGATGAGGATCGTTTTATAAACCAAAAAGCAAAGATTGAATGGCTTGAAGCTAGTGATTCTAATTCAGCTTATTTCCATAAAGTTGTAAAAAGCAGATGTGCACGTAACTGTATTGGAATGATACTTGATAGTTATAATGTTATTCATGAAGGTAATGAAGTTGCAGGGGCTTTTGTAAAACACTATGAAAGTTTTCTTGGTGTTCAGGGTGTTACGACTCCTATTGATCCTTTGTTATTTTCGAATACATTTGATGCTCAGAAAGCAGAATTTATGGTTCAAAGTATTTCAGATTTGGAGGTTAAGGATGCTATGTTTTCAATGGGAGAGGATAAAGCTCCTGGTCTGGATGGGTATACTACTTCTTTCTTTAAGAAAGCATGGGATGTGGTGGGATTAGATGTGATTGCTGTTGTTCGGGAATTCTTTTCAACAGGTAAGATTCTTAAAGAAATTAATCATACTTTTATTGATCTTGTCCCTAAAGTCTCTACTCCAGCAATGATAAATGATTATAGACCGATATCTTGTTGCAATGTGTTGTTTAAAGTATTAGCAAGATTATTGCTAATCGTATTAAAGGGCATCTGGATGATATTATTAGCATTAATCAATCTGTGTTTATTCCGGATCGTCGTATATCGGATAATATTTTGCTTACTCAAGAGTTGATGCGTAACTATCATAGAAATAATGGTCCCCCAAGGTGTGCATTTAAGGTGGATATCCAAAAAGCGTATGATACTGTTGATTGGGGGTTTTCTTCGATCTATTCTTGTGGGTTTTGGGTTCCATGAAAAAATGGTGCATTGGATTATGATGTGTGTATCTACTGCCTCATTCTCTATTTGTATTAATGGAGATCTTCATGGCTGGTTTCAATGAAAGTGTGGGTTAAAACAAGGAGATCCGTTATCTCCTTATCTCTTTACAATGGTTATGGAAGTTCTCACATTAATTCTTAAGAAGAAAGTTGCTGAGACTGATTCGTTTCAGTTTCACCACTTGTGTGACAAATAGGAAATTATTAACTTATGCTTTTCTGATGATCTATTTCTGTTTACTAGAGGCAATCAATCCTCGGTTAATGTTATTATGCAGGGTTTGGTTGATTTTCAGCATGTTTTGGGCTTGTTTCGAGTATACAAAAGAGTACTGCTTTTTTTGTAATGTTCCTAATGCTATTAAGTCCTCTATTTTGAGTACTTTACCATTTGCAGAAGGTACCCTCCTGTGAAGTACCTTGGTGTTCCTCTTATTTCATCTGGGCTTCGATATAGGGATTGCAAGGTCTTTATTGAAAAACTTGAAGCTCGAATTATGGACTGGCGGGATAAATCTCTATCAATTGCAGATCGTCTTCAGCTTATTAGGTCTGTTCTTTCATCTATGCATATATACTGTACTTCTGTTTTTATCCTCCCAAAGAGGATTATATATGATTTAGAAAAACTTATGCGACGATTCCTATGATGCTATGGTGGGACGTCAAGGGTTAAGGCTAGGGTTGCTTGGGATGTGGTTTGTAAACCTCAACTTGAGGGTGGGCTTGGTATTCGAAATCTTGAGGATTTTAATATTTCCCTTATGGTTATGCATGTTTGGTTTATTTTAACGTCTAAAAATTCTCTTTGGGTGCAATGGATCCAATCTTATAAGCTCAAAGGGATGAATTTATGGGATGTTCCATGTCTTGGGAATATGAGTTGGTGTTGGCAGAAATTGTTGCTGATTCGGCTCTCTATTCGTGCTTTTGTATGGAGTAAGGTTAATAATGGTGCTACAACGTCTGCATGGTTTGATAAATGTCATGATATATGCCCGTTACAGAATTTCATTACCCCTAGAGAAATTCATTGTGCTGGTTTTAATTTGTATTCTAAGGTTAGCGATCTTATTCTTGATGGTAATTGGTGTTGGCCTGATGACTGGTCAATCAAATATCCGCAGCTGGTTAACATCCCTATCCCTATGCTTAATTCAAATAATGATGTCTTGTTATGGCGTGATAGTTTGGGGGATATGGGGAATTTCTCAGTTACGGGTGTTTGGAACTCTATTCGTGTTAGAGTTGTTGAGGTGGATTGGTTTGATATTGTTTGGTTTCCTCGATGTATCTCGAGGTTTACGTTTCACATGTGGTTAGTTGTTAATCAGAAGCTGAAAACGCAAGATCGTCTTCGTTAGTGGGATGTTGGTCCGAATGTTGATTTAGACATCCTTGTTTTCTCTATGTGTAGTATGGTTTGTGACTCACATTTACATTTATTTTTTAAGTGTCCTATATCTACACAGGTTTGGTCTCGTGCTCGTGATATGGCTGGTATGGAGGGTGTTTCGCATCATCTTGGTGATGTTTCTAATCATCCTATTGTTTTATCTCGAAGAAAGACTGTTACTAGTATTATCGCGCGCTTGCTTGTTGGAGCTACGTCTTATTACTTATGGCGTGAGAGGAATGCTAGATTGTTTAACAAACAGTCTTCTAGGGTGCCTCAAATTCCTGATGCTATTTTATCAATGGTGCCGCTGAAGCTTGTTACGTTTAAATTCAGGAAGGTTTCTCCTTATTCGCATAATTTACTTGGTAAATGGAAGATCCCCAATATGTGTTTGAAACATGTAGGGAGCTCCAGGTAAGGGTTGCACTCTTTTTTCCTTCTCCAAGGTTTTTCCCTTTGGGTTTTTCTTGGGAAGGTTTTTTAAGGAAGAAACCTTATTTGGGTCGCCTGCTTCCTCTTTGCTGCTGCTGGAGAGCTAGGAGAGCTGATGTTACTTACTTTAAAGTTCCTTAGATCAGTATAGTTTTAGTTTTGGTTGTGTGGTTATGGCATGTCATACACACTTGGTTACAAGCTTTTAGCTTGTGGTTAATGTGGTACTTCAGCCACATTCCTTGTACTTAAACGCTTTTTGGTGTAATATATTTACCAGGGACAATGTCCCTTTTACCCAAAAAATATATGTTTGTTTGTGTGATTAATTTTGCAGAACATAGGTTCTGGAAACTATTTGACCGGCTCATCTATCAGAGGAAAGAGGCGAAAGCCTATCGAGTCGGTGAGTGCCGCACTCATGGGAGTTCCTAGCCACCCATTTCTGAGTTTGCATGGATGCAACACCAACGATAAGACCATTTACAACAATGCTCTTAGTCTTCTACTGCCGAAACATATTTTTGCACCTAGCATTGTAGATATTGGAGTTTTGAATGAGCTTGGTTGTGAAGCTCAAATTAGGGAAATGTTATCAATAGTTATGGTAGAGGCTGGAGGAAATGAAGTCTTGTTTCAATCCAATGCTTGGGTCCGTGCTTTTACTTGTAGGGAAAAGATCTATGCGGAGCTTGTTCTTGAGTTTTTCTCAACATTTCATTTTGATGAAGATGTTGATGGTGATGAGCTAGTAACTAAGAAAATTTTGAGTTTTAGACTTTGTGGAAAAGGACATTCTTTGACTTTGAAAGAATTTGCTAAGTACTTGGATTTGTATACTAGAGAGGGACGACATGAGGAAGGATTTGAAGTGTATTTTCAAGGAGGATAACGTGATCATGGGAATTTCAATGCTAGTGAGTTTTAGGCATTAATTTGTCCGGATGAGGATCCTTTGAGCTTGTCTAGGAGATCAACCACTAGGATATCTAGTCCACTTTTAAAAGTGCTTCAAAAGATGATTGTTGGTTTGTCAACGAACCACGGGATATGACAAGGTTCAAAAGAATGATTTGTGGTTATTGAGCATGTTTAGGGACAAGAACCGTGAGTATTACACTAATGTGGCTTGGGTGATTGCAAAGTGGATGAAAAGGAAAGGTCATGGTAGTCAAGCAAGTAGCATGATTGTGTGTGGACAATTTGTGACTAGGTTAGCCCGAAGAATGAGACTTTTAACCGAAGAATTTGTGGGTAGTCTTAGTCCGCCGATTGTGTGTGATACCATTGACAAGATTACTTTGAGAGATTTGATTGGAACGGATAGAAGGTTAATTCGAGAAGACGTGCCGGCGAGAGCACCACGTGTAAACATGCCACGAGCTCCTCGTGCATCACTCCAAGATGTTTGTGAAAGAATGGGAAGGATGGAGGTTAGGCAAGACTAACT
Source organism: Glebionis coronaria (assembly GCA_025667525.1). NCBI lineage: Eukaryota > Viridiplantae > Streptophyta > Magnoliopsida > Asterales > Asteraceae > Glebionis > Glebionis coronaria. The sequence continues at coordinate 360,915 of JANFOE010001096.1, forward strand.
TGGGTTTATGATGGAGCGATAATGTTATAGTATGGATAGATACGCTCTGGTTTTTGAGAGAATGGCGGAACAATATAGCATTCCAATGAGTGGACCTTATGGACCACCCGAATATCACTGATATGAGTGATTTTACTCATATCATTTATATCTGAAAACGATGAATAAATGCATATAATCAATGAAAATGCCTTGTATATGTTTGTTTTTCGTTTCATGTGTGTAGGTACCAAAGTTCGTGAAAACCAGAAAAAATGGCACGTGTTTGAAGAAAAGATCGACAAAGACAAAGCTCGTTTTTTTACCGGATTTAATCTTATATGGAGTTTATTGGGCTTGTGGGTCCCCCATTTGGGTATTGGGCCCAAAAGCCCAATAAGGAGACTAATAGTGCTTAATTGTGGATAACAAACCAATAAGCCTAATTAAAAAGGCCCAAGTACATTTGCAAAAGACGGATGGAATTTTGTAGTTTGGGTCCAATTCCAAGTCAAGCCCAAAAGAGTGAGACGACTTGGAGTTTTTTTTTACATTTAAGAAGTTATTGGACTCAAAACCCAGGAAGAGAAAACGTGCAAGTTATAATCATTCTTTCTGGTCAAACGTAACATACCTCACCCACACACATTCACCACACGTTTATTATCTTCAATACTTTCTATGTCTCTCTTATCTCTCTCACTTCACCCCAAAACAAAATAACCAGTAAAAAAAAACTATTAATCCCAAACCCTAAATCACAAAATAAATTGGGGCTTTTTATTTGTGAAGCACGTGTGATGCACACGAAGGGAAATTAATTCCCCCCTTTACCGGAGATAGAAGATGGAGGTGAGTTGGTGACGTGTCCCCTTCTCTAGCCTGTAATTGGCCAATACAGCTCACTCCTCACCAATCCTCCAATAAACATATGACACCTCAGCAATCAAACTAGCACAACTAGCACACTTGGTTGCCACGTTGGCAATCCGTGTGCTAGTTGACTATTTACAGTCACAAGATCAAGTAAGTAGAAAGAGAATGCAAGATGGACGGCTAAGATTGAAGATTCGGTGCAACAACCTCACCAGCAGCCTTGGGGTTGGCCTATATAAACCCCCATATTTCTGTAATCAGGCATCCAATTTTTAACTTTAGAGTTATTGTGTTAAAATAGAGTTAGGTTTTAAATTGTATTTTTTATAAGTTTTGTAATATTTCTTGATTATTAATAAAAGTTGAATTGAATTAATTTTGTGCTTACTTTTCTGCTTAAATCGAATCTATAATTTATCTCTTAAATTAGTTTTAATTATTATAATGATTCCTAATTAGTTGATTTAAGCTAACAAATAGCTTATATTAATTAATCAAGTAAAATAATTGGAAATAAACTTCCCCACTGGGAGTTTCTATAAAAAATGGTTCGATTATTCGATGAACTGGTTCGAAGGGTGTTGATGATGCGAACTATGTTGAATGGTGGTTTTGACTCATTCGGTTAAGGGGGTTCAGCGCCTCTCCTTCTTCTCAAAGGCTATCTACAAAAGGTTTGATTCAATTTTAATGTTCATGTTTATTTTAGATTAAACTTGATTAAATGATTATGTGTTTTAGTTAAATGTTTGAGGTATAATCATCTAGACTGATTAGTTTGACTGATTGTATTTGCCTAATTGTTTAACTGATTTGGTTTGTAAACTGTTTAGATTTAGGTATTAAATCTTTTTACTAAAATTGAAGTTAACTGTTAAAATGGGGTCTGTATTAATCTGCTTAAAATATATTTTGCTAGTTGAGATTTGTATCTGATTTTAGTCTGATGATTTAATACTATTCTGTGATAATTTTATTTGAATATAGCTGATGAATATGGTATTTGTTGTATGTTTAGCTGTGATGTTTTGTTGAATGGATATAACACTGATTTTGGACCGATTGTTATTTAGTTTGCTTTGTGATTCGATTTGCGTTATGGGGCTTATTAAGTTGTTGTTTAGTTGTCTTTTCTTATAAGTAAATTTGGATTGTTGATTCTATTGTATGGTTGATACTTTGTAGTATGGTTGATACTGATCTGTTCTCTTGATACTTTGTAGTATGTTACTCGAATTCGTGTAGTGATTGATTTAGCTGACTGATTCACTTACTCTAAGTTTGTTTAAATAAGAGTCTGAATGTTGTTTTTATTTGAGAATCAGTCTGATCTATATGATAATTAAGTACAAATTCTGATATGTAAATTTGGATTACTGATTCTTATCAGTCCTATTATAAACGCAAAGTCACCTCCTGTGACGTTTATCTTTTGCCGTCAAAAATAAATAATTCACAAAAAATGTCCCCCTTGGGGATTGAACTCGTGACCTCACGGGTAAGTGTCATACGTGTTAACCAACTGGTCTAGCATTTGTTTCTTGTTTAATTACAGTCAATTAAATTAATATAACTTGTCATGTTAGGCTGTTAGCTTTTATTTTATATTGTAATTCAAGTTTTCATAAATCAAATTTTATATCATTTGTTTTAGAATAAATGTTATAATGTTTTATAAAATTAATAAATAAATAACATAAAAAACAAATAAAAATATATAGTATTTAGAAATTTAAATTGTTATTAAAATTAGTTTTTAAATAAATAAATTTTAATTAACTTTGTTTTAAATAAAAATAGTTTTATATAGATTTGGTTTATTAAAGGTAATAGTAAAATTTTAAATGGATTAAAATTAGTTTGTAATTTTAAATAGTTTTTAAATTCGTTTAATTAGATTTTAAATAGAGTTAAGAGTGCTTTTAATTAAATAGATTAAATTTAAATAATTTAGATTTTAAATATTTTTATAAAATTGTCTTTTAGATTTAATTGGTGTACGATTCATGCACTTTAGGATTTTAATTGATAGAAGTAAGTTTAGTTTAAAAACCGTTAACCAAATCAAATCAATTGTCCAAATCGAAACAAAACGTCTCAAATTCACTCGATCTTCGTGTACAACGAACTAGGTTCATCAACGTGTTTAATTAAATCCGTCTTTGGTAAATTTTAGTCTATTACTTTTTCCTAATGGTAATTTTCTATTTTACCCTATAACGTATCTAATTAATATACATTCCACGACACATCAAAAATTAAAAAAACAACTATGTAATATAATAACTCTTTAAAATCTGACAGACCCTAAATAAATTGATTATATTTAATAACTAATCCATAATTAAACCAAAAAGCAATGCTAGACAAGATGGTTAAGGTGTTTAGCCCATGACCTGAAGGTCAGGGGTTCGAGTCCCAGGAGGGACATAATTTTTGTGATTAATATTTTTAGACAATGAAAATTAACTGTCACATGAGGTGACTTGATGAGATGGCATTCATACATGATCTCATCGTTCTTTTCGGGCTTTAAATGCACTAAAATGTCATAAAATACCATATATATGCTTGTGTTTGTTTACTTGTGTATTTTAGGTATGGATATCGTGAAAAAGACAAAAGATCACAAGAAACAAGGAAAAACGGACACGAGAAACGAAGCCGTACAAAGAACCGGGCCCTAATTCATGAATTATCCAAGATTAAACCTTGAAGACTTGAAGATATGCAAGATTGATCCTCAATGAATGAAGAAATGACACTTAAAACCCTTGTGAATTCATAATTACAAGTTTGGTCCCTTAAGTTTGTCAAAATTGCAAAAAGGTCCTTCAACTTTAAAGAAATGGCAAGATTAGTCCCTCATCAATTCTAATTTGTCAATTATGGTCCCTCATGAAGTCAAAGATACATTGAATACCTTTGAAGATCAAGAGTGTCCAAGATCAGCCCTTGAATTATGGAAAAATGGCAAAAATAGCCCTTGAAAACCTTTTGCCAAAGTTCTTGGGGCAAAAGTGTGAAAGTGCAAACTTTATTAATGAAGGAAATGGGTTTTGTGGGCTGAAATACTTCATATGCATACTTTGCCAAAGACCAAGGGTTACTACTACCAACTTTGAAAGTTTAAACACACAAACACGCGCCAAACAAATCTTTCCCTAAGAAAACGGATCAAACTAGTTACTATAGCACTTGATGAACCCAGTTTTTACTTTTTACCAACAAAGGGTAAATTGCAATTAGTTGTTCCCCCGTGTGATTCACACATGCAGAAACCCATCCCAACATTAAATCCCTCTTCTCCACTCACCAAAGGACCCCACACCCCAACCCGTTACCCAATCACATCACACCTTCCTCTCCAAGTAAGGACACGTGTCAAGATCAACATCTTAGACTCTCTACTTAACTAGCAAGCTAAAATGAACGGTTGTGATCATTTTGGACAGCTCACCAACAATAAACGGCATCAAGCACTCAAGGATAATTTAAGAAATTCACATCTAGGGTTTATGAATAGTGTTATGTAAGCATTTGCCTATAAAAGGAGACCTCAACTTGTGAGAGTCCCTTTGTTCCAGATTTTGGCTATCATCTTTGTAATTCCTTTTTATTTAAATAAAATTTGAATTTCCTAAAGTTTGTGATATATCTTTTGTGTTTATTAAAAGTTGGTGTTTGAATAGCTAAAATATGTGTTCCATTTGATCTTTTAGACCTTCCTTAATCTTGTGGTTAAGGCATGTCTATGTTTGATAGGTTTTCAAAGGTTTAAAAACCTTGAAATCCTAGTTTCTGTTTTGGTTATTATCTTGTACTAACCCTTAGCCAAAAGCCTTAAGCTCCTTCAAGCTTGTTGACACCAAGCCTGAGAAGAGATTTAAGCTCTTGGTTGAGTTGTTTGCTCATTTGTGTTGAAGAATCATCATAATCAAAACCTTGTTCTACTTTGAACATCATCAGGTTTTGATCTTCCTTTTTGAAGAACCTTGGTCTTGTTCTAGTTGTTGAACAAGGTCCAAGGAGCATTGTTGGTCCTCCTAGGATGTTGTGGAGGACAAGTATAATCCCTTGTTTAAGTTTCCCTTAAAATTTCATGATAATGCCTGTTTTTGATTTTGGATTGTGATTTTGTGTTCTTGTGTTAAGGTTGTGATTTTTGTGTTTGAATCTGTTAGTAGTCATCTAGGAAGTGTGTTTGAATCATAAAATCAGTAGGTTATTAGTTGGAATCACAAGTTGCTTTGAAAAGTTGTGGATTAAGGTGTGTTTGGTATAACAACCTGTTTTGGTTTTGTGTTATTTGGAGGTTGTGCTTTGTGTTGCTTTGTGTTGGAACCTGTCTCATAGGTGCTAAGTGACATTTATCTGCAAGCTTTGTGCATATGAACACCTAGAATCAACAATAGGCTCTAAAATCTTGTATACTTGTTGGAATTTGTTGTGGTTTAAGGGACACCTAGTTCTAATCATAGACTAGGGTTAACAAGTGATTAAACCTAGTTAGTTACACCAGGGAAGTAGGATTTTAGTGTTGAAATTGGATCTTTGGTCATTTATATCAACAAAGTGTGTATGTGTTCTTGAAGTTCATATCAGCAAGTTTAATCTGCTTTGATCTTGTTCCATATTCAGTGATTGATTTAAGTTTTTTTATGCTTATTAACAGTTTATATAGCTTGTGTATGCATCTGGTTGAATTTGGAGTGCTTATTCTAGCTTAAAACTACTTAAGTGTTCATAACTGCTTAATATCCATGTCTGTGCTAGATCTGAGCATCTTTTGATTTGTTTGTGCTAATTGGTGATACTGAAGTGTGTTTTTGTGCTTGATTGTGACTCCTTGTGATTAACTGATCACTTGGGTTCCCTTGTCTTCCAACAAAACATACAGAATCTCTCTAAAATCAAAGGTCAAATAGTCAAGGCAGTGGGAACCAGTTCCTACTGAAAGTTCCCCCTGCTAGTGTTAATTGGACATCAGCTTATCAATAAGCTATTCTAGCTTATTTTAACCAGCAACAACTTTGATTTTGTAATAGGTGCTCATTATTTGACCCATTTGTTCATACTAGAGCATTTGGTGGGTTGACTTTAGGGTTTGACTAGAAAACCAACTTAATTGACTTTTTCATAAATGCTTATTGGCTTATTCCAGCTTATTGGTTTTGCTTATTGGATTTTGGTTGATTGATTTGGCTTATTGAAGTCATTTGTAACATTTTGCAAGTTGAATCAAGTCCTGCGGTGCCCTAGAACTAAAACCCGACTATTTTGTCTTTTAGTGGATTTGTACTTGGCTTATTTCTGGCTTATTGAGTGTGCTTTTTCAAAATTTCTTTTTACAGATCTCTTTAGTATCCCAAAATAAGGTTGTGTGTCAAATTAGAGTTTATGGCATTAGCTTATTGCTTAATGGGCTTAATGGCCCAATAAGGATAAGCTGTTTGTTCATAAAGCTGTGATAAGCTCATTTTCAGCTTTTGGGCCTTCAGAGTTTTGTGTTTAGAATTGAATTTTGAGTCAGATAGGGCTTTTCCAAATCAACTGGGCCAGGTTTGACTTTTTGGGCCCATTAAGCCATTTTGTGTTGACTGTTTAAGGTTTTGGCCCATTTGAGGGCCCAATAGGGGTATTCTGGTCTTTTCACTTTCATTTTCTGTTTTATTAGGTCAAAATAAACTAGTTTGCAAGTTTTTTAGAATTTTTTAGAATTTTTGGATTTTTAATATTATTTTATTATTAATTTTCAAATTTCACATTTTTGCACTTTTTATATTTTTCTTAGCTTAAATACATTAAAATAGGAATTTTGCAACTCTTAGATTAATTTTATCATCTTTAGAATAATTTTTATAATTATTTTAAGTTTTAATAGTTTTTAAATCATTTTAAATAGTTTTTATTAGTTTAAAAATTTCTAAAAATAGTTTTTAATCTTTTTAGGTCATTTTAGAGGTTTACCAATTTAAAAATCTTTATTTGGGCTTTTTGATAATTAATTTGATTTTTAGGGCTTTAATTAGCATTTAAAAATTAATATTTAATTAATTAAAAGGTTTGGAAAAGTTTTGATCATTGGTAAACTCTTAGTTTATTTATTTTGATTTTTGGTGAATTTTTGGTAATTTTTAGAATTAATTTTTATTTTTGTACTTTTTACGGTTTTACGTGTAGTCGTAGTAGTAATTAATTTCACGTCTTCGTCATCCTCTTTTCTCATCCCCTTCTAACCAATATTAATCTCAAATCTTGCTACATTTTAGTCACACACATATACCTTTTTGGGAAACGAACTTTCACCTTTGGGTCATTAGTGTTTGATTTTCCTAAATCATCACTTAATACTTACCGCTTTTACGCCTTTTTCCTAAAAGGTCGTATTTTACCACAATCATATTGGCGCCGCTGCCGGGGAGGTGTGTCGTGATTAATTTGTCTTGTTGTTTTTAATATTAACCATAAATAGTATTTGTATTACTAGAAATCTACTAATACGTATTATCGGTTTTTTGGTTTTTCTTGTGAAATTATTTTTACTATATTGTATTAAGTATCACAATCAATACAAAATATCTCCAAAAGTGTGAAAACACAACCTTAATTGGGATTTGATCTCCTAATTATTGTATTCGAATCTCAAACAAAAGAAAAAGGCAAAAATAGATAAATACTTTCGTGAAGCTCGATTTTGAAAAATACAAACTATAAGGTGGGTATAAGGCGGGTATTATAAAATATACCCTAAGGAAAAAGGATCTTAAGTGCTTCGCGCCGCCTCGTTTCCCCGCTTGCTTGTGAGTATTTTGAGATTGAAGGCTAATCGAGGGTTTTGCCGCCCAAAGTATTATTACGTATAATATATTTGCTTGGTTTCTTTGTGATTAAACCCTCTTGAACAATTTGGTTTTCACCAAAGTTCTAAAGTCATTCGAAGGCGTTCACTCCACATGATCGTTTTCATTCTTTTGAGGCTTCTTTAATCAAGAATTTGATTCGAGGAGAGATTTGGTAGATTGTTGTCTACGAAGATACACCAAAATCCCAAAAAAAATTAAAAACAATAAAAAACACAAAAAAAAAATTGAAAATTCACAAAACACCCAAAAAGAATCTTCTTTGCTCACCTCCCATTCTTCGTGAAGTATATGATCACTCGTAATCAAGCAAAACGAGCTCGTAAACGTCTTCAAAAGCAAGCAAATCAAGAGACGTTGATTGAAGAACAAACTCCAATTGTTGAACCTATTGTAGAACAAGAAGTCGTCATGGCTAATCGTACTATGGGAGTTGCTACAAGCAACCACCGAGGGATTTGGAGAGGCCATTGTGATTCCCGCTATCCTTGCGGAGAATTTCGAGATTAAGACGGGTTTAATGTCAATGTTGCAAGCAAATAAGTTTAGAGGTCATGAGAAAGACAACCCGCATTACCACATAAGGAATTTTAATCGTCTTAGGCTAGTAGAAAGTTTAAGGATGTTCCACATGACGCCATTAAGATGATGTTGTTTCCATACTCGTTAGATGGATCCGCTAAAATTTGGCTTGAGAAAGAACCGCCAAATTCAATTTTAACATAGGGTGATCTCGTTTCTAAGTTTGTGAACAAATTTTTTCTACCATCTAAAACAACACATTTGAAAAATGAGATTTCAAGATTTGTGCAAAGAAATAATGAAAGTTTTTCAATGGCATGGGAACGATTTAAAGAAATGTTACATGAATGTCCACACCATGATTTTTCGAAATTACATCAAGTTGATACTTTTTATAATGGGCTTAATGATCATGAACGAGATTATTTGAATACCGCCGCGAGTGGTAATTTTTTGTGCAAAACGACCGATGAAGCTTTAAAGATTATCGAGAATATATCTAAGGTTTATAGCCCTCGTAACACACCGAGTGTTGCCAACTTGGGTTCGTCATCGTCGTCATCGTCTCGTAGCATTAATGCCTTACATGATGAAGCTAATGAGGAAAATCGGTTTTTCGATAGATTTGCTAATCTTATGACTCATTGGAAAGCACAAGAGGCTTTGAATTCCGCTTCGGTTAAAGCGGTTGAAAAGAGTTGTTTGTCTTGTGGTGGAGCTCATGATCTTTCCGAGTGCATTACCGCCGGTGGTAACACTTCGAGTGCTTATGTAGCAACGGGAACTTATAACCAAAACGGCCAAGGTTCCCGCCCAAATCAAGCTCTACCAAATCAAAATGCTAATAACTATCGAAACAACAATCAAGGTGGTAATTATCAAGGCAATTCACGTAACTACAACAAAGGGAATTATCAAAGTGGGAATGGACAAGTCACTAATCAAAACCAAAACCGTGATTTTCAAAACACTACACAAGGTTTTCAAAATGCTCACACTAAAAATCTTCAAGGAGAATTTTTGGATTATGCTAAAGCAAATGATGCTAAGTTTGATAACATGCAACGTGAGATGATTAGCTTAAGATCCGAGTTGAAAAACGAGCTTAAAAAGGAACTTGCTAATGAACTTAAAACTCATGCTAATAAAATGGAAGGAAATGTCCAACGTCTTCAACAAAATCAACAAAAGATGGAACAAGGACAACATGAGATTAAGCAAGAATTGTTAAAAGCGGATTTAAGGCAATCTAAATTTAAAGACCGTATGGCAAAAATGTTTGAAGCAATCATGTGTAAACCCTCTTCCTCGGGTGGTCTTCCTAGTGATACCATTGCAAACCCGAGGGGAGAAATGAAGGTTATTACTACACGAAGTGGTAAAACTTTCAAGGAACCAATCTCTCGTCCAAGTACTTCTACGGAGAAGGAAATCGAGAAAGAACCCGAGGTGATGGTCGAAAAGGAGCATATTACAATCCCACGAAGTACCGCTCATACCACACCTACGGTTGAACCAATACCAATTGTGGAACCCGAGTTTCCAAGGCCGTTGCCTAATGTCCAACCCACACCACCCTTACCTTACCCTTCGAGACGAAACAAAGAGAAATTGCAAGAACGTAACAAACAACAAATCGAGATTTTTATAAAAATGTTTCAACAAGTGCATTTTGATGTGAGTTTAGCCGACGCGTTGTTATATATGCCTTGTTTCGCTACCACTTTTAAAAGTATGATGAGCGATAAGGAAAAGCTTTCAAAGCTTGCTAATTGTTCTTCGGTTTATCTTAACCGCATACCAGAAAAAGTTGGTGACCCCGGAAAGTTTCTCATTCCTTGTGACATACAAGATATGAAAGAATGCCTCGCCTTGGCCGATCTTGGTGCAAGCATTAATTTGATGCCCTTTTCCATTTGGAAATCGCTTTCGCTTCCGGCTCTTACTCCTTCGAACATGTCTATCGAGATGGCCGATCATTCTACGATTTTAGCATGTGGAGTAGCCGAAGATGTTTTCGTGAAAGTGGGGAAGTTCTACTATCCCGTTGATTTTATAGTAGTTGACATCCCCGCGGATCCTCAAGTTCCTCTAATATTAGGTCGTCCATTTTTAGACACCTCGAGATCGCTTATCGACGTTCATGCAAGAACTATCACTTTGAGATTCAACGAAGAGGAACTTGTTATAAACGCTACTCAAAACTCAAAACCTTCTCATGTTTATGCAATCGCTACCATCAATCACATTGACTTAGTTGATGTGGTTTGCGATGAGTTTTCACAAGAAGTGTTAGGTTTTTCTGATAGCTCGTCAAGTGGCAATCCCACTATTTTGGATCCGATTCTTGCTAATTCTACACCAAATCTCACTCCATTCCAAGGAGGCGATTTTACTTCAAATGAAATCGACAATGAAGATGAGGTGTTTATTAGTGATGATACTTCTATTCCACCATTTCTTCCGCCGATGGAAGTTATGAGTGTTGAACCAAAATCTTCAATCGAGGAACCACCTATCCTTGAATTGAAAGATCTTCCATCTCACCTTGAATACGCATTCTTGGAAGGTGATGACAAGTTGCCGGTTATTATTGTAAGAGGTCTTGCTAATGATGAAAAAACCGAGCTCTTGAAAGTTCTTAAAGCTCATAAAAGGGCAATTGCGTGGAAAATTTCCGACATTAAGGGTATTGACCCAAAATTTTGTACTCACAAGATTTTAATGGAGGAGGACTACAAACCCGTAATTCAAAGTCAAAGAAGGGTAAACCCCAAAATCACGATGTCATTAAAAAGGATGTTTTGAAACTCCTTGACGCGGGAATGATTTATCCTATCTCCGATAGCCCATGGGTGAGCCCAATCCATTGTGTCCCTAAAAAGGGAGGAATGACCGTTGTGCCTAATGAAAACAACGAGTTAATTCCCACTCGTGTTGTGACCGGTTGGAGGGTGTGTATTGACAACCGAAAGTTAAATGACGCCACTCGTAAAGACCACTTTCCTTTGCCCTTCATGGATCAAATGTTGAAGCGACTCGCAGGAAATGAATTCTATTGCTTTTTAGATGCTTTTTCCGGTTACTTTCAAATCCCTATCGACCCTCGTGATCAAGAGAAGACTACGTTTACGTATCCTTATGCAACGTTTGCTTATCGTAGGATGCCTTTCGGACTTTGTAATGCACCGGGTACGTTTCAACGGTGTATGATGGCCATTTTTCACGATATGATCGAGAAATCGATGGAAGTGTTTATGGATGACTTTTCGGTGTTTGGCAATTCGTTCACGTCGTGTTTATCTAATCTCGAGCAAATGTTAAAACGTTGTGAAGAAACCAATCTTGTGCTTAATTGGGAAAAATGTCATTTCATGTGTAAACAAGGAATCGTCTTAGGACATAAGGTCTCGAAAGCGAGGATTGAGGTCGATAAACCTAAGGTAGATGATAGGTGTGAAAACACCCATCCTTTTACCACTTAATTACAATAATAACCAAGCCAAAACGTGTATTTTATGTCGTAAATGTCAGGATTATGCGTGGTTTGTGTTTTTGTTGTGATTTAGGACCAAAACGTGAAAAGGGAGGAAAACACGGGCTTTCACGGGCTTTTATCGAAGAAAAAGACAAAAGACGAAGTCAAAAGATCAAGAGTGCAAAAAGAACGGAAGTTCAAGGCCTATTCTGAAGATTTATCGAAGAACAAGTCTAAAGACGGAAGTTTAATTAAGCCGAAGAACTCAAGTCTAATAAATGAAGAAATTATAAGACGAGTTTAAATTAATCCCGAGACAAAGTCGAAAAAGTCGAAGAACTTAAAAGACGAAAAGACGTGAAGAAAGAAAGAAAGAAAAGAGCAACACAAGCATCCCCTCCTTTCCTATAAATACCCTTCATTTCACCACATGAAAGGGTGTTAGTCATTTAGGAGTAGATTAGTTTTAGGAGTAGGAGTAGATTACTTTCTCTCTCTAGATTTCTTTCATGTTCTTAAGCTTTTCTTTCAAGTTTTCTTAATCTTAATCTTTAATCTTGTACTTTTGAATCTTTAATATTAATCTTATTTCAAGCTTTTTACAATCATTCTCATTCTACCTTTCTTGATTTTATTTACCTTTGATTCGATATAATCTTTGATCTTGTTTAGTTTTGATGTTTGATTGATTAAAAAGTTTATCTTTTTATTCATCTATAAGTTTTAATACAAATGAGTTTTGAGCTTGACATGCTTATTGGCTTATTTTGTGTTTAGCTTATTTGTTTTTTCTAGTTTTTCTTAAAAGTTTATCTTTTTAAAGTTTATTTTATAAAGTTGTTTATTTTGTATTTTTAAAAGTCTTTAAATTCTAGCTTATTAGCTTTTCTTAAACGTGTTTTGATTAGTTTTTTAGGCGTGTGCTTATTTGATTAATAGCTTATTAGAATTAGCTTATTTTATACATTCCTTTTACATCCCGGTCATCTTGATTGGAAAAGGGTTTTAGATTCCTTTTATACATTCCTTTTACATTCCGATCATCTTGATTGGAAAAGGGTTTTTCAGCATTCCTTTTAGCATTCCTTTCAGCATTCCTTTTAGCATTCCTTTTAGCATTCCTTTCAGCATTCCTTTTAGCATTCCTTTCAGCATTCTTTTTAGCATTCCTTTCAGCATTCCTTCTACATTCCTTTTAGCATTCCTTTCAGCATTCCTTTTAACATTCCTTTCAGCATTCCTTTTAGCATTCCTTTCAGCATTCCTTTTACATTCCTTTCAGCATTCCTTTTAGCATTCCTTTCAGCATTCCTTTTAGCATTCCTTTCAGCATTCCTTTTACATTCCTTTCAGCATTCCTTTCAGCATTCCTTTTAACATTCCTTTCAGCATTTCTTTCAGCATTCCTTTTAGCATTCCTTTCAGCATTCCTTTTACATTCCTTTCAGCATTCCTTTTACATTCCTTTCAGCATTCCTTTCAGCATTCCTTTTACATTCCTTTTGCATTCCTTTTACATTCCTTTTAGCATTCCTTTCAGCATTCCTTTTAACATTCCTTTCAGCATTCCTTTTAGCATTCCTTTTAGCATTCCTTTCAGCATTCCTTTTACATTCCTTTTACATTCCTTTTTACATTCCTTTCGCATTCCTTTTGCATTCCTTTTACTTATCGCAATTTACATTTTCATTTTACTTAGTAATAGATAACCGAACCATTTTCATTTCCACCAAGAACAATTGAGTCGCACTTTCTACCAATAATCAATTCGAAAAGATCGGACGATAACTTTTTATACTTGGAAAAACCCAGTTATTAAATGGCGCCACTGCCGGCTCTTTTCGTGAAGATTAACGGTTTATTGTGAGAGACGCGTTGGATTTTGGGATCCGTTCACTTTTGAACGTTATTTTTCTTGTCAAATTTTCAAAAAAAAATTATAATAAAAAATTTCAAAAATCCCAAAAACATTTTAAAAAAAACCATAAAATGCATTTCTTTTCTAAGTTTTGCAACCAAAAATATTCCTCTTAACCCTCTGATAGGTGTGTAAACACCCATCCTTTTACCACTTAATTCGGGCTAAAACGAGACCAAATCACGTATTTAATATCATTTGTTTGGAATTATGCGTGGTTTTTGTGTTTATTGTGTTTTCAGAGCCAACCGGATGAATATTGAAGAAAACATGGGATTGCACGGGTTTTACTGAGGAAAAGGACTCAAGATAAAGTCTATTGTCCAAGAGATGCAAAAGATTTGAAGTCGCTGGGCCTATTCGAAGATTTATCGAAGAAAAGGACCAAAGATGGAAGATTTATATAAGTCGAAGAAACTCAAGTCTATTAAACGAAGAAATTAAAAGACGAGTTGAATTTAATCGACGACAAATCCCGAATCAGAATCGAAAACGGAAACTTTTCTGAAAAGACGAAAAGACACGAAGAACGGGAGAAAGTCCACTCACCAACCAAAAGAAACACCTATAAATAGGCAACCCCTCACACACATAGTTAGCTAGTCTGGAGTTTTTCTCCTCCCTTTTTTTTCTCCCTTCTTGTTCGTTCCATCACAATCACCACTAGGGTGATTGATGATTTTAATCTTTGTTCTTCCAATCTTGTTGTTTTAATCTTTGTTTAATCTTGTCAAAACTTTAATCATTCAATACTAAGTTCTTGTTTAATCCTTCTATTTTTATCTTGTTCATCATCATCTTTATCTTCAAGTTTTTAAGTCTTTATTTTTCTTGATTTGATCTTCAAAAGTTGTTTGGATTTGTGTTTTTGTTGATGGGATTAGTAGTTTATGATTAGTAGAGGCTTTGTGATTGATTTATTTTAGTTTTTGGTGAAAAACTTGGTGATTTTTGGATCAAAACCGTGTTTCCTTGTTCTTCGCTTAAGTTTCGGTATCTGGGTTTTCCAGAAGTTCCGAATCAGTGAATAGTAACTTCCGAATGAGTTGTGTTTTCAAAAGTTCCGAGTCAGTTAAAAGTTCCGAATGAGTTTACCTTTAAAAAGTTCCGAACCAGTTTAAAACTTCCGAACCAACTCTTCATCCGGAAAGTTCCGAATCAACCAAGCTAAGTTCCGAACCAACCATTTCATTCGGAAGTCCATAAGTTCCGAACCAAACACCTTCATTTGGAAGGTTCCGAACCAACCAGTAAGTTCCGGATCAAGACAATACTTCCGAACCGAACCTTCATTCGGAAGGTTCCGAACCAAGCAAGACTTCCGAACCAAACCTTCATTCGGAAGGTTCCGAACCAAGCCAGTAAGTTCCGAATGAGAAAATTCCGGATGAATGAACAGTAACTTCCGGATGAGTTGTCTTTGAGTAAGTTCTGAATTAAAGGTTAAAGTTCGGAATCAATTTTTCTTTTAGGTTACTGTTTGTTTGCTTTACTGTTCCTTTATGCTTATTGAACTTTAATTTCAATTTTAATTTTAATCTTAATTTTAATCTTAAGTTTAATACAAGTCTTTGTTAATCATAATTAAAGTAATTGTCTTTGATTTAAATTTTCATTTCCACTTCTTATTAGACTAGAAAATCAAACCCCTTTTCTTTAGTAACCAAGAACAATCATTCCACTTAAGACCTAGATCAATTCGGGAGGATATCGAGAGTAAAATTGAACCTAGCAAAAACCGTGTATCAAATGGCGCCGCTGCCGGCTCTTCTCGTAAAGATCAAAAGTTTTTTGTGAGAACTTGGATTTTGGGATCCATTCCCCGTGAACGTTACTTTTTCAAGAAAATCTTCAAAAAAAACTAAAAAATATAAAATTTTCAAAAAAAAAATAAAAAAAATTAATTAATTAATTAAATTAAAAAACATAAAAACCAAAAATATTTGTGCTTTGCTTTTCTTTGTTCGTTCTTTTGCAGGTGTATGCGCACTCGATCCACGTCATATCAAGAGCCCGAGCCTCTCGATCACTTAGACATGGCCGGTTTACCACCTCCAAACAATAATAACAACAACAACATGAACAATAACAACAACAATGAGCAACTTCCGGATAATCGCCCAATGATTGAATTGCTGCAAGCTCATGTCGATGGCAACACGGATCCAATTGTTATACCACCAATTGCCGCCAACAATTTCGAGCTAAAATCAGGCTTTATCCAGATGGTCTCCGCTCAACCATTCTTGGGACGCACCATTGATGACCCACATGACCATATCAAGAGATTTCTACAACTCACCAACACGGTCAAGTTCAATGGCGTTCCACAAGAAGTTATAAGGTTACAACTTTTTCCCTTTTCTTTAGAGGGACAAGCCCGGCATTGGCTTGCTAAGGAACCGCCACAGAGTATTCTCTCGTGGACGGATTTGGAAACAAAGTTTATCAACTACTTTTTTCCACCCTCTCGTACTACCGCTTTGCGGAATGAGATCATAAATTTTGAACAAAAGTACGATGAGTCATTCAGTGAATCTTGGGATCGCTTTAAAGATCTTTTAAGAAAATGCCCACAACATGGTTTTACCAAAGTACATCAAATCAATACTTTTACAATGGTTTAAGCATGAGTGACCAAGATTCACTGAACAGTGCTTCGGGGGGTAATCTATTGGCTAAGACTTCCAATGCTGCTTGGGATATCATTGAGAACAAATCTCGTGTGCAAACCAAGAGTGTTAGGACCAATGTCGCTAGTGCTAGCACTAATGACAGCGACAAGCGATTAGACAAAATTACCACGCTTCTTGAATCGCTTGTCACCCACACCGTCAGCAACAACAACAGCAACAACGCCAAAAACGCTCAAGTGAACGCTGTCAGCCAACCTTGTGAGATATGCGGTGGTCCTCACTCTTACACAACTTGTACCGCCACCCAAGATTACCCTGCTGAGAATGTGAATGCGGCATATGGCACCTACCAACAACCTGCTTATCAAGCTAGACCTCAAGGTGACCGTAACTTGCTTAGCTATCGATCCAACAATTACCTTTCACCACCTGGTTTTCCTCCAACCAACCCAAACAAACAACAAAACCTTAACCGTCCTCCTCAACAACAACAACAACCTCGACAACCATACATCCCACCTCACAAGCAGCAACAACCACCTCAACGTAACAATCAAGTCTACCAACAACCTGCTTACCAACCACCTGCATACAATGCTCCTCCCAACCAAGCCACCACTGCTTTACACCAAGAGGTTGCAACCTACATGAGGACCAATGATGTGATAGTGGGAAATCTCCAAGAGGAAGTGCGCAATTTGAAAGCAGACTTGGTCAAGCAAGGAAACAATTTGAGAGCAGACATGAGAAATACGTTGGATAGCCAGACTAATGATCTGAGGAACATGATGGCTAGTTTCTTCCAAAGTAGTCAACCCTCTTCTTCGGGTACTCTTCCGAGTAACACCGTTGCGAACCCAAGAGGGGAGATGAAAGCAATCACCACTCGTAGTGGCAAAGGTACCAAGGAACCCGAGCTTCCTATACCTCCACCGGTGGTTGTGACTAAGGAGAACGAGTCGCCTGCTCCTATCCCTCCTCCTTCTCCTTCCCCAATTTCTCCACCTCTTCCTTCTACCCCTCCTCCACCCGTGGTTGTGAGTGATCCTATTCCTCTAAAGCCTTCCTCTTCTTCCAATATACCTTATCCTTCAAGGTTGAGGAAAGAGAAACAAAAGAGCAAGGATGATATTCAGGTTTCGAATTTCCTTAAAATGTTCAAACAACTGAATTTCAATATCTCCTTCGCTGAGGCTCTCGCTCACATGCCCAAATACGCCAAAATGTTTAAAGATCATCTGAGCGACAAGGAAAAGCTCCTCGATATTGCCAACACCCAACTTAATGAGAACTGCTCTGCAGTGCTCTTAAGGAAATTGCCAACCAAGCTTGGTGATCCGGGTCGTTTTCTTATCCCTTGCAATTTCCCGGGAGTAGAGAATTGCATGGCCCTAGCCGATCTAGGTGCCAGTATTAATCTCATGCCTCTAAGTGTTTGGAAGCAATTATCTCTCCCTAAGCTAGTCCCCACCAAAATGACTTTGGAATTAGCTAACCGTACGGTTGCTTATCCAGTGGGGATAGCCGAAGACGTTATTGTAGGAGTCGACAAATTCACCTTCCCTGCTGATTTTGTTGTCGTCGACTACGAGATGGACCCCCGTGTACCACTTATTGTTGGTCGTCCATTCTTGAGGACCGGTCGCACTCTCATTGATGTTGAAGCCGGTGAGCTTATCATGAGAGTGGGTGACGATAAAGTAGTCTTCAACATGGGAAAGTTGTCTAAACAGCCTTATTCATATGAGAGCGTTAATTATATTGACGTTCTTGATGAGGCTTGTGAAGAACACTTTAATGATGCTTGCAAAAGTATTCCTACCTCTCTTCCCACTGTTGAGACCGTGCCCTCCATTGATTCATCGTTGTCTCTATTTGGAGATAGTGATTTATTCTGGAACAATCTTGAAGATACCATGGGAGATGTGAATTTAGCTACTAATGATTCTCCCCCCGAGGGGGATGAAGACATGAATTTCTTTGACAATCTTCTCACTGAAGACAAACCTTCGCCTCCATCTCCCACGGACATTGCTATCGATACTTCGACTTTGAAAACGCCTCCCGTCGAAAATCCTCTGGATTTGGAACTTAAGGAGTTGCCGCCACATCTCGAGTACGTGTTCCTTGACGACAACCAGAAGTCGCCCGTCATTATTGCAACGGATTTGACAGATGAAGAGAAGACTCTCCTCGTTGCCGTGCTGAAATCTCATAAGAAAGCTATTGCTTGGAAGATTTCGGATATTCGTGGAATTGATCCTCACTTCTGCACACACAAAATTCTCATGGAGGACGACTTTAAGCCCACAATTCAAAGCCAACGAAGGGTGAATCCAAAAATCCATGAAGTCATCAAAACAGAGGTTATCAAACTTCTTGATGCGGGTATGATTTACCCTATTTCGGATTCACCATGGGTTAGTCCAATCCATTGTGTGCCCAAGAAGGGCGGAATAACCGTTGTTCCCAATGAACACAACGAGTTGATTCCCACTCGTCTCGTTACTGGGTGGAGAGTTTGTATAGACTACCGCAAACTCAATGATGCCACGAGAAAGGATCATTTCCCTCTACCTTTTATGGACCAAATGCTTGAACGTTTAGCCGGTAATGAATATTACTGCTTTCTTGATGGTTTCTCGGGTTATTTTCAAATACCCATCGATCCCCAAGATCAAGAGAAGACTACATTCACTTGTCCCTATGGCACATTTGCTTACAAAAGAATGCCTTTTGGCTTATGTAATGCGCCCGGGACTTTCCAAAGGTGCATGTTAGCTATTTTCCATGACATGGTCGAACAAACCATGGAAGTCTTCATGGATGATTTCTCGGTCTTCGGGGATTCGTTCTCTTCTTGCCTTGCCAATTTGGAACGTATGCTCAAGCGGTGTGAAGACACTCGCCTAGTTCTGAATTAGGAAAAATGCCATTTTATGGTAAAAGAAGGCATCGTGCTTGGACATAAGATCTCGAAAGCCGGTCTTGAAGTAGACCGTGCTAAAGTCGATGTTATCGCAAAGTTGCCTCCACCTTCAACCGTGAAGGGTGTGAGAAGTTTTCTGGGTCATGCGGGCTTCTACCGTCGATTCATCAAAGATTTTTCTCAAATCGCTCGCCCGATGACCCACCTCTTGGAGAAAGATACTCCTTTTATCTTTTCCAAAGAGTGTCTTGAAGCCTTTGACTCGCTTAAGGATAAGCTAACTAAGGCACCCGTCTTGGTTACCCCTAATTGGGAGCTTCCCTTTGAGTTGATGTGCGATGCTAGCGATTTTGCTATTGGAGCGGTTCTTGGACAAAGAGTGAACAAACACTTCCAACCGATCCATTACGCTAGCAAGACAATGACTGGGGCACAACTGCATTATACGACAACCGAAAAAGAGCTTTTAGCTGTTGTCTATGCTTTTGAAAAATTCCGCCCCTATCTTGTCCTTTCTACCACCATTGTGTACACCGATCATTCCGCGCTGAAGTACTTGTTGACAAAGCAAGATTCCAAACCAAGACTTCTTCGCTGGGTTTTGCTGCTCCAGGAATTTAAAATCGAAATTCGCGATAAAAAAGGAGCTGAAAACTTAGCCGCGGACCATCTTAGCAGACTTGAGGATCCTTACCAAGGGGATCATCCGACCAAAGAAATCAATGATTCTTTTCCCTTGGAGACCTTAATGTCTATAAACTCGAAGCCGAATGAAACCCCGTGGTTTGCGGACTTTGCAAACTACTTGGCGGGTGGAATTCTCAAGGAAGGGTTGACGTCCCAGCAAAGGAAAAAGTTCTTCACCGACATCAAGACTTACTTTTGGAACGACCCTTACCTATTCAAACAATGTGCCGACCTGATTATTCGCCGATGTGTTGATGGACCGGCAGCGTCTGAAATCCTTAATGCTTGCCACAAAGGACCCACCGGTGGTCACTTTGGTCCCAACTACACCGCCAAAAAAGTGTTTGATTCGGGATTTTATTGGCCCTCCATATACCGTGATGCTCACGATATTGTTAAACGATGTGATGTTTGCCAAAAGCAAGGCAAAATCACTCATAAAGACGAGATGCCTCAGAATTTCATTCAAGAGTGTGAAATTTTTGATGTTTGGGGTATCGACTTTATGGGGCCATTTCCCTCATCTAAAGGAAACAAATACATCCTTGTAGCCGTTGACTACATTTCAAAGTGGGTTGAAGCCAAAGCTTTGCCTACTAATGATGCAAGGGTGGTTTGTAACTTTTTGAAAGCTCTTTTCGCTAGATTCGGTGTGCCTCGCGTCATTATTAGTGATCGTGGGACTCATTTCTGCAATGACCAATTTGCTCGAGTCATGGCTAAGTACGGTGTAAACCATCGTCTTTCCACAGCCTACCACCCACAAACTAATGGCCAGGCTGAAATATCCAACCGAGGACTGAAGCGAATTCTTGAAAGAACCGTGGGAGAGCATCGTGCCTCATGGGCTGATAAACTTGATGATGCTTTGTGGGCTTTCCGTACTGCTTACAAGACCCCGATCGGCTGTACGCCTTATCGTCTTGTGTACGGGAAAGCGTGCCACCTCCCCATTGAGTTGGAGCACAAGGCTTATTGGGCCTTGAAGTGGGCTAATTTTGATATAAACAAAGCCGGTGACCTACGCAAGATCCAACTCAATGAGCTGAATGAACTCCGTAATGAGGCTTATGAAAATTCTTTGATCTATAAGGAAAGAACTAAGCTCATTCACGACTCCAAGATCAAAAACCGAGAGTTCCACGTTGGAGACAAAGTCTTACTTTTTAACTCTCGGTTGAAAATCTTCTCGGGAAAGCTCAAATCTCGTTGGTCCGGCCCATTCACCATTGCCCAAATTTTTCCATATGGTACTCTCGAGCTCGCTCAACCTGATGGACCAAATTTTAAGGTGAATGGCCAATGAGTGAAGTTGTACTTTGGTGAGGACACCTCTAAGGAGGTGATTCCATCCCTCACCACGTTCCCCATGAACTAATTTGGGTCGAGTCAGGCTCGTGACTCGGTTATAAAAAACAAGCGCTCCTCGGGAGGCAGCCCGAGTATCTATCCTTTATGTTTTAATCCCCTAAGTGTAGGGGGGGCTTCTATATGTGTTTGTCTTTGTGTGGTGTGATTACAGGGATAAGTGCACTCTTGGAAGCTTTGAAGAACCGTGCTCCCGTGTTATCCGAAATCCGGTTCTATCTCTCAACTATCGTGATTCAATTTTCTTCATACTCACATTTGAAATTGATCACTTTAGTCGTCCCATCCTTAACTTGAGTTAACCAACGTGCACAATGTCATAAGTGTAGGGGAAACTTTTCCCACATGCTTAAACATTGAGGACAATGTTTATCTTAAGTGTAGGGGGGACTTCTATCGAAGTTTTAAGTGGACTTTTCCATGAAAATGCCTTCAATTAACCGGAAAATCATATTTTTCAACATTTTTCAAATTTTTTATTAACTTTGGCCATTTAGTCGTAATTTTTAAATTTTTATCGTTGCTTTTTCATATGTATATATTCCGCAATAAAGTCAAAAATATTAATAAAGAGGTGTAGCTAGTTTAGAAGTCTTTGACATATTAGGCCCGTTGCGTTTATTTTGACTCAACCCGAATAGACTTATCCAAGTTTATTCTAGCTAGTATCCTTAACCATGTAGACCTTAATTGGTTTATTAGGCTAAGTGTCCACGAATCTCATTACTTGAGATTTTAAATTATGGAGGACGAGAAATGATAGAGTCAATTATAAGTCGGTATTCTTGCGCAAGCTCACTTGGTGTAATTATTTGCCTATTCTCCCATCACTTGCTAATAATTTATCTGCAATAAGTAAGGTCGTACGATTTGAAAAGTTACTTAGCTTCTAGCCCAAGATCGTTTAAAAGTTGCTCGGTAATGATAAGAGTTCATAGCCAAGGCATAACTTATGAAGCGGGGCGCGAAGATTGGCGAGTCCGAAAAGGCCCTAACAAGGCATGAGGATTCAATTTTATTGCTGAAGATCCAAAGTGATGTGAAAAGTATTATTCCTAAAATCAATATGAAGGATCAAGACTCACGACGAAAAGCAATCAACTCCCATAAAGATCATGGAGAAGTCTATCCGAAAAGACCCTAACAAGGTATGAGGATAAATAGATCCAAGTCCGAAAAGGAGGCGGATCGTTGTATCTCAAAATCCCAATTAGAGATTGAAGAAATAATCATGAAGTCGTGGTCAACAAAGTTGGAGTACCCCTCAAAAGTCTCCAAGCGAAGAAACTCTATTATGATGAGAAGACCATTATCTCAAGAACGTCTCTCGAAGATATGAAGTATGAAGTACATGCCAAATATCGGCCCGAGAAAGGTCTCAAATCGTGAACCAAGTTATGCCAAGATATGAACTTTTTGATATCCCGAGAAGCAGTTTTAAGAGATTTTGTCCTTTAGCTAACTATTGATCAAATGTCCTACTTTGCTTTCAGCCCTAATAAACTATCGAAATAAGTCCAAAAATGCATCTTCATGATCATTCTAAGACAAAAATAAAATATAAGAGATACACCTAGGAATAAGGGAGTTTAAGCATTTAATTAAGCCATGTGTGTAAGTGTTTGAATTGCTAACTTATAATAACAATGATCTCGTTTTTAAGCTTAGTTTGGGGAACGTGAAACTTGAGGGTGATAAATCTTCGAAGCACCAAAGCCCTAATGAAAGTCATCGATTTCTTTGCAAGTTATTTCCATGTAGCTATTTTCAAGTGAAAATGGTTTTCTATCCTTTTGATTCTTTCAAAGTCTTAATTTCCTTTAGTACTTTAATTTTTGTTTAGTAGAATTTTAAATAAGGCCAAGGTTGATTAATTATGAGAAAAGTGTAAGCTTGCTTTATCACTAAGCATTGCATGAGGGCATGGCAATGGTTAAGTGTAGGGGATTTGATAGGTGTGTAAACACCCATCCTTTTACCACTTAATTCGGGCTAAAACGAGACCAAAACACGTATTTAATATCATTTGTTTGGAATTATGCGTGGTTTTTGTGTTTATTGTGTTTTCAGAGCCAACCGGATGAATATTGAAGAAAACATGGGATTGCACGGGTTTTACTGAGGAAAAGGACTCAAGATAAAGTCTATTGTCCAAGAGATGCAAAAGATTTGAAGTCGCTGGGCCTATTCGAAGATTTATCGAAGAAAAGGACCAAAGATGGAAGATTTATATAAGTCGAAGAAACTCAAGTCTATTAAACGAAGAAATTAAAAGACGAGTTGAATTTAATCGACGACAAATCCCGAATCAGAATCGAAAACGGAAACTTTTCTGAAAAGACGAAAAGACACGAAGAACGGGAGAAAGTCCACTCACCAACCAAAAGAAACACCTATAAATAGGCAACCCCTCACACACATAGTTAGCTAGTCTGGAGTTTTTCTCCTCCCTTTTTTTTCTCCCTTCTTGTTCGTTCCATTACAATCACCACTAGGGTGATTGATGATTTTAATCTTTGTTCTTCCAATCTTGTTGTTTTAATCTTTGTTTAATCTTGTCAAAACTTTAATCATTCAATACTAAGTTCTTGTTTAATCCTTCTATTTTTATCTTGTTCATCATCTTCTTTATCTTCAAGTTTTAAAGTCTTTATTTTTCTTGATTTGATCTTCAAAAGTTGTTTGGATTTGTGTTTTTGTTGATGGGATTAGTAGTTTATGATTAGTAGAGGCTTTGTGATTGATTTATTTTAGTTTTTGGTGAAAAACTTGGTGATTTTTGGATCAAAACCGTGTTTCCTTGTTCTTCGCTTAAGTTTCTGTATCTGGGTTTTCCAGAAGTTCCGAATCAGTGAATAGTAACTTCCGAATGAGTTGTGTTTTCAAAAGTTCCGAGTCAGTTAAAAGTTCCGAATGAGTTTACCTTTAAAAAGTTCCGAACCAGTTTAAAACTTCCGAACCAACTCTTCATCCGGAAAGTTCCGAATCAACCAAGCTAAGTTCCGAACCAACCATTTCATTCGGAAGTCCATAAGTTCCGAACCAAACACCTTCATTCGGAAGGTTCCGAACCAACCAGTAAGTTCCGGATCAAGACAATACTTCCGAACCGAACCTTCATTCGGAAGGTTCCGAACCAAACAAGACTTCCGAACCAAACCTTCATTCGGAAGGTTCCGAACCAAGCCAGTAAGTTCCGAATGAGAAAATTCCGGATGAACGAACAGTAACTTCCGGATGAGTTGTCTTTGAGTAAGTTCTGAATTAAAGGTTAAAGTTCCGAATCAATTTTTCTTTTAGGTTACTGTTGGTTTGCTTTACTGTTCCTTTATGCTTATTGAACTTTAATTTCAATTTTAATTTTAATCTTAATTTTAATCTTAAGTTTAATACAAGTCTTTGTTAATCATAATTAAAGTAATTGTCTTTGATTTAAATTTTCATTTCCACTTCTTATTAGACTAGAAAATCAAACCCCTTTTCTTTAGTAACCAAGAACAATCATTCCACTTAAGACCTAGATCAATTCGGGAGGATATCGAGAGTAAAATTGAACCTAGCAAAAACCGTGTATCACCCTCTATTGTGTTTAATTCTTTTTCTCAACCCCTCTAATTTTAATTCTTCATGGATTCGTCTTGCGTACGGTGTGGGAGACCATGGCGTGGTTATCAAACATGTCGATGGTGTACTTGTGAGCGGTGTGGCTCTGATATTGACGATACACAATTTGGATTTTGTCCATTTTGCAATTCAACAAATTCATACTTCTTCTCTTAAAATATGATGGTTGTAAAATTAGATACTTGCTTTAGGAAAAACAAGCAACTAAATAGGGTAAGCACGACGATTTAGGAAAACCGTGTGTAAATGACCCTAAAGGTGAGTTCGTTCTCTCGAGGAGGCTAGTGCGTTGTGTAATGAATGATTGATTATGTTTTTGATTATTAATGAGAAGAAAAGAAGAGAAAATGACGAAGACGAAAAAAATAGAAAAATAAGGCAAAAACACTACTAGAAAGTTACGACGTAGAAACGTAAAAAGTGCAAAATTTAAAATTTTAACCTAAAAATTCCTAAAAATTACTAAAAATCCACAATAATATTCTAAGAGTTTACAAAAAATCAAAACTTGCCAAAACCTTTTAATTAATTTAATAATGACTTTTTAATGCTAATTAAAGCCCTAAAAATCACTTTTAAATATTAAAAAGCCCTAAACAATATTTAATAGTTTGTAAACCTCAAAAATGACCTAATTAAGCTAAAAACTATTTTTAAAAATTTTAAAACCAAATTAAACTATTTTTAAACTCCTAAAAACTATTAAAAACTATTAAATCTTAAATTAATTCTAAAAATTAATTGAAGAGCCTAAAAATTATTCTACAAATGGGAAAAGTCCTAATTAATGATAAAGAACCTAAGAAAAATGAAAAAGATTAAAAATTAAACTTTGAATTTTTTTGATTAAAATAATATTAAAATATTCCAAAAAATGAAAAGTTCTCAAATAAATTCTCAAAAATTCTCAAAAATCCTAAATATTCTAACTAAGAAGAAAATGCAAATTAAAGTTTCTAAAACTTCTTAGTTGATTTTATATTAATTTTCAAAGTTTAATAAAAAACCTAAAATCAAATAAAATTAAAAATTAAAGTTTTTGAAAACTTTTTTATATGTAAACCTCAAAAATACAAATAAAAACCTAAAAACTATTTTTTTGTATTTTTTAACTACTGTTCACTATTTTTTAATGACTTTCTAAATTAAAAACTAGAAATAATCCTAAAAATTAATTAAATAATGTGAAAAATAAAACTTTTGAACAGAAAAATCCTAAAACCTATAAATATCCTAGGAAAATTGAAATAAGCCCAAAAAACTTACTAAATAAGCTGGAAAATAAACAATAAGCCACGGCTTATTTAAATAAGCCCAAACCAAAACGTACTTAAATATAATTCAAAACCAATCCTATCAGTCAAAGTCCCTAGGGCGCAGATGGTTAGCACGTTGGTTTGTGAGAGGAGTGGCGCAGGTTCGAGTCCTGGCCACGTCCTTTTTGATGTTTATATTATTTTTTTTTTAAAAATTTTAAAAACTTGATTCCAGTAACTATGAACACATAAAAACTCAAACCAAATCAAAAACAAACAAAGATTATAGCTATTATGAACACAAAAGTGCCCAGTTCTTGATGAGTTTCTGATGAACAAGTGACAACCAAGAGGACTTGGTTGTTTGCTTTGTTTGTGGTGATTTGTTGGTACAAAGGGCACCCCCACACTCTTTCTGAGTGTAGAGAGTCACAATAAGCAGAAAACAACAACACTTAAGCACCAGCACAATCAATCAAAACACAAATCAAGGCTCACATAGCATTTGAAGGTTGCTGATAAAAAAGCTAAGTCTGGGGACTGTTATACTTGATTACTTGCACACAAATGAGTTTCAAAGCTCAAAAACTTGCATACAAGGGCTCCAAACAGCAATCAAACAATTCACACACTTCCAATGTACTATCTCTTAACAGTCTAACAGATTTTAGGCAAAAATCTCAACCAAAACAGGCACAAAAGCAAGTTGCTGATTTTAGCTATTCTCTCCAAATTTTTGTCTTGCAAATGCTTTAAAAACCTACCAAACTTAAACCCTATTACATGTATCACTTACCAGCTACTTGAGAAATGTTTTTAAACAGGATTCAATACAAATCTTTGTCACCAAACTTGATTAACCCCTTATCCCAAACACTCCTTTAAAACTGATTTCAACAAATTTTCAACTCAAAACCTTTTCAAACACTCTAAAAATGATTCATATAGTATCTAACATGCATACCATATCATGTAAACACAACACAAACCAGTTTTAACACAAATTTCATAACAATCATGCAAATCACTCAACCACCAATTTTTCAGAAATTTTACAAAGGGTAAAAAGAAGTTACCTTAGAACCTCACATCCAAGGTTCTTGTGGTTGCAATACCACCTCCAAATACACTGGGGTGTATGCTGAACCTTTAACAGCAACACACTCCAAAAATTTAACCTGCAAACAGAAAAATCAAAAGAAAACAAGAAGCTATCCAATAATCTGTTTTCACTTTTATTTTCCTTAAAAACTTTCTCAAAAACTTCAAACCTGAAACACACGTCTTAAAAACAATCAATTTCAGAATATCAACACCCCAAATCCACTTTCACTTTTCTGGTGTGCAAATTTCCTAAAATCAAAATCTTTTTAAAACTCTTTTTGAAAACTTGAATCACTCAAAATTTTCACAAATTAAAATGGAACTCAGCTTAAGCAATCCAAACACACAAACTTTTTATAAATGATTAAAAGGAATTACAATTTATAATAAAAATACCAAACTTTAATTTTATAAAAAGGAATTACAAAGGATTTGCAAAAACTGGAACAAGAGGGGTATGAACAGGCTCATCCCCTATTTATACTAACAATAGAACATACTAGAAACTAAAACCCTAGCTAACTGAAATGCCAAAAAGGCCCTTGAGTCCTTGACTGAAATTTAGTCAAATTCGTGCCATGTGATGAGCCAGCTGGTGTTGGTGATGTTTGAATGGATCTTGGACGTCCATTTGAGCTTGGGGACCAAGGGGAGTATCTGGATGGTTGGTTTGGTCGGGTTTTGGGGTTGTGGGAAAGAGACGGGTGCAGGGGAGGTTTGGGGAGGGGTCCACAGCCCATGTGGGTTTGTCAAGTGAGGTGGGAAAGGGTGAGGATATGGTGAATTAGCATTCTGCACAAAATTAGGGCAAAGCCCTTTGTTTTATGAGAGATTTAATCTGGGAAGGATTAGGGTTTATGGGTTAATGGGGTGTTTTTGATCTGTTTTGGGGATAATTTGTTTTTAAATTCTTGTTTTAGGAGGGAATGGGGGTTAGTGGGTGTATTTGACTAGGGTTTGACCAAGTTAAATACTAAACCGGGTTGGGTAATGGACTGGGTTGGGTGGTGGGTAAGGGTAGGGTATTTGGTAAATGGGTGGGTTTTATGACGTGGCGTTGTCTGGTTGGTTGTGGGAGTTTGGTGGTTGGGCAGAAATAGTCCCCAAGTTATCCTTTTCTTTCCACTTTGTTTTAAATCCCATCAGCGCCAAATTTGCTCTTGACAACTTTGGATAAGTTGTCAAATTTTGCACAACTTCTTCAAAAACTTTTCCAAAGGGTTTAACTTGTATATTCTTGATTCCCAAGGGCTGAACTTGTAATATCTTCAAACATAAAGGATCATACTTGTACATTTGATATTTTGAGGGTCAAATGTGACAAGTTCTTCAAAGATGAGGGACTAATCTTGACAATCTTCAATTCTTCAAGGGTCATTTTGCAAAATTCCAAACTTGGGCCCGGTTCATTGTGCGACTTCGTTTCCCGTGTTCGTTTTTGATTGATTCTTGTGTTCTTTTGCCAATTCCTCAATATCCGTACCTAAAAATACACAAGTAACAAACACGAGCATATATTTGGTCTATTTTATGATATTTATTGCAATTTAAGGCCGTTTTGGAAGATGACACCATGTATAAAAGCAGTCTCATTACTCCCCCATACTAAACCATTGCCGTGTCCCCACGCAATGCTAGAATAAAGTATCAAATCATCTCCAAAATTTAATTTTATTCACTTTATTGAAATGGTAACTAGCTACATTACTACTATTGCTACTACTTGTGTTTTAGACATAATGTATGATTTTCATCGCAAAATGGGACGTTTAGGTTCATAGAATAAGAACACGTGAATGCTTCGTTAGAAATAATTTTGTCGTCCTCGATTTTCACCTTAATTCCATGCCAAGCGTGCAACGAGATCATTGTCATTATAAGTTAGTAATGCTAACACTACTCATATGCCCTAATCACGTACTTATTCTCCCATTATTCCTAAGTTGTATCTCTTATATTTTATTTTGTCTTAATGATCACGAGGATACATTGTTGACTTATGCGATAATAGAGATTTAGGTCTAAAAATAGAGTCCTAACGGTGTAACTAAGACCATCAAATCAATAACCCCTCCTAATAGACAACGATGTTAAAAAATTAAGTTGACAAGAAGAATCGATAAACACGGTTTTATAACGGTTTTGAACATGAGACTTATTACCAAGACTTTTATACGCCCCCTAACGGAAGGGCCTTATTATCTTTGGTTTACCTCCATCTTTTATTCAACTTCGCCATGAAGCTTTTATTATGACTTCGGTCTTGCCTTGCCTTTTATTATCCGCCTCATCGGTGGTTTTATTAGCCAAAGACGTATATCCTCACGCTAAAGCGAATTTTGGATCTTTAAAGCTTCGAAGATTAAGGCTTGATTCACTTTCAATTTTGCATAGATTTTAGGCCTTGTGGGGCTTCAAATTTTTTGCTTAATTTAGGTGAGCACTTGAAATCTTATTATTGGGTGAAGCTTTCGATTATTAGGGTGCCAATACTTCAAAACCGTGACGCTGGCGATACCTTAATGTCTTCCCAATTTAATTACACGGAAGCTACTAGAAAAGACTAGAAACCCAACAATCCTAACTAAACCGCTAAGTCAATATTTATTAAGCAAAAAATATTTACAAGCGAAGGGAGAATAAGCAAACAACGAGAACACATGAGTTTTTGAAAGAATACGAGTACTCTACGTTTAGCATAGTAACTTATAATTAACTCTATCATTTCTCGTCCTCATTTAAGAGACTTAGCCTAATGTGTAGTTAAGGAATCAAAGCTGAGTGCTCAACACGCACGGTCGAGTCAAAAATTACTCTTATTCTCGCCATCGGAAAATCTACATTCGTGTCTTCAAACACTTATAAAACATGAGAAAATTTTTTAAATTTGGCCATTTTTAGCCTTATTTTGCAACAAAACGATAAACAAAAAGATAAACTTTGGAAAGCGTGAAGGTTTGGCAAGGCAAGTATCTATTCACCCCCCCATACTAAAACTAAACATTGTCCTCAATGTTTCGAGTCTAGGGGTGCAAACACCCCCATACTAGAGACGAAGTCGAATGCTTAATCTCGAGCATGAAAGGGTAAAACGAATAACCTAAAAGCCGTTTATGAATTATGCTAATAAGATAAACGTTAGAACATAAAAGGATATCATCGGATATCGAAATCTCCAAAGGCAACGATCGAAGCTCAAGTGATCCATAAAACGAACACGAGAGGCTTCAATGATGACGATGAACCTAATGAATCACAATCACAAACAACCACGAAACAAAGGTAGGAAGAGCACAAGTCCCCTCGCATTACACTAATTAGAAAGCAATAATATGTACATGGATAAGCATGGGTCTCCCCCACGAGGCACCTTGTTTTTGATAACCGAGTCAAAAGCTCGACTCGAATCCCCTTAAATGTGATCATTTAGGGATAATCATGGTTTGGTCAATTTTTGGTGGGGCTTACATGATAAACAAGGCCCAAAAGTACGTGGAGTACTTTAAAAATCCGATAAACGTATACCGGGGTCAAAGATAGCGTCCTCGTTTTCGGATGAAAGACGAGACAACACAACTCCAACACAAATCCCAATGGGATAGAAGAAAATAGGAGAGAAGAAATAGAAGGGTGGGACAATGGGTAAGGCAAAACATTGAGCTACTCGAGGTAGACTCGCACCAATCAAATGAAAAGATTTTCCATTTATTGCATCGGTGGAAGACCGAGATTTCCCTATATAAGCAATTCCAGGATCAAATATCTCGTCCTCGGTGGAGAAAGGGAAGGGAACATAAGCGGCTTCCCCCACACTAGGTCCACACAAAGCATCGTCAAAAGGAGAAGACGAGCTTGTAGTACTCAATAAACGCGGTGATGACGGAGTTAGATTTGTGGAAAAATCTTTTAAATTAGATTCAAAATCTTTTCCTTTTTCATCTTTAACACCCTCCTTGTGAAAACCCGATTTAATTATGTCAAAAATATTTGGTGTATCTAAAACAATGTTAGTCACACTAAAAATTCTCACATTTTGAAATCTTTTTGGCTTAGGTGGTGGCAAGTTTTCAAATCTTTTGTCAACAAAGAAAACCTCCCCATCGGGATCAACGTATTCATCATCCGAAGAATCACTCGAGATTGGAATCATAGGCTTAACACTCTTAACCTCCACCGGCGGAGGGGACGGAACTTCATTTTTATCAACTCCTAAAACTCTATTTGAAATCTTTTGACAAATGTTTTTGGTGGAATCGACATTGTACAAAGATGTGATCGAATAAACATGAGAAAGCGTGGAGTTTTGGGTTGCATTAATGACGAGTTCTTCCTCATTGAAACGAAGAGTGATTTTTCTTGCATGCACATCGATAAGTGCTCTCGAGGTATCCAAAAAAGATCGACCTAAAATTAAAGGAACTTTAGGATCGATGGGAATATCAACAACAATGAAGTCCACGGGATAATAGAATTTCCCAACTTTCACAAAGACGTCCTCGGCAACTCCACAAGCTAGAATCATAGAATGATCGGCCATTTCGATTGACATTCTTGAAGGAGTGAGATTTGGAAGATTGAGCGATTTAAAAATCTCAAGAGGCATCAAATTAATACTAGCACCAAGATCGGCCAAGGCGTAGCATTCTTCCATGTCTTGGATAGCACATGGGATTAAAAACTTTCCAGGATCACCGACTTTTTGAGGTATGCGGCTTAGAAAAACTGAAGAACAACTAGACGATTTTTGCAATTTTTCTTTGTTATTCAACATACTTTTGAAGTTCGCGGCAAATCGAGGCATCATGACTAAGGCGTCGGCAAAACTTATATTAAAATACAAGTCACGAAACATTTTCATAAAAAGTTCAAATTGATAATTATTTCGTTCTTGTGCCTTTTCCTTGTCTCGTCTTGATGGGTAGGGTAAAGGTGGTGTGGGTTGGGGCAAATTAGGCATAGGCATCGGCCTTGGAATCTCGGGTTCCATTATGGGTATTGGTTCAACCGTAGGTGTGGTTTGAGCGGTACTTCGTGGGCTTGTAATGTGCTCCTTTTCAACCACAACCTCGGGTTCTTTCTCTTTTTCCTTCTCCATAGAAGTACTTGGACGAGAAATTGGTTCTTTGAAAGTTTTACCACTACGAGTAGTAATAACCTTCAATTCTCCTTTCGGGTTCACGATGGTATCACTAGGAAGACCACCCGAAGAAGAAGGCTTACACATGATAGCTTCAAACATTTTAGCCATTCGGTCTTCAAACTTAGATTGCCTAGCATCCGCTTTTAACAACTCTTGCTTAATCTCATGTTGTCCTTGCTCCATTTTTTGTTGATTTTGTTGGAGTCGTGTGACATTTCCTTCCATTTTATTAGCATGAGTTTTAAGTTCATTAGCAAGTTCGGTTTTAAGCTCATTTTTCATTTCGGACCTTAAGCTAATCATCTCACGTTGCATGTTATCAAACTTAGCATCATTAGCCTTAGCATAATCTAAAAATTCTCCTTGCAAATTTTTAGTGTGAGCATTTTGAAAACCTTGAGTAGGAGTTTGAAAATCACGGTTTTGGTTTTGGTTTGAAATTTGCCCATTTCCACTTTGGTAATTACCTTTGTTATAATTCCTTTGATTTCCTTGGTAATTTCCACCTTGATTGTTGTTTCGATAGTTATTAGCATTTTGATTTTGTGGAGCTTGATTTTGGCGGGAACCTTGACCGATTTGGTTATAAGTTCCCGTGGCTACATAAGCATTCGAAGTGTTACCATCCGCGGTAATGCACTCGGAAAAATCATGAGCTCCACCACATGAAATACAACTATTAGCAACCGCTTTAACCGAAGCGGTGTTTGAAGCTTCTTGAGCTTTCCAATGAGACATAAGAGTCGAAAACCTATCGAAAAACCGATTCTCCTCATTTGCTTCATCTTGCAAGGCATTAATGGAACGAGATGATGACGAGCCCAAATTGGCAACACTCGGTGTGTTACGAGGGCTATAGACCTTAGACCTATTTTCTATGATTTTCAAAGCCTCATTGGTCGTTTTGCACAAAAAATTACCGCCCGCGGCGGCATTTAAATAATCTCGTTCATGTTCATTAAGCCCATTATAAAAAGTGTCAATTTGATGCAATTCGGAAAAATCATGGTGTGGACATTCATGTAACATTTCTTTAAACCTTTCCCAAGCCATTGAAAAACTTTCATTTGGTCTTTGTGTAAAACGTGAAATCTCGTTTTTCAAATGTGTTGTCTTAGATGGTGGAAAAAATTGATTCACAAATTTAGACACGAGATCGGCCCATGTCAAAATCGAATTCGGCGGTTCTTTCTCAAGCCAAATCTTGGCGGGTCCATCTAACGAGTAAGGAAACAACATCATCTTAATGGCATCGTGTGGTACATCCTTAAACTTGCTTGTCGCGGTGAGACGATTAAATTGCCTAATGTGATAATGTGGGTTGTCTTTTTCGTGACCGCGAAACTTGTTTGCTTGAAGCATAGACATTAAACCCGTTTTGATCTCAAAGTTCTCCGCAAGGATGGCGGGAATCACAATGGCCTCTCCAAAACCCTCGGTGGGTGCTTGAAGCAACTCCATCATAGTACGATTAGCCATGATAGCTTCTTGTTCTACAATAGGTTCCTCACTTGGAGACTCCTCACTAGAATGAGTGAGTGATTTGTTTCTTCGTTTACGAGCACGTCTAGCTTTAGAGCGAGTTTGCATAAACGTCACGTACAACGTGGAGACGAGCAAAGAAGATTTTTTTTGGTATTTTGTGTTTTTTCAATTTTTTTGTGGTTTTTGATTGTATTAACCTTTTTGGAATTGGTGAATGTATTAAGTAGACAATGAGTCCACAAATCTCCTCACTAATCAAATCTCTTGATTAAAAAGGCCTCAAGGAATGAAAACGATCACGTGGAGTGAACGCCTTCGATGACTTTAGAACGATGGTGGAACACCAAATCGTTCAAGAGGGTTTAATCAAATGAAACCAAGAAAATATATATAATATGTAATAATACTTTGGGCGGCAAAACCCTCGATTCACTCTCAAAATCAAATACGCACAAGCAAGCGGAGGAAACGAGGCGGCGCGAAGCACTTAAGAGCCTTTTTCCTTTAGGTTGTGAAATACAACCGCCTTATACCCACCTTATAGTTTGTATTATCAAGATTAAGCTTCACGAAAGTATTTATCTATTTTTGCCTTTTTCTTTGGTTTGAGATTCGAATACAATGATCGAGTGATGAAATCCCGAATCAAGGTTGTGATTGCTCACGTATTTGGAGTACTTGTGTATTTATTGTTCTACGTATACAATATAGTAATAGTATTCACACAAAAACCGAAAAACGATAATACGTATTAATAGAGTGCTATTAATACAATTACTATTATGGCTAATATGGAAAACAACAATGTTCAATCAAAACACAACACGCCTCCCCGGCAGCGGCGCCATTTTTGATGGTTGTAAAATTAGATACTTGCTTTAGGAAAAACAAGCAACTAAATAGGGTAAGCACGACGATTTAGGAAAACCGTGTGTAAATGACCCTAAAGGTGAGTTCGTTCTCTCGAGGAGGCTAGTGCGTTGTGTAATGAATGATTGATTATGTTTTTGATTATTAATGAGAAGAAAAGAAGAGAAAATGACGAAGACGAAAAAAAATAGAAAAATAAGGCAAAAACACTACTAGAAAGTTACGACGTAGAAACGTAAAAAGTGCAAAATTTAAAATTTTAACCTAAAAATTACTAAAAATCCACAATAATATTCTAAGAGTTTACAAAAAATCAAAACTTGCCAAAACCTTTTAATTAATTTAATAATGACTTTTTAATGCTAATTAAAGCCCTAAAAATCACTTTTAAATATTAAAAAGCCCTAAACAATATTTAATAGTTTGTAAACCTCAAAAATGACCTAATTAAGCTAAAAACTATTTTTAAAAATTTTAAAACCAAATTAAACTATTTTTAAACTCCTAAAAACTATTAAAAACTATTAAATCTTAAATTAATTCTAAAAATTAATTGAAGAGCCTAAAAATTATTCTACAAATGGGAAAAGTCCTAATTAATGATAAAGAACCTAAGAAAAATGAAAAAGATTAAAAATTAAACTTTGAATTTTTTTGATTAAAATAATATTAAAATATTCCAAAAAATGAAAAGTTCTCAAATAAATTCTAAAAAATTCTCAAAAATCCTAAATATTCAAACTAAGAATAAAATGCAAATTAAAGTTTCTAAAACTTCTTAGTTGATTTTATATTAATTTTCAAAGTTTAATAAAAAACCTAAAATCAAATAAAATTAAAAATTAAAGTTTTTGAAAACTTTTTTATATGTAAACCTCAAAAATACAAATAAAAACCTAAAAACTATTTTTTGTATTTTTTAACTACTGTTCACTATTTTTTAATGACTTTCTAAATTAAAAACTAGAAATAATCCTAAAAATTAATTAAATAATGTGAAAAATAAAACTTTTGAACAGAAAAATCCTAAAACCTATAAATATCCTAGGAAAATTGAAATAAGCCCAAAAAACTTACTAAATAAGCTGGAAAATAAACAATAAGCCACGGCTTATTTAAATAAGCCCAAACCAAAACGTACTTAAATATAATTCAAAACCAATCCTATCAGTCAAAGTCCCTAGGGCGCAGATGGTTAGCACGTTGGTTTGTGAGAGGAGTGGCGCAGGTTCGAGTCCTGGCCACGTCCTTTTTGATGTTTATATATTTTTTTTTTTAAATTTTAAAAACTTGATTCCAGTAACTATGAACACATAAAAACTCAAACCAAATCAAAAACAAACAAAGATTATAGCTATTATGAACACAAAAGTGCCCAGTTCTTGATGAGTTTCTGATGAACAAGTGACAACCAAGAGGACTTGGTTGTTTGCTTTGTTTGTGGTGATTTGTTGGTACAAAGGGCACCCCTACACTCTTTCTGAGTGTAGGGAGTCACAATAAGCAGAAAACAACAACACTTAAGCACCAGCACAATCAATCAAAACACAAATCAAGGCTCACATAGCATTTGAAGGTTGCTGATAAAAAAGCTAAGTCTGGGGACTGTTATACTTGATTACTTGCACACAAATGAGTTTCAAAGCTCAAAAACTTGCATACAAGGGCTCCAAACAGCAATCAAACAATTCACACACTTCCAATGTACTATCTCTTAACAGTCTAACAGATTTTAGGCAAAAATCTCAACCAAAACAGGCACAAAAGCAAGTTGCTGATTTTAGCTATTCTCTCCAAATTTTTGTCTTGCAAATGCTTTAAAAACCTACCAAACTTAAACCCTATTACATGTATCACTTACTAGCTACTTGAGAAATGTTTTTAAACAGGATTCAATACAAATCTTTGTCACCAAACTTGATTAACCCCTTATCCCAAACACTCCTTTAAAACTGATTTCAACAAATTTTCAACTCAAAACCTTTTCAAACACTCTAAAAATGATTCATATAGTATCTAACATGCATACCATATCATGTAAACACAACACAAACCAGTTTTAACACAAATTTCATAACAATCATGCAAATCACTCAACCACCAATTTTTCAGAAATTTTACAAAGGGTAAAAAGAAGTTACCTTAGAACCTCACATCCAAGGTTCTTGTGGTTGCAATACCACCTCCAAATACACTGGGGTGTATGCTGAACCCTTAACAGCAACACACTCCAAAAATTTAACCTGCAAACAGAAAAATCAAAAGAAAACAAGAAGCTATCCAATAATCTGTTTTCACTTTTATTTTCCTTAAAAACTTTCTCAAAAACTTCAAACCTGAAACACACGTCTTAAAAACAATCAATTTCAGAAAATCAACACCCCAAATCCACTTTCACTTTTCTGGTGTGCAAATTTCCTAAAATCAAAATCTTTTTAAAACTCTTTTTGAAAACTTGAATCACTCAAAATTTTCACAAATTAAAATGGAACTCAGCTTAAGCAATCCAAACACACAAACTTTTTATAAATGATTAAAAGGAATTACAATTTATAATAAAAATACCAAACTTTAATTTTATAAAAAGGAATTACAAAGGATTTGCAAAAACTGGAACAAGAGGGGTATGAACAGGCTCATCCCCTATTTATACTAACAATAGAACATACTAGAAACTAAAACCCTAGCTAACTGAAATGCCAAAAAGGCCCTTGAGTCCTTGACTGAAATTTAGTCAAATTCGTGCCATGTGATGAGCCAGCTGGTGTTGGTGATGTTTGAATGGATCTTGGATGTCCATTTGAGCTTGGGGACCAAGGGGAGTATCTGGATGGTTGGTTTGGTCGGGTTTTGGGGTTGTGGGAAAGAGACGGGTGCAGGGGAGGTTTGGGGAGGGGTCCACAGCCCATGTGGGTTTGTCAAGTGAGGTGGGAAAGGGTGAGGATATGGTGAATTAGCATTCTGCACAAAATTAGGGCAAAGCCCTTTGTTTTATGAGAGATTTAATCTGGGAAGGATTAGGGTTTATGGGTTAATGGGGTGTTTTTGATCTGTTTTGGGGATAATTTGTTTTTAAATTCTTGTTTTAGGAGGGAATGGGGGTTAGTGGGTGTATTTGACTTGGGTTTGACCAAGTTAAATACTAAACCGGGTTGGGTAATGGACTGGGTTGGGTGGTGGGTAAGGGTAGGGTATTTGGTAAATGGGTGGGTTTTATGACGTGGCGTTGTCTGGTTGGTTGTGGGAGTTTGGTGGTTGGGCAGAAATAGTCCCCAAGTTATCCTTTTCTTTCCACTTTGTTTTAAATCCCATCAGCGCCAAATTTGCTCTTGACAACTTTGGATAAGTTGTCAAATTTGGCACAACTTCTTCAAAAACTTTTCCAAAGGGTTTAACTTGTATATTCTTGATTCCCAAGGGCTGAACTTGTAATATCTTCAAACATAAAGGATCATACTTGTACATTTGATATTTTGAGGGTCAAATGTGACAAGTTCTTCAAAGATGAGGGACTAATCTTGACAATCTTCAATTCTTCAAGGGTCATTTTGCAAAATTCCAAACTTGGGCCCGGTTCATTGTGCGACTTCGTTTCCCGTGTTCGTTTTTGATTGATTCTTGTGTTCTTTTGCCAATTCCTCAATATCCGTACCTAAAAATACACAAGTAACAAACACGAGCATATATTTGGTCTATTTTATGATACTTATTGCAATTTAAGGCCGTTTTGGAAGATGAGACCATGTATAAAAGCAGTCTCATCAAAATACTTTCTCACCCTCTCCCGTATATGACAATCCTTATCCTAACAATGCACTGGGTTTTTCTCCATACCCGTGGTGCATTATTTGTGGGGGCCCTCACGATGCTTCTTCTTGTCAACCGATGAATATATTTGAGCCAATTCCGTGCTATGATTCCGGTTTGTATAACTTTGAGCCCCCACATCACACCCTCAATCATCAATCCTCTCAGGGAATTAGTCTTGACCAACAACTCACTACTTTGAATGACATTCTTGAAAGTTTAGCTCAACTCTGAGCTGACTTGCATCAGGAAAGGCAACCTTTGCTTGATGGTGACTAAATCTTGAAATCCACCTACACCTTTTTGAGCCAATTTGGTCGTTTTCCCTTCTTTTCTACACCAAAATGTTTACTTACAGCGTGGGATATAATGGGTTTAATTGAACATACTCAGGGAGATGATCAACAGAAATTGCTTCATGAGCTTCTTAAAGATGTGGAGGTTATCAAGGAGGAGTTAGTACTATATCACTCCTAACTGGAATGGTCCAGTCTATTATGATGATGATGACGAGGATGATATCTACAATCTCAACCCATCTTCTGAGATTACTACTCCTACTCTTGATATCCCAAATGCGCCTAAGGATTGTGATACATTGAGTGAGATTAGTGATTTTGGTCTTGATAAATTCTTTGATGAGGTTTGTGATGCATCGAATTTTGAGGAGCTTACGGAAGAGGTCGCTCTTAATGATGATGATTTTTCTCCATGCTATGAGAATTTCACTTTTGAAATTTCTCCTTCTCCTCCGGGCGATGAAGGCGATGTTGATTTATTCTCTCCGACTTATGAGAAGTTCGCCCCTGAACTTGGTCTTTTAGATGAGGTGGAAGACGTTATTCTTCGCGACAAATTACTGAAAGTTCATCTTCTTATTGCTAAGATTGAAGCGTTGAATTATGCTCCTATTAAAGAATCTTCACCTCCGTCTATTACTTCAGTTGAGAATAATGATACAGCTATGGAGGAAATCGGCATTCACTCAATGCCTCTAGGTATTGATGATGATGACACGGAGGGGGAAATTATTTTTGATAATTTGCTGCAGGAAGGTATTGTCCCAAGTCCCCCTCCCGAGCACCTTTCATCCACTCCTTTTAACACCATTATGGAGGATGAGTGCTTTGACCCGGGAGGTAACATTGACCATTCCATGATTGACACCTTTACGGCTTTGCCGCTTTCTGAGCATCAATTGTCTTTGGAGGATGACAATTTGCTTACTTTACCCACCCCACCTCATGTGGATCATGATTTCACATACTTCTCGTATGTTGAAAGGACTTTTCTACCCTTCAAGACTTATCCTTCGACCTCTCTTTTATTAATGTCCTCCGGGAACGAGGACAAGGTCTTTGATCCTGGTATTACATTCGAGGCTTCCCTATGGACCATTTAATTCGGGGACGAGTCAGGCTCGTGACTCGGTTAACAAAAACAAGCGCTTCTCGGGAGGCAACCCGATTATGTAACTATCTTTATCTGTTTTTATAATAAGTATAGGGGGAGACCCTTGTATGTGTTTGTTGTCTTCTTTCTTATCATGTGTAGGGATTAGAGTTTTCAAAGATCAATTCTTGATGAATTTTTATGACCCGTGATTCCGTGTACCCGTCTTCCCGGTTCTATCCTAAACTCTTTTGATTTACTATTTTATATTTATTCAGTATTAAAATAGGAATCTCTTTAGTTGTCTCTTCCTTAGCAAGATTTAAACAACGTGCACAATGTCCTAAGTGTAGGGGAGTTTACTCCCACATGCTTAAACATTGAGGACAATGTTTATATTAAGTGTAGGGGGGACTTTTATCGAAGTTAAGTGGGATTTTCCTTGTATTTGTCCTCGTTTTAACCAGAAAATTGATTTTTCGACATTTTTCAAAATTTTTAATCTATTTTGGCCTAGTAGTTTAGTAGTATTTTCCTTTTGTTATCATTATTTACTTTCCTTACTAAAATAAATTTTCAATAAAGTGGTTTTAATTTTTCAAAGTCGTGAATATTTTGACTCAACCCGAGTTTACTTATCTAAGTTTACTCTAGCTAGTATCCTTAACGTGTTTAAGTCAAGTTTTGCTAGGCTTTTATATAGGGAGCTTTAAAACGCGAAAGTCTTAACTCTCACGGGTTAAGAACAAGATCCTAGAGAGTTGTTTATCAAGGGAACTTCAAAATGCGAATTCTAAACTTGAAAAAGTCTAAGAGTTTGCAAGATCCTATAGATGACTCGAAAACCCAAAACTTGGATTTAATTGGCTAAGCATCCACGAGTCTCATTCTTTAAGATTTTAAACTCTGGAGAACGAGAGATGATAGAGTCAATTATAAGTTTGGTACTCTTTCATGAATTTATGTGTGTTGATTATGAGCTTTTTCTCCCATCGCTTGCTAATAAATTTAATTGCAATAAATAAGGTTGTACGATTTGAAAAGTTACTTAGCTTCTAGCCCAATATCGTTTAAAAGTTGCTCGGTATTAAATAGAGTTCATAGCCAAGGCATAACTTATTGAAGCGGGATGCGAAGATTGGCGAGTCCGAAAAGGCCCTAACAAGGCATGAGGGCTAAATTTTGTTACTAAAGATCTAAAGTGATGTGAAGAATCATTTATCAAAAATCAATATGATGGATCGAGACACACGACGAAAAGCAAAAACTCCCCAAAAGATCATAGAGAAGTCTATCCAAAAAGGCCCTAACAAGGTATGAGGATAAATAGATCCAAGTCCTAAAAGGAGGCGGATCGTTGTATATCAGAGTCCAAAATAAAGATTGGAGAAAAATGAAGAAGTCGTGGTCCAAGTATGAAGAATCTCTCAAAAACTTCAAGTGAAGAAATTCCTATTATGAAGAGAAGACCATAATTTCAAGAACGTCTCTCAAGATTTGAAGTATGAAGTCGCTGCCAAATATCGGTCCGAGAAAGGTCTCAAATCGTGAAGCGAGTTATGCCAAGATATGAACTTTAAGAGGTCCCAAGAAGCAGTTTTAAAAGATTTTGTCCTTTATCTAACTATTGATTAAATCGTCCCACTTTATTTTCAGCCTAAATAACTATCGAAATAAGTTAACAATGCATCCTCGTGATCATTCAAGACAAAAATAAAATATAAGAGATACACCTAGGAATAAGGGAGTCTAAGTAAATAATTGGCCCATATGAGTTCGTGTTAGTTTGCTACCTTATAATAACAATGATCTCATTTTTAAGCTTGGTTTGGGGAACGTGAAACTTGAGGGTGATAATCATTCATGACATTTCTAAAACCCTAAGGTAATTTTTTGATCTATTTACTTTTTTTCTTATTTTTGAAATTTTATATCATTTTAATAAAGGCCAATGTGGATTGATTATGATGGAAAATGTAAAACTTGCTAAGTAACTAATGCATTGCATGAGGACATTGCAATGGTCAAGTGTAGGGGATTTGATAGGTGTGAAAACACCCATCCTTTTACCACTTAATTACAATAATAACCAAGCCAAAACGTGTATTTTATGTCGTAAATTTCAGAATTATGCGTGGTTTGTGTTTTTGTTGTGATTTAGGACCAAAACGTGAAAAGGGAGGAAAACACGGGCTTTCACGGGCTTTTATCGAAGAAAAAGACAAAAGACGAAGTCAAAAGATCAAGAGTGCAAAAAGAACGGAAGTCCAAGGCCTATTCTGAAGATTTATCGAAGAACAAGTCTAAAGACGGAAGTTTAATTAAGCCGAAGAACTCAAGTCTAATAAATGAAGAAATTATAAGACGAGTTTAAATTAATCTCGAGACAAAGTCGAAAAAGTCGAAGAACTTAAAAGACGAAAAGACGTGAAGAAAGAAAGAAAGAAAAGAGCAACACAAGCATCCCCTCCTTTCCTATAAATACCCTTCATTTCACCACATGAAAGGGTGTTAGTCATTTAGGAGTAGATTAGTTTTAGGAGTAGGAGTAGATTACTTTCTCTCTCTAGATTTCTTTCATGTTCTTAAGCTTTTCTTTCAAGTTTTCTTAATCTTAATCTTTAATCTTGTACGTTTGAATCTTTAATCTTAAACTTGTTTCAAGCTTTTTACAATCATTCTCATTCTACCTTTCTTGATTTTATTTACCTTTGATTCGATATAATCTTTGATCTTGTTTAGTTTTGATGTTTGATTGATTAAAAAGTTTATCTTTTTATTCATCTATAAGTTTTAATACAAATGAGTTTTGAGCTTGACATGCTTATTGGCTTATTTTGTGTTTAGCTTATTTGTTTTTTCTAGTTTTTCTTAAAAGTTTATCTTTTTAAAGTTTATTTTATAAAGTTGTTTATTTTGTGTTTTTAAAAGTCTTTAAATTCTAGCTTATTAGCTTTTCTTAAACGTGTTTTGGTTAGTTTTTTAGGCGTGTGCTTATTTGATTAATAGCTTATTAGATTTAGCATATTTTATACATTCTGTTTACATCCCGGTCATCTTGATTGGAAAAGGGTTTTACATTCCTTTTATACATTCCTTTTACATTCTGATCATCTTGATTGGAAAAGGGTTTTACATTCCTTTCAGCATTCCTTTTAGCATTCCTTTCAGCATTCCTTTTAGCATTCCTTTTAGCATTCCTTTCAGCATTCCTTTTAGCATTCCTTTCAGCATTCCTTTTAGCATTCCTTTCAGCATTCCTTTTACATTCCTTTTAGCATTCCTTTCAGCATTCCTTTTAACATTCCTTTCAGCATTCCTTTTAGCATTCCTTTTAGCATTCCTTTCAGCATTCCTTTTACATTCCTTTCAGCATTCCTTTTAGCATTCCTTTCAGCATTCCTTTTAGCATTCTTTTCAGCATTCCTTTTACATTCCTTTCAGCATTCCTTTCAGCATTCCTTTTAACATTCCTTTCAGCATTCCTTTCAGCATTCCTTTTAGCATTCCTTTCAACATTCCTTTTACATTCCTTTTACATTCCTTTCGTATTCCTTTTTCATTCCTTTTACTTATCGCAATTTACATTTTAATTCTACTTAGTAATAGATAACCGAACCATTTTCATTTCCACCAAGAACAATTGAGTCGCACTTTCTACCAATAATTAATTCGAAAAGATCGGACGGTAACTTTTTATACTTGGAAAAACCCAGTTATTAGTAGACGTCATCGCCAAGTTACCTCATCCCAAAACCGTTAAGGGAGTTAGGAGTTTCCTAGGCCACGCGGGCTTTTATCGTCGTTTCATCAAAGATTTTTCGAAAATCTCTCGACC
Organism: Glebionis coronaria; assembly: GCA_025667525.1. Taxonomy (NCBI): domain Eukaryota; kingdom Viridiplantae; phylum Streptophyta; class Magnoliopsida; order Asterales; family Asteraceae; genus Glebionis; species Glebionis coronaria. The sequence goes on from JANFOE010001096.1 coordinate 404,687, forward strand.
TATGACACACCTTCTCGAGAAGGATGCTCCTTTTAATTTTAATGAGGATTGTGTTAGAGCTTTCGAAACTCTTAAAAGGAAACTTACCGAAATTCTTGTTGCTCCTAATTGGGAATTACCCTTTGAAATCATGTGCGATGCAAGTGATTATGCTATAGGGTCCGTCTTAGGGCAACGCTATGAAACACATTTTCGTCCTATCCATTATGCTAGTAAGACGATGACCGAGGCTCAATTAAAGTACACCACAACGGAAAAGGAATTCCTTCCCGTGGTCTATGCTTTTGAGAAATTCTGACCTTATCTCGTCTTAACTAAAAGCATCGTGTATACCGACCATTCGGCTATCAAGTATCTCTTAGCTAAGCAAGATGCTAAGCCGAGATTGCTTCATTGGATGCTCCTCCTCCAAGAATTTGATGTCACCGTGCTTGACAAAAAAGAAGCCGAGAATCTAGCGGCCGATCATCTCTCTCGTCTAGAAGATCCTCACAAAAATGTTTTCGAGAACAAGGAAATCACCGAAACATTTCCTCTCGAGACTCTCGGTGTAGTGAATTCTAAAGACACCACCCCGTGGTTTGCCGACATTGCAAATTACCATGCGGGGAATTTCATAATCAAGGGTATGACGACACAACAAAAGAGAAAATTCTTTCGTGACGTCAAGTTCTATTTTTGGGACGACCCTTATCTCTTTCGGGTTTGTGCGGATCAACTCGTTCGACGTTGTGTTTTTGGTGCCGAAGCTTCTAATATCCTTAGGGCTTGTCACGAGGGACCCACGGGTGGTCACCACGGTGCTAATCTCACGGCTAAGAAAGTTTTCGATGCCGGCTTCTTTTGGCCTTCTATCTATTGTGATGCACACGCACTTGTGAAGTCGTGTGATTCGTTCCAACGTCAAGGAAATCGTCTCAACGTGATGAAATGCCGCAAAACATAATTCAAGTGTGTGAGATATTCGACATTTGGTGCATAGACTTTATGGGGCCGTTCCCATCATCTCATGGTAACAAGTATATCCTCGTCGCGGTGGACTACCTTTCTAAGTGGGTGGAAGCTAAGGCTTTACCTACTAATGATGCTCGTGTGGTAGTGAATTTTTGAAGCATCTATTCTCTCGGTTCGGAACCCCTCGTGCTATTATAAGCGATCGTGGAACCCATTTTTGTAATGACCAATTCGAGAAGGTCTTAAAGAAATATGGAGTTACTCGTCGTCTTTCTACGGCTTATCACCCGCAAACGAGTGGGCAAGTCGAGGTTTCGAACCGAGCTTTGAAGAGGATTTTAGAGAGGTCGATTGGATAAAACCGTGCTTCATGGTCCGACAAACTCGATGACGCTTTATGTGCCTTTAGGACCGCTTATAAGACACCTATCGGTTGCACTCCTTATAAGTTAGTCTATGGGAAGAATTGTCATTTGCCCATTGAATTGGAGCACAAGGCATATTGGGCCCTTAAGCATTCAAACTTTGACTTAAAGACCGCGGGAGATCACCGAAAAATACAATTGAATGAATTGAATGAACTAAGAGACAATGCTTATGAAAATTCATTGATTTTCAAAGAAAAGACTAAAAAGTTTCATGATGCAAAGATTAAAAACCGGGTTTTTAACGTTGGTGATCAAGTGTTACTTTTTAACTCTAGACTTAAGATATTTTCTGGGAAATTGAAATCTCGTTGGTCGGGTCCTTTCACCGTTACACAAGTGTTTCCTTATGGGACCATCGAGCTAGCTCAAGATGATGGTCCTAACTTCAAGGTGAATGGACATAGGCTTAAGCACTACTTTGGTGGGGAAATTCCTTCAATGGTTGACCTCGACCAAGTTACCTTCCCCAATGATAATTAGCATTGAGGGGATCGAGTCGAGCTCATGACTCGGTAATCAAAAACGAGGTGCCTCATGGGGGAGATCTCATGCTTATCCTTTTATGCTTACTAATAACTAATGAAAGGGGATTTGTACCCTTTCAACTCGTTGTCTCGTGGTTGTTTGTGATTGTGTTATCTAGATCATCATCATCTACGATTGAAGACTCTCGTGTTCGTTTACGTGAGCCTCCATCGTTTGCTTGAAGAAGTTTTTCACGAATCCATGACATATCCTTTATTGTTATAACAATTATCTTTTAGCATACTTAATAAAAGGCTTTAGATATATTGTTGATCACCCTTTCCATGCTAGATCCTAAGCATTCGATTCTTCGTCTCTAGTATGGGGGTGCTCCACCTTTAGACTCGAAACATTGAGGACAATGTTTACTTTTAGTATGGGGGTGAATAGATACTTGCTTTGCTACGCCCTCACATTTTCCAACTTTCAATATTTTGTTTTTGTTGCTATTAAGGCTAAAAATGGCCAAATTTTAAATTTTTTCTTAGTTTTCATAAGTGTTTTTAAGACACGAATGTATATTTTCCGATGGGTAGAATAAGAGCTAATTTTTGACTTGATGGGCATTTGGAGCCATTTACATTCCTTAACTCGCTCAATTCAATTTTTGCTAGACTTTTATATAGGGAACTTTAAAACGCGAAAGTCTTAGCTCATTCGGGTTAAGAACAAGAACTTTTCACAAGCTCCTATAATTGATCCTAGAGAGTCACTTATCAAGGGAACTATAAAATGCATTCTCTAAACTTGGCTTAATTTTGACTTGCATGGCTAAGTATTCACGAGTCTCTTTAATTAGAGGTCTTTATATAGTGAAGAACGAGAAGTGATAGAGTTAGACAAGTGATCATGCTAAACGTAGAACATGAAAATGTTCTTTCAAAAACTCATATGTTTTTAATTGTGGCTTTTTCTTCCCATAAGATCAATGCATTAGGAATAAAAATAATTGCAATAGGTAAGGTCGTACGATTTGAAAGGTTACTTAGCTTCTAGCACAAGATCGTTTAAAAGTTGCTCGGGGTTGAATAGAGTTCATAGCCAAGGCATAACTTATTGAAGCGGGACGTGAAGATTGGTGAAGATCCAAAAAGGCCCTAACAAGGCATGAGGAGCTCTATTTTGTTGCTAAAGATCCAAGATGATGTGAAGTATCATTGTTCCTAAATCAATATGAAGGATCGAGACACACGACAAAAAGCAATTACTCCCCTAAAGATCATGGAGAAATTCTATCCGAAAAGACCCTTACAAGGTATGAGGATAAATATATCCAAGTCCGAAAATGAGGCGGATCGTTGTATATCAAAGTCCAAAATAAAGATTGAAGAAAAATGATGAAGTCGTGGTCCTAATATGAAGAATCTCTCAAAAACGTCAAGAGAAGAAATTCCATATATATGAAGAGAAGACCATAATTTCAAGAACGTCTTCCCAAGATTTGAAGTATGAAGTACATGCCAAATATCGATCTGGGAAAGGTCTCAAATCGTGAAACGAGTTATGCCAAGATATGAACTTAAGGAGATACACGAGAAGCCGTTTTAAAAGATTTTGTCCTTCGGCTAACTATCGATTAACTCGTGCTACTTTGCTTTCGGACTATTAAATACTCAAATAAGTCAATATGAATCACTTGTGATCCATGACAATTAGTTAAAAAAAATGTTAGTAACCCATTGCCTTTTATAATAACTAGGATTGTGGGGAGAAAAAGTATTACACAATTTGGACGTATGAGTAGTGTTAGCATTGTGACTTGTACCAACAATGATCTCGTTTTTGCACTTAGCATGGAATGTATGACAATCAAGGATGACGAAATTTACTCTAAGGGGCATTTACTTGTTTCTATTCTTTGACCCTAAAAGTCACGTTCGTGATGAAAATCATATATTATGTCTTTACACATTCTCGTAGTATTATTGCAAGTCTTGTACTTTTCAATAAAGGGTAATAAAATTGAATTTTGGTGATGCTTAGATACTTTATTATAGCATTGCGTGAGGGCACGGCAATGGCTTAGTATGGGGGAGTGATGAGATGAAATTTATACATGATCTCATCATTCTTTTCGGGCTTTAAATGCACTAAAATGTCATAAAATACGATATATATGCTTGTGTTTGTTTACTTGTGTATTTTAGGTTGGATATCGTGAAAAAGACAAAAGATCACAAGAAACAAGGAAAAACGGACACGAGAAACGAAGCCGTACAAAGAACCGGGCCCTAATTCATGAATTATCCAAGATTAAACCTTAAAGACTTGAAGATATGCAAGATTGATCCTCAATGAATGAAGAAATGACACTTAAAACCCTTTTGAATTCATAATTACAAGTTTGGTCCCTTAAGTTTGTCAAAATTGCAAAAAGGTCCTTCAACTTTGAAGAAAAGGCAAGATTAGTCCCTCATCAATTCTAATTTGTCAATTATGGTCCCTCATGAAGTCAAAGATACATTGAAGACCTTTGAAGATCAAGAGTGTCCAAGATCAGCCCTTGAATTATGGAAAAATGGCAAAAATAGCCCTTGAAAACCTTTTGCCAAAGTTTTTGGGGCAAAAGTGTGAAAGTACAAACTTTATTAATGAAGGAAATGGGTTTGAAATACTTCATATGCATACTTTGCCAAAGACCAAGGGTTACTACTACCAACTTTGAAAGTTTAAACACACAAACACGCGCCAAAAAAATCTTTCCCTAAGAAAACGGATCAAACTAGTTACTGTAGCATGTGATGAACCCAGTGTTTACTTTTTACCAACAAAGGGTAAATTGCAATTAGATGTTCCCCCGTGTGATTCACACATGCAGAAGACCATCCCAACATTAAATCCCTCTTCTCCACTCACCAAAGGACCCCACACCCCAACCCGTTACCCAATCACATCACACCCTCCTCTCCAAGTAAGGACACGTGTCAAGATCAACAGTTTAGACTCTCTGCTTAACTAGCAAGCGAAAATGAATGATTTTGATCATTTTAGACAGCTCACCAACAACAAACGGCATCAAGCACTCAAGGATAATTTAGGAAATTCACATCTAGGGTTTATGAATAGTGTTATGTAAGCATTTGCCTATAAAAGGAGACCTCAACTTGTGAGAGTCCATTTGTTCCAGATTTTGGCTATCATCTTTGTAATTCCTTTTTATTTAAATAAAATTTGAATTTCCTAAAATTTGTGGAATCTCTTTTGTGTTTATTAAAAGTTGGTGTTTGAATAGCTGAAATCTGTGTTCCATTTGATCTTTTAGACCTTCCTTAATCTTGTGGTTAAGGCACGTCTATGTTTGATAGGTTTTCAAAGGTTCAAAAACCTTGAAATCCTAGTTTCTGTTTTGGTTATTATCTTGTACAAACCCTTAGCCAAAAGCCTTAAGCTCTTTCAAGCTTGTTGACACCAAGCCTGAGAATAGATTTAAGCTCTTGGTTGAGTTGTTTGCTCATTTGTGTTGAAAAATCATCATAATCAAAACCTTGTTCTACTTTGAACATCAGCAGGTTTTGATCTTCCTTTTTGAAGAACCTTGGTCTTGTTCTAGTTGTTGAACAAGGTCCAAGGAGCATTGTTGGTCCTCCTAGGATGTTGTGGAGGACAGGTATAATCCCTTGTTTAAGTTTCTCCTAAAAATTTCATGATAATGCCTGTTTTTGATTTTAGATTGTGATTTTGTGTTCTTGTGTTTAAGGTTGTGATTTTTGTGTTTGAATCTGTTAGTAGTCATCTAGGAAGTGTGTTTGAATCATAAAATCAGTAGGTTATTATTTGGAATCACAAGTTCCTTTGAAAAGTTGTGGATTAAGGTGTGTTTGGTATAACAACCTGTTTTGGTTTTGTGTTATTTGGAGGTTGTGCTTTGTGTTGCTTTGTGTTGAAACCTGTCTCATAGGTGCTAAGTGGCATTTATCTGCAAGCTTTGTGCATATGAACACCTAGAATCAACAATAGGCTCTAAAATCTTGTATACTTGTTGGAATTGGCTGTGGTTTAAGGGACACCTAGTTCTAATCATAGACTAGGGTTAACAAGTGATTAAACCTAGTTAGATACACCAGGGAAGTAGGATTTGAGTGTTGAAATTGGATCTTTGGTCATTTATATCAGCAAAGTGTGTATGTGTTCTTGAAGTTCATATCAGCAAGTTTAATCTGCTTTGATCTTGTTCCATACTTTGATTCAGTGATTGATTTAAGTTTGTTTGTGCTTATTAACAGTTTATATAGCTTGTGTATGCATCTGGTTGAATTTGGATTGCTTATTCTAGCTTAAAATTGCTTAAGTGTTCATAACTGCTTAATATCCATGTTTGTGCTAGATCTGAGCATCTTTTGATTTGTCTGTGCTAATTGGTGATACTGAAGTGTGTTTTTGTGCTTGATTGTGACTCCTTCTGATTAACTGATCACTTGGGTGCCCTTGTCTTCCAACAAAACATACATAATCTCTCTAAAATCAAAGGTCAAATAGTCAAGGCAGTGGGAACTAGTTCCTACTGAAAGTTCCCCCTGCTAGTGTTAATTAGACATCGGCTTATCAATAAGCTATTCTAGCTTATTTTAACCAGCAACAACTTTGATTTTGTAATAGGTGCTCATTATTTGACCCATTTGTTCATACTGGAGCATTTGGTGGGTTGACTTTAGGATTTGACTAGAAAACCAACTTAATTGACTTTTTCATAAATGCTTATTGGCTTATTCTAGCTTATTGGTTTTTCTTATTGGATTTTGGTTGATTGATTTGGCTTATTGAAGTCATTTGTAACATTTTACAAGTTGAATCAAGTCCTGAGGTGCCCTAGAACTAAAACCCGACTATTTTGTCTTTTAGTGGATTTGTACTTGGCTTATTTCTGGCTTATTGAGTGTGCTTTTTCAAAATTTCTTTTTACAGATCTCTTTAGTATCCCAAAAGAAGGGTTTGTGTCAAATTAGAGCTTATGGCATTAGCTTATTGCTTAATGGGCTTAATGGCCCAATAAGGATAAGTTGTTTGTTCATAAAGCTGTGATAAGCTCATTTTCAGCTTTTGGACCTTCAGAGTTTTGTGTTTAGAATTGAATTTTGAGTCAGATACAGCTTTTCCAAATCAATTGGGGCAGGTTTGACTTTTTGGGCCCATTAAGCCCATTTGTGCTGACTGTTTTAGGTTTTGGCCCATTTGAGGGCCCAATAGGGGTATTCTGGTCTTTTTACTTTCATTTTCTGTTTTATTAGGTCAAAATAAACTAGTTTGAAAGTTTTTAGAATTTTTTATAATTTTTGGATTTTTAATATTATTTTATTATTATTTTTCAAATTTCATATTTTTGCACTTTTTATATTTTTCTTAGCTTAAATACATTAAAATAGGAATTTTGCAACTCTTAGATTAATTTTATCATATTTAGATTAATTTTTATAATTATTTTAAGTTAAAATAGTTTTTAAATCATTTTAAATAGTTTCTATTAGTTTAAAATTTTCTAAAAATAGTTTTTAATCTTTTTAGGTCATTTTAGAGGTTTACAAATTGAAAAATCTTTATTTGGGCTTTTTGATATTTTTAGGGCTTTAATTAGCATTTAAAAAATAATATTTAATTAATTAAAAGGTTTGGAAAAGTTTTGATCATTGGTAAACTCTTAGTTTATTTATTTTGATTTTTGGTTAATTTTTGGTAATTTTTAGAATTAATTTTTATTTTTGTACTTTTTACTGTTTTACGTGTAGTCGTAGTAGTAATTAATTTCACGTCTTCGTCATCCTCTTTTCTCATCCCCTTCTAACCAATATTAATCTCAAATCTTGCTACATTTTAGTCACACACATATACCTCCTTGGGAAACGAACTTTCACCTTTGGGTCATTAGTGTTTGATTTTCCTAAATCATCACTTAATACTTGCCGCTTTTACGCCTTTTTCCTAAAAGGTCGTATTTTACCACAATCATGACTTTATGTAGTAAAACTAGGAACTGATAGGAATCAGTTTTGAGCAATAAGATCAGTTGAATCTGATTTCATTTGATTACACAACAATGTCAACAAATAATACACTAACAGCAAGCAAACCAAAAATGTAAAATGAACTTGTTTATCAGCAATAATAAACATTCAACAAATTAAGGGCAACTAAAATCAGATAACAATCTACAAAAGTGACACAGAAAAGTGTAATTCAGTTAAACAATTCAAATCAACTAATCCATGACCAATCCAGTTACTCCAAATTCAGCAGACTATTTAACAATTTAACAGTCAAAAGAAACAAACTAATGCAATATCAGATAATCTAAACAGTCAAAAGTGACTCGGTTAAATCCAAAATCCAAATACTCAGCAGACTAAATCCAAATTACATATGAGATTTACTAAAACAAGTAGATTCATAACAAAACCCTTTCAAACGCTGAATAAATTCCAAAGGATAAAACAACTAAGATAACTCAGATAGTAACATCAAATAGACTGAAATCTAGACAACTAGCTTCATTCGAATAGCTATTAGACATCCAACAGGATACAACATTAGATGTTTATTACCAAATACACCAATAACAACCAAATTAAGCAACTATCATAAGCAGGTACGAAAAAAATAAATCGTCAATCAAATCAAACATCTATATCAGATCCCTATTCAGTTTTATAACAACAGACTTCAAAAGCTTTTAAAACATTAAAACTGATTAAACCTACACAGATTCATAACATCGTTCAAAAAGAACTAACAATTACAAAGCCAAACAAAACAGTCAAGTAATACAGATTCATAGAAACTAAAGCTGAAAATCAGATTATATCATTAATTAAGAATTTAAGCAGGTAAATAAAAACATAAAAAGTAAACTCGAGCTTAACCATTTAATGACGAATCCTTTGTGAAGAAGGAGAGCGCTGAGCTTCCTTTAGAACCAAATCTACACCATCTAACATCACTCCACCATCAAAATCCCCAATTACCATTATCATGGCTCGACCAAACAAACCACTCGATCCAACAGTTATTTTTAAGTTTAACAGTGGGTTAAACTTTTCCCTTCTAATCTTTTTTAATTATTCAATTAAGCTATAATTGAAGCTTAAACAAATAACATGTTATTAATTATATCATCAGTTTTAAATTGATTAGTAATTTAATTTCTTTCACCGAAAACTAAAGCAAATCACAAGAAACAATAGACTGAAATTCAAAGCTTTTATTAAATCAATAATTTCATTACATTACTTGAAAAATTAAAATTACAAATACCTAAAACTAAATTGACATAATAACATTAAAGGAAAAGAAAAGGATTAACTTATTAAAGTGCTTAAGAAACATAAACGAGCCATTGCATGGAAAATCTCCGACATTAAGGGTATAGATCCAAACTTTTGTACTCATAAAATTCTAATGGAGGAAGATTATAAACCCGCTATCCAAAATCAAAGAAGGGTCAATCCAAAGATTGATGAGGTGATCAAAAAGGAAGTCACTAAACTTCTAGACGCTGGAATGATCTACCCTATCTCGGATAGTCCATGGGTTAGCCCCGTGCATTGTGTTCCAAAGAAAGGAGGAATGACGGTTGTTACTAATGAGGATAATGAATTGATTCCTACTAGACTTGTGACCGGTTGGCGTGTTTGTATCGACTATAGGAAGCTTAATGATGCCACTAGAAAGGATCATTTTCCATTACCTTTTATGGATCAAATGTTAGAGAGACTAGCGGGAAATGAATTCTATTACTTTTTGGATGGATTTTCCGGCTATTTCCAAATCCCCATTAACCCTCGTGATCAAGAAAAGACCACATTCACTTTTCCTTATGGAACATTTGATTATCGTCGAATGCCTTTTGGACTATGCAATGCTCCGCGGACATTCCAAAGGTGTATGATGGCCATTTTCCATGATATGATCGAGAAAACCATGGAAGTCTTCATGGATGATTTCTCGGTTTTTGGGGAATGTTTCACTTCATGTCTCTCTAACTTGGAAAGAATGTTGCAACGTTGTGAGGAAACGAATCTTGTGCTTAATTATGAAAAATGTCACTTCATGTGCAAAGAGGGAATTGTGTTAGGACATAAGATCTCTAAGGCCGGTATTGAGGTTGATAGGGCTAAAATCGACGTGATTGCCAAATTACCTCCGCCCACCACCGTTAAGGGAGTTAGGAGTTTTCTCGGCCATGCCGGCTTCTATAGACGTTTTATCCAAGACTTCTCTAAGATAGCTCGGTCTATGACCCATCTTTTGGAAAAAGAGACTCCATTCCTCTTTTCAGATGAGTGTATTCAAGCCTTTGAGATGCTTAAAAAGAAATTAACCGAATCTCCGATTTTAGTTGCTCCGGATTGGGACCTACCTTTTGAAATTATGTGTGATGCTAGTGATTACGCGGTAGGTGCGGTTTTGGGGCAACGTAAGTCAAAACATTTCTTGCCTATACACTATGCGAGTAAGACTATGACGGATGCTCAAACAAAGTACACTACAACGGAAAAGGAGTTACTTGCCATCGTGTATGCTTTTGAAAAGTTTAGACCATATCTCGTCTTGTCTCAAACCATAGTGTATACGGACCACTCGGCTATCAAATATCTTTTTAATAAACAAGATGCTAAGCCGAGGTTGCTCCGGTGGATTCTCCTCCTTCAAGAATTTAATTACAAAATTCTAGACAAAAAAGGATCTGAGAATCTCGCGGCCGATCATCTTTCTCGACTTGAGAATCCTCACCGAAGCGATCGAGAGAATAAAGAAATCAATGAAAAATTTCCTCTCGAGACGCTTGGTATGATCGCTTTTCGTGGTGATGATAGTACCCCATGGTTTGCGGACATTGCAAATTACCATGCAGGGAAATTTGTGATCAAGGGTATGTCGTCCCAACAAAAACGAAAGTTTTTCAAGGATATATCCTATTACTTTTGGGACGACCCCTATTTGTTTCGCATGTGCGCGGATCAAGTGATTCGTAGGTGCGTGTTTGGCAAGGAAGCTCAAGATATCCTTAAATCTTGTCATGAGGGACCCACCGGGGGACATCATGGTACCAACGCCACCGAGAAGAAAGTCTTTGATGCCGGCTTCTTTTGGCCTTCTATATATCGTGATGCCCAAGACTTGATCAAGACTTGTGATGCTTGTAAACGTCAAGGAAAGAACTCACAAAGGGATGAAATGCCTCAAAACATTATCAAGTTTGTGAAATCTTTGACATGTGGGGGATCGATTTTATGGGGCCATTTCCATCATCGAAAGGAAATAAGTACATTCTCGTAGCTGTGGACTATTTGTCTAAGTGGGTTGAAGCCAAAGCTTTGCCCACGAATGATGCTCGAGTTGTGGTGAAATTTTTGAAACAACTCTTCGATAGGGTTGGAACTCCACGGGCTATAATAAGTGATCGTGGGACCCATTTTTGTAATGAACAATTTGAAAAGGTTCTAAAGAAATATGGTGTCACTCATCGACTTTCGACGGCCTATCACCCTTAAACGAGTGGTCAAGTGGAGGTTTCAAACCGAGCTCTTAAGAGAATTTTGGAGCGTTCTATTGGAGAAAATCGCACTTCATGGTCGGATAAATTGGATGATGCATTGTGGGCTTTCCGTACGGCTTACAAGACGCCAATTGGTTGTAAACCATTTAGGTTGGTCTACGGAAAGGCATGCCACTTGCCAATTGAACTCGAACATAAGGCGTATTGGGCTCTTAAGCATTGTAACTTTAATTTGAGGACCGCGGGTGATTATTGCAAGGTTCAATTGAATGAACTAAGTGAATTAAGGGATCAAGCTTATGAAAATTATTTGATCTATAAAGAGAAGACTAAGAGGATTCATGACTCTAAGATCAAAACCGCATTTTCAATGTTGGTGATCAAGTCCTCTTATTCAACTCTGGACTTAAGATTTTCCCGGGCAAGCTTAAATCCCGTTGGTCCGGACCATTCACCATTTCACAAGTTTTCTCTTGTGGCACCGTTGAGCTAGCTCAAAAAGACGGGCCTAACTTTAAGGTGAATGGTCATCGTGTGAAACACTACTTTGGAGGGGACATACCTACGGAGGTTGTTCCGGATCTTCAAACTTTCCCTATGGATAAATGAATGCGGGGATCGAGTCGAGCTCATGACTCGGTTAACAAAAACGAGGTGCCTTGTGGGGGAGTCCCATACATTCTATCTTCTATCTATTTTCTAACACTAATAAGGCTTGATCTTTCAAGCTCGTGCTCGTGTTTTGTTGTGTTATGAATCTTAGGTATGACCCTAATCATTGAAGACTCTCGTGTTAGATTTTTGCTGGTCCACTTGATCTTCCTATCTTTGATTGCCAAAAAGGGGCACATTCTCTATCCTTTGATTTTTATCGACTAACGTTTTATCTTTTGGCATAATTAATAAACGGCTTATAGATTGGCGTGCTCTTTCCATGTTAGGATTTTGCATTAGACTCTTCGTGTTTTAGCAAGGGGGTGTTACTCTTGAGCTAAGAAACATTAAGGACAATGTTTGGTTTTAGCATGGGTAGTCAATCGATATAATCGCTTGCAATTACTTTTGTCGTGTCTAAACGTAATTGTTTTTCTCTCTTTTCATAAAAATTTTAAATTTTTAGTGTTATTTTAAGTTTTTAATAAAGAAAATAAGTGTTTTTGACACGAACGTAGGCTTTCCGTTGGTGAAAATAAGAATAGTTTTTGACTCGACTCGGTTTTTACCTTAGCTTTCCCTTAACGTATTTGAATTAAGTTTTGCTAGGCTTTTATATAGGGAACTTTAAAACACGAAAGTCTTAACTCATACGGGTTAAGAACAAGAACTTTTCGCAAGTTCCTATAATTGATCCTAGAAAGTCGTTTATCAAGGGAACTTTAAAACGCAAATTCTAAAACTTGAAAAAGTATAAGAAGATGCAAGATCCTATAGATGACTTGAAAACCTAAAACTTTGATTTAATAGGCTAAGTATCCATTGATTTTACATTTTTTTAAAATTTTACAATATGGAGAACAAGAGATGATAGAGTTTAATCATAAGTTTCTAAAATTAATTCTTCTTTGTGTAAGTATTTTTGTGTTTGATTTAATCTCCTCGTATTGATTTTCCACGCTTGAATAATAATTGCTTAATAAATGAAGTTTTTAGCGGTTTAGGTTTGATATCTTAACTCGTAACTCCTTCTTTTTCTTCCCTTGTAATTAAAGTGAGAACACATTAAGGGTGTCAGCGTCATGGACTTTTGATCATGGGATTGCGGAAATTTGGCTTACTATAAATATCATATTAATAAAGAAGAATAAAAAAACATGTTCTCTAGGAGCCTTCGGGTGGGAGTCATGTAGCACTAACCTTGTCATTAGAGCCTTAGGGTGTACGGCAAGGAGACGTGTTGAATAAAAATTGCTTCATCATCATGAGCCATAAGGTGGGATGGTGAATGTCAATTCCCTTATTTTTGTCCAAGGAGCCTTCGGGTGTGGATTTTAAATAAGGAGCACAATTGCATCTTAAAGATGTAAAACCTCTGATTTTACCTTATTAACTTTGTCAACTGTTGAACTACTCATTTCTGGAATTTATGTAATTTCACTTTTATATGACATATTATTTACCATATACCTTTTGTCATACTACCTTTCATATTTATTTTACATTTATATGAACCTTTAGTCATTTATTGACTACTCTGGCAACTGACATCACCTCAGTAGATATTTTGAGATAAAGTGTAACCTTACTTAATTTATTTATTAAGTACTTGGATTATTTTTATATGTACATATTTACATATATTACCTAAAAGGAATAAATACCTAAACACTTTAAAACAATGTACATTATTTTACATTGTCACTTATTTACTTTATTTAAGTAAAATAATTATAGTAATGTATTTAATATACACTTTCACTAAATTACCTAAAAGCTTCAACAAAAATACCTACAACTCAACAAATACATACAATAATATACAAGGGCTATTATTATCATACAACACTTGGAAAAATTTACCAAAAACCTTCCCTAATGCAAATTCATACGTGTATATGTATGCATGCCTACACTACCATCATTTGTTAGCTAGCTTGTAGTAATCAAGTGTTTAATCCACTAAAACCCTATACTAACTATGCTTACATACACAAACACATGCATAACCATACTTTTTCTATACCAACCTCACTTTTCTTACACAATCCCTTACACACACCATACCCATTCCTATTCAATGTCATTTTTGTCTCCCTTGGACCCAAAACACACGGCAATAATTTGCAAGTATGGAAGGAAAGTCAAATTTCCATTTTGAGCATGTGTGTAAATGGCAAGTGTATCCAATGAGGATCCCATGCATATCTTGGTAAGATATATTGTACAAGGTACTAGGATTCATTTTGATCTCTCTCTCTCCTTGTTATTAGCCGAAACACACACACTATCCACAACACAAAACATTTGCCAATCTCATCACCTATCTCTCTCTCAACCTACGGTAAACACCACCTTTCCACCATTTTTGAACCTCCAAGTTTATCTACTACTCCTATACTATGTCTCCTACTATATAAAGGTTAATCATAAGCTCATCCTACAAGAACCTTGATCCTTGAAGCAAGAAAAAGAGCCCTAGAAGCCTACTTGAAGCCCACGGCTTGTTTTAGGTCCCCAAGACCTCCATTGTTGAAAGCTTGTCACTTGTTCCTACTCATTCTCCTATCACTCCTAAACCTATCTAAACAAGTAAGTCTAAGCTAAAACCTATCTTTCTAATACATTTACTTTCATACATATTAATATATATATATGGTTATTCTTGGTAAAAGTTAATATTGAAACAAATATTGAAACCCTAAAATCCATAATGACCCACGGCTTGATTTTTAATATGGCATAAAATGATGTAAAAACTTATCAACCATGAAGAACATGTCACCATAATCTTGTTAAACTTGAAAAACCATGAAAACCTAAACATGCATGATTTTTGGACGTGAGGTTTAAGCTCATAATTTTATTTTGGGTAATCTTGTAATGTTTAGATATAACTAGAAACACTAGATTTATGTTTTTAGGTGCCTTAAAATGATAAGTTCACTATTATGCCTTATAAAATTAGTTTTAAGCTCACTATAATAAGTTGCCTAAATAAATATTCTTTGTCACTAAATAAAATGTTTTTATAAAACTTTTAGTGTCAAAATATAATTTTATAAAGTTTCATGTTGAAAGTATAGATCTATAAGTGTTTTGGACTAAAATAATAAATCTAAGAAGTTTTGGATTAAAATAATAGATCTACTAAATTTTGGATTAAATATAACAAGAATAAAACTTTCGGGTTGGATTTATAATTTTATAAAGTATAAGGATCTAAATAAACAAGTGTAGAAACTTATTTTCCAAAAATATAAACTTTTGGACCACTTTTATATATTGCCGAGAGTTGAGGGTGTTGTTTTGAAGATATCCGAAACTTAAAGGTGCTAAAAAGGACTTAAATGGAATTGATATAATGTTAGGGTAATTTGTGTAAACTTTAGAAAACCTAGGGACCACTTTTGTCAATTTCCGAGACATAATATTAACCCTAGGGACCATTTATGCCAAGTTAATAAACTTATTTAAGCCCTAAGTAACCCTAGGGACTATTCCTGCCATTTGCCGAAACATATACAAGCCCTAGGGGGGGCATTTGTGTAACTTGTAATTAAACTTAAATATATCCCAAGGTTGGAGGACTAAAACTGCCAACTTGTGAAACTTTAATAAGCCCTAATATGAGCCGTATACTTTAGGGACTATTTTTGCCATTTATTGAAACTTATACAAGCCCTAGTTACATGTGTAACTAGGGAGGGACAAAAATTGTAATTACTTGAAAGATTTAGAAACCCTAGGGGTATAAAAGTAATTTATCCGCGGGTAAATATTTAAATAAAAGGACTAAAACGTATTTTATGCAAAGTATTACGAACCCAAAAATTCTATATATATATGCCCGTTATTTAAAACGTAAAACTTGAATAAACGTAACAATTGTTATTTTTCTAAACTTATAATTTAATAATTATAAACACTACGTAAACGTGGAATTTAATTAACATGTTATAAGTTTTATAAACCTTATTTATATATTAAATATAAATTAAAAATGATTAACTTATAAAATAAATATAAATATTATATTTATTTTCTATTACTTTAAATATATATAAAACTATCCTTTATAGATATTTAAAGTGTTTTATAAACAACGTAAGTACAAAATATTAATTAAATAGATTAAATAATTTAACCTTATTATTTATTTTATACTTAAAATAAATACTATTAGAACTTGTACAACGATGAACAAAAATACAAGTATTGTATTAAAATGCTTAAAACCAGTATAAGCATGTATAGATTTATTCTGAAACTTTTGTGCATTATGTTATGCATTTACCGAGACTTTATAATTATTTAGGTCGTTGATTGTATCGTGAGCATCCTTATCAGATTTATCTACTGACTTATTGTTGTACTACTGAGGTGAGTTCATGGCCCCACTTTATATATTGACAAACTTTTAAACCTTTTAATGGGGAAGAAAACATGCAACATATTTTATTTTATGGACATGGATTGAACTGTGAAACCTTTGATTACATTGCCTATTGTAGATAAACCCGCAGGACCCGTGCATCCGAAACTATTAGAATTATTGAATTACCTGAATATTATAAATAGATCTATTTGGGATTGACCGTCCCCATCTGGGTGAGTCATGCTCACTGTGCCTAGGCCAGGACAACAGATGTTTCACATGTCAGCACTTATTTTTGTTATGGGTGCCTTTTTATAAGGCGAAGGGTCCTTATTTGTTAAGGACTTAACTGTCAAGTTTCAGTTTCAGGCAATATGGGAATGTAATTACTTTTAAGTATTGATGCTTTGTGCATTACTACTTCAGTGAATATTTAATGTCCAAACTTATTTTAATTAAACCTGTGAATTCACTAACTTTATGTTGACTCTCTAAGCATGTTTTCTTAGGAAACTGAAGCAGGTATTGGTGTGCATGGAGTCAAGCATCATGATAGGCTGCATTTATAGAGCTCGTCTGGTGTTTTATAAACTGGGGAATAATTCAAACTATTGAACAATGTTAAAGACTATTTTAATACTATTTGCACTTTCAATCATGTAATAAATGTAAGGATAATCTTTTATCTGTTGCTCTATATTCTGTCTGCTGTTGATCCACCCACGTGACACCAAAATATTATTTCCGTTGTGTTTGACTCAATTTGGGGGTGTCACAAAATGGTATCAGAGCGATAGTTATAGAGAATCAGAGCAAAATTAAAATAAATATAAAAATAAAAATTTTATATAATCTGAACTATAACTGCTTTAAAAATCTTTTGGGATTTTCGGGACTAGAATAGTTAAGCATATAGACTGTAGAGCATACATCGATTGTGTGATTGCCTGTGCATTGATTATTAACATCCGGTTGATTAATCTTATAAGTATTAACGTAACCTTTAGCATGGCGAGTGTTAAACGGCACTATTATATAATTTTAAATTATATTCCCCAAAATTTTTAACTTGAGTAAGTTTATACTTATATCAATTAAAACTATATTACTTTCAGATTTATCATGACATCACCTACCGATACACCTGTTTTCGTATCTCCGACGACCGTCTTATGTGGATGGTTATCTTCTAGTGACTCCGGCGATAGTCATGCCTCTATCGATGCCGCATCTATCGAGGCACTTATCTCTACTCCACCTATTTCCCCCGCCGGGGAAGAGGTCCAGCCTCCTCCTGCTATACCACATGTACCACTTGTGACTTCACTGCGGGAGCATGCACCCGAGTCTCTGGCACCTCGTAAGAGGAGGTACGAGGCACCTCTCGATTCCACCTTTGAGATCGGTGAGGGTTCCCAGGCCAGACATGCTGACCCCGTTCAGGCCCAGATCACGGCACTGGCCGCACGCCAGGCCCAGGATGTAGCAGACATTCTTGCTCTGCTATCGGCCGGACAGACTCAGCGCGCTGTTCTACAGCAGCGCCAGGACCTTCTATCATGGACTGTGAGTGCGGAGGCGCACGCTGCACGAGGGGCGTGGTCGACTACTTATCATTCTCTCCAGTGGTTGCTGGATGAGAATGAGTTCCTCCGTGAGCAGATCTACCTGCTCCAGAGCCAGCAGACGGACACTCATACTGCCCTCTTAACCATGGAGGAGACTCTTGCTATATTTTTTGACCTCCAGGAGGTTCGTCATCAGGGGTTGACGTCAGAGACCGCTCATCTCCGGGGAGTTCAGCAGACTCTCAGAGACCAGTTCCTCGAGGCACTCCGACTACTCAAGGAGACCAGGACTGCCATGACCGCGATGCAGGTTTCCATGCAGGCACCAGCTGTCTCATCACCGCCCGTGGTACCAGCCGTATCTGAGGAGTACGTTAGGCACCAGTAGATTAGATGTACTAGATCTTTTGTACATCATGATAAGCTATCAGGGTTGCATCCCGGCTATCATGATATAGGATCTCTTGTATTTGTACTTTTCTTTAGTCAGTTGTATCTTTGTACTGTACTATTTAGATTAGGGATTCATAGATGATGTACTTTAGATTTCATGTACCACCATCCCAGACAGGCGGGCTGTGCTCTGTCTTGGATCAGGTTGTGCATTTTGTACCGTATTCCTATTCTAGACTTATGGCATGTACTCATTAGCTTTTTTTATATCCTGTACTGTATTATATTATGAACTTTAAACAGGTTATCTAATTTGTTGCAAAGTCTATGCATGAATTTCTTTTCGTGTAATTATATAAAACTGTGCTAACACCTTGAACTAATGATTTCATTTTTGTGTATAATTATAGAAAAATGGTAATCACTAGAACGAACCCCAACAATGCCGACACTAACCAAAACGTCACTGCTGCCCAACTAAGGGAAATGATTGATCAAGGCATCGCATCTGCGGTGGCTGCCAGCAGAAACGTAGACGATAGTCAAAACTCCAACAATCGCCGGAATAATCAGACCACCAGGGGTTACTCTTACCCCGACTTCTTGAAATGTAAGCCTTCTTACTACAAGGGCAAAGAAGGAGTGGTGGAACTGATGCAGTGGTTTGAGAGGTTGGAAACGGTATTTCACATCAGCGACTGTGCAGAAGAGAACAAAGTGAAGTTTTCCACCTGCACCCTACTTGAGAGTGCTCTTACTTGGTGGAACTCTGTTGTTGCTACTCTTGGACATGATGATGCCTATGCTCTCAACTAGACTGAGCTGAAGGAGAGAATGACAGAGAAGTACTGTCCAAGGGGAGAAATGAAGAAGCTGGAGATCGAATTGTGGGATCTCAGATGCAGGAACAATGACATCACTGCATACAACCAGAGGTTCCAAGAGTTGACCCTAATGTGCACCAGAATGTTTGTGGAGGAGGAAGATAAGATTGAGAAGTATGTGGGTGGACTCCCAGACGCCATTCACGACAGTGTGCTCGCATCTCGACCTACTACCGTCGAGAATGCCATTGAGTTCGCTACTGAGTTAATAAAAAAAAGAGTCTGTACCATATCCGAGAGGCATACTGACAACAAGCGAAAGGTAGACGAGTATTTCCGCAGTCAGCACCAGCATCATCCTAAGAAGCAGAACGCTGGGCAAGTTTACAGTGCTACCTCTGCAGGAGCTAACTCGTACGTGGGCACCAAACCTTTATGCTCAAAGTGCAACTATCATCATACTGTTGATAGCCCATGCCAGACCTGCTACAGATATGGACAAGTAGGTCATTTTGCTAAAACCTGTCGAGTTAATGCTGTCACTCAGGCCCGACCCACTCCAAACACTGGGAACTACAACAACAGGGGTGGATACAATGCCCGTGGGAACGGGAATGGACAGTAGGGGAACCACAACGCTATTGGAGGAAACAACAATGGACCTAAGAAGGGAGTTGTGTGCTATGAGTGTGGAGCACCAGGACACGTGAGACCAAGTTGCCCTAAGCGGGCCAACGAGAACAAGAACAGTGGAGGAGCTTCATCCAGAGTGTACATGGTCAGCAATGCAAAAGCTAACCCCGATTCGAATGTCGTTACTGGTACGTTCCTATTGAACAATTGTTATGCATCTGTTTTGTTTGATACTGGCGCAGACCGAAATTTTATATCCACTGAATTTAGCCAAGTACTAGAAGTTATTCCTACAAGCTTAGATCGTCGTTACTCCGTAGAATTAGCTGACGGTAAGACTGTAGATGCTGACACTATCATTAGAGGTTGTACCTTAAATCTTTCCAAACATCCGTTCAACATTGACCTTATCCCCGTAAACCTTGGTAGTTTCGATGTTATTATTGGCATGGACTGGTTAGCAAGATACCGCGCAGTCATTGTTTGTGACGAAAAGCTAGTCCATATTCCATGGGGAAAAGAAACTCTAATCATTCGAGGCGACGGTAACACCGACCTCGCTGATACTAGACTTAGTGTTATCTCTTGTACAAAAGCTCAGAAATATTTGTTGAGAGGATGTCCTATCTTCTTGGCCCATATTTCTCAAACAAATGAAGAAGACAAGCCCGAGAAGAAGCAAATCAAGGACGTACCCATCGTCCGAGATTTTCCAAAAGTCTTTCCTGATGTGTTTTCGGGCTTACCACCGACCCGACAAGTGGAATTTCAAATTGATTTGATTCCCGGAGCTGCACCTGTAGCTAAAGCTCCATACCGGTTGGCACCATCAGAGATGAAAGAACTAGCTGAACAACTTCAAGAACTATCTGACAAAGGATTCATTCGACCCAGTTCCTCACCATGGGGAGCTCCTGTGTTATTTGTCAAAAAGAAAGATGGTTCTTTTCGAATGTGAATCGATTACAGAGAGCTGAATAAGTTAACTGTGAAGAATCGTTATCCGCTTCCTCGCATTGACGACCTATTTGACCAACTGCAAGGGTCAAGTGTGTATTCCAAGATTGACTTGAGATCCGGATACCATCAGCTACGAGTCAGGGAGGAAGATATTCCAAAAACAGCCTTTAGAACCCGTTACGGTCATTACGAATTCTAGGTTATGCCATTTGGGTTGACCAATGCACCAGCTATTTTCATGGACCTTATGAACCGTGTGTGCAGACGCTACCTGGATAAATTCGTGATAGTCTTCATTGACGACATACTCATTTATTCCAAGAATGAACAAGAACATGGAGAACATCTTGCACAAGTACTAAAGGTACTCAAGGAGGAGCAGCTCTATGCTAAGTTCTCCAAATGTGAATTTTGGATTCCTAGAGTGCAATTCCTTTGTCATGTCATCGATTGTGACGGTATTCACGTGGATCCAGCAAAGGTCGAATCTGTCAAGGATTGGGTATCTCCTAAATCACCGACGGAGATCCGCCAATTTCTAGGCCTTGCCGGGTACTACCGCAGATTCATTGAAGATTTTTCCAAAATAGCCAAACCGATGACCAAACTCACACAGAAGGGAATAAAGTTCGATTGAGGAGAGAAGGAAGAATCAGCTTTCCAACTGATCAAGCAGAAGTTATGCAGTGCACCCATACTGGCCTTGCCTGAAGGCAACGATGATTTCGTTGTATACTGTGATGCCTCACACAAGGGCTTAGGTGCAATATTGATGCAGAGGATGACAGTGATTGCCTACACTTCAAGACAATTGAAGAAGCATGAGAAGAATTACACCACTCACGATATAGAACTTGGATCTTTAGTTTTTGCTCTCAAAATCTAGAGACATTACCTATACGGGACAAAGTGCATAGTGCATACTGACCATAAAAGTTTGCGACACATATTGGATCAGAAGGAGCTGAACATGAGATAACGCCGTTGGATTGAGTTACTGAGTGACTACGACTGCGAGATCAAATACCACCCTGGTAAAGCAAACGTGGTTGCTGATGCTTTAAGTCGTAAGGAAACGGACCCTCCTATAAGAGTTCGGGCATTAGTTATGACAATTAGTTTAGATCTACCCAACCAGATTTTGGAAGCTCAGACTCAAGCCCAATTACCTGAAAACCTCGTGAAGGAAGATGTTGGGGGAATGCTCAGAACCGATCTTAGCAAGGAGAAGCTAGAACCTAGAGCAGACGGAACCCTGTGCCTTCACGGACGAAGTTGGTTACCTTGCTATGGAGATTTGAGGAACGTGATCATGCACGAATCTCATAAGTCTAAATATTCTATACATCCCGGATCTGAAAAGATGTATCAGGATATGAAGAAGTTATATTGGTGGCCAAATATGAAAGCCAACATTGCCACCTACGTTCAGAAATGTTTGACCTGTGCTCGTGTCAAAACTGAACACCAGAGACCATCGGGTTTACTTGTACAACCCAAGATACCGAAATGGAAGTGGGACAACATCACTATGGACTTTGTCACCAAACTCCCAAAGTCATCTCATGGTTACGATACTATCTGGGTAATCGTCGATCGACTCACCAAGTCCGCTCATTTCCTGCCAATTAGGGAGAACGATTCCCTTGCAAAACTAGCAAAGACGTACCTGAAGGAGATTGTGACCAAACATGGAATACCAGTGTCGATAATCTGTGATCGAGATGGTAGGTTCACATCAAACTTTTGGAAGGCTTTCCAACGAGCCTTAGGTACCAATTTGGATATGAGCACTGCTTATCATCCGCAGACTGATGGTCAAAGTGAACGAACCATCCAGACTCAAGAGGACATGCTACGAGCATGTGTGATTGATCTTGGAAATGGATGGGTTGACCACATTCCTTTAGTGGAATTCTCCTACAACAACAGTTATCACGCCAGTATTAAGGCTGCCCCGTTTGAAGCACTGTACGGTCGCAAATGTCGTTCGCCTGTGTGCTGGGCAGAAGTAGGTGAATTTCAGCTTACTGGACCCGAATTAATCCAGGAGACTACAGACAAGATCGTCCTCATCAAGCAGAGAATTCAAGTTGCTCGCGATCGACAAAAGAGCTACGCGGACCTGAAACGCAAACCTATGCAATTTGAAGTAGGTGACCGTGTTATGCTCAAGGTATCACCTTGGAAGGGTGTAGTACGCTTTGGCAAACGTGCAAAACTGAATCCACGTTATGTTGGCCCTTTCAAAGTAATAGCCAGGATCTGGGAAATAGCTTATCGTTTAGAGTTACCCCAGCAACTGAGTCGGGTACACTCTACCTTTCATGTGTCTAACCTAAAGAAGTGCTATGCTGAAGAACCACTGGCTATGCCATTGGAGGGAGTTCAATTTGACGACAAACTCCAGTTCATAGAAGAACCAGTGGAAAACATGGAGATGACAGTTAAGAAATTGAAACGCAGTCGCATTCTGTTGGTCAAAGTACGTTGGAACTCTAGGAGAGGCCCTGAGTTCACTTGGGAACGAGAAGACTCATTGAAGACCAAGTACCCACACTTGTTCACCTGACCAATAGCTTCATCTTAAGCTTTGAGGACAAAGCTAAAATAACGGGATGGTGCTGTAAAACCTCTGATTTTACCTTATTGACTTTGTCAACTGTTGAACTGCTCATTTCTGGAATTTATGTAATTTCACTTTTATATGACTTATTATTTATCATATACCTTTTGTCATACTACCTTTCATATTTATTTTACATTTATATGAACCTTTAGTCATTTATTGACTACTCTGGCAACTGACTGGCCACTTGATTTAATAATAGACTCATCACCTCAGTACATATTTTGAGATAAACTGTAACCTTACTTAATTTATTTATTAAGTACTTGGATTATTTTTATATGTACATATTTACATATATTACCTAAAAGGAATAAATACCTAAACACTTTAAAACAATGTACATTATTTTACATTGTCACTTATTTACTTTATTTAAGTAAAATAATTATAGTGATGTATTTAATATACACTTTCACTAAATTACCTAAAAGCTTCAACAAAAATACCTACAACTCAACAAAGACATACAATAATATACAAGGACTATTATTATCATACAACACTTGGCAAAATTTACCAAAAACCTTCCCTAATGCAAATTCATATGTGTATATGTATGCATGCCTACACTACCATCATTTGTTAGCTAGCTTGTAAGTAATCAAGTGTTTAATCCACTAAAACCCTATACAAACTATGCTTACTTACACAAACACATGCATAACCATACTTTTTCTATACCAACCTCACTTTTCTTACATAATCCCTTACACACACCATACCCATTCCTATTTAATGTCATTTTTGTCTCCCTTGGACCCAAAACACTCGGCAACAATTTGCAAGTATGGAAGGAAAGTCAAATTTCCATTTTGAGCATGTGTGTAAATGGCAAGTGTATCCAATGAGGATCCCATGCATATCTTGGTAAGATATATTGTACACGGTACTAGGATTCATTTTGATCTCTCTCTCTCCTTGTTATTAGCCGAAACACACACACTATCCACAACACAAAACATTTGCCAATCTCATCACCTATCTCTCTCTCAACCTACGGTAAACACCACCTTTCCACCATTTTTGAACCTCCAATTTTATCTACTACTCCTATACTATGTCTCCTACTATATAAAGGTAAATCATAAGCTCATCCTACAAGAACCTTGATCCTTGAAGCAAGAAAAAGAGCTCTAGAAGCTTACTTGTAGCCCACGGCTTGTTTAAGGTCCCCGAGACCTCCATTGTTGAAAGCTTGTCACATGTTCCTACTCATTCTCCTATCACTCCTAAACCTATCTAAACAAGTAAGTCCAAGCTAAAACCTATCTTTCTAATACATTTACTTTCATACATATTAATATATATATGGTTATTCTTGGTAAAAGTTAATATTTAAACAAATATTGTAACCCTAAAATCCATAATGACCCACGGCTTGATTTTTAATATGGCATAAAATGATGTAAAAACTTATCAACCATGAAGAACATGTCACCATAATCTTGTTAAACTTGAAAAACCATGAAAACCTAAACATGCATGATTTTTGGACGTGAGGTTTAAGCTCATAATTTTATTTTGGGTAATCTTGTAATGTTTAGATATAACTAGAAACACTAGATTTATGTTTTTAGGTGCCTTAAAATGATAAGTTCACTATTATGCCTTATAAGATTAGTTTTAAGCTCACTATAATAAGTTGCCTAAATAAATATTCTTTGTCACTAAATAAAATGTTTTTATAAAACTTTTAGTGTCAAAATATAATTTTATAAAGTTTCATGTTGAAAGTATAGATCTATAAGTGTTTTGGACTAAAATAATAAATCTAAGAAGTTTTGGATTAAAATAATAGATCTACTAAATTTTGGATTAAATATAACAAGTATAAAACTTTCGGGTTGGATTTATTATTTTATAAAGTATAAGGATCTAAATAAACAAGTGTAGAAACTTATTTTCCAAAAATATAAACTTTTGGACCACTTTTATATATTTCTAAGAGTTGAGGGTGTTGTTTTGAACATATCCGAAACTTAAAGGTGCTAAAAAAGACTTAAATGGAATTAATATAATGTTAGGGTAATTTGTGTAAACTTTAGAAAACCTAGGGACCACTTTTGTCAATTGCCGAGACATAATATTAACCCTAGGGACCATTTATGCCAAGTTAACAAACTTATTTAAGCCCTAAGTAACCCTAGGGACTATTCCTGCCATTTGCCGAAACATATACAAGCCCTAGAGGGGCATTTGTGTAACTTGTAATTAAACTTAAATATAGCCGAAGGTTGGAGGACTAAAACTGCCAACTTGTGAAACTTTAATAAGCCCTAATATGAGCCATATACTTTAGGGACTATTTTTGCCATTTATTGAAACTTAAACAAGCCCTAGTTATACGTGTAACTAGGGAGGGACCAAAACTGTAATTACTTGAAAGATTTAGAAACCCTAGGGGTATAAAAGTAATTTAACCACGGGTAAATATTTAAATAAAAGGACTAAAACGTATTTTATGCAAAGTATTACGAACCCAAAAATTCTATATATATATGCCCGTTATTTAAAACGTAAAACTTGAATAAACGTAACAATTGTTATTTTTCTAAACTTATAATTTAATAATTATAAACACTACGTAAACGTGGAATTTAATTAAAATGTTATACGTTTTATAAACCTTATTTATATATTAAATATAAATTAAAAATGTTTAACTTATAAAATAAATATAAATATTATATTTATTTTCTATTACTTTAAATATATATATATAACTATCCTTTATAAATATTTAAAGTGTTTTATAAACAACGTAAGTACAAAATAATAATTAAATGGCTTAATTAATTTAACCTTATTAATTATTTTATACTTAAAATAAATACTATTAGAACTTGTACAACGATGAAAAAAATACAACTATTGTATTAAAATGCTTAAAACCAGTATAAGCATGTACAGATTTATTCTGAAACTTTTGTGCATTATGTTATGCATTTAATGAGACCTTATAATATTTGGGTCGTTGATTGTATCGTGAGCATCCTTATCAGATTTATCTACTGACTTATTGATGTACTACTGAGGTGAGTTCATGGCCCCACTTTATATATTGACAAACTTTTAAACTTTTTAATAGGGAAGAAAACATGCAACATATTTTATTTTATGGACATGGATTGAACTGTGAAACCTTTGATTACATTGCCTATTGTAGATGAACCCGCATGGCCCGTGCATCCGAAACTGTTAGAATTATTGAATTACCTGATTGTTATAAATAGATCTATTTGGGATTGACTGTCCCCATCTGGGTGAGTCATGCTCACTGTGCCTAGGCCAGGACAACATATGTTTCACATGTCAGCACTTATTTTTGTTATGGGTGCCTTTTTATAAGGCGAAGGGTCCTTATTTGTTAAGGACTTAACTGTCAAGTTTCAGCTTCGCGCAATATGGGAATGTAATTACTTTTAGGTATTGATGCTTTGTGCATTACTACTTCAGTGAATATTTAATGTCCAAACTTATTTTAATTAAACCTGTGAATTCACCAACTTTATGTTGACTCTCTAAGCATGTTTTGTCAGGAAACTGAAGCAGGTATTGGTGTGCATGGAGTCAAGCATCATGATAGGCTGCATTTATAGAGCTCATCTGGGGTTTTATAAACTGGGGAATAATTCAAACTATTTAACAATGTTAAAGACTATTTTAATACTATTTGCACTTTCAATCATGTAATAAATGTAAGGATAATCTTTTATATGTTGCTCTATATTTTGTCTGCTGTTGATCCACCCACGTGACACCCAAATATTATTTCCGCTGCATTTGACTCAATTTGGGGGTGTCACAAAAGAGCCACAAGGTGTTATGATGTAGTTGTTGCTAACTCCATTAATAAGATCATAATTGACTTTGGAGGTTTATTGTTGCTTTTAAGTAGTCCTATTAGCCAAATTTCGGGTCCGGGGATTTATCCCTCAAATCGTGTTAAGTTATCCTTGATGTGGGCTTTCTTTAGTGACAACGGTTTTTGAAGTTGATGTTAGGTTTTGAGTGTTGATTTTACACCGTTTTTGCCTTCATTTTTGGACTAATAAATATCAAATAAGTCAAATGAGCCTTTGGGTGAATGATAAATTGATAGTTGTAAAATTAGATACTTGCTTTAGGAAAAACAAGCAACTAAAAAGTGTGCACGACGATTTAGGAAAACCGTGTGTGAATGACCCTAGTGAGTTCGTTCTCGAGGAGGCTAGTGTGTTGTGTGATGAATTGATTTGATTGTGATTTTATTGTTATGAGAAGAAAAGAGAAAAGAGAAATAAGAAAGAAAAGACGGTTACGAAAACGGATCGAGCTAAGACGAAAAAGGCGATCACGTAAAACCGTAAATAGTGCAAAAATTAAAATTTTAACCTAAAAATTCCTAAAAATTACTAAAAATCCACAATAATATTCTAAGAGTTTACAAAAATCCAAACTTGCTAAAACCTTTTAATTAATTAGATAATAACTTTTTAATGCTAATTAAAGCCCTAAATATCACAATTAATTATTAAAAAGCCCTAAATAAGATCTTAAAGTTTGTAAACCTCAAAAATGACCTAATTAAGCTAAAAAGTATTTTTTTAAAATTTTAAAACCAAATAAAACTTTTTTTAAACACTTAAAAACTATTAAAATCAATTAAAACTTAAATTAACTCTAGAAAATAATTAAAAAGCCCTAAAAATATTTGGAAAGTTACAAAATTCCTAATTTAGTGTTTACAATCGAGGAAAAATGAAAAACGTAGAAAAAACAAACTTTCAATTTTTAATAATAAAATAATCAAAAAAATTCAAAGTTTATAAAAAAATTCTAAAATATTACCAAAAATCTAAAATAATGTAACTAAGATAGAAATGCAGTTAAAAGTTTCTAAAACCTTTTTAATAATTTTATATTAAATTTTAAAGTTGGTTAAAAACCCTAAAATCCTATAAAATCAAAAATTAGACTTTTTGAAAACTTTTTTAGCTGTAAACCTCAAAAATATAAATAAAAACCTAAAAACTATTTTTTTAGATTTTTAAAACTACTTTTGCTATTTTTAATTCACTTTCTAAAATTTAAACTAAAAATAATCCTAAAAATTAATTACTTACGGGAAAAATAATCTTTTAGCACCAAAAAGTCCCTAAACTAAACAAAAACAAAAGAAAAATACTAAATTGGAAAAAGCCAAAAGAAATAAGCTGAAAACAGCTTATAACTAAGCTGAATGGTTAAATAAGCTAGAAACCAGGAGTCCTTATATATTAAAGAAACCAAGTGATAACCAGTCAAAGACCCTAGGGCAACTGGTTATCACGTTGGTGTGTGGGAGGAGTGGCGCAGGTTCGAGTCCTGGCCACGTCCTTTTTATAAAAACTTTTTTTTTAAACTTAAAATACTCAAAACTGATAACTTACTTAACTCTAAAACACAAAATCAACCAATAAAAACTAGAATCAAGACCTAGAAAACCAAAAACGTGCCCAGATGAGAAACAAAATCTGATGAACACAAAGTGAATTCTTCACAAGTGCAGATTATCAAGAGGACTTGATTTGTGTAATTTGTGTTGGTTTTGATGGACAATTGGGCACTTCCACAACCAGTTGGGTTGTGGGAAGTCAAGAACAACAAGAAAACACACAAGTATATCACTCAGATTACACACAAATGCACCAAAAGTTTCTGAAAAAGCCTAGCACAAGTCTGGGGTGTGTTTGCTGATTTTATTTGCACAAAAATGATTTTTAAAGGCCAATAACTTTCATACAAACTCCCAAAATGACTGATAAGCTACTCACAAACCTAAATTAACCCTAAATCTAGCAATGATCAAAAGATTAGGCACAAAATCTCACAAAAACTGGCAGAAGATGAACTTTCTGATTTTAGGCTATGTTGACCATTTTTTAAGCATGCAAATGTGTTCAAGACTCTACCAAACTGAAATACTAACTAACTAACTTACAACCTAATACTACCTAATGAGTATTTATAACAGGTTTTAACACAAGAATAATAACAATTACCCCAATTTAAACTCTAATCCAAACACTCCTTTAAATTTCAGAAAACAAATTTTTCAAGCCAAATCAACTCAAAACTTAACCAAACTGAATCAAACCTATCCTATCATGCATATTAGGCACCAGAAAGCATAATCAAACAGCAAAATCAACAAACCAAGCACTTTCATAC
Source organism: Glebionis coronaria (assembly GCA_025667525.1). Taxonomy (NCBI): domain Eukaryota; kingdom Viridiplantae; phylum Streptophyta; class Magnoliopsida; order Asterales; family Asteraceae; genus Glebionis; species Glebionis coronaria. The sequence goes on from JANFOE010001096.1 coordinate 434,315, forward strand.
AAATCACATAAGATTTAAAACTTTCTGAAAACTGAAAACTGAAATGGGAAACAAGGAAATTACCTTAAGGGACCTACATCCAGGTCCCTTAGTGGTTGCTTAACCACCTCCAAACAGGCCCGGGCCTGTGCAGGACCTTGGGCAAACAAGCAAGCTATGAACCTGCTAAGATCAAGTAAGAACAAGCACAAAATATCCAAACAAAATCTGATTTTATCTTTCTTTCTTAAACCTTTTTCAAAATCTTTCTCACAATGATTTTCCTTTCAAAACACTTTAAACAAACAACTTTAACTCCTGAAAATCCAAACCTTGAAACAAGTTTTCACCAAAAGACCCAATTTTCCGAAACTTTTTCTGAAAATCCAAAACATAAAATGTTTTGAAAAATGTAAATGGAACTCAGATTTTTTCACAAGTTACTACCAACTTTTAAAACAAATTAAAAAGGAATTACAGTTTCATAAACAAGAAAATACCAACTTTTGATTAATTTAAAAAGGCATTACAATAGCTTTGAAAAAATCTGGAACAAAATATAGGGACACATGTGTCTCCTATATATACTACTGAAAGGAAAATTCTAGATAACTAAACCCTAATCAAGGAAATTCCTATGTTGCCCTTGAAGTCTTGCTGATTTGAAATTCGTCAAAGGGTATCATGTGATCTTGTACTTGGCCAGCTGTTGGAACTTCATCTTGGACGTTTCTTTGGTCTTGAGGGCCAAGGAGTTGATCTCAAACGTTGGATGTGTCCCCTCCTAGGGTTTTGTGGAAAGGGACAGGGCAGGGGACCATGGGGGAGGCACATGGGGTGAGTGTGAAGGGAATATGGTGAGTGGGTTTTGTTTAGGCTTGGCTTAATCATCAATCTAGAAAACATTAGAAGAAAACCCTTTGTTTTGAGAGAATTAGGTTTTAGGGTTTATAGGATTAAGTGGGGTGAAGAACTGGTGTTAGATTAGTTTAGAAACTAATCAAGTTTAAAAAACGTGTTTGCCTCCAAAGTTTTATTCAGTTTAAAACTGATTAAATAAAAAAGTTGGGTGGATTCTGACGTGGGGGAAAGGAAGGTTTTCATTGGGTATTTGACTGGTCAAGGTGACGTGGAGATTGGTTATTGGAGGGTGTATGTTTGGCTGTCTCCTAATTTTAGTCCCTCAAAGTTCTTCTTTCCTTCATGTTGTAATAAATCAGCACAAACCCCATTTCCTTTGTAATTATCTTTGGCAAACTTGTCATTTTTGGCACAAGTACTTTGTAACTTTTAAACAAGGGCCATTAATGCACATTCTTCATTCTCTAAGGACTTCTTTTGTAACATCTTGATAATTTAGGGACCTCAATGCATTTTATGAGTTTTGCAAGGGTATAAATTGCCAAGTCTTAAAAAATGAGGGACCAATGTTGACAATCTTCAATTCTTCAAGGACCATTTTGGAAATTCCAGATTCAGGCCCGGTTCATTGTGCGGCTTCATTTCCCGTGTTCGTTTTTGATTGATTCTTGTGATCTTTTTGTCTTTTCCTTAATATCCGTACCTAAAATACACAAGCAACAAACACGAGCATATATTTGGCAGTTTTAATGATATTTTATGCATTTTAAGCCCGATTTGGACGATGAGACTATGTATAAAAGCAGTCTCATCACTCCCCCATACTAAACCATTGTCTCGCCCTCACGCAATGCTAGAATAAAGTATCATAGCACCTCCAAAATTCATTTTTATTCACTTTATTGGAATGATAAACTAGCTATACTACTACTATTACTACTACTTGTGTTTTAGACATAATGTATGATTTTCATCGCAAAATGGGACGTTTAGGTTCATAGAATAAGAACACGTGAATGCTTCGTTAGAAATAATTTCATCGTCCTCGATTTTCACCTTAATTCCATGCCAAGCATGCAACGAGATCATTGTCATTATAAGTTAGTAATGCTAACACTACTCATATGCCCTAATCACGTACTTATCCTCCCATTATTCCTAAGTTGTATCTCTTATATTTTATTTTGTCTTAATGATCACGAGGATACATCATTGACTTATGCGATAATAGAGATTTAGGTCTAAAAATAGAGTCCTAACGGTGTAACCTAGACCATCAAATCAATAACCCCTCCTAATAGACAACGATGTTAAAAAATTAAGTTGACAAGAAGAATCGATAAACACGGTTTTATAACGGTTTTGAACATGAGACTTATTACCAAGACTTTTATACGCCCCCTAACGGAAGGGCCTTATTATCTTTGGTTTACCTCCATCTTTTATTCAACTTCGCCATGAAGCTTTTATTATGACTTCGGTCTTGCCTTGCCTTTTATTATCCGCCTCATCGGTGGTTTTATTAGCCAAAGACGTATATCCTCACGCTAAAGCGAATTTTGGATCTTTAAAGCTTCGAAGATTTAGGCTTGATTCACTTTCAATTTTGCATAGATTTTAGGCCTTGTGGGGCTTCAAATTGTTTGCTAGATTTAGGTGAGCACTTGAAATCTTATTATTGGGTGAAGCTTTTGATTATTAGGGTGCCAATACTTCAAAACCGTGACGCTGGCGATACCTTAATGTCTTCCCAATTTAATTACACGGAAGCTACTAGAAAAGACTAGAAACCCAACAATCCTAACTAAACCGCTAAGTCAATATTTATTAAGCAAAAAAAATATTTACATGTGAAGGGAGAATAAGCAAACAACGAGAACACATGAGTTTTTGAAAGAATACGAGTACTCTACGTTTAGCATAGTAACTTATAATTAACTCTATCATTTCTCGTCCTCATTTAAGAGACTTAGCCTAATGTGTAGTTAAGGAATCAAAGCTAAGTGCTCAACACGCACGATCGAGTCAAAAATTACTCTTATTCTCGCCATCGGAAAACCTACACTCGTGTCTTCAAACACTTATAAAATATGAGAAAAGTTTTAAAATTTGGCCATTTTTAGCCTTATTTTGCAACAAAAGCGATAAACAAAAAGATAAACTTTGGAAAGCGTGAAGGTTTGGCAAGGCAAGTATCTATTCACCCCCCCATACTAAAGTTAAACATTGTCCTCAATGTTTCGAGTCTAGGGGTGCAAACACCCCCATACTAGAGACGTAGTCGAATGCCTAATCTAGCATGGAAAGGGTGTAACCAAATAAATTAATAGCCGTTTATGAAGTGTGCTAAAAACCTAAGGTTAGAACATCAAAAGGATATCATTTGGATATTGAGAAATGTCTTCAAAGCAAACGATCGAGTGCTCCCATAAAACGAACACGAGAGGCTCCAATCGTGAAGATTATGATCTAAAAACCACAATGCACAAACAACCACGGAACAAAGGTTGGAAGTGCACAAATCCCCTCACATTAACTAATTAGAAAGCAATAATATGTACATGGATAAGCATGGGTCTCCCCCACGAGGCACCTTGTTTTTGATAACCGAGTCAAAAGCTCGACTCGAATCCCCATAAATGTGATCATTTAGGGATAATCATGGTGTGGTAAATTTTTAGTGGGGCTTACATGATAAACAAGGCCCAAAAACAACCAGTATTAAGGACTAAGTCCTTTGATGGTGCAAAATACCGGGATCGAAGATGGCGTTCTCGTTTTCATTGGAAAAACAAATCAACGCCACTTCATCAATAGTCAACAAAAACTCAAAGAGTTTTAAGAAAATAGGAGAGAAGAAATAGAAGGGTGGGACAATGGGTAAGTCATGAAAACATTGAGCTACTCGAGGTAGACTCGCACCAATCAAATGAAAAGATTTTCCATTTATTGCATCGGTGGAAGACCGAGATTTCCCTTTATAAGCAATTCCAGGATCATATATCTCGTCCTCGGTGGAGAAATGGGAGGGAACATAAAGGGATTCCCCCACACTAAGTCCACACAAAGCATCGTCAAAAGGAGAAGACGAGCTTGTAGTACTCAATACACGTGGTGATGACGGAGTTAGAGTTGTAGAAAAATATTTTAAATCCAATTCAAAATCTTTTCCTTTTTCATCTTTTAAACTCTCCTTGTGAAAACCCGATTTAATTATGTCAAAAATATTTGGTGTTTCTAAAGCAATGTTAGTCACACTAAAAATTCTCACATTTTGAAACCGTTTTGGTAAAGGTGGTGGTAAGTTTTCAAATCTTTTGTCAACAAAGAAAACTTCCCCATCGGGATCAACGTATTCATCATCCGAAGAATCACTCGAGATTGGAATCGTAGGCTTAACACTCTTAACCTCCACCGGCGGAGGGGACAGAACTTCATTTTTCTCAACAACTCCTAAAACTCTATTTGAAATTCTTTTGCAAATGTTTTTGATGGGATTGACATTGTACAAAGATGTGATAGAATACACATGAGAAAGAGTGGAGTTTTGGGTTGCATTAATGACGAGTTCTTCCTCATTGAAACGAAGAGTGATTTTCCTTGCATGCACATCGATAAGTGCTCTCGAGGTATCCAAAAAAGATCGACCTAAAATTAACGGAACTTTAGGATCGATAGGAATGTCAACAACAATAAAGTCTACGGGATAGTAGAACTTTCCAACTTTCACAAAGACGTCCTCGGCAACTCCACAAGCTAGAATCGTAGAATGATTGGCCATCTCGATTGACATTCTTGAAGGAGTGAGATTGGGAAGATTGAGCGATTTAAAAATCTCAAGAGGCATCAAATTAATACTAGCACCAAGATCGGCCAAGGCGTAGCATTCTTCCATGTCTTGTATGGCACATGGGATTAAAAACTTTCCAGGATCACCGACTTTTTGAGGTATGCGGCTTAGAAAAACCGAAGAACAACTAGACGATTTTTGCGATTTCTCTTTGTTATTCAACATACTTTTGAAGTTCGCGGCAAATCGAGGCATCATGACTAAGGCGTCGGAAAAACTTATATTAAAATGCAAGTCACGAAACATTTTCATAAAGAGTTCAAATTGATAATTATTTCGTTCTTGTGCCTTTTCCTTGTCTCGTCTTGAAGGGTAAGGTAAGGGTGGTGTGGGTTGGGGCATAGGCATAGGCATCGGCCTTGGAATCTCGGGTTCCATGATTGGTGTGGGTTCAACCGTAGGTGTGGTTTGAGCGGTACTTCGTGGGCTTTGAATTTGCTCCTTTTCAACCACCACCTCGGGTTCTTTCTCTTTTTCCTTCTTCATAGAAGTACTTGGACGAGAAATGGGTTCTTTGAAAGTTTTACCACTACGAGTAGTAATAACCTTCAATTCTCCTTTCGGGTTCACGATGGTATCACTAGGAAGACCACCCGAAGAAGAGGGCTTACACATGATAGCTTCAAACGTTTTTCCCATTCGGTCATCAAACTTAGATTGCCTAGTATCCGCTTTTAACAACTCTTGCTTAATCTCATGTTGACCTTGCTCCATTTTTTGTTGATTTTGTTGGAGTCTTTGAACATTTCCTTCCATTTTATTAGCATGAGTTTTAAGTTCATTAGCAAGTTTGTTTTTAAGCTCGTTTTTCAACTCGGATCTTAAGCTAACCATTTCACGTTGCATATTGTCAAACTTAGCATCATTAGCCTTAGCATAATTCAAAAATTCTCCTTGAAGATTTTTGGTGTGATCATTTTGAAAACCTTGAGTAGAAGTTTGAAAATCACGGTTTTGGTTTTGGTTTGAAATTTGCCCATTTCCACTTTGATAATTACCCTTGTTGTAATTCCTTTGATTTCCTTGATAATTACCACCTTGGTTGTTGTTGCGATAGTTATTAGCATTTTGATTTGGTGGAGCTTGATTTTGGCGGGAACCTTGACCGTTTTGGTTATAAGTTCCCGTGGCTACATAAGCACTCGAAGTGTTACCATCCGCGGTAATACACTCGGAGAGATCATGAGCTCCACCACACGACAAACAACTCTTAGAAACCGCTTTAACCGAAGCGGAATTCGAAGCTTCTTGAGCTTTCCAATGGGACATAAGGGTCGAAAACCTATCGAAAAACCGATTCTTTTCATTTGCTTCATCTTGCAAGGCATTAATGGAATGAGACGATGACGAGCCCAAATTGGCAACACTCGGTGTGTTACGAGGGATATAGACCTTAGACCTATTTTCTATGATTTTCAAAGCCTCATTGGTCGTTTTGCACAAAAAAATTACCACCCGCGGCGGCATTTAAGTAATCTCGTTCATGATCATTAAGCCCATTATAAAAAGTATCAATTTGATGCAATTCGGAAAAATCATGGTGTGGACATTCATGTAACATTTCTTTAAACCTTTCCCAAGCCATTGAAAAACTTTCATTAGATCTTTGTGTAAATCGTGAAATTTCGTTTTTCAAATGTGTTGTTTTAGATGGTGGAAAAAATTGATTCACAAATTTAAACACGAGATCGGCCCATGTCAAAATAGAATTTGGCGGTTCTTTCTCAACCCATATCTTGGCGGGTCCATCTAACGAGTAGGGAAACAACATCATCTTAATGGCATCGTGTGGTACATCCTTAAACTTGCTTGTCGCGGTGAGACGATTAAATTGCCTAATGTGATAATGTGGGTTGTCTTTTTCGTGACCGCGAAACTTGTTTGCTTGAAGCATAGACATTAAACCCGCCTTGATCTCGAAGTTCTCCGCAAGGATGGCGGGAATCACAATGGCCTCTCCAAAACCCTCGGTGGGTGCTTGAAGCAACTCCATCATAGTACGATTAGCCATGATAGCTTCTTGTTCTACAATAGGTTCCTCACTTGGAGTCTCCTCACTAGAATGAGTTGGAGTGGGAGTTTTGTTCTTTCGTCTACGTGCACGTTTTGCTTGATTACGAGTTAGCATAAACGTCACGTACAACGAGGAGACGAGCAAAGAAGATTCTTTTTGGTGTTTTTAATTTTTCAATTTTTTTGTGGTTTTTTGATGGTATTAACTTTTTTGGAAATTGGTGAATGTATTAGGTAGACAAAAATCTACGAATCTCCTCCTTAATCAAATCTCTTGATTAAAGAAGCCTCAAGGAATGAAAATGATCACGTGAAGTGAACGCCTTCGATGACTTTAGAACGATGGTGGAACACCAAATCGTTCAAGAGGGTTTAATCAATGAAACCAAGAAAATATATATGATATGTAATAATACTTTGGGCGGCAAAACCCTCGATTCACTCTCAAAATCAAATACGCACAAGCAAGCGGAGGAAACGAGGCGGCGCGAAGCACTTAAGAGCCTTTTTCCTTTAGGTCGTGAAATACAACCGCCTTATACCCACCTTATAGTTTGTATTTTCAAATCGAGCTTCACGAAAGTATTTATCTATTTTTGCCTTTTTTCTTTGGTTTGAGATTCGAATACAATGATTGGGTAATGACCTCCCAATTCAAGGTTGTGATTGCTCACGTATTTGGAGTACTTGTGAATTTATTGTTCTACGTATACAATATATTAATAATATTCACACAAAAACCAAAAAACGATAATACGTATTAGTAGAGTGCTACTAATACAAATAATAATTATGGTTAGTATAAAAACAACAATGTTCAATCAAAACACAACACGCCTCCCCGGCAGCGGCACCATTTTGATAGTTGTAAAATTAGATACTTGCTTTAGGAAAAACAAGCAACTAAAATATAGGGCAAGTGTGCACGACGATTTAGGAAAACCGTGTGTGAATGACCCTAGTGAGTTCGTTCTCGAGGAGGCTAGTGAGTTGTGATGAATTGATTTGATTGTGATTTTATTGTTATGAGAAGAAAAGAGAAAAGATAAATAAGAAAGAAAAGACGGTTACGAAAACGGATCGAGCTAAGACGAAAAAGGCGATCACGTAAAACCGTAAATAGTGCAAAAATTAAAATTTTAACCTAAAAATTCCTAAAAATTCCTAAAAATTACTAAAAATCCACAATAATATTCTAAGAGTTTACAAAAAATCCAAACTTGCTAAAACCTTTTAATTAATTAGATAATGACTTTTTAATGCTAATTAAAGCCCTAAAAATCACAATTAATTATTAAAAAGCCCTAAACAAGATCTTAAAGTTTGTAAACCTCAAAAATGACCTAATTAAGCTAAAAAGTATTTTTTAGAATTTTAAAACCAACTAAAACTATTTTTAAACACTTAAAAACTATTAAAATCAATTAAAACTTAAATTAATTCTAGAAAATAATTAAAAAGCCCTAAAAATATTTGGAAAGTTACAAAATTCCTAATTTAGTGTTTACAATCTAGGAAAAATGAAAAAAGTAGAAAAAACCAAACTTTCAATTTTCAATAATAAAATAATAATAAAATAATCAAAAAAATTCAAAGTTTATAAAAAAATTCTAAAAAATTACCAAAAACATAAAATAATGTAACTAAGACAGGAATGAAATTAAAGTCTCTAAAACCTTTTTGATAATTTTATATTAAATTTTAAAGTTGGTTAAAAACCCTAAAATCCTATAAAATCAAAAATTAGACTTTTTGAAAACTTTTTTAGCTGTAAACCTCAAAAATATAAATAAAAACCTAAAAACTATTTTTTCAGATTTTTAAAACTACTTTTGCTATTTTTATTTCACTTTCTAAAATTTAAACTAAAAATAATCCTAAAAAATTAATTACTTACGGGAAAAATAATCTTTTAGCACCAAAAAGTCCCTAAACTAAACAAAAACAAAAGAAAAATACTAAATTGGAAAAAGCCAAAAGAAATAAGCTTAAAACAGCTTATAACTAAGCTGAATGGTTAAATAAGCTAGAAACCAGGAGTCCTTATATATTAAAGAAACCAACTGATAACCAGTCAAAGACCCTAGGGCAACTGGTTATCACGTTGGTGTGTGGGAGGAGTGGCGCAGGTTCGAGTCCTGGCCACGTCCTTTTTACAAAAACTTTTTTTTTTTAAACTTAAAATACTCAAAACTGATAACTTACTTAACTCTAAAACACAAAATCAACCAATAACAACTAGAATCAAGACCTAGAAAACCAAAAACGTGCCCAGATGAGAAACAAAATCTGATGAACACAAAGTGAATTCTTCACAAGTGCAGATTATCAAGAGGACTTGATTTGTGTAATTTGTGTTGGTTTTGATGGACAATTGGGCACTCCCACAACCAGTTGGGTTGTGGGAAGTCAAGAACAACAAGAAAACACACAAGTATCTCACTCAGATTACACACAAATGCACCAAAAGATTCTGAAAAAGCCTAGCACAAGTCTGGGGTGTGTTTGCTGATTTTATTTGCACAAAAATGATTTTTAAAGGCCAATAACTTTCATACAAACTCCCAAAATGACTGATAAGCTACTCACAAACCTAAATTAACCTTAAATCTAGCAATGATCAAAAGATTAGGCACAAAATCTCACAAAAACTGGCAGAAAATGAACTTTCTGATTTTAGGCTATGTTGACCATTTTTTAAGCATGCAAATGTGTTCAAGACTCTACCAAACTGAAATACTAACTAACTTACAACCTAATACTACCTAATGAGTATTTCTAACAGTTTTTAACATAAGAATAATAACAATTACCCCAATTTAAACTCTAATCCAAACACTCCTTTAAATTTCAGAAAACAAATTTTTCAAGCCAAATCAACTCAAAACTTAACCAATCTGAATCAAACCTACCCTATCATGCATATTAGGCACCAGAAAGCATAATCAAACAGCAAAATCAACAAACCAAGCACTTTCATACAAATCACATAAGATTTAAAACTTTCTGAAAACTGAAAACTGAAATGGGAAACAAGGAAATTACCTTAAGGGACCTACATCCAGGTCCCTTAGTGGTTGCTTAACCACCTCCAAACAGGCCCGGGCCTGTGCAGGACCTTGGGCAAACAAGCAAGCTATGAACCTGCTAAGATCAAGTAAGAACAAGCACAAAATATCCAAACAAAATCTGATTTTATCTTTCTTTCTTAAACCTTTTTCAAAATCTTTCTCACAATGATTTTCCTTTCAAAACACTTTAAACAAACAACTTTAACTCCTGAAAATCCAAACCTTGAAACAAGTTTTCACCAAAAGACCCAATTTTCAGAAACTTTTTCTGAAAATTCAAAACATAAAATGTTTTGAAAAATGTAAATGGAACTCAGATTTTTTCACAAGTTACTACCAACTTTTAAAACAAATTAAAAAGGAATTACAATTTCCTAAACAAGAAAATACCAACTTTTGATTAATTTAAAAAGGCATTACAATAGCTTTGAAAAAATCTGGAACAAAATATAGGGACACATGCGTCTCCTATATATACTACTGAAAGGAAAATTCTAGATAACTAAACCCTAATCAAGGAAATTCCTATGTTGCCCTTGAAGTCTTGCTGATTTGAAATTCTTCAAAGGGTATCATGTGATCTTGTACTTGGCCAGCTGTTGGAACTTCATCTTGGACGTTTGTTTGGTCTTGGGGACCAAGGAGTTGATCTCAAACGTTGGATGTGTCCCCTCCTAGGGTTTTGTGGAAAGGGACAGGGCAGGGGACCATGGGGGAGGCACATGGGGTGAGTGTGAAGGGAATATGGTGAGTGGGTTTTGTTTAGGCTTGGCTTAATCATCAATCTGGAAAACATTAGAAGAATACCCTTTGTTTTGAGAGAATTAGGTTTTAGGGTTTATTGGATTAAGTGGGGTGAAGAACTGGTGTTAGATTAGTTTAGAAACTAATCAAGTTTAAAAAACGTGTTGGCCTCCAAAGTTTTATTCAGTTTAAAACTGATTAAATAAAAAAGTTGGGTGGATTCTGACGTGGGGGAAAGGAAGGTTTTCATTGGGTATTTGACTGGTCAAGGTGACGTGGAGATTGGTGATTGGAGGGTGTATGTTTGGCTGTCTCCCAATTTTAGTCCCTCAAAGTTCTTCTTTCCTTCATGTTGTAATAAATCAGCACAAACCCCATTTCCTTTGTAATTATCTTTGGCAAACTTGTCATTTTTGGCACAAGTACTTTGTAACTTTTAAACAAGGGCCATTAATGTACATTCTTCATTCTCCAAGGACTTCTTTTGTAACATCTTGATAATTTAGGGACCTCAATGCATTTTATGAGTTTTGAAAGGGTATAAATTGCCAAGTCTTCAAAAATGAGGGACCAATGTTGACAATCTTCAATTCTTCAAGGACCATTTTGGAAATTCCAGATTCGGGCCCGGTTCATTGTGCGGCTTCGTTTCCCGTGTTCGTTTTTGATTGATTCTTGTGATCTTTTTGTCTTTTCCTCAATATCCGTACCTAAAATACACAAGCAACAAACACGAGCATATATTTGGCAGTTTTAATGATATTTTATGCATTTTAAGCCCGATTTGGACGATGAGACTATGTATAAAAGCAGTCTCATCACTAATAAAATCTAGAGATACAATTAGGAATAATAGGAGATTGAGTTTAACACAAATTACTTGTATGAGTTGTTTTAATTTTGGGGCTTATGATTGACAATGATCTTGTTTTTACACTTGGCATGGAAAAGTGAAAAGTCAAGAACGATGAATCTATTTGAGTTTTATGATCCTAAAAGTTATTTTACAAATAATGAAAGCAATACATTATGTATTTGCAAAATAAAGTTTCAAAAGTTGAATAATGGTGTGGTTAGAGTTTTATTTTATCATTGCGTGAGGACACGGCAATTACTTAACAAGGGGGAGTTTCATATGAGTGATTTTACTCATATCATTTATATTTAAAAACGATGAATAAATGCATATAATCAATGAAAATGCCTTGTATATTTTTGTTTTTCGTTTCATGTGTGTAGGTACCAAAGTTCGTGAAACCGGCAAAAATGGCAAGAGTTTGAAGAAAAGATCGACAAAGCCAAGATTCAAGCTCGTTTTTTTAGCGGATTTAATCTTATATGGAGTTTATTAGGCTTGTGGGTCCCAAATTTGGGTATTGGGCCCAAAAGCCCAAGAAGGAGACTAATAGTGCTTAATTGTGGATAACAAACCAATAAGCCCAATTAAAAAGTCCCAAGTACATTTGCAAAAGACGGATGGAATTTTGTAGTTTGGGTCCAATTCCAAGTCAAGCCCAAAAGACTGAGACGACTTGGAGTTTTTTTTACATTTGAGAAGTTATTGGACTCAAAGCCCAGGAAGAGAAAACGTGCAAGTTATAATCATTCTTTCTGGTCAAACGTAACATACCTCACCCACACACATTCACCACACGTTTATTATCTTCGATACTTTCTATGTCTCTCTTATCTCTCTCACTTCACCCCAAAACAAAATAACCAGTAAAAAAAACTATTCATCCCAAACCCTAAATCACAAAATAAATTGTGGCTTTTTATTTGTGAAACACGTGTGATACACACGAAGGAAAATTAATTCCCCCCCTTTACCGGAGATAGAAGATGGAGGTGAGTTGGTGACGTGTCCCCTTCTCTAGCCTGTGATTGGCCAATACAACTCACTCCTCATTAATCCTCCAATAAACATATGACACCTCAGCAATCAAACAAGCACAACTAGCACACTTGGTTGCCACGTTGGCAATCTGTGTGCTAGTTGACTATTTACAGCCACAAGATCAAGTAAGAAGAAAGAGAATGCAAGATGGACGGTTGAGATTGAAGATTCGGTGCAACAACCTCACCAGCAGCCTTGGGGGTTGGCCTATATAAACCCCCATATTTCTGTAATCAGGCATCCAATTATTTACTTTAGAGTTATTATGTTAAAATAGAGTTAGGTTTTAAATTATATTTTCTTTATAAGTTTTGTAATATTTCTTGGTTATTAATAAAAGTTGAATTTAATTTAATTTTGTGCTTACTTTTCTGCTTAAATCGAATCTATAATTTATCTCTTAAATCTGTTTTAATTATTATAATGATTCATAATTAGTTGATTTAAGCTAACAAATAGCTTATATTAATTAATCAAGTAAAATAATTGGAAATAAACTTCCCCACTGTGAGTTTATATAAAAACTGGTTCGATTATTCGATGAACTGGTTCGAAGGGTGTTGATGATGCGAACTATGTTGAATGGTGGTTTTGACTCATTCGGTTAAGGGGGTTCAGCGCCTCTCCTTCTTCTCAAAGGCTATTAATAAGTGTGTAAACACTTATCCTTTTGCCACTAAAATCAAGGGAAAACAAGACCTAATCATGTGTGTTATATCGTAAATGTTGGAATTACGCGTGGTTTTGTGTTTTTGTGTAAAATAGGTACAAATGATCAAAAGGAAAGAAAACACGGGATTTCACGGTCAAATGTTGAAGAAAAGTCCAAGAAAAAGGCAAAGACAAAGTCGAAAGACCAAAAGTGTGCCAAAGATCACGAAAACCGTCAAAATCAACATGGAATTGAAGAAAAGATCGAGAAAGCCAAAATCGAGCTCGTTTTAGTGGATTTAATCATTTACGAAGATTTTGGGCCTTGTGGGTCCCACTTATGCTTAATGGGCCCACAAGCCCATTTAAGAAAATGGTTAACTTAAATGGCGGATCAAAGAATTTTTCGTTGAAGATATTAGGCCAAGCCCATATTGCTAATAACAAGAGACGGAAGGAGTTTGTTTAATTAGGCCAAGCCCATTTGCTAAACACAATGGACGGTTATAGCAAAATGTTTATTCATTTTGAGGTCAAACACCATGGTCAATAAACAATCACTCACCTCATACGTGTTACTCATCACTTATCCCAACTCACACAATAAATAAAATGTTATTTAACCCCACCCACTTATTTTGACGTTACAAACAATGTAATATCTCTCACCCACTTTCATCCTCCCCAAAAATACGCAGCAACCAACAGTTTCACCCTAACCCTAATTTACTTTGATCACAAAAATAACCAACGAAAATTAGGGGTTTTACCCAATTCGTGTGATTCACACGAACGGGAATTAAATACCCATGAAATAGGAAGATCCACCAAGGAGTGGTCCTCATATCAAATCCGACGTGGCGTACTTCCTTTGTTTTGATTGGCTCACACACCTCTCCACCACTACCTCATCCAATAAGAATGATCCACATCACCCTCAAACTAGCACAAGTAACACAACTTCTGCCAGCCTGGCAATCCATGTGATGGGTGGTGATTTCTTAGCCATAGATTGAAGAAAATGAAGAGAGGGAAGAAGAAATGATGGATTACACGGCTCGGATTGGATATCTTGTTCTCGAAGCTTCACCAACAAGCCCTTGGGGGTTGGCTATAAAAACCCCCCTCACTTGTGTAATTTGATGCCTTCTTTTTACTTTAATTTTTTATTTTCTGAAAATTAGATGATAGGAATATTGTAATTTTCTTTAATCAAGTATCGTACTCTTTTTTAATATTAATGAAATTTGATGTTTCGGTTAAATCTTTTTCTTGTTTATTATTATTGCAATTTTCTTTGAATCTATTTTAATTAAATAAATTATTAAAATAAAAAGTAGTGAATATATTCCCCTACTGGGAATTTATAAAAAAAATATCTGGTTCGTTACTGTTTATGTTCGAGATGGTGATGATGACGATTGGGTAATAACGGTGGTGTTTGTTTGTTTCGGTTCACAAGGGGGTTCAGCGCCCACCTTCGTCCCAACGGATTCATCATAAGGTGCTTGTTCTTCTTTTTTATTATTTTTGGTTAAGTTTTAATTTAATAATCTGCTTGTGTTTCTTTTTAAGTTACTGTTTAAATCTGCTTGTTTATTTATCTGCTTTTAGATTATTTGTCTGCTTTATTTGGTAATCAATTTAATATCAGTCTGTTTAGTATTTTATTAGTTTAAGTCTGGATCTGCTTAGGTTTCAGTTTATTATTTTCTGCTTGTTTATGTTTAGTTGGGTTTATTTCGTTGTATCTGTTTGGATCTGCTTAAAGTTTTGATGTTGATTTGGATCTGCTAGGTTTGATTCGGTTTATGTCTGCTTATTTGATATTATTTTAGTTTAAGTTTGTTTTGTTTATTTGATATTATTTTAGTCCAGTTTGCTTATGCGTTTTAGCTTAATATAGATTGCTTATTTTAAGTTTTAGTACATCTTTTAGCTTATCTGCGTTTTCTATTTGTTTTAAATACTTTTTTAGTTTTTTTATTTAGCTTATTTGAATTTACTGCTTATTTGGCTTATTCATCTTATCTGCTTATTTTTGTCTACTGTCATAGCTTATTTGGTTTGTTCGTTTTTGCTTATTTTACTGCTTAAATAACAGACTCTTTTGGTCTGTTATTTTGATCTTTCAAGTCCAAAAAAAAATATAAATAGCAAAAAAAGTTGTCCCTCTTGGGACTCGAACGTGTGACCTCACGCATACCTGTCCAACGCCTTACCATTTGTTCTGCACTCTTATTTGTGTAGTAATACACAACTATTAATTAATATAGGGTTAAATCTCTGCTGGCTGTTGATCCTTATAATCGTTCGACTCAATGGTTATGAACCATTATATCTAGGATGATCATCATTCATATGATAACATAGCGGAAAAGAACAATGATCATGACAAGGTGTTTAGGCACATAAGACACGAATTAAAACAATTAGGGATGCTCATTATATTAATAACAAACATCCACTAGACGTGTATACATTGAATCCCACGTCTAGTGCGACACACACTTTAGGTTTACATTGTGAATGAATAATATTATCTAAAACCTACGTCCTATGTTTTCTTTATATACTAGAAAACATAGCTTACAAAGAAAGCTAAAGTAATAAAAAGACTCCAACGGCTTGTTCTTTTGCAACTTGTACTTTTTAGCCCTTGTCTTCTTATTTTGTTGTGTTTTGACTTATCAACTCAATAATTCGACCCAACAATCTTCCCCTAGTTGATGATGTCAAAACACTCCTCTTAAGCATGAATCCTTTGTATGTAGTACATGATCTCCAAGAAGCTTCCCCTTAAGTATAGCACATATTCTTCCCCTTTTTGACACATCAATAGGGAATATGTGAAAGTATGCAATCTTGAAGATTCTCCAAAAGTAGCTCTATGTAATGATCTTGAAGAACAATAAATAAAGTAGTCTTGATGTTGAAGTTGAGTAACCCAAACCTATGTTCCATGTCTTGTTGTATCCATGCGACTTCAAAACTCACGGCTATAATGAGCAGACTTAAAAACTCACGGCTATAATGAGTAGTCTCTTGACAAAAAGAGTTCTCTAGCAAATATGAGCATAGAGCATCTTAAGAAAAATCCCATACCTTTGCTATCTTTTTATCAAGTCCGTTGTCACCAATTATATAAGCATGAACAAGTTATCTTCAAACCCGCTGAAAGTTTGAAGATATGATAGAACACAAACTCACGAAAATCTTCTTCAATCATCAAAACTTACCATAAGAATTCTTCCCCTTAAGCTAACACTTCTTCATGATAAGTCAATATCTTCATATGTAAAAGATGTCAACGAATAACTCTTTCACAAGGCTATTCCGATTACATAATCCAATAAAATTCTTCATGAATGGTTGCTAACTCGCCTTAAAATCATTAATCCATTTAAAAATATCCGAGCCATAAATATCAACTTGATATTCTGAATAAAACGGAGATTCCATGTACCTTTGTGTGTATAATCCTCCTTTTTGTGTGCTTAAAACGTACCCATTTTCTCAAACAGCAGCTATCCATGTGTCGTCCAACATCCTTCTCTGTCCAATATTTTTACCAAATGTATTGTCCGATATCGGACAATACCTATCAGTGCTTGGAATAGCATATATCGGACAACACTGTCAACTGTCAGCGTTGACTTATTCCTTTGTCAGCGTCAAACTTCCTTCTGTCAGCGCCTCAATTACAAACGTCAGCGCCAACGTAAAATTTTGTCAGCGTCCACTCTTATCAGCGTTGCACTATACTCTGTCAGCGTCTACGCTTAAACTTGTCAGCGTTTAATCTCTTAGAGCAATAAACCACATCCAAAACCTATTTAAACCGTGAATGGATAAGAAACTCAATGGTTAATATGGATCAACATTGAGTCAAAACCTATATAATGGCTCTGATACCAATTGTTGATCCCTATAATCGTTCGACTCAATGGTTATGAACCATTATATCTAGGATGATCATCATTCATATGATAACATAGCGGAAAAGAACAATGATCATGACAAGGTGTTTAGGCACATAAGACACGAATTAAAACAATTAGGGATGCTCATTATATTAATAACAAACATCCACTAGACGTGTATACATTGAATCCCACGTCTAGTGCGACACACACTTTAGGTTTACATTGTGAATGAATAATATTATCTAAAACCTACGTCCTATGTTTTCTTTATATACTAGAAAACATAGCTTACAAAGAAAGCTAAAGTAATAAAAAGACTCCAACGGCTTGTTCTTTTGCAACTTGTACTTTTTAGCCCTTGTCTTCTTATTTTGTTGTGTTTTGACTTATCAACTCAATAATTCGACCCAACACTGGCAGTTTTAGTTATTTAAGTTAATTACAAGTTTAAGTTTTTATTTAAATACAAGTTTAGGTGTTATTAATTTTGATTAAAAGTTTTTCTTAATTATTTGCTTTTATTCAGTTTATAAAATAAAAAGACTAAAAAAGTATTTTTTAATTACTCTTATAAATTTTAATTGTTTTTAAATTTAGTTTAAATTTTAGTTAAAATAGATTTTAGTTTTAAAACTTTCAATTAATATAGATTAGATTTGTTTAAAAAGTTTTAAAATAGTTAAATTAGTTTAAATCAAGTCTTATTTTAATTAAATTAGATTCAATTTTAAAATAGATTAAATAGTGTTTTATTATATAGTCTTTTAGTTTAAAAATACCAAAAAGAGTTTTTATTCACCAAAAACGATTAATCCACGCAAATTAGATATCAATTCGAGTCGAGACGAGGAAACGAACATTAATTGCTTAATAGGACTAAAAATCCTTGTATTAAATTGGTGCCGTTGCCGCTTCGCTCGTTACGATTGACGATTTCTTGAGACGTTTGGATTTTGGGATCCGTTCGCTTTGAACGTTAATTTTCTTGCAACAAAATCAAAAATACAAAAAAAAATCAAAAACTTAAAAATACAAAAAAATAAAAAATCACAAAAGCAAATTCTTTCCTAAGATTTGCACCAAAAAAATCAAAAAAATCAAAAAGTAATACTTTTTCCTAAAAGTATTACACCAAAAATATTACGTATTAGTGTTATTTTTCTTAGTTCGATTTCTTTTGTTTTTTATTGTGAATATATATTTTTCTAAAAAATACAAAAAGATTTTTCTTTTACTATATTATATTACGTAGAACATTAATTTACCTACTTTTCAAATAAGCCTTAGTTGGGATTTCATCACCTAACTATTGTATTCGCATCCATAACGAAATAAAAAGGCAAAATAGATAAATACTAGTAAGACGTTTGAACTCGACATATACAAACTATAAGGTGGGTATAAGGCGACGTGCTATAAAAGGCCGTCTAAGGAAAAAGGTTTTTAAGTGCTTTGTGCCACCTCGTTTCCTCGCTTTCTTGTGCGTATATTGAGAGGGACGACCGATTATTGGTTTGCCAACTCAAGTAGTAATTAAGTATATATTTTTGTAGCTTTTTCATATTGCACCTCGAGAGGGAAAATCCTTTTCCTCTCAAAGTCGACCGAGGTCACCTACCTCATTCCAAGTTTTAATTGTATGCGCACTCGCGCGCATACATACATACCGATTGGTGTACCAAACTCTTCCAATTCTTCCAAAAAGAAGAAGAAGAAGAAGAAAAACAAAAAGACCGTCATTCAAGCCGATCCCGATAATCGAGCTTTCGACAATACGGTGGCAACGGATAATCGACCAATGATTGAGATTCTACAATCTCACGTTGAAGGAAACGATGACGCGATTGTGGTGCCGGATATTGGAGCTAATAATTTTGAACTTAAAACGGGTTTTATTCAAATGGTTTCCGCTACACCATTTTTAGGCCGTACTAATGATGACCCACACGCTCATATCAAACGTTTCATACAATTAGCCAACACCGTCATATACAATGTGGTGCCACAAGAGGCCATTCGTTTACAACTCTTTCCTTTTTCCCTCGAGGGACAAGCCTGGATTTGGCTTGATAAGGAACCACCCCAAAGTATTACCACATGGATTGACTTAGAGACCAAGTTCATAAACTATTTTTTCCCACCATCACGGACTACTTCTTTAAGAAATGAGATCATCACTTTTGAACAACAATATGGGGAAACGTTTAGTGAGTCTTGGGATCGATTTAAAGAGCTTTTAAGAAAATGTCCACAACACGGTTTCACTAAAGTGCATCAAATTAATACGTTTTACAATGGTTTAACTCTAAATGACCAAGACTCACTTAATAGTGTCACGGGGTGCAATATTCTTGTGAAATCAATGAACGAGGCTTGGGCCATAATTGAAAACAAGGCTAAAGTGCAAACCAAGAGTGTTAGGGCCACTATGGAAAGTGCTAGTTCTAGTGAGAATGATAAGAGAATTGATAAGCTTACGTCGCTTATTGAATCAATTGCTCTAAAAACTGACGCCCTCACTACACATGTGAATGCCGTGAAAGAAACTTGTAAAACGTGTGAGACTTGTGGTGGACCACATTCGTACTATAATTGTGACAAGGTTTACAATAATCAACAAGAAGTTTACGCTTATAACAACAATGAAAATGAGTGGATTCATTTCAAACCAAATGTTGATGTTAACCATTTGTCTTACAAGTCTAATAACCATTTGGCTCCCCCGGGTTTTGTAGCACCACAAAGACCACCCCCACCCGCCCAAAATAGGAACCAAGGTCCTCAACGGGGTAATTTTCAAGGAAATTCTAATCAAAGGGGTTTTAATCAAAATCAAGGGAATTTTCAAGGGCCAAACCAAGGGTTCAATAACCAAAATCAAGGATTTAATAACGACGGTTTTCAAAATCAAAAATTTAATCAAGGTTATAATCAATATCAAAACCAAGGTTTTCCTAATCAAGGTTTTAACAATCAAGGGTATAATCAAATGAACATGCATAATCCTCAAATGGACTTGGTTCTATAAAAATTGACCGACCATGAACGAATTATGAGAGAGATGCAAGAATCGACCGATAAGAAATTTTTGACTATGATTCAAACCCTTCGTCCCCAAGGTGCCCTCCCTTCGAACACCGTGACCAATCTTAGAGCTAATGTTAATGCTATTACTACTAGGAGCGGTAAGACCACCGTTGAACCTTCCTATCCCCCACCTAACCAAGGACCCGAGATACCTTCTTCTTCTACCCAACCTCCTTCTTCTTCTACTTGTGACATACCACCCGTTATGCCTTCGTCTACACCTTATGTTCCACCGATACCTAAATTTTCTACCACACCTTCGGTTCCCAAACCGGTTCCTTCACCTTCCATTTCTAATCCTCCTCTACCAAAGGATGTGAGTGAGTAATCCACTCCAAAGCCTTCATCTCAACCCAATATACCTGATAGGTGTGTAAACACCCATCCTTTTTACCACTTAATTACAATAATAACCGAGCCAAAACGTGTATTTTATGTCATTTATGTCGGAATTATGCGTGGTTTGTGTTTTTGTTGTGATTTAGGACGAAAAGGTGAAAAGTGGAGAAAACACGGGCATTCGTGGGCTTTTATTGAAGAAAAAGATGAAAGACGAAGTCAAGAAGTCAAGAGTGCAAAAAGAACGGAAGTCCAAGACCAATTCTGTAGATTTATCGAAGAAAAAGTCAAAAGACGGAAGTTTACTAAAAGCCGAAGAACTCAAGTCTTATTTATTGAAGAATTAAAAGACGAGTCCAAAGAAATCCCGAGCCAAAAGTCATTAAAGTCCAATATTTAAGAAGATTAGAAGGCTTAAGGACTAATGGTGCAATTAAGAAGAAATGAAGGAGGGGAGGAAGCTTCCTAAGCACCCCTTAATCCTCCCCTATATATAGATTAGGATGTTAATCATTTCATTTGTTGGATAGATTGACACACTATTTCTTCCACTTTATTTACCTTGCACCTTTAAATTCATGTCCATTTAATTACTTGTCAAATTTAAATACCTTGTTTTGCACCTTAATTACCTTTAATTTCAAGTAAGTTTTCATTTAATTCTTGTCAATCTTTACTTTATCTTGTTAATATCCTATCTTCCTTTCTTTAATCTTTATGTTGATTTGTTCATGTTCATGTTCTTGATTTTTATTGATTTATTTAAGTGGGTTTTGATTATTTTGGTTAGATTTGTTAGTTTGATTGTTTAGGATTGTTTGATTATCATTAATAGATGTTTTGTGATTAGTTTGATTTAATCTTGTGGTTGATTTGATTAAGTTTTGTTTAGATTCGTGTATATCTTGTTCCTCCGTGTTCTTCGTTGTTTCTGTTACTGTAACTTTCCCAGGAAAAAGTTCCGGATCAAGCCCAGCCAAAAGTTATTCCGAGTGAAGGTTGTTGTGGAAAATATTCCGTATCAAAGTCGTCCATCCGGAATAATTAATTATTCCGGATCAAAGTGCTCTATTCGGAATCTTCAATATTCCGGATCAAGGTTTTAGCCAAGGTGGTTTATCCGGAATATCCAATATTCCGGATAAGGAAATTATTCCGGATAGACAGAACATTCCGGATAGACAGAACATTCCGAATCAAGATATTCCGGAGCAAGGCATTATTCTGAATCAACAGAATATTCCGGATCAAGGGAATATTCCGGATCAAGGGCTTCCATCCGGAATAAGTGACATATTCCGGATCAAGATTTCTATACGGAATATTATTCCGGATCAATAATTATTCCGGATCAACAGCAACATTCCGAATCAAGACCACATTCCGAATAGAGAAGTTTATTCCGGATAGGTGACATATTCCGAGTAAGCAATTTATTCCGGATCAAGGGTTTTGGTGAATATTCCGAGTGAAGAAGAACATTCTGAACGAAGGTGACATTCCGGATGAATGTTTATTCCGAATGAGGGTATTATTCCGGATGAGCTAGTTTTCAGGTTCTTTTAATTTCTGTTTTTAATTTTCTGTTTTTAATTTTCAAGCTTTATTTTTCCCGCCTTTTTACTTAGTCGCACTTTAAGATTTCTTGCCTTAGATTTATTTTAGCCTTGCCTTAGTTTTAAGTTTTAGTTGCGTTTTAAGTTTGCCTTAGTTAGATTTAAGTTTGCGTTATTTATTTTAAGTGCCTTTTAATTTTTGTCACGCTTTTAAATACTCGCCTTTAGACATAGATTTACTTTAAAGTCATTCACTTTTTAATTGTTTTGCACTTTTTAGTTACTACAACGACACAACTATTTGTTTCACCAAGAACGACTGAGTCACACATAGAACCTAGATCAATTCGATTAGACCACTCCTTCGAACTTTAGTTTTTAACTGGGTAAAATCGTAGTTATCAAATGGCGCCGCTGCCGGCTCTTTTCGTAAAGATTAACGGTTTTCTGTGAGAGACGCGTTGCTTTTTGGGATACGTTCACTTGTGAGCGTTACTTTATTGCTTAAAATTTTCAAAAAACCATAAAAATTAAAAATTGTTAAAAATCCATAAAAATTAAAAATTTCAAAAATCCAAAAAGATTTTATCTTTATTGTGTATATATATTGTCTTTGCGTTTGGTTTCTTTTTCTTTTGCCTTTTCAGGTGTATGCGTACTAGATCTTCTACTTATCAAGAGCCCGAGACTCGAGAAGATTTAAGTATGGCAGGTGTTAACAACAACAATAATCCACCGCACCACAACAATAATAACAACAACAATGTTCTTCCACATCCCGATCTTCGGACAATGGAGGAGCTTTGTCAACCTACCATGTTTGGACGAGGAGGACCGATTGCGCCGATGCAAATCAGGGCTCTGGAATTTTCGTTGAAGCACCACATGATTCAGCAAGTGCAAACTATTCCATTCGCCGGAATGCCTGATGATGATGCCAACAAACACCTCGACAAGTTCATTACAATCACCCAAAGCATGAAGTTGCCCGGTGCCACAATGGATGTTCTACGCCTTCAACTCTTTCCACATACTTTATCACACCACGCCGAGAAATGGTTTGATCGTCTCCCGAAGAATTCAATTCATACTTGGGATGACATGACTCAACGCTTTTTGTTGCGCTACTTTCCACCATCCATGGTCACGAGCCTTCGCAATCAAATCCGCGGTTTCATGTAAGACCCCGATGAATCTCTTTTTCATGCTTGGGAAAGATATAATGTCTTGATTGATCGATTTCCAAACCACAACATGCTCCCTGTGACCTTAATATATACTTTCTACAACGGTTTGACTTTTCGAGATCGTGATACGATTAATGCAGCCGCCGGTGGCACATTTATGAAAAGGAGACCCAAGGAGTGTAGAGAGCTTATTGAGAACATGACTACTCACCACAAAAATTGGGATTCCTCCGCTTCTTCAAGGAACAACCCGAGAGTCAATGTTTCTTCTACCTCAGCAACCCCCGACATGACCGAATTCACCCGCATGATGACTGAGATGAACAAAAGTATCTTGCTTCTCGCTTCAAACCAACAACAACAAGTTAAAGCGGTTGCTAATCCTTGTGAAACATGCGGCGGTCCTCACTCATACACCGATTGTCCTTCTACACAAGGAAATCCGGAAAATGTGTATGCAGCTTATGGTAATTATTCACCGGAAAATTACCAAGCTCGACCTCAAGGGGATAGAAATTTGCTGAGTTACCGGTCAAACAACTACCTTTCACCCGGTTTTTCTCCTCAAAACCAAAACCCCGCCAACAACTACAATAGAAGCAACCAAATCCCACCAAGAGCTTCTAATCCTTATCACCCACCCGCTCAACAAGCCCCACCCATTAACCCCGATGTTGAAGCTTTGATGAGAACCCAAGGTGAGCAAATCAAGAATCTGTAGAGCCAAATTATCAATTTAAAAGGAGATATTACCAAGCAAGGGAATGACATTCGATCCGAGCTTCGAGATAATATCCAATCCTCCTTCAACAATCATACGAATGATATAAAGAATATGCTGGCTAGTTTCTTGCCCACAACTCAACCTTCTTCTACGAGTTCTCTACCTTCAAACACCGTCACCAATCCGCGAGCGAATGTGAGTGCTATTACTACCCGTAGTGGAGTTACCATAGTAGGACCACCTATCCCGCCCCCATCATCTACACCTCCTGCACCACCATTTATCCCTACTCCTCCTACACCTAGTATTAGTGCACCATTACCGTCTCCGCCTCGTCATGACGATGTATCTAGGAAGGACCCTTCAACATCTCAACCTTTACCTACTACACCTGCACCTTCACCACCCAAACCCAATATCCCTTATCCTTCACGGCTAGGCAAGACCACAATGCTCACCAAGGATGACTCTCAAATGTCAAATTTTATGAAGATGATCTCTCAACTGAACTTCAACATTAGCCTGGTTGAAGCACTTGTCCACATGCCGAAATTTGTTAAAGCATTCAAGGAATTGCTTAACAAGAAGGAGAAGTTGATTGAGCTCGCCAACACACGCTTAAATGAAAACTGCTCTGCAGTTATTCTTAAAGAACTTCCAGAAAAGCTTGGAGATCCCGGTCGTTTTGTGTTGCCTTGCATCTTCAACAAAACCGAAGAATTTACTGCCCTTGCTGATCTCGGGGCCAGTATTAATCTTATGCCTTTAAGTGTTTGGAAAACACTATCATTACCCGACCTTACTCCAACAAAGATGACTCTTGAACTTGCAAATCGCACTCTCGCTTACCCTGTTGGTATTGCCGAAGACGTGTTCATTAAAGTTGGCACATTTCCTTTCCCGGTCGACTTTGTCGTTGTTGATTATGAAATGGACCCTCGTATTCCTTTAATACTTGTTCGGCCATTCTTGAGAACCGGACGAGCTTTAGTTGATGTTGCCGAAGGTGAGTTAATCTTAAGAGTCGGGGATGATGCACAAGTGTTTAAAATGGGAAAGCTTACAAGCAAATCCTATGGACGAGAATCTGCAAATATGATTAATGTGCTCGATGATTTTGTCATCTACAACAATCCTCTATTCGAGTCTTGCATTGATAATCCACTTTTTGAAGATGATGTGGATGATTCTCTCTCCAATTTGGAACCTTCTCCCATTTATGATTCTCCACCGATCTTTGATGCTTATGATGATGATTCTAGCTCAGATTCGGATGATTATGATGACCTTACTTCCGAGTATCCCGAGATGCCCATTTATGATGATTTTGATGAGGCCGATACTCTTTCGAGTGATTCTTCACATGATGAAGATCCTCCGTCATCCATGCTTAATCCTACTTTGGATGATAACTCTTTTGACTAAGACCTCTCTACGTTTCTCAACACATACTTCCCTCATGAGAGTGATGCTCCTCCTTTTGATTTTGAAGATTATCGTCTTGATCCTACTTTGGATTTGAAGAAAATTCTTTCAAAGGAAAAGCAACCGGTCGACACCAATATCCGCAGCACGTATGAGTTAACACCTCTTTGTCCACCTTCTGAGGACGAGGTTGTGCATCTTCTTCGCAGATCATCTTCACATTCTGCTGAGCCTGAGTGCTATTTTCCCTTAAAGGAAACGGTGTTCGACCCCGGTATCGATCTTCTGCAGCCATCTCAGTATCCGTCTGATGAAATAAAAGGAAATATCTTTGGAACTTATGGAAATCTGCTTGCACCACTTCACCCTTGCTTCCACCGTGCTCCGTCTTTGCTTAAGGGAACCTTGCCTACTCTTCTTTGGCTTGCCTTGTTCGCCTTAAGCTTGTGTTATTTGATGGAAGAAAACTATGTCTTTGATCCCGGTGGATGTGTTTCATGCTTCTTCCTAGGGTAATCAAGGTCGAGTCAGGCTCACGACTCGGTTAACAAAAATCAAGCGCTTCTTGGGAGGCAACCCAAGTATCTATCTTTTAGCTTTCTTTATCCTAAGTGTAGGGGAGACCCGTTGGTGTTTGCTATTTCCTCTCTTCTACTATTCAGGGATTCGAGCGCTCAATGATCCACTCTTGATGATTCTTGACGACCCGTGATTGCGTGTTCCCATTTTCCCGGTTCTATCCTAAACTCTTTTCGATTCACTATTTTATATTTTCCAATATTAAAATAGGAATCTCTTTAGTTGTCTCTTCCTTAGCGAAATTTAAACAAAGTACACAATGTCCTAAGTGTAGGGGAGTTTACTCCCACATGCTTAAACATTGAGGACAATGTTTATATTAAGTGTAGGGGGACTTCTATCGAAGTTAAGTGGCCTTTTCCTTGTATTTGTCCTCATTTTAACCGGAAAATCAATTTTTTGACATTTTTCAAAATTTTTGATCTATTTTGGCCCATTAGTTTTTCCCTTTGTATAGTTATTTTTATTTTTTGTTAGAATAAATTTTAATAAAGTGGTTTTAATTTTCAAACGTTGTGAATCTTTTGACTCAACCCGAGTTTACTTATCTTAGTTTACTCTAGCTAGTATCCTTAACGTGTTTAAGTCAAGTTTTGCTAGGCTTTTATATAGGGAGCTATAAAACGCGAAAGTCTTAACTCTCATGGGTTAAGAACAAGAACTTTTCGCAATTTCCTATAATTGATCCTAGAGAGTCGTTTATCAAGGGAACTTTAAAATGCGATTTCTAAAACTTGAAAAAGTCTAAGAATTTGCAAGATCCTATAGGCGACTCGAAAACCCAAAACTTTGATTTAATAGGCTAAGCATCCACGAGTCTCATTCCTTGAGATTTTAAACTGTGGAGAACGAGAGATGATAGAGCCAATTATAAGTTCGGTATTCTTTCGTGAATTTATGTGAGTTAACTTATTGCAGCGGGATGCGAAGATTGGCGAGTCCGAAAAGGCCCTAACAAGGCATAAGGGCTACATTTTGTTGCTAAACATCCCAAGTGATGTGAAGAATCATTTATCGAAAATCAATATGAAGGATCGAGACACACGACGAAAAGCAAAAACTCCCCAAAAGTCATGGAGAAGTGAATCCGAAAAGACCCTAGCAAGGTATGAGGATAAATAGATCCAAGTCAAAAAGGAGGCGGATCGTTGTATATCAAAGACCAAAATAAAGATTGGAGAAAAATGAAGAAGTCGTGGTCCAAATATGAAGAATCTCTCAAAACTTCAAGTGAATAAATTCCTATATGAAGAGAAGACCATTATTTCATGAACGTCTCTCAAGGTTTGAAGTACGAATTCGCTGCCAAATATTGGTCCGAGAAAGGTCTCAAATCGCGAAGCGGGTTATTCCAAGATATGAACTTTATGAGGTCCCGAGAAGCAGTTTTAAAAGATTTTGTCCTTTAGCTAACTATTGATTAAATCGTTCACTTTATTTTCGGCCTTAATAACTATCGAAATAAGTCAACAATGCATCTTCGTGATCATTCAAGACAACAATAAAATATAAGAGATACACCTAGGAATAAGTGAGTCTAAGTGAATAATTGGCCCACATGAGTTCGTGTTAGTTTGCTAACTTATAATGACAATGATCTCGTTTTTAAGCTTGGTTGGAGAAAGTGAAAACTTGAGGATGATGATTATTCATGACATTTCCAAAACCCAAGGTATGCTTTTTGATTTCTTTACTTTGAATGTTTGTAATTATCTATCTCTTTAATAAAGGCCAATGTGGATTGATTATGATGAAAAGTGTAAACGTGCTTTATAACTAATGCATTACATGAGGACATTGCAATGGTCAAGTGTAGAGGATTTGATAGGTGTGTCAACACCCATCCTTTTTACCACTTAATTACAATAATAACCGAGCCAAAACGTGTATTTTATGTCATTTATGTCGGAATTATGCGTGGTTTGTGTTTTTGTTGTGATTTAGGACGAAAAGGTGAAAAGTGGAGAAAACACAGGCATTCACGGGCTTTTATTGAAGAAAAAGATGAAAGACGAAGTCAAGAAGTCAAGAAGTCAAGAGTGCAAAAAGAACAGAAGTCCAAGACCAATTCTGAAGATTTATCAAAGAAAAAGTCAAAAGACAGAAGTTTACTAAAAGCCGAAGAACTCAAGTCTTATTTATTGAAGAATTAAAAGACGAGTCCAAAGAAATCCCGAGCCAAAAGTCATTAAAGTCCAAGATTTAAGAAGATTAGAAGGCTTAAGGACTAATGGTGCAATTAAGAAGAAATGAAATAGGGGAGGAAGCTTCCTAAGCACTCCTTAATCCTCCCCTATAAATAGATTAGGATGTTAATCATTTCATTTTGTTGGATAGTTTGACACACTATTTCTTCCACTTTATTTACCTTGCACCTTTAAATTCATGTCCATTTAATTACTTGTCAAATTTAAATACCTTGTTTTGCACCTTAATTACCCTTAATTTCAAGTAAGTTTTCATTTAATTCTTGTCAATCTTTAATTTATCTTGTTAATCTCCTATCTTCCTTTCTTTAATCTTTATGTTGATTTGTTCATGTTCATGTTCTTGATTTTTATTGATTTATTTAAGTGGGTTTTGATTATTTTGGTTAGATTTGTTAGTTTGATTGTTTAGGATTGTTTGATTATCATTAATAGATGTTTTGTGATTAGTTTGATTTAATCTTGTGGTTGATTTGATTAAGTTTTGTTTAGATTCGTGTATATCTTGTTCCTCCGTGTTCTTCGTTGTTTTTGTTACTGTATCTTTCCCAGGAAAAAGTTCCGGATCAAGCCCAGCCAAAAGTTATTCCGAGTGAAGGTTGTTGTGGAAAATATTCCGTATCAAAGTCTTCCATCCG
This sequence comes from Glebionis coronaria, assembly GCA_025667525.1. Lineage (NCBI taxonomy): Eukaryota > Viridiplantae > Streptophyta > Magnoliopsida > Asterales > Asteraceae > Glebionis > Glebionis coronaria. The sequence continues at coordinate 463,049 of JANFOE010001096.1, forward strand.
GAATAATTAATTATTCCGGATCAAAGTGCTCTATTCGGAATCTTCAATATTTCGGATCAAGGTTTTAGCCAAGGTGGTTTATCCGGAATATCCAATATTCCGGATAAGAAAATTATTCCGGATAGACAGAACATTCCGGATAGACAGAACATTCTGAATCAAGATATTCCGGATCAAGGCATTATTTCGAATCAACAGAATATTCCGGATCAAAGGAATATTCCGGATCAAGGGCTTCCATCCGGAATAAGTGACATATTCCGGATCAAGAGTTCTATTCGGAATATTACTCCGGATCAAGAATTATTCCGGATCAACAGCAACATTCCGAATCAAGACCACATTCCGAATAGAGAAGTTTATTCCGGATAGGTGACATATTCCGAGTAAGCAATTTATTACGGATCAAGGGTTTTGGTGAATATTCCGAGTGAAGAAGAACATTCCGAACGAAGGTGACATTCCGGATGAATGTTTATTCCGAATGAGGGTATTTTTCCGGATGAGCTAGTTTTCAGGTTCTTTTAATTTCTGTTTTTAATTTTCTGTTTTTAATTTTCAAGCTTTATTTTTCCTGCCTTTTTACTTTGTCGCACTTAAAGATTTCTTGCCTTAGATTTATTTTAGCCTTGCCTTAGTTTTAAGTTTTAGTTGCGTTTTAATTTTGCCTTAGTTAGATTTAAGTCTGCGTTATTTATTTTAAGTGCCTTTTAATTTTTGTCACGCTTTTAAATACTCGCCTTTAGACTTAGATTTACTTTAAAGTCATTCACTTTTTAATTGTTTTGCACTTTTTAATTACTACAACGACACAACTATTTGTTTCACCAAGAACGACTGAGTCACACATAGAACCTAGATCAATTCGATTAGACCACTCCTTCGAACTTTAATTTTTAACTGGGTAAAATCGTAGATATCAATACCTTATCCCTCAAGGTTGCGGAAAAAGAAATTGAAGAATAAGGATGATATTCAAGTTTCGAACTTCCAAAAAATGTTCAAACAATTGAATTTTAATATCACCTTTGCCGAGGCGCTCGCTCACATGCCTAAGTACGCTAAGATGTTTAAGGACCTTTTAAGTGATAAGGAAAAATTGCTCGATATTGCCAATACCCAATTGAATGAGAATTGTTCCACGGTTCTTTTGAGAAAACTACCGGTTAAGTTAGGAGATCCCGGTCGATTCCTTTGTGGAAACCTTGGTTTCCAGATCTTTGAAGCAACTAGGAATGCACCATGTTCATATGATTATACAATCAAAGCGGAATTATAACATGACATATTAACAAGGTGTTTAGGGCATAAGAACATGAATTAAAACACAATTGGATTGTTCATTATATTAATAACAAACAATCACTAGACGTGTATACATTGAATCCCACGTCTAGTCGACACACGCTTTAGGTTTACATTGTGAATATGAATGATGATTAAAACCTAAGACCCTTGGTTCCTTTTATAGTGTAAGGATTAGGGTTTACAAGAGATAAAATCAAATAAACAAGTAAATCTTCTATTTAAATAAACTTATGTAGAATATCTTGCATGTTTATCTAAATAGAAGCTTCCATAAGCTTCTTGTCTACGTTTCTATCAACTCTTGAATTCCATGTGACAATGCTTAGATTGCACATGACAACTCTTGAGCCAACAATTGGTATCATATGACAACTCTTGAGCCAACAATTGTGGAAAACTTGGTTCCGGATCTTTGAAGCAAGTAGGAATGCACCATGTTCATATGATTAAACAATCAAAGCGGAATTAGAACATGACACATTAACAAGGTGTTTAGGGCACAAGAACATGAATTAAAACACAATTGGATTGTTCATTATATTAATAACAAACAATCACTAGACGTGTATACATTGAATCCCACGTCTAGTCGACACACGCTTTAGGTTACATTGTGAATATGAATGATGATTAAAACCTAAGACCCTTGGTTCCTTTTATAGTGTAAGTATTAGGGTTTACAAGAGATAAAATCAAATAAACAAGTAAATCTTCTATTTAAATAAACTTATGCAGAATATCTTGCATGTTTATCTAAATAGAAGCTTCCATAAGCTTCTTGTCTACGTTTCTATCAACTCTTGATTTACATGTGACAATGCTTAGATTGCACATGACAACTCTTGAGCCAACAACGCTTAGTTTGCTCTTGTCAACGCTTGGATTGCTCTGGACAACGCTTAGACAAAATCTTCATGTTTTCTTCGTTTTTGAGTTTCTGCCACATCAACCTTTTGACCCAACATCCTTATTCCTTGTAATTTTCCGGGTGTTGAGAATTGTATGGCCTTGGCGGATCTCGGAGCGAGTATCAATCTTATGCCATTGTCCGTGTGGAAACAATTATCTTTACACGGGCTAGTCCCCACCCGTATGACATTGGAATTAGCTAACCGTACGGTTGCTTATCCGGTGTGAATAGCCGAGGATGTTTTTGTAGGAGTCGACAAATTCACTTTTCCCGCTGATTTCGTTGTAGTCGACTATGAGATGGATCCCCGTGTTCCCTTAATTGTGGGACGACCCTTCTTGAGAACCGAGCGTACATGGATTGATGTAGCCGCGGGTGAACTTATCATGAGGGTCGGGGATGACAAAGACGTCTTTAACATGGGTAAACTTTCCAAACTTCCCGATGATCCCGAATCCGTGAATTATATCGATGTGCTCGACGAAGCATGTGAAGAACATTTTCACGAGGCTTGTAAAAGCGGGATTTCTCCTTTACCTCATGTTGAGACCGTAGCTTCTATTGCTCCTTCATTGACTCCATTTGGAGAAAGTGACTTTCTTTTACAAGAATTTGAAGCAAGTTTAGGGGATGTGGATTTAAAATATGACGATTCTCCCACCGATTGGGAAGAAGACATTCGTACCATTGAGAGACTTCTCAATGAGGACCATATTTCTCCACCTACTCCTAAGGAAGTTACAAACGATGATCCTAATTTGACTAAGCCTTCCATTGACAATCCACCGGATTTAGAGCTTAAGGATTTACCGTCTCATTTTGGAGTACGTTTTCTTAGAGGAGGATAATAAGTTACCCATCATTATTGCTAAGGACTTAAAAGAAGATGAAAAATCCCGACTAATCGATGTGCTTAAGAATCATAAGAAAGTAATTGCTTGGAAAATCTCCGACATTCGTGGAATTGATCCTAATTTTTGTACTCATAAATTTCTCATGGAAGATGACTTTAAACCCGCAATCCAAAATCAAAGAAGGGTTAATCCAAAAATTCATGAAGTCATTAAGAAAGAAGTTATCAAACTTCTCGATGCCGGAATGATTTACCCTATTTCGGATTGGCCATGGGTTAGTCCCGTCCATTATGTGCCTAAGAAAGGCGGAATCACCGTTGTTCCCAATGAAAACAACGAGTTGATTCCTACTCGACTCGTAACGGGTTGGAGAGTTTGCATCGATTATCGTAAGCTCAATGATGCCACTCGTAAGGATCATTTCCCTCTTCCTTTCATGGATCAAATGCTCGAGCGTTTAGCGGGTAATGATTTCTATTGCTTTTTAGATGGTTTTTCCGGATATTTTCAAATCCCTATCGATCCAAAAGACCAAGAGAAAACCACATTCACTTGTACCTATGGAACATTTGCTTACAAACGAATTCCTTTCGGCTTATGCAATGCTCCCGGGACTTTCCAAAGGTATATGATGGAGATATTTCATGACATGGTTGAAGAAACTATGGAAGTCTTTATGGACGATTTCTCGGTCTATGGTGATTCTTTCTCTTCTTGCCTTGCTAATTTAGAACGTATGCTTAAACGGTGTGAAGACACTCGTCTCGTTCTTAATTGGGAAAAATGCCATTTCATGGTAAAAGAAGGCATCGTCCTTGGTCATAAAATTTCCAAAGCCGGTATCGAAGTCGACCGTGCTAAAGTTGATGTTATTGCTAAGTTACCTCCACCTACCACCGTCAAAGGAGTTAGAAGTTTTTTAGGCCATGCGGGATTTTATCGACGTTTCATCCAAGATTTCTCGAAAATAGCTCGTCCAATGACTCATCTCTTAGAAAAGGATGCTCCTTTCATCTTCTCTCAAGAATGTCTCGACTCTTTCGAACTTCTTAAAGGTAAATTAACTAAGGCACCGGCCTTAGTCTCTCCAAATTGGGAGTTACCTTTCGAGCTCGTGATGCTAGTGATTTCGCGGTAGGAGCGGTTTTAGGTCAACGAGTTAACAAACATTTCCAACCCATTCATTATGCTAGTAAGACAATGACGGGGGCTCAATTGCATTATACCACTACCGAAAAACAGCTTTTAGCCGTAGTGTACGCTTTTGAGAAATTCCGCCCTTATGTTGTGCTTTCCACCACCATCGTTTACACCGATCATTCCGCCTTGAAATACTTGTTGACCAAGCAAGATGCTAAACCGAGACTCCTTCGTTGGGTTTTGCTCCTACAAGAATTTAAAATCAAAATTCGTGATAAAAAGGGAGCGGAAAACCTAGCCGCGGATCATCTTAGTAGACTTGAGGATCCTTATCAAGGGGAATCTCCAAATCAAGAGATTAATGAATCCTTTCCACTTGAGACCTTAATGTCTATTAATTTCAATCTTAATGATACCCCATGGTTTGCGGACATTGCAAACTATTTGGCGGGTGGTGTTCTTATCGAAGGGTTATCGTCCCAACAAAAGAAAAAATTCTTCAAGGACGTTAAAACGTACTATTGGGACGACCCTTATCTTTTCAATCAATGTGCGGATTTAATCATTCGTAGATGTGTTGATGGGTCGGCGGCTTGACAAATCCTTGAAGCTTGCCATAAAGGACCCACCGGTGGTCACTTTAGTCCTAATTACACCGCTAAAAACGTTTTCGACTCCAGATTCTATTGGCCCACCATTTATCATGATGCACATGAAATGGTTAAGCATTGTGATGCTTGCCAAAGAGAAGGCAAGATCACACATAAAGAAGAGATGCCTCAAAATTTCATTCAAGAGTATGAAATCTTTGACGTATGGGGCATCGACTTTATGGGGCCATTTCCATCCTCCAAAGGTAACAAGTACATCCTCGTAGCCGTTGACTACGTATCAAAATGGGTTGAAGCAAAGGCTTTACATACTAACGATGCGAGGGTGGTTGTTAACTTCTTGAAACAATTGTTTGCTCGATTCGGTGTACCTCGTGCTATTATTAGTGATCGCGAGACTCATTTTTGCAATGATCAATTCGCACGAGTCATGGCTAAGTATGGTGTCAATCACCGACTTTCCACCGCATATCATCCACAAACTAATGGACAAGCCGAGGTTTCTAACCATGGTCTTAAGCGAATCTTAGAGCGAACCGTGGGAGAGCATCGTGCCTCATGGGCCGATAAATTAGATGATGCTTTGTGGGCTTTCTGTACCGCTTATAAGACACCTATAGGTTGTACCCCTTATCGCCTTGTGTACGGAAAGGTGTGCCACCTCCCCATTGAGTTGGAGCATAAGGCTTATTGGGCCTTGAAATGGGCTAATTTTGACATAAACAAAGCCGGTGATCATAGGAAAATCCAACTCAATGAACTTAATGAACTTAGGAATGAGGCTTATGAAAATTCATTAATCTACAAGGAGAAGACTAAGCTCATTCATGATTCCAAGATTAAAAACCGAGAGTTCCATGTTGGTGATCAAGTTTTACTCTTTAACTCTTGGTTGAAAATCTTTTCGGGTAAACGTAAGAGCCGTTGGTCCGGTCCATTCACCGTGGCCCAAGTCTTCCCTTATGGCACTATTGAGTTATCCTAACCAAATGGGCCCAATTTTAAGGTGAATGGCCAACGGGTTAAGTTGTACTATGGAGAGGACATCTCTCACGAGATGATTCCATCCCTCTCCACATTTCCCTTGAATTAATTCGGGAAATCGAGTCGAGCTAGAGACTCGTGATAAATAAATCAAGCATCGTATAACTAGGTTAGATTTTTACCTTTACCATCCTTTCCACCCTTTTTTCACCTTCATCCATTTCCACCAATAAGTGTAGGGGGAGCCAAGTAGGTTGTTTGTGTGTTGTGATGTTGTGCAGGGACATGTGCTTTGATGATCCACTTTTGGTACTTTTGACGCAACCCGTGATCCCGTGTTCCCGTGTACCCGGTTCTCTCAAAACTATTGTGATTCATACATGTATATAAATAAAACAAATAAATGTAATCACTTTAGTTGTCCCTTCCTTAGCTAGATTTTAAACAACGTACTCAATGTCCTAAGTGTAGGGGAGTTTATTCTCCCACATGCTTAAACATTGAGGACAATGTTTATATTAAGTGTAGGGGGGACTTCCATCAAATTTTAGTGGGCTTTTCCATGAATTTGACCCCATTTAACCGGAAAATTTAAAAATTTTCCAACGTTTTTCAAATTTTTGATCTATTTTGGCCTAGTAGTATTTTCATTTATTTTCTTTCCTTTTGTCATCGTATCGTATTAATTTCCATTCAAAGAATAAAGTCAAAAATAAATAAATGAATAAAATGGTTTTAGCAAGTTTAGATGTCTTTGATATATTAGGCCCATCATGAATATTTTGACTAAACCCGAGTTAACTTATCTAAGTTTACTCTAGCTAGTATCCTTAACCATATGGACCTTAATTGGTTTATTAGGCTAAGCATCCACAAGTCTCATTCCTTGAGATTTTAAATTGTGGAGAACGAGAGATTATAGAGTTGATAATAAGTTTAAGGGTTACTTCTTCCTTATATGAGTTTTGTGGCTCTTTCTTCCCGCTTGTATATCTAATTGCTTAATAAATGAGGATTCTTGCGGTGTAGATTCGATATCTTAACTCTTAGCCAAATCTTGATTCTCCTTGTAATTAAAGCATGAACAGAGGGTGCCAGCGTTTGGACTTCCGACTAAGGTGGCTCATAACCACTAAGTAGGAGGTATTCAGACCATGTGACTGCGGAATTTGGCCTACTATATATATCATAAATAAAGAAAGAATAAGATTAAAACATGACCTCAAGGAGCCTTAGGGTGTGGGGCATGTAGCACGAACCTTGTCATTAGAGCCTTAGGGTGTATGGCATGGTAAGTTTTGAATAAAAATTGATCAAAAAATCAATTCCCTCGTTTATCGTTCAAGGAGCCTTAGGGTGTAGAAAATAGACGGGGAGCATTTTTACATCTTAAAGAGCCTAAGGGTGTATGATGTGAACTTGCTAAACTCTACATAAAGTCAACATGACTTTGGAGGAATAACTAATACGTAGTACTATTGGCCAAATTTTGGGTCCGGAAATTTATTCCCCAAATCGTGTTAAATCATCCTTGATGTGGGCTTACTTTAGTGACAACGTTTTTGAGGAAGAGGTTAGGTTTTGAGTGTCGGGTTTGCACCGTTTGGCCTTTATTTTTGGAATAATAATTATCAAATAAGTCAAATGAGCCTACGGGTGAATGACAATCAATAAAATCTAGAGATACAAAGTAGGAATTGGAGAAAGAGTATTACATAATTATCTTATATGAGTGGGATTTAACTTAAGGACTTATGGTAAACAATGATCTCGTTTTTAAGCTTGGTATGGGGAACGTGAAACTTGAGGGTGATTAATATTCATAGCACCAAAGCCCTAATTTAAATCTTAGATTTCTTTACGAGTTTCTTCCATCAAATAATTTCCAAGTTAAATAATTGTTATAACTTTTATTTCCTTTATAGTATTTATCTTTTCATCGTAGTGGTAATAGTATATCTTAATAAAGGCCGAGATGGATTAATTATGAAAAAATGTAACTCTATGCTTTAAAATAATGCATTGCATGGGGTCATTGCAATGGTCAAGTGTAGGGGATTTAATAAGTGTGTAAACACTTATCCTTTTGCCACTAAAATCAAGGGAAAACAAGACCTAATCATGTGATTTATATCGTAAATGTCGGAATTACGCGTGGTTTTGCGTTTTTGTGCAAAATAGGTACAAATGATCAAAAGGAAAGAAAACACGGGATTTCACGGTCAAATGTTGAAGAAAAGTCCAAGAAAAAGACAAAGACGAAGTCGAAAGACCAAAAGTGTGCCAAAGATCACGAAAATCGTCAAAATCAACATGGAATTGAAGAAAAGATCGAGAAAGCCAAAATCGAGCTCGTTTTAGTGGATTTAATTATTTACGAAGATTTTGGGCCTTGTGGGTCCCACTTATGCTTAATGGGCCCACAAGCCCATTTAAGAAAATGGTTAACTTAAATGGCGGATCAAAGAATTTTTCATTGAAGATATTGGGCCAAGTCCATATTGCTAATAACAAGAGACGGAAGGAGTTTGTTTAATTGGGCCAAGCCCATTTGCTAAACACAACGGACGGTTATAGCAAAATGTTTATTCATTTTGAGGTCAAACACCATGGTCAATAAACAATCACTCACCTCACACGTGTTACTCATCACTTATCCCAACTCACACAATAAATAAAACGTTATTTACCCCCACCCACTTATTTTGACATTACAAACAATGTAATATCTCTCACCCACTTTCATCCTCCCCAAAAATACGCAGCAACCAACAGTTTCACCCTAACCCTAATTTACTTTGATCACAAAATTAACCAACGAAAATTGGGGGTTTTACCCAATTCGTGTGATTCACACGGATGGGAATTAAATCCCCATGAAAATAGGAAGATCCACCAAATCCGACGTGGCCTACTTCCTTTGTTTTGATTGGCTCACATACCTCTCCACCACTACCTCATCCAATAAGAATGATCCGCATCACCCTCAAACTAGCACAAGTAACACAACTTCTGCCAGCTTGGCAATCCATGTGATGGGTGGTGATTTCTTAGCCGTAGATTAAAGAAAATGAAGAGAGCGAAGAAGAAATGATGGCTTACACGACTCGGATTGGATATCTTGTTCTCGAAGCTTCACCAACAAGCCCTTGGGGGTTGGCTATAAAAACCCCCCTCACTTGTGTAATTTGATGCCTTCTTTTTACTTTAACTTTTTATTTTCTGAAAATTAGATGATAGGAATATTGTAATTTTCTTTAATCAAGTATTGTACTCTTTTTTAATATTAATGAAATTTGATGTTTCGGTTAAATCTTTTTCTTGTTTATTATTATTGCAATTTTCTTTGAATCTATTTTAATTAAATAAATTATTAAAATAAAAAGTAGTGAATATTTTCCCCTACTAGGAATTTATAAAAAAAATATCTGGTTCGTTACTGTTTATGTTCGAGATGGTGATGATGACGATTGGGTAATAACGGTGGTGTTTGTTTGTTTCGATTCACAAGGGGGTTCAGCGCCCACCTTCGTCCCAACGGATTCATCATAAGGTGCTTGTTCTTCTTTTTTATTATTTTTGGTTAAGTTTTAATTTAATAATCTGCTTGTGTTTCTTTTTAAGTTACTGTTTAAATCTGCTTGTTTATTTATCTGCTTTTAGATTATTTGTCTGCTTTATTTGGTAATCAGTTTAATATTAGTCTGTTTAGTATTTTATTGGTTTAAGTCTGGATCTGCTTAGGTTTCAGTTTATTATTTTCTGCTTGTTTATGTTTAGTTGGGTTTATTTCGTTGTATCTGTTTGGATCTGCTTAAAGTTTTGATGTTGATTTGGATCTGCTAGGTTTGATTCGGTTTATGTCTGCTTATTTGATATTATTTTAGTTTAAGTCTGTTTTTTTTATTTGATATTATTTTAGTCCAGTTTGCTTATGCGTTATAGCTTAATATAGATTGCTTATTTTAAGTTTTAGTGCATCTTTTAGCTTATCTGCTTTTTCTATTTGTTTTAAATACTTATTTAGTTTTTTTATTTAGCTTATTTGAATTTACTGCTTATTTGGCTTATTCATCTTATTTGCTTATTTTTGTCTACTGTCATAGCTTATTTGGTTAGTTCGTTTTTGCTTATTTTACTGCTTAAATAACAGACTCTTTTGGTCTGTTATTTTGATCTTTCAAGTCCAAAAAAAATATAATAGAAAAAAAAATTGTCCCTCTTGGGACTCGAACGCGTGACCTCACGCATACCTGTCCAACGCCTTACCATTTGTTCTGCACTCTTATTTGTGTAGTAATACACAACTATTAATTAATATAGGGTTAAATCTCTGCTGGCAGTTTTAGTTATTTAAGTTAATTACAAGTTTAAGTTTTTATTTAAATACAAGTTTAGGTGTTATTAATTTTGATTAAAAGTTTTTCTTAATTATTTGCTTTTATTCAGTTTATAAAAAAATAAAAAGACTAAAAAAATATTTTTTAATTACTTTTATAAATTTTAATTGTTTTTAAATTTAGTTTAAATTTTGGTTAAAATAGATTTTAGTTTTAAAATTGGTTTTCAATTAATATTGATTAGATTTGTTTAAACAGTTTTAAAATAGTTAAATTAGTTTTAATCAAGTTTTATTTTAATTAAATTAGATTCAATTTTAAAATAGATTAAATAGTGTTTTATTATATAGTCTTTTAGTTTAAAAATACCAAAAAGAGTTTTTATTCACCAAAAACGATTAATCCACGCAAATTAGATATCAATTCGAGTCGAGTCGAGGAAACGAACATTAATTGCTTAATAGGACTAAAAATCCTTTTATTAGCTATCTACAAAAGGTTTGATTCAATTTTAATGTTCATGTTTATTTTAGATTAAACTTGATTAAATGATTATGTGTTTTAGTTTAATGTTTGAGGTATAATCATCTAGACTGATTAGTTTGACTGATTGTATTTGCCTAATTGTTTAACTGATTTGGTTTGTAAACTGTTTGATTTAGGTATTAAATCTTTTTACTAAAAGTGAAGTTAACTGTTAAAATGGGGTCTGTATTAATCTACTTAAAATATATTTTGCTAGTTGAGATTTGTATCTGATTTTAGTCTGATGATTTAATACTATTCTTTGATAATTTTAGTTGAATATAGCTGATGAATATGGTATTTGCTGTATGTTTAGTTGTGATGTTTTGTTGAATGGATATAACAATGATTTTGGACCGATTGTTATTTAGTTTGCTTTGTGATTCGATTTGTGTTATGGGGCTTATTAAGTTGTTGTTTAGTTGTCTTTTCTTATAAGTAAATTTGGATTGTTGATTCTACTGTATGGTTGATACTGATCTGTTCCCTTGATACTTTGTAGTATGTTACTCGAATTCGTGTAGTGATTGATTTAGCTGACTGATTCACTTACTCTGAGTTTGTTTAAATAAGAGTCTGAATGTTGTTTTTATTTGAGAATCAGTCTGATCCATATGATAATTAAGTACAAATTCTGATATGTAAATTTGGATTACTGATTCTTATCAGTCCTATTATAAACGCAAATTCACCTCCTGTGACGTTTATCTTTTGTTGTCAAAAATAAATAATTCACAAAAAATGTCCCCCTTGGGGATTGAACTCGTGACATCACGGGTAAGTGTCATACGTGTTAACCAACTGGTCTAGTATTTGTTTCTTGTTTAATTACAATCAATTAAATTAATATAGCTTGTAAAGTTAGGCTGTCAGCTATTATTTTATATTGTAATTCAAGTTTTCATAAATCAAATTTTATATCATTTGTTTTAGAATAAATGTTATAATGTTTTATAAAATTAATAAATAAATAAAAAACAAATAAAAATATACATTATTTAGAAATTTAAATTGTTATTAAAATTAGTTTTTAAATAAATAAGTTTTAATTAATTTTGTTTTAAATAAAAATAGTTTTATATAGATTTGTTTTATTAAAGGTAATAGCAAAATTTTAAATGGATTAAAATTAGTTTATAATTTTAAATAGTTTTTAAATTTGTTTAATTAGATTTTAAATAGACTTAAGAGTGCTTTTAATTAAATAGATTAATTTAAATAATTTAGATTTTAAATATTTTTATAAAATTGTCTTTTAGATTTAATTGAGGTACAATTCATGCACTTTAGGATCTTAATTTATACGAGTAAGTTTAGTTTAAAAACCGTTAACCAATTCAAATCAACTGTCCAAATTGAAACAAGACGTCTCAAATTCACTCGATCTTCGTGTACAACGAACTTGGTTCATCAACGTGTTTAATTAAATCCGTCTTTGGTAAATTTAGTCTATTACTTTTTCTAAAGGTAATTTTTTATTTTACCCTATAACGTATCTAATTTAAATACATTCCACGACACATCAATCACCATGAGCTATTCTATTATACCCAACAACCACCACCTTATCCACCACATTTCTACCCATCCAATGCTCCAAGGAATGATGAAACTAAAGAGGATATGTGATGCCTCGTGTGTTTGTAACTTTTGTGTTAGTCACATTTTAAAACAACTTCAAACAATTTATTACATTTGGTTATGTAATATGCCTTTGTTGGCATGTAGGACAAATAATTACTTTGTGTGTGGATTTTATTTAATTTGGCATGTGAAATATGTTTGTGTATATATTGTTTGTGTTAAATTGCAGAAATTAAGCAAGTCAATGCATTATAAGGCGAAGATTAAAGATTTCGACTTCGTTCACGACTTGGAATAAAAGGGGAGTATTATTCTTATTTTCCTCTATTTTTACTCTTTCCTTATGTTTAGCATTAGGGACAATGCTTATAATAAGTATGGGGGTGATAAGTGGAAAATAAGAGCGTTTTAAGTTGAATTTTTTTTTTTACTTTCTTTGACCAAAAGTACACCGCACTTTTGAAATGTGCGCCGCACTTTCTGGCGAATTTTTGAAAATTTTGTAGTTTTATAAAAAAAAAGTTTTTGTTAAAAGATTGATAATTCCCTTAATTGTAAAGCTATTTTGACTCGGAATTGATAACTTTACTTACACAATATCTTATCCACAATAGAGAGGATTCTTAGCCTATGATTCGTAAGCATTCTTACACTTTTAATCTATTTTATGAGTATGCCGATGATTAGTTTAATTCTAGAACTTGTGCTTGGTAATCTTTACGAGACCGTAGTGGGATCGTACTTGTATGATAAAAAGTATTTTAAATGATAAAGAGGCAAAATAAAATAGAAAAGATTGAAAGTTTTGCCAATGTTTTAAGACGATAATATACTGTTGAAAACCATGTTACGAGATGATAGTAGATCGTAAGTATGGGGGAGGACATATTACCCCAAATGTTTGTTGGTATAATATATATATATATATATATATATATATATATATATATATATATATATATATATATATATATATATACTAGCATCGTAACCCGCCCAATGGGCGGGGTCGTTTCGTAAATCTTTTTTAATAATACGTTAGCGTATTATTTATATCTATTGACGGTGGTAGACATTTTTGTTAAAAGGAAACTAAAAAGACACAAATCTTTGAGATTTTTCGGCCTTGTTCCACCCAACAGACGTGTTTTGTCCCATGTGAATCTTTGGTTTTGTTAGGTTTAGGTTGTATATTGTTTTGTAAGCAGTCTTTTTTTATTTTTTGTAATATTGTTGCTTAAATGTGAAGCCTTTGATAATATTACCTCTTGGTACACCCAACGATTGTGTTTGGTGTGAGTTAAACTACAAATGTACATAAATCTCATAATACCCAAAACCTCAATTTATAATATTGATTTGTAAACATTTGTGATTAATATTAGCAGTGACAAATTGTTTAAATAAGTAGGTTAGTAAATCATTTTTTGACATAACGTTTGTCGATTAGTTATAATGGTTGATGTGTTTGTGTAAACATAGATCTTTTTTCGTCTCTTATTGTCAATTAGTTAGAATAGTTATAATTTTTATTGTCGGGGTGTGAATGCCAACCTTTGATATTGTATGTTCTGGGTTCAGCCCACGAACGGGTTTGGTACATGAATAAGTTATATCTGTTAGTAGTAGGACTTGAAAATATAGTGATATTATTCTCGATCATGTAGTATTTCCTTGATAATAGAGAGTGTGGATATTAAATAAGTGGTTTGAGCATATTCATGTACGGTCATGAAAACATCTTATATCTTTTTTAAGAATAATATAAAATGTTTTTGTCTTACGTCACAGGATTTTGTGTTAATAAATTCTATTTTTTCCTTATATTTCTTTAGGAATAGTATAAATATTTGTTGAATTGTTTATATTAGGTATATTAATAAGTATATTTTATGGTTCTTATAGTAAGAGTATAGAGCTTGTATTAGATTATTTAAAATTTTATAATCACGGAAAGACTTATATATTGAGTAATATAAAGATTAGAAGTAGTTTTTAATAACAAGATTTATTCTATATCTTTATAATAGTTGAAGTGCTATATAGATGAAAAAATTAAACAATGCGTAAATAGAAGAAAAAGGAGATCTCATTCGCGCATACATTGGGTATGATTTAGGTTAACCAGAAACACTCGTTGTCCATAGTCTTAAATATTTCTTCAAAATAATTTGTGATATACTTTATGACCATAATAATCTGACACTCTGAATTAAAAATGTTTCCTATGTTCTACAAATTAACGATACATGAAATGTACCAAAAATTCGTTAATCAAGTGGTATCAGTGGTGGATCTAAAATTATCGAGGAGGGTATGCACTTTAGTAATAGTCTTGCTAATAAATTTGGTTTTCTCGTTTGTTTCATCAGGTTATCTTATTTGGAATTCGAATTGGGTACGATCTTCTTTTTAATTCGAGTTTACAAAATTTACTTTGTTTTATCAAGATTGTATTATTAATTAGTTACTCATATATTTATTTAGAGCAGCCGGTACGGTTTCAACCTGTGAGGTGATGTTATGGAAAAAAAGATTTTCTACGTCAGTTTTTTCGCCATAACACCAGAATCACCATAAAACATAAATGAGGCTCCCTGTTAATACCACAAATTTTGGTTTTATAGTGACCCCACTTTTTAAAAAAGAGTAATAATATGCCAGGCGTGAGAACACGAAAACGAAAACGCGAGGGTGAACGTGGCACCGCGCCCCGTCGTGCTACGCTTTCTGAGACTATTGGGGTTGACGAGTACGACACGAGACGTAAAAACGATACCCGAAGTGTGGTTAAAATAATTAACCTGTTTTATTCTAATATGATAAAAGTTGAATACAATGGTTGATGATCGACAACTACATTTTATCGTCACATTATTTTTTTTAACACATCATTTTACTACTATTAGTTTTAAAAACATAATGGTCATCGATTAACCCTATACATAAAATACCTATTTTATACAAATAAATAAAACATATACCTCTATTTATTGGGTAACCGATTCCAAAAAAAACAAAAAATCACACGTATACAAACAAAAAAATAAATAATAGAAAGAGTATTTTAGTTATAAGCCACCCAATCAATCGCGTTTCTTCTCCTTCGCCCACTAAAGTGGGAGGCTGTTATGAGCATCACGTATGAGTGTGATGAGTGACGTTCACGTATGGTGATGAAGCATCATAACGCGCGATCTTATATTGATAATTATTAATACAACCTAGTTTGTTTTTTCCTAAATGTCGTTAAAAATTGTTACTTTCGGATACAGTTTATTTCTTACGAATATTATATCTCATAGTCTCAGTTTTTTTTTTTGAAACTACAACAATTTTATTAAACTAAAAAACAAACCAAAAAATTACATACCTCACAACTAACACTATACAAGAATTGAACCACTAACTCATGCTATAGCAAATTCTGCTTACTAATTGAGTAATCATGTTATTATTAAATTTAGAAGAATTTAATATCTCAAAGTCTAACAGTAGCTTTGAAAGCAGGTTATGTGTGTATGTAGAATGAATCACGTTGAGTGATTATTTGTTTGTTTTATCTTTGCATTTTTGTTTCTGGCATGCATATACATACTTCAATTATATATGCATATTGTAGATGGCTTTGAAATGGTGTTACGTGTATGTATAACTTTGATTATTTTTTACTTTGTTACATGTTTCCAGCATCTATGCTAAATCCGCTGCACCTTGAGTATTTTGAATTTGCAGGCCGGGTGATTTCCCTTGCCTTAGTGCATAAGATGCAAGTGGGTATTGTGTTTGGTCGGGATTTTTCTTGCTATTGGCTGTAATTCAGGTCTCTATGGATATAAAGGATGTCGATCCATATATAGCAGTTGCAAACAGATACTGGAAATAGATCCTTGTACAGTCGGTCTAGATGTCCTTGGTCTCACATTTATGTGGGAAGTTGAAAAGTTAGGAGTCAAGGAAGTTGTGGAGCTTCTTCCTAACGGAGAACAGATTAGCGTGAATAGCATTAACAGAAAACTGTATATTGATCTTATCATCAAACATCAGTTTGTGACGTCGATTACCGAGCAGTTATCCAATTTTTCTCAAGGATTCGTTGATATAGTTAGCAGCGAAGAAAACAAAAACTTGTTTTTCAAGAGCTTAGAGCTTGAACATCTTGGGAGTCAAGGAAGCTGAAAGTGAGATCTCTGTCGATAATTAGAAGGCACATACACAGTATAGTGGCTATAAACAGACCGATCTCCAAATATAGATTGGTTCTAGAAGGTATGCGCTTCTTATTATTTCCTTGTTTTGGCAACACATCGTTTCATTTTTACACATAATCCATCTATTGTTATCACATTTAAGGATTAAAAAAATGCAAGTTGTGTATGGGTAAAAACTCAAAAAATTTAGGTATGAGAAATTAGATTGTAACTAATATCATACTATATGCTTTTTAGTTAAAGTTGACAGATTGATTATCTGTACAAAAGCAATATGAAGTCTTGCATGTCAAACCAACTCAACATGTTTTAACAGGTGCCACAAAATATACCCATTTCAATTTACCCAAGGATGATGAAAATGACATGAAATTCAATAATGCACCATCCACCCCTCAAGATACTGTTAAGCATTCCCCAGAACTTGAGATCTATTGCTACTTGCTTGTGCTCATATTTCTCGTTGATCAGAAAAATGCACTGAGGCTAAGGCTTGTTCATCAGCAAGCATTTCCCATTAAAAGAACTTGAACAGGAGAACAATTTATGTTTTAGCATCCAGACTCTACTTACTTTACTCTCTTAGCTATGAACTTACCGATAGCCTTTCCGAAATCAGGGGTAATCTCCTCGCTTTGCACAGAGTTGCTGCATTGCGGCATGATGAGTTGGGATAGGAAACACTTCTGAACTTGCTACTTTGCAACTACCTAAATTAGAATTTGTATGATCAAGCCAAAAAGCTAAGGTCAAAGGCGCAACGTTTTGAAGCCCATCAAATCAGCAGTTTTGCCACTATATGTTTTACCTTGGGAAGATTTAGGACGATTCAGCTGGAGTACACTGATGCAAAATAATCTCTTGTTCAGGCTGCTCGTAAAGCACATGTAGCTGCTCTTGGATTTCGGGTTCAGTGCAATAAGTGCGTTGTAATTGTTTGCTTACTTGTAGGAGAGATCCTTGAATGAACCGTTTTTATGCAAAAAGGCATAGAGAATGCCTTGATACCATACTTTGAGCGGACCAATGATGTGAGAATTGAAGATCTAGAGCTGTTCAAAAGCATAGAAGAAAAATTCTCCACAGCTTTTACCTCAGACCGAACTAACAACTTAATTGTGGGACTTCGCAAAAATTAAACCATACAACAAAAATAAGATGTAAAAGAGAAAAAGAACAATAATGGCATCACATACCAGGAAATGGAAGAGTTGGTTACTTCACGAAGATTGCCAACGTCTAAGCCAAGAAGTTACCAAGTCACAAAAGTAGCTAAGAAATCAGGTTTCAATATTACTTGTTCCCAGTATCATTATTTCAGATAAATTACAAAACTTCGTAAATGATGTTCGTACAATAACAGCTTTCGGTAAACAGAGTTTGAAGGAGGTCCTGTACGAGTAACATGATGCAAGGCTGTTGCTTCATCAAAAGCAAGAGTGAAAAGAGGATTTGATAAAAGATCAAATGTAGGGAAAATATAGGCCATTCCCTAGTTGCCAAACTAAAACTTCATAAGTAAAGTTAAAAATTCAATCACTCACCCATGACAATGTATCAGGATACTCCTGTAATTTGTAAATCAGATAATCCTATATCCAATTTGGATAATCGTAAAGCAGTTTATTAGAACTTTAAAGATTTTTCTCGGAATGATGCTAAGCCTCTCTAATAAGTGTGTAAACACTTATCCTTTTGCCACTAAAATCAAGGAAAAACAAGACCTAATCATGTGTTTTGTATCGTAAATGTCGAAATTACGCGTGGTTTTGTGTTTTTGTGTTTAAATAGGTACAAATGATCAAAAGAAGAGAAAACACGGGATTTCACGATCAAATGATGAAGAAAAGTCCAAAAAGAGACAAAGACAAAGTCAAAAGACCAAAAGTGTGCCGAAGATCACGAAAACCGGCAATTCGACACGGTTTTAAAGAAATGATCAAGGAAACCGAAATCGAGCTCGAATTTAGTGGAATTAATCCTTTTGAAGATTTTTAAGTCTTGTGGGTCCCACATTGGATAAATGGGCTTAAAAACCCATTAAGGAACAAGGGCTATTTACTTATGGATACTTAAGCCCAACTTGGCCCAATTCCTTTAATTTATCACACGGATTGGGAAGTTATCTTGGGCCCAAGCCTTTTTGCTAAATTAAGAGACGGAGGATAATATTGGTTGGGCTCCAAAGCCCATTTGATGGACAAATGGGACGGAAATGTTTTAGCAAAGTCAACCACCCCAGTCAAAGTGCTCAGTTAAAACTCCACACCATCACACGTTCAAGTTTATCCCAATTTTCCTACACCAAACTCACCCCACGTGTATTTACTCTCACCCCCTCACTTTTACCTAAATCTCACCCATTTATTATAATAAAACGAGTTTTACCCTTCCCATTATTTCATCCCAGAAACTCTCACCCACCTCTTCTTCCCCACTAAAATCACAGCCCTCCCTTAAACCCTAAATCTTTACTGTAAAAAAATTACACACCAAAAAATTGGGGCTTTTACCCTCAAAAGTTAATTCAAACCAAAAGGAATTAATTCCCCATGATTTTCGGGGCATACACTCAAGGAGTGGTCCTCAAATCCGAATCTGACATAGCCACTCCTATGGATTTGATTGGTTGTCACACATCACCACAAACCCCTCACCCAAATAAAGAAGGCCACCTCAGCAAAGAAGAAACACAAGAAACACAAAACCGCCACAAGGGCGATCCGTGTGATGCATTGGATGATCTCTGCCGTTGATTCAAGAGAAGAGAGAGAAGAGAACAAATATGCGGCCATGATGTATTACCGTGGGTACCAAGATTTGGGTTTTTCCCTATAAATCCCCACTCCACAATGTGTAGAAGGGAGTCCATTTTTAAGCTTTTTCTTAATTTTCAGTTTTTTTTATTAATTTTAGGAGTAGGATTAATTTAGATTTAATTTTCAGCAAAAATTAGTTTTAGGATTAAATTGTATTTTTCAGTTTCAGTATTTGTAATTTATTTATTTTAATGAGAAAGTTAATTTTATTAATGTTCGTCTCCCATTTAATCTTCCTGCAAATTTCAATTCATTTTAATCTTTAAATACTGTTTTTTTACTGTTCGTCCCATTATTATTATTATAAAAGAAAATAAAAAAGATAAAAATAAAGATAATAGAAGTTACTGTTGAGTTGGTTCGTTTGGTTCGATTTGTTGATGTTGATGACGAAGGATCGAAGAAGGTGTTTGAGGTTTCGGTTTAGATCAATAAGATGGCTCAGCGCCAATCTTCGGCTCAACAGATATCGCCAAAAAGGTTCCTTCGAATCTTCTTTTATTTTTCCAGTTTTAGTTTAAGACTTAGTTTTAATTTATGTTTAATTTATTTGCTTAAGTTAATTTTAGATAAGTCTGCTTGTTTCAATTGGTTTGAATCTGCTACTGTTTATTTCCAGGAGTTAGTTTTTTTATAAGCTTAGGTTTAAAAACTGCTTTTGTTACTATTGTTTAAGTAGTGTTTTGTTTAATAAGTCTTATCTGCTTTTTGATTTTCAGCTTGTCAGTTTGGTATTATTCTTCTAGTATTATCTGAGTTCCTGTCTGTTTTTAATTTAAGTAGTATAGTTTTAGCTTATTTGGTTGGTAGCTTATGGTATGAAGCTTATTTGTTTATTTTGCCTGTTTGTTTTTTTTCGCTTATAGCTGGTGATTTTGTTTCGTCTGTTACTACTTCAAACTCAGTCATATAGTCTGAGTTTCACAAATCCAAAAAGTAAAAAAAAATAAATAAATATATATATATATATATATATATATATATATATATATATATATATATATATATATATATATATATATATATATATATATATATAATTAGCAAAATTTCGTCACTTATGGGATTCGATCCCTCATCCTCTCGCTCAACAGCCATAAGCCTTACCACTTGGCTGAGCTCTCTTTTGTGTATTCATATGCATCATTTATTTAATATAGGCTTAGGTTTTCTGTCAATTTATTAAGTAGATTAAAACAAGTTTATTTAGTTTTTTTAATACAAGTTTTTAATTAAAAAGTTTTATTTAAAAGTATTTTGAGTTTATTTTAAATAGTTTTAAAATTTGTTTTCGTTTAAAATTTGTTTCATTTATTTAAAAATAGTTTTTTATTTACGTTGTTTTAAAATTAGTTAAATTAATCTAGTTTTTTATAAAATTAAGTTTTTAAATAAAATTCTTTTTTTTTACATTAAATTTTCAAAATAGATTTATTAGATTAAATTAGATTTTTAAAATTAGCTTTTAAATTTACTTTTACTTAAAAATAGACTAGATTAAATAGCTTTTATTTGAAATAGTTTTAAATTAGTTTAAAATTATCAAAAGTACGATTTACCAAAAACAAAGTAGTCTAACGTTAATTGATAATCAATTAGAGTGAGTCGAGGAACGATAATAGATATAAAAAAGGGTATACAAAATCTCTTTTTCACTCTCCCATGAGGAGTTACAGAATCCTTATGTGCACCCACTATCAGAATTCAGAAACCGACTTCTCGGACATAGAATCGGTCACTTCTGATTTAGAAGTCGACTCATACCCCAAACAGAAATCCGACTAAATTTTCTTGCCTTTTCCCATCTATATTACTAGATGGGGACTTACGTTACACATGCAGGTGGTGTGTTTTCTTGTGTTCGTAATGCATCAAATAAGTGAGCAACATGATATATATGATGTTCCTGGTTCGGGTCTATATGATATGCCAGATTAGGTCTACTTAGTACTTATTTCAGGAAGTTAGTCATATATATACACAAAGCACTACTGAATTTGACTCCGTTGGGCGGGTTACGAAACACATGGTCTAACACTTAGGATTCCTTTGAAATAATAATCAAACGAAAGAACATATGCAGACAATTAGGCACGTTTCTGGGGATCTAAATCATTCATCATCATCATACATCAAGGACATTTCTTAAAAGTACTATCATAAATAAAAACAACCATTTTTCGCTCAGCCCATGATACGCTGGATGTATGGACCAATAGACAGGAAAAAAATGCTTAGAAGCAAGTTTGTTCCTAAACGGCTGCTCAATACAACAACCTTTTTTAGCATTTCTCATAACTTATAATACTAAACAAAAACCAGATCCTAATAATGCTATTACTTTTTACTATAATTTCTAACAGACCAATTGACCCTCTCTCGGAACTAAGAAAAAAAAACCTATTATAACTTACCATAAGAATCACTATACACAAAGCTCTCTGACCTCAAGCTTTTACATGGCTAGCCGGATAGACTATATTTCTAGTCACTTGGGCTCCTTCAGCCTAAACCTCGCTGAGCCTTGTCTTCTCAAGGCGTGCTCTCCGAGCAGCTTGACTTTTGATCCCTGCAACATTTTTACTTTTATAATCTAAACAAAATACTTCTAGTCAATAGAAAATTGGTGAAGTTGAATATTTTGACCATTTTATCAAACAAATACAGTGTGTATACTCAAGCTGTTCAGAAAGCCAAATGGAAGTTGCCTTGTTACTTGGGTTGTTTGCTATTGCTGATACGGATGGCATTTTCACATAACCAGTCGCGGTCTATTTTTCCTTTTCCATCGGCTTCTTACCCTTGGCCTATTTCTTAGCCTCAGCTTTAGCAGTTCCTGAGTTCACATCAAGCATATCAATGCTGGCAAATTATTTACATGTATGTAAGCATGGAGACGAATATGGATGTATAACATTGTTCTATTATTTTCTTAAGTTTTTGTTCTTAAAATGTTCTTTGTTGGAAATACGTTTTTACGTATTTATGAAGGATCGGTCGCTCCAACGATATATTATTGTATTAGGCTCGTGATCCAGTTTGTACTAAATATAGTCCATATAGCCCACATGTAGGGTGGGCTATATATACCCCTCCTAGCATGTTAGGAGGGGTGGTTCATTCACACAACAATTCATTAATCTAATTTCCCTTTCTCTCTCTACTTTTCTTCCCTCTCTTTTCTCTCTCTATACTTCATCTTCCTCCTTCCCCATTTCCACCATTAATCAATAGATCCAATCCATCATTTACCAAATCCTTAGATCTCGTAGACCTTCAATTGGTATCAAGAGCCATGGTTGAATCTTAGGATTTGCATTTTTTTTATCTTTTGATTTGGTGGTAAAAATCCTTTCTTTTCTAATTTCTTATCAATTTTTTCATCATTCGATAAACATTTTATCAATTTTTATTTTTTATTTTTTTATCAGTTTTATTTTTACGTGTGTTTTTATATCAGTTTTATCAGTTTTTTCTTGTTAAATAATCAGTTTTTTTTATATCGTCATTTGTATAATCATATTTTTTAATCAGTCGTTTTTTTTTTTAATTTTTTAATCATTCAGTCATTTTTTTATCATTTTTTTAATCAGTTTTCTCTTTCATTTTCATATCTGTCGAATCTGTCTACTGTCCAAACTTGTTCAAAAATTGTCAAAAGTGTCATCTGTCTTTTTCCATCCAGTCTATCAATTTTTGAGATCGAGCGATTTTTTTTTCGAATAAGCCATATATTCCGTATAGACATTTCGTATGGACAAACTGTGAAAAACATTCAGTATGGACAAACTTTGAAAAACTTTCCGAATAGACCATTTTTCAGAATAAGACATCTCTCCGAATAGACATAGTTCCGAATAGGACTTTCCGCATAGGATTCCGCATAGGGTTTCCGCATAGGATTCCGCATAGGATTCCGCATAGGATTCCGCGTAGGATTCCGCGTAGGATTCCGCGTAGCGGTTATTCCGCGTAGCGGTTATTCCGCATAGCGGTTATTCCGCATAGCGGGACCGGACTCGATCACGACTCTCAGCATTCAAAACCTCTCTGTCTCACACCTACATCTCTCGACAACAACTGACGCTCACACCCTCGTCATACAGACCCTCGTCATACATTCCCTCCCCACCCACACCACTCAATCACTCTAGAACCACTCACACACTCGGACACAAAAACACACCCAAAACTCACCCGTAACAAACACCCTCTCACCCTCTCATCCCTCGACTATCACACCATTCCAAACCCTCTCATCTCTCGGACACCCCTCACTCTCTCCCTCGAACCAAACAAACAACATCTAGACCCTCGACTCATTTTTTACCCTCACCCAAGACTCGAAAAACCTCACCCTCGTCTAAACACAAACATAAACAAACACCTTCTCACCTCATCACTCCCTCACCTCTCGACTGACACCAAAAAGTTTTAGACTCATCACTCCCCCTTGACCAACAACCCCCAAACAACCCTCTCTCACACCTCTCGTCTTACAAAACAAAACCTCAACTCTCAACTCAATCCATACCCGACACTCACTCAGACTCTAAATCAAAACAAAAACTCGACCCCATACATCACAAGAAAGACAGTACAGAAGAGAGAGGGACTCAACAAATCAAAAAGTTAAAAATAAACCTACCTGAGACCAATTTATTGATCTTGAAGATTCGTACTTCAGGGTACATAGGATTTTGATGGGATTAGGCTCGGTGTTAATTGATTAAAGGGAGTCTAATTTGAGATTGGAGATGGGAACAGATTAGGGTTCTGTGTTTGAGATTGAGAGAGATAGGGAGACGCAGATTTGTGTGTTTGTGAGTGTATTATGTGAGAGAGAGAGAGAGATTAGAGGAAGTTTATCTATTCTGGCGGAGTTAACAAGGAAAGTGGAGTGGGCGGTGGCCTTTCTTTGATTGGGCCACGTATCTTGTATTGACGGAGCAAACAAGAAACAGGTTTTTAAAGACACGTGTGTGGTAAAACGTTAGTTTTTATCTTTAGTTTTTTTTCGTTTTTTTTTTTTTTTTTTATTTTGAAAATTCTTCTTTTTGATATTAATTCTATTTTGATAATCATTTCTTAGTTTGATTTTTATTTTTATTTTAATTTTTATTTTAATTTTATTTTATTTCAAATTTTTTATTTTGAAAAACTTTTTGATATTAAATTATAATCGTGACGTGACAAAGTGACAACGTGACAAAGTGAC
The DNA here is from genome assembly GCA_025667525.1 of Glebionis coronaria. NCBI lineage: Eukaryota > Viridiplantae > Streptophyta > Magnoliopsida > Asterales > Asteraceae > Glebionis > Glebionis coronaria. The sequence continues at coordinate 487,553 of JANFOE010001096.1, forward strand.
GTGTTAAGGTGACAAGTTTTATTTGTTGACGGGTTTTATTTTTGAAGTAAGCCGACTTTGCTTTGATCTCCGGTTTCTTTTATCATCGCTTGAGCGGACAATTTTTTTGAACCGAGAAAAGATTTACATCATCCATCGTTGATTTTTAAAAGTTATTTACGGATCCTTCGAAATTCCTTCACGACTTGGTAAATTCCGAAAACAACTACAATCACGATCATTTTTCATCATAATTAAATGGAGTCTTTGAATTCAACGTTTCAAGAGGGAGAATCGCATCAAGTGCAAGCCAACGCTAGGGAAAGTGGTATAACTTCATTTCGAATGCTTCAGTATCATCTAGTTACTCTTTCGAGGATTCAAGGAGGGAGCGAATTTGTGACCATCTTTGGACAAGATCGTCATATATTCATCGACTCAATCTTCACCACTCTGACCCAACTCGCCGAGCAACTCAACCATGACAACTTTAATCACTCTGCATCGGCACTTGCATATAAGGATCTTGTGACACAACTCACGCCTTTCCTCCAATTCAATATCATCAAGTCTGAAAGTTCGATGCTTTGCCAATCATTTCTTCGAGATACACATACCGAGCTTCGAGTTTTTCGTGATACAATATTGAAACTCATGACCTCGGTCTCGTCTTCGATTTATGAAAGATCTCGACTTCAGCAAGGGTATGATAATGGAATGCAAGACTTTTCGATGCAAGAGGAAATTGGTCATACGATTGACAACTTGGAGCCTAACGATGGCAAGAGCACGGAATCAGGAGGACTACATGATACCAGTGGCACGTCAGGGAATGTTCACGAGATTTCTCTTGATGACACCTTACCCATTTATGACGAAGAGCCTGCAAACATGGTACAATGTGATGTTGGTTATGATGTATATGCTGATGACATACCGCATATTGAGCATTCTGAACCTAATTATGACAAACATGGGATGGAAAAGAGTGATAGAAATACCACTTCTGATTCATCCGATGTGAGTCATAATGGGGGAGAAAGTGTTCAAAATGCTATAGTTTATCATGATAAATGCTTTACAACTGCCTCGTTAACTGATCCTGATTCCAAGGTTAAAGAGCTCGAAACGATCGTAGCTCGGCAATCAAAAGATCTTGAGGATGCCAAAATTGAATTTTCAAAGGAAACGAACAAATTTGAAACATATTTTGAAAAACTTGAAAAATCAAATGTTGTTCTTGAAAGAAAATTGGATCAAAAAGTGTTAGATTCTAAAGCTGAAAAGGATAATCTCTTGAAACAAATTCAACTGCTTGAATCTAAGTTGGCATCCCAAGATAACTTGCTCAAAGGGAATGAGACTTTAAAGGCCCAAGTACAGGAAAAGGTATTTGCTATAGCTGCGTTGAAAAACGAGTTAAGGAAAAATAGAGGACCTAGTGTGGACACTAAGCTTGAAAAACCATCAATCTTGGGGAAACCGCCTACAAATCAGTTCGTCAGACAACCGATTGTCAGACAACCTACTGCATTTAGATCCGAGCGACCACAATCCTCGAGACCGCGGTTTGCCTCCCAAGTTGATTTGGTTCATCTTTCTAGACCAGACACTCAAGCAACTAGGCTCTATGTGATCACTCCAGCTTTAGCAAGACCAAATCATATGATTGCCTCTAGTTTCCCTAAAAATACCAAGACCACGTCTAGAACTAGTTCAAATGACGTTTGCCATAAATCTGGTCTTGGGGAAGCTAAGCAAAAGACACATGCAAGAGATAGCAATGTCCAACCTAGTCAGATGCCTTCTAGATTACCCAACACTGCTAACCATAGCATGCCATCTTCTAGGAGCATCGATCAATCATCTAGGAATTATTCAGACATCAAATATGCTACTTGTAAAACATGTAGAAAATGTGTCTTTACGGCAAATCATGATGCTTGTGTCAAGAAATTACTTGATGAGGTGAACTCCCGTGCTCGAATTAAGTCCCAGTGGATAGCTAAAATCAAACCCTTTGGTAAAGTTTGGCGCCCCACTGGTAGAACTTTCACTCTTGTAGGAAACGAGTGCCCTTTAACTAGGATAGTCTCCGTTTCTTCTAAGACTACTAGGGAGTAAATTGATAAATATGATACTTCACTTAAGCCTAAACTTAAGATTTTCTATAAAAGGAAACGTTTGCCAGCTAAGATAAGTGAATCATCTACTCAGGTCGCCTCTGACACAAGTAAAGCCAACTGTGAACCCCCACGTGCTTCAAAAATAGATATCTCTAACCCATGCAAAAGTATACAAACTCCTAATGAGAATGCAGGTGCCAAAGTTGATGTTCCAAAAGAACGAAGCGGTCCAATCGTTGTATACCGTTCAACTAAGGACACTCTTAGAGTTTGGTTGCTGAAGAAGCAGATATCAGAGAAACAAATGTCTCAGGGGATTCATGGTTAAGCTCATGCACAAGGACTTACAGTCACATAACAGACTGTAACTCGATCTCCAAAGACAGGAAAGTTCATCCCGATGATGACTTATCCTAAAAACGAGAAATTCATTTTTCTCGGGCATGAGCTTATGTTAAAAACATTCCACGTTTTTAAGCTCATGCACAAGGACTTACAGTCACATAACAGACTGTAACTCGATCTCCAAAGACAGGAAAGTTCATCCCGATGATAACTTATCCTAAAAACGAGAAATTCATTTTTCTCGGGCATGAGCTTATGTTAAAAACATTCCACGTTTTTAAGCTCATGCACAAGGACTTACAGTCACATAACAGACTGTAACTCGATCTCCAAAGACAGGAAAGTTCATCCCGATGATGACTTATCCTAAAAACGAGAAATTCATTTTTCTCGGGCATGAGCTTATGTTAAAAACATTCCACGTTTTTAAGCTCATGCACAAGGACTTACAGTCACATAACAGACTGTAACTCGATCTCCAAAGACAGGAAAGTTCATCCCGATGATGACTTATCCTAAAAACGAGAAATTCATTTTTCTCGGGCATGAGCTTATGTTAAAAACATTCCACGTTTTTAAGCTCATGCACAAGGACTTACAGTCACATAACAGACTGTAACTCGCTCATCAAAGAAAGGAAAGTTTATCGCCGATGATAAACTTATCCTAAAAACGAGAAATTCATTTTTCTCGGGCATGAGCTTATATCAAAAACATTCCAAGTTTTTAAGCTCATGCATCAAGGCTTATAGATAAATGACAGTCTGTAACCCGTTCTTCAAAGGTAGGAAAGTTTATCGCCGATGATAAACTTATCCTTACAACGAGAAATTAAGTTTTCTCGGGCATGAGCTAATATAAAAACATTCGAAGTTTTTAAGCTCATGCACTATGACTTACAGTTAAATGTCAGACTGTAACTCGAACTTCAAATAAAGGAAAGTTTATCATTAATGATAAACTTATCCTCATAACGAGAAATTCAATTTTCTCGGTCATGAGCTTGTCTTAAAACATTCGAATTTTAAGCTCAGAAAGGAAAGTGTATCTTTTAAATAAGAGAACTTTTCCTCATAACGAGAAATTAACCTTTCTCGGTCATGAGCTTTCCGTTAAAACAATCAAAGTTTTCAAGCTCATGAACACGACTTCTAAGTAAATGTCAGCTTAGGACTCGTTCTTCAGATAAAAGGAAAGTTTATCGCCGATGATAAACTTATCCTTAACAACCGGAAGTTTACAACTTCTCGGACTTGAGCTCGTTTTATAAGATATTCAACATCTTAAGCTCAAGTAATTGGTTTTCAAAACTTTGAACACAATTTTTCGAGAATTTCTCAAAAGGATTTTCTAAATCTTTCAAAATTGTGTGTTCAAAAATGTTTTGATAAAAAGAGCATGTCTTCTGGAATCGATAATATTTACGAACCTAGAAATGTCATTCAATAATGACACGGGATTGTAAATAAAGTTCGAGCAGAAGTTCAAATTTTTAAAACATGCTCAAAATGGTTTGCTATTATTTCAGATAGCAACCCGCTTTTCATAATCAAGTCAAGCATTTCACCGGAAAGCTTTGACTCAACAACGGGAATTAATTTTCTCGGGGACGTGACGAGGTGACCAACATTCGTGAACAAGAACCATGTGCTTCTTTCATATGATGTTCTCCATTATTCAGGTTCAACCTCGTAAATTGCTAATCTTGTGAATTCATTATTATATATGATCTTTGCACGTAATAAATACCTTACACTTGTGTTTAAAAGGTATTTAATTTACGTTTCAACACACCCTCATTAATTTGAGGGGGAGCTTGTGTAGCTCATGAAGATAATTGGATTTGCATTTTTCTTCCCAAATTTTCTTAAAAGGCTATTAAATCAATTGATATTAAAAACATCGATTGGGTTAATATTTTTAATATGGGGGAGAAAATGTGATTTAATATGGGGAATGATTAATCACAAATGGTTTGACTTAACGTGCTAGCTCATCTCGACATGTGCGAAATGTTTTCGGATATCGTGGCATATGTTAAGGGGGAGCAAAATGGATTTGCACTTCAAAATGGATTTCATGGTGATTTATACTTACCCGCAACCCATTTATTTCACGACGATGAAGATTGTGGTGACATAAGGATGGTAGGATAGGTTAAATTCCAATGATTTCTCTAGAACCGGAGGAATCTTCCCAAGGACATTCCATAGCTAGAAATAGTAGTCCTTAGGAAAGATGGAGAAAGATTGTGAACGTAGCTGAATGCCGACCAAGTACTTAAGTTAGCACTGGAACAATCACAACAAGGTGCTAGTTATGACGTATTGGTAAGCATTGAAGGGGTTGAAGAATGAAAAAGAATTGTAAAGATAAAGGGTGTTAAGAAAGAAGCCCTCCTTACAACCTTAGGCAGAAACCGGGTCAATTCATATGCTATTGAGATCATTTTTAATGATGATTCTTGATATTGAAGAAAGACATCATGGACCCAGTGATGCAAGGCACAACCCTTCCCAGCTAACTCAAATATCTCTCAAAAGATATTTGTTTTAATCACACGGAGACAACACATTATCTATTGATTTATTCACTCCGAATAAATTGGTATTGAAAAGGTGGCACTCCTCTCCAGCCTCCGATCACTAAAATCCAAAATGCACGATCGAGTCTAGAGCCATTTGAGATCATCAAATATCTCATTAGGACACACTTTCATTATTCCTTGCTTGTTCACACAATGTGAAAAGTAAGAAAGATCTTAAGAGTCCTACGCAAAATCTTCATGATCTTGCCTGAACATCCGAGTAATACGAAAGTATTTACAATGAAGATGGAAATCCTTCTTGAGCGAATATCAAAAAGCTCATGGTAGGTGACTTGTTCGATTCTTTATGAATCAAACTTGTGATAACTGGAAAGCAACAGTGGTTTAATTCTTAAATGAATTTAAACACGTTCCAAGCCTCTACGCAATATCTTAGTGATCTTGCCAGAACATTCAGAGTAATACTATTAAGTATTTACAGTGACGAATGGAAATCCTTCTAGTGTTAACATCAAACAGCACTTGGTAGGTAACTTGCAAGATTCTATACGAATCAAGCACGTGACAACTGGAAAGCAACGATGGTGCGGTTCTTAATTGAACTTCACTTGTTCCAGGAACATGAATTGACGGCTTCAAATCATGCGGATAATATTATCCAAATGATTCACTCTTTACGTTCGCAGTCAGCTTTGGACGGTCGAGTAAAGAGAACGGGTTTACCCGCGAAATCTTGTCAAGGAGGTTCTTTATTGAAACTACCTGCCACAAGTACGATATTTAATATCGTCCAACGGTCTTCACCGACCGGAGGTAAAATGCTACCGAATTAGAATGAAATGTTCAAGGCCATTTCATCCGTGTATATTGTTTGTTGCTAACTGTCTTATGCAGCGTAACAAGAAGGTGGCATTGCGGTGTACAATCCAGAAGAAGTCGTCACCACATGCTTATACTACATACAATTAGTACTTCAACAAATTCAAGAAAGTCTGAAGGTCAAGTCTTCCGCTGTATCAAACTCTGAAGCTTTCAAGAATTTAAAGGTATAAGTATGTGGAACATGAAGTCACGAAGAGGCAAATTTCACAAGTGATGAATGCACAAGGTCAAGGCAAGGAAACATGCTGATGAGACGGCTTTTATACATGGTCTCATCGTTCTTTTTGGACTTAAAATGCATTAAATATCATCAAAATACCCAAATATATGCTTGTGTTTGTTGCTTGTGTTATTTAGGTACGGGTATTGAGAAAATGACAAAAGATCACAAGAATCACGCAAAAACGAACACGGGAAACGAAGCCGCACAATGAACCAAGCCCTAGTGAGGAATTTTCCAAAGAAAACCCTTGAAGATTTGAAGAATATTGAAGATTGGTCCTCCAAGTTTGAAGAATTGACACTTTATACCCTTGTATCTTCATAATTACAAGTTTGGTCCCTAAAGTTTGTCAAAATTACAAAAAGGACCATTAACTTTGAAGAATTGGCAAATTTAGTCCCTCATCAAATCTAAATTGTCAAATATGGTCCTCCAAGAAGTCAACCAACAAGTCAAAGCCTTGAAGTTTGAAGATATGGCAAAATCAGTCCTTGGAAAATGAAGAAGTTGCATAAATGGTCCTTGTTTCAAGTTTACAAAAACATTGTGCCAAAAATGTCAAGTGTTGAAAGTCAAATACAAAGGAAATGGGATTTGTAAGCTGAAAATACAAAATGAAGAGAAAAGAAAACATGAGGGGGCAATCTTGGGAGACAACCAGACTTCACCAGCCAACCCCCATCTGACACGTCATCTCTGCCAGACCACTAGCTAAAACCAACCAGTCCATAACCTCCTTTTTGACCCTATCACAAACCCCTTTGTGAACCCTTCTTAAATATTACCTGTTTATTTACACAAAAAGGAGGTAAACACGTTTTTAAATACTTAACACCCCCAAACTAGATTAATCCCCACTGTTCACCACCACTTAACCCATAAACCCTAAATTTGATTAACACCCAAATCAAGGGGTTAATCCCCCAAAGTGTGCAGATTGCTGATTCCCTCTTGTCTCATTCAAACCCACCTCCCAAAACCTTTCCCTCTCACCTTATGGGACCCCCACGTGGCTCCCCTGCTACTCCAAGACAAAGTCTTGCCAGCAAATCAACACCCCTAAGCAATTTCGTGCTCCCAACGTTTTGATAAACGGCCAAGATCAAACAGTACACTGATAACATCACATGGGAGCCTCCTATCAACTTTCAAAATCGGCATCTTCAAAAGGATATCTGAATATCCTCCAAGGGCACAATGGGGAATTCAGGATTAGGGTTTCCATCTTCTAGAATTGTAAGCCTGTCTATAAAGGCATTAGGTTTTTATCATTTTCTTTTTTGTCTCAGTTTTTAAAAAGCTTTGTAATTTTTTTCAATGGAATGAAAAAGTGTTTTAGTTTTTAAAATCCCTGAGTACCATTTACTTTTCCAGTTTTTTTTAAGTTATCTGTTGTGAGTGTTTTCAAGGTTTCAAAGATTTTGTGTTAGGTTTTTAAGAAGAAAAAGGAAAACAAAATATATACTTTGTGCTCTTCTTTTTTGTGTTTTTTCTAATTTGCAGGTTTAAGTACTGTTGTTGATCTAAGTCAGCCCCAACCCGAGTTGGGAAGGAGGTGACAAGGCTGTCACTAGGGTTTTGGAAGTGAAACCCTAAGGTAAATCACCTTTTACCTTTGTAATTTCAGAAAAATGCAAGTGCATGTGATTTTGTGTAATCTTGTGCTAAGTGTGTTATAAGGTGTTTAAATTGAGTTGTTTTGTGATCATATGCATGATTTGAAGCTTGGTGATCAGATTTAGTAAGGTTTTAAAGGATTTAGCTTGTTAAAACGTTTTCAAAATTTTTAAAAGGGTGTTTGGCTACAAGGATTAGCAGGGTATAGATTTTGATCTTGTGTTTTTAAAGGTGTTAGATTACTTGCAATAGGATAGGATAGGTTTGTTGATAGCTTTGTTTTATTTTGGTGCAAGATGGAAGCAAGTTTGTATGCTAAAAGTAAAACAAGAAGTCAAAATATGCATATCATCTAATCTGCCTAATTTACATGATATTTGGTACTTGATCTTTTGATTTCTGTTAAAGTTATAGGTTAGTAAGTTATTGGATTTGCTTTTGTGCTCTTTGAAGTGTGTATGTGCTTAATTTGAGTGCTTAAAGTTCACTAGTGTGTTAGATATAAGCCCTTAAGCCCAACAGTCCTGCTTATTTGTCTCAGCAACTCAACATTGGTCTTTGTGTGCTTTGTTTTATGATTCTTGGCTGCTAAGTGTTTTAATCTTGTTGTTTGTGACTCCTTGTGCTTAAATAAGCACAAGGGTGCCTTTGTCCAAAGAAATCAACACCAAAATATCACACAGCCAAGTCCTCTTGGCATCAAGTGAGCACAAGTGTGCACTCACACTTGCTCATCAGTATTCAAGCCCAACTGGGCACGTTTAATCTTGGATTTGGCCTAATCTTTGTTTAAAAAGAAGTCTGGATTGAGTAATTAAGCTTGTTTAAGGTCACTGCTTGGTTGGTAAAGAGTTAAAAAAAAGAAAAAAAAAGTTTTACAAAAACCACTAGCCTGGCTTCGAACCCCTGACCTCTCGTTGGAGGGTTCAAGGCTCTTACCAGTGTGCTAGCTTTCATCTTGTGTAAAGATACACAAGGTTTAATACTTAAGGAGTGTTTGAGTTTGGCTTATTTAAATAAGCCGTGAGCTTTTAAGCTCTTTTCAGCTTATTTAGGTAGTGTTTTTAGCTTAATTGAATTTTCCTAGGATATTTATAGAGTTTAGGATTTTTCTGATTAAAAATATTATTTTTCCTTTGATTTAATTATTTTTTAGGATTATTTCTAGTTTTTAATTTAAAAAGTCATAAAAAAATATTAAACAGTAAGTAAAAAATACAAAAAAATAGTTTTTAGGTTTTAATTCTTATTTTTGAGGTTTACATATAAAAAAGTTTTCAAAAACTTTAATTTTTAATTTTATTTAATTTTAGGGTTTTTAAGCAACTTTAAAAATTAATATAAAATTAATTAATAGGTTTCAGAAAATTTGGTTTGCATTTTTGTTCTAGTTACAATATTTAGGATTTTTGAGAATTTTTTTAGAATTTATTTGAGGACTTTTAATTTTTTAGAATATTTTAATATTATTTTATTCATTAAAATAAAAAGTTTTATTTTTATTTCTTTTTCATTTTTCCTAGGTTCTTTATCATTAATTAGGACTTTTGTCACTTTCCAATTAATTTTTAGGCTTTTCAATTAATTTTTAGAATTAATTTAAGATTTAATACATTTTAATAGTTTTTTAGTGTTAAAAAATAGTTTAATTTGGTTTAAAAATTTTTAAAAATAGTTTTTAGCTTAATTAGGATATTTTTGAGGTTTACAAATTATAAAATCTTGTTTAGGGCTTTTTAATAATTAAAAGTGATTTTTAGGGCTTTAATTAGCATTAAAAAGTCATTATTTAATTAATTAAAAGGTTTTAGCAAGTTTGGATTTTTTGTAAACTCTTAGAATATTATTTGGGAGTTTTTAGTAATTTTTAGGAATTTTTAGGTTAAAATTTTAATTTTCGTCGTTTTTACGGTTTTACGTTTACGCCTTTTTCGTCATAGTTTAATTAGTTTTCATAACCGTCAATTCTTTTCTAATCTCATTTCTTTCATAAATCTTCATAATCACAAACATCATATATCAACTCTTAACACAACGCACTTGCCTCCTCGAGAACGAACTCACCTAGGGTCATTCACACACGGTTTTCCTAAATCGTCGTGCACTTGCCCTATTTTTAGTTGCTTACTTTTTCCTAAAGGTAAGTTGACTAAATTTACAACAACCATTTTGGCGCCGCTGCCGGGGAGGCGTGTTGTGTTTTGGTTTAACCATTGTTGTTTTTCATATTAGCCATAAATATAATTGTATTAATAGCATTCTATTAATACGTATTATCGCTTGTCGATTTTTGTGAATATTATTACTATATTGTATACGTAGAACAATAAATTTACAAGTACTCCAAATACGTGAGCAATCACAACCTTGACTTGGGAGGTCATTACCCAATCATTGTATTCGAATCTCAAACCAAAGAAAAAGGCAAAAATAGATAAATACTTTCGTAAAGCTCGATTTTGATAATACAAACTATAAGGTGGGTATAAGGCGGTTGTATTTCACGACCTAAAGGAAAAAGGCTCTTAAGTGCTTCGCGCCGCCTCGTTTCCTCCGCTTGCTTGTGCGTATTTGATTTTGAGAGTGAATCGAGGGTTTTGCCGCCCAAAGTATTACTAAGTATCATATATATTTTCTTGGTTTCATTTGATTAAACCCTCTTGGACGATTTGGTGTTCCACCATCGTTCTAAAGTCATCGAAGGCGTTCACTTCACGTGTTCGTTTTCATTCCTTGAGGCTTCGTTAATCAAGAGATTTGATTAGTGAGGAGATTTGTAGATTTTGGTCTACTTAATACATTCCAAAAAAATTCAAAAAAAAAAAAGTTAAAAACAATCAAAAACCAAAAAAATTAAAAAATACAAAATACCAAAAAGAATCTTCTTTGCTCGCCTTCTCGTTGTACGTGACGTTTATGCAAACTCGCTCTAAAGCTAGACGTGCTCGTAAACGAAGAAACAAATCACTCACTCCCACTAGTGAGGACTCTCCTATTGACGAACCCATTGTAGTGAAAGAAGCACCCATGGCTAATCGAACTATGATGGAGTTACTTCAAGCACCCACCGAGGGTTATGGAGAAGCGATTGTGATTCCCGCTATCCTTGCGGAAAATTTTGAGGTTAAGACGGGTTTGTTGTCCATGATTCAAAACAACAAGTTTCGAGGGGACGAAAAGGACAACCCGCATAACCACATTCGCCAATTTAATCGTCTCACCGCCACGTGCAAGTTTAAGGATGTTTCAAACGACTCGATTAAGATGATGCTTTTTCCGTATTCCTTAGCGGGGCCCGCAAAAATTTGGTTAGAGAAAGAGCCACCCAATTCTATATTGACGTGGAAGGATCTCGTTTCAAAATTCGTGAACCAATTTTTTCCGCCCTCTAAGACTACGCACTTGAAAAACGAGATTTCAAAGTTTTCGCAAGAGTTTAATGAGAGTTTTTCAACGGCTTGGAATAGGTTTAAAGAAATGTTGCACGAATGTCCTCATCATGGTTTTTCCGACTTGCATCAAATAGACACGTTTTACAATGGCTTGAACGATCATGAGCGTGATTATCTTAATGCCGTCGCGGGTGGTAATTTCTTGTGTAAGACGGTTGAGGAAGCATTGGTAATTATTGAGAATAGGTCTAAGGTGTATAGTCCTCGTAGCACGTCGAGTGTTCGTAAGGCTTCGTCTTCATCTTCACCTAGTTTGTCACACACCGTTGATGCTTGCCAAGTCGAGGCTAATTTGGAGAACAAAATTTTTGATATAGTGAAAGGCTTGTTAGTTGAGTTTAAAGTTGGTGAACAACCCGCTCCCGCTACGATTAAAGCGGTTGAGGTTTCTTGTATGTATTGTGGTGGAGCTCACGATTATTCCGAGTGCATTACCAACGGTGGTAACACTTCGAGTGCCTACGCGGCCGCGGGAACTTATAACCAAAACGGTCAAGTTCCTCGCACTAATCAATTGACTCCACCGGGTTTTTCACCAAATCAAAATGCTAACAATTATCGAAACAATCAAGTTGGCTACCAAAGCAATCAAAGGAACAATTATAAGGGTAATAACAACTATGGGAATCAAGGGAGTAGTAGTAATAGCCAATTGCAAAACCAAAATCAAAACCGTAATTTTCAAAATGCAAGTCAAGCTCTTCAAAATAACAAAGAACTTCCATTGGAATTTTTGAATTACACTACCTCAAATGATAAGATTATGGAAAACATTCAAGAGCAAATGGCTAATCAAGCTAAGGAGACGGCTAAGAATGCAAAGGAGTTAGCTAATTTCATTAAGGAAAATCTAGCCATGAGGAATGAATTGAAAAATGATTTTGCTAACCAAATTCGAGGTCAAAACAACAAGATAGAGCAAAGTCATGCTAGGCTTGAACAAAGAATTGACCAAAAAGCCGCTAGCCAAGATGTGAAGTTTAATAATTTTGATGCTAAGCTTAATGCAATTTTAGAATGCGTAATGGTGAACAAAGCCTCTACTTCGGGTAGTTTGCCTAGTAACACCGTTTCAAACCCGAAGGGAGAGATGAAAGTGATTACCACACGTAGTGGTAAGGCACTTAAAGAACCGACTCCTCAACCCATTACTCCAACGGTGGAGGAAATTGAGGAAGAACCCGAGGTGGTGGTCGAAAAGGAGCATATTTCAAGCCCACAAAGTACCGCTCATGCCACACCTACGGTTGACCCATCACCCATTTTGGAACCCGAGATTCCAAAGGCTATGCCTATGCCCCAACCCACACCACCCTTGCCTTACCCATCGAGACTTAGGAAGGAGAAACGACAAGAGCGCGACAATTACCAATTTGAGCTTTTTATGAAAATGTTTCGTGATTTGCATTTTAATATAAGTTTTGCCGACGCCTTGGTCATGATGCCTCGATTTGCCGCTAACTTTAAGAGTATGTTGAACAACAAGGAAAAATTAAACCAAAAGTCTAGTTGTTCGTCGGTTTATCTTAATCGCATACCTCAAAAAGTCGGTGATCCCGGTAAATTTTTGATCCCTTGTGCAATTCAAGATATGGAAGAATGCTATGCCTTGGCCGATCTTGGTGCTAGCATTAACTTGATGCCACTTGCAATCTACAAGTCGCTCAATCTTCCTAATCTTACTCCTTCACGAATGTCTATTGAGTTGGCCGACCATTCCACAATTCTTGCATGTGGTTTGGCGGAAGACGTTTTTGTGAAAGTGGGGAAGTTCTACTATCCCGTAGACTTTATTGTTGTTGACATCCCCACGGATCCTCAAGTTCCTCTTATTTTAGGTCGTTCGTTTTTAGATACGTCTATGGCTTTGATTGATGTGCATGCTAGAAAGATCACCTTACGTTTCAACGACGAGGAACTTGTTATAAACGCAACTCAAAATTCTCAACTTTCTCATGTTTATTCCGTTGCTACCATAAACCTCGTTGATATGATCGACGTGGTTTGCGAGGAATTTTCACAAGAAGTTTTAGGGTTTGGTGATGAAGAAACTAGTGGCAATCCCACTATGTTAGATCCAATTCTTGATAATTCGACACCAACCTTCACTCCTTTCGAAGGTGGTGGTTTTACGTTGGAAGAATTCGATGTTCCACGTACTTGTGACGAAGACCTCGACAACTATGAGGACTTCTCGATTATCAAGGATTTTCTCAACGATTTCCCATTTCCTCCACCCGAGGAGGTTATGAGTATCGAGCCCAAATCTTCACTTGAGGAACCACCTATCCTCGAGTTGAAAGATTTACCTCCTCACCTCGAATATGTCTATTTGGAGGAGGACGACAAGTTGCCGGTTATTATTACGAAGGAACTTTCGAATGATGAAAAAACCGCACTTGTCGATGTTCTTAAGGATCACAAAGGGGCGATTGCGTGGAAGTTATCCGACATTAAGGGAATCGATCCCAAATTTTGTACACACAAAATATTAATGGAGGAGGATTTCAAGCCAACAATCCAAAGTCAAAGGAGGGTGAACCCCAAAATTCACGACGTCATCAAAAAGGAGGTCCTTAAACTCCTTGACGCGGGAATGATTTACCCTATTTCCGATAGCCCTTGGGTGAGTCCTATTCATTGTGTCCCTAAAAAGGGAGGGATGACCGTTGTGCCAAACGATGCCAACGAGTTGATTCCCACGAGACTCGTGACCGGATGGAGAGTGTGCATTGACTATCGTAAGTTGAATGAAGCCACTCGAAAAGACCATTTTCCCTTGCCCTTCATGGACCAAATGTTGGAGCGTCTTGCGGGAAACGATTTCTATTGCTTTTTAGATGGTTTTTCCGGTTACTTCCAAATTCCCATCGATCCTCGTGATCAAGAAAAAACTACGTTTATGTGTCCATATGGAACGTTTGCTTATCGTAGAATGCCATTCGGACTTTGTAATGCACCGGGAACTTTCCAACGATGCATGATGGCTATTTTTCATGATATGATCGAGAAGACGATGGAAGTATTCATGGATGACTTTTCCGTGTTTGGTGATTCCTTTACTTCGTGTTTGTCGAACCTTGAGAGAATGTTGAAACGTTGTGAGGAAACCAACCTTGTGCTCAATTGGGAAAAGTGTCATTTTATGGTTAAGAGTGGAATCGTCTTAGGGCACAAGGTCTCGAAAGCGGGGATTGAGGTAGATCAAGCTAAGGTAGACGTCATCGCCAAATTACCTCATCCCAAAACCGTCAAGGGAGTTAGGAGTTTCCTAGGCCACGCGGGCTTTTATCGACGATTCATCAAGGATTTCTCGAAGATTTCTCGACCCATTACACATCTTCTTGAAAAAGAGGCACGTTTTGTCTTTGACGAAGATTGTGTACGAGCCTTTGAGATCCTTAAGAGGAAACTTACCGAAGCTCCCATTCTTGTTGCTCCAAATTGGAACCTCCCCTTTGAACTTATGTGTGATGCAAGTGATTACGCTATAGGGGCCGTTTTGGGGCAACGTCATGATAAGCATTTCTTGCCTATACACTATGCTAGCAAGACGATGACCGAGGCTCAACTTAAATACACTACAACGCAAAAGGAGTTCCTTGCCGTGGTGTATGCATTTGAGAAATTCCGACCTTATCTCGTCTTGACGAAATGCATAGTGTATACGGACCATTCGGCTATCAAGTATCTCATGGCTAAACAAGATGCAAAGCCGAGATTACTTCGTTGGATTCTCCTCCTTCAAGAATTTGATCACAAAATCGTTGACAAAAAAGGAGCCGAGAATCTAGCGGCCGATCATCTCTCTCGTTTGGAAGATCCTCACCAAAGCGTTTACGAGCCTAAGGAAATCACCGAAACATTTCCGCTCGAAACACTTGGTGTAGTGAATTCCAAACTTGATTCTTCTACCCCATGGTTTGCGGATTTTGCAAATTACCATGCGGGTAAATTCATCATTAAGGGTATGACAACTCAAGAAAAACGAAAATTCTTTCGTGATGTCAAGTTCTATTTTTGGAACGACCCTTACTTGTTTCGAACGTGTGCGGATCAAATCATCCGCCGTTGTGTATTTGGCACCGAAGCTTCTAACATCCTTAGAGCTTGCCATGAGGGACCCACGGGTGGTCACCACGGTGCTAATCTCACGGCTAAAAAGGTGTTTGATGCCGGCTTCTTTTGGCCTACTATTTACCGAGATGCACAAATTCTTGTGAAATCTTGTGATTCATGCCAACGACAAGGAAAAGCCTCACAAAAAGATGAAATGCCACAAAATATCATTCAAGTATGTGAGATCTTTGACGTTTGGGGCATAGACTTTATGGGGCCGTTCCCATCATCTCGTGGTAATAAGTACATTCTCGTTGCGGTTGACTACCTTTCTAAGTGGGTGGAGGCGAAGGCCTTGCCCACTAATGATGCTCGTGTGGTAGTCAAGTTCTTGAAAAGTTTGTTTGCTAGGTTTGGAACCCCTCGTGCTATCATAAGCGATCGTGGAACCCATTTTTGTAATGACCAATTTGAAAGGGTTCTAAGGAAATATGGGGTTACACATCGTCTTTCTACGGCTTATCACCCACAAACGAGTGGGCAAGTCGAGGTTTCAAACCGAGCATTGAAGAGGATCTTGGAGAGATCCGTGGGAGAAAACCGACAATCTTGGTCGGATAAGTTAGACGATGCTTTATGGGCCTTTAGGACCGCTCATAAGACGCCCATTGGGTGCACTCCCTATAAGCTTGTGTATGGAAAGAATTGTCATTTGCCTATCGAATTAGAACACAAGGCTTATTGGGCCCTAAAGCATTGTAATGATGACATGGAGACCGCGGGAAAACACCGGAAAATGCAATTAAATGAATTGGATGAATTAAGAGACATTGCTTATGAAAATTCATTGATTTACAAAGAGAAAACTAAAAAGTTGCATGACTCAAAAATTAAAAACCGGGTTTTTAACATTGGGGATGAAGTTTTACTTTTTAATTCAAGATTGAAAATATTTTCCGGTAAATTGAAATCCCGTTGGTCCGGTCCATTCACCGTAACTCAAGTGTTTCCTTATGGGACCATCGAGCTAGCTCAAGATGATGGTCCTAACTTCAAGGTGAATGGACATAGGTTGAAGCACTACTTTGGCGGGGAAGTTCCATCCTTGAACTACCTCGACCAAGTCACCTTCCCCAATGATAATTAGTATTGAGGGGATCGAGTCGAGCTCATGACTCGGTAATCAAAAACGAGGTGCCTCGTGGGGGAGTCCCATGCTTATCCTATGTACATATTATCGCTTTCTTAGTCTAATGTAGCTTATGTGTGGGGATTCGTGCCCTTCCAACCTTTGTTCCGTGGTTGTTTGTGCATTGTGGTATTTAGATCATGATCTTCACGATTGGAGCCTCTCGTGTTCGTTTTATGGGAGCACTCGATCGTTTGCTTTGGAGACATTTCTCAATATCCATGATATATCCTTTATTGTTCTAACCTTAGGTTTTTAGCACACTTCATAAACGGCTTTAAATTTAATGGTTACACCCTTTCCATGCTAGATTAGGCATTTGACTACGTCTCTAGTATGGGGGTGTTTGCACCCCTAGACTCGAAACATTGAGGACAATGTTTAACTTTAGTATGGGGGGGTGAATAGATACTTGCCTTGCCAAACCTTCACGCTTTCCAAAGTTTATCGTTTTGTTTATCGTTTTGTTGCACGCTTTCCAAAGTTTATCGTTTTGTTTATCGTTTTGTTGCAAAATAAGGCTAAAAATGGCCAAATTTTAAATTTTTCTCATGTTTCATAAGTGTTTGAAGACACGAATGTAGATTTTCCGATGGCGAGAATAAGAGTAATTTTTGACTCGACCGTGCGTGTTGAGCACTTAGCTTTGATTCCTTAACTACACATTAGGCTAAGTCTCTTAAATGAGGACGAGAAATGATAGAGTTAATTATAAGTTACTATGCTAAACGTAGAGTACTCGTATTCTTTCAAAAACTCATGTGTTCTCGTTGTTTGCTTATTCTCCCTTCGCATGTAAATATTTTTTGCTTAATAAATATTGACTTAGCGGTTTAGTTAGGATTGTTGGGTTTCTAGTCTTTTCTAGTAGCTTCCGTGTAATTAAATTGGGAAGACATTAAGGTATCGCCAGCGTCACGGTTTTGAAGTATTGGCACCCGAATAATCAAAAGCTTCACCTAATAATAAGATTTCAAGTGCTCACCTAAATCAAGCAAACAATTTGAAGCCCCACAAGGCCTAAAATCTATGCAAAATTGAAGTGAATCAAGCCTTAATCTTCGAAGCTTTAAAGATCCAAAATTCGCTTTAGCGTGAGGATATACGTCTTTGGCTAATAAAACCACCGATGAGGCGGATAATAAAAGGCAAGGCAAGACCAAAGTCATAATAAAAGCTTCATGGCGAAGTTGAATAAAAGATGGAGGTAAACCAAAGATAATAAGGCCCTTCCGTTAGGGGGCGTATAAAAGTCTTGGTAATAAGTCTCATGTTCAAAACCGTTATAAAACCGTGTTTATCGATTCTTCTTGTCAACTTAATTTTTTAACATCGTCGTCTATTAGGAGGGGTTATTGATTTGATGGTCTTAGTTACACCGTTAGGACTCTATTTTTAGACCTAAATCTCTATTATCGCATAAGTCAAACAATGTATCCTCGTGAAACATTCAAGACATCTTAAAATATAAGAGATACAACTTAGGAATAATGGGAGGATAAGTACGTGATTAGGGCATATGAGTAGTGTTAGCATTACTAACTTATAATGACAATGATCTCGTTGCACGCTTAGCATGGAATTAGAGTGAAAATCGAGGACGATGAAATTATTTCTAACGAAGCATTCACGTGTTCTTATTCTATGAACCTAAACGTCCCATTTTGCGATGAAAATCATACATTATGTCTATAACACAAGTAGTATTAATAGTAGTAGTATAGCTAGTTTATCATTTCAATAAAGTGAATAAAATAAATTTTGGAGATGCTACGATACTTCATTCTAGCATTGCGTGAGGGCACGGCAATGGTTTAGTATGGGGGAGTGATGAGACGGCTTTTATACATGGTCTCATCGTTCTTTTTGGACTTAAAATGCATTAAATATCATCAAAATACCCAAATATATGCTTGTGTTTGTTGCTTGTGTTATTTAGGTACGGGTATTGAGAAAATGACAAAAGATCACAAGAATCACGCAAAAACGAACACGGGAAACGAAGCCGCACAATGAACCAAGCCCTAGTGAGGAATTTTCCAAAGAAAACCCTTGAAGATTTGAAGAATATTGAAGATTGGTCCTCCAAGTTTGAAGAATTGACACTTTATACCCTTGTATCTTCATAATTACAAGTTTGGTCCCTAAAGTTTGTCAAAATTACAAAAAGGACCCTTAACTTTGAAGAATTGGCAAATTTAGTCCCTCATCAAATCTAAATTGTCAAATATGGTCCTCCAAGAAGTCAACCAACAAGTCAAAGCCTTGAAGTTTGAAGATATGGCAAAATCAGTCCTTGGAAAATGAAGAAGTTGCATAAATGGTCCTTGTTTCAAGTTTACAAAAACATTGTGCCAAAAATGTCAAGTGTTGAAAGTCAAATACAAAGGAAATGGGATTTGTAAGCTGAAAATACAAAATGAAGAGAAAAGAAAACATGAGGGGGCAATCTTGGGAGACAACCAGACTTCACCAGCCAACCCCCATCTGACACGTCATCTCTGCCAGACCACTAGCTAAAACCAACCAGTCCATAACCTCCTTTTTGACCCTATCACAAACCCCTTTGTGAACCCTTCTTAAATATTACCTGTTTATTTACACAAAAAGGAGGTAAACACGTTTTTAAATACTTAACACCCCCAAACTAGATTAATCCCCACTGTTCACCACCACTTAACCCATAAACCCTAAATTTGATTAACACCCAAATCAAGGGGTTAATCCCCCAAAGTGTGCAGATTGCTGATTCCCTCTTGTCTCATTCAAACCCACCTCCCAAAACCTTTCCCTCTCACCTTATGGGACCCCCACGTGGCTCCCCTGCTACTCCAAGACAAAGTCTTGCCAGCAAATCAACACCCCTAAGCAATTTCGTGCTCCCAACGTTTTGATAAACGGCCAAGATCAAACAGTACACTGATAACATCACATGGGAGCCTCCTATCAACTTTCAAAATCGGCATCTTCAAAAGGATATCCGAATATCCTCCAAGGGCACAATGGGGAATTCAGGATTAGGGTTTCCATCTTCTAGAATTGTAAGCCTGTCTATAAAGGCATTAGGTTTTTATCATTTTCTTTTTTGTCTCAGTTTTTAAAAAGCTTTGTAATTTTTTTCAATGGAATGAAAAAGTGTTTTAGTTTTTAAAATCCCTGAGTACCATTTACTTTTCCAGTTTTTTTTAAGTTATCTGTTGTGAGTGTTTTCAAGGTTTCAAAGATTTTGTGTTAAGTTTTTAAGAAGAAAAAGGAAAACAAAATATATACTTTGTGCTCTTCTTTTTTGTGTTTTTTCTAATTTGCAGGTTTAAGTACTGTTGTTGATCTAAGTCAGCCCCAACCCGAGTTGGGAAGGAGGTGACAAGGCTGTCACTAGGGTTTTGGAAGTGAAACCCTAAGGTAAATCACCTTTTACCTTTGTAATTTCAGAAAAATGCAAGTGCATGTGATTTTGTGTAATCTTGTGCTAAGTGTGTTATAAGGTGTTTAAATTGAGTTGTTTTGTGATCATATGCATGATTTGAAGCTTGGTGATCAGATTTAGTAAGGTTTTAAAGGATTTAGCTTGTTAAAACGTTTTCAAAATTTTTAAAAGGGTGTTTGGCTACAAGGATTAGCAGGGTATAGATTTTGATCTTGTGTTTTTAAAGGTGTTAGATTACTTGCAATAGGATAGGATAGGTTTGTTGATAGCTTTGTTTTATTTTGGTGCAAGATGGAAGCAAGTTTGTATGCTAAAAGTAAAACAAGAAGTCAAAATCTGCATATCATCTAATCTGCCTAATTTACATGATATTTGGTACTTGATCTTTTGATTTCTGTTAAAGTTGGTTAGTAAGTTATTGGATTTGCTTTTGTGCTCTTTGAAGTGTGTATGTGCTTAATTTGAGTGCTTAAAGTTCACTAGTGTGTTAGATATAAGCCCTTAAGCCCAACAGTCCTGCTTATTTGTCTCAGCAACTCAACATTGGTCTTTGTGTGCTTTGTTTTATGATTCTTGGCTGCTAAGTGTTTTAATCTTGTTGTTTGTGACTCCTTGTGCTTAAATAAGCACAAGGGTGCCTTTGTCCAAAGAAATCAACACCAAAATATCACACAGCCAAGTCCTCTTGGCATCAAGTGAGCACAAGTGTGCACTCACACTTGCTCATCAGTATTCAAGCCCAACTGGGCACGTTTAATCTTGGATTTGGCCTAATCTTTGTTTAAAAAGAAGTCTGGATTGAGTAATTAAGCTTGTTTAAGGTCA
The DNA here is from genome assembly GCA_025667525.1 of Glebionis coronaria. NCBI lineage: Eukaryota > Viridiplantae > Streptophyta > Magnoliopsida > Asterales > Asteraceae > Glebionis > Glebionis coronaria. Next base: position 508,225 of record JANFOE010001096.1, read on the forward strand.
CTGCTTGGTTGGTAAAGAGTTAAAAAAAAAGAAAAAAAAAGTTTTACAAAAACCACTAGCCTGGCTTCGAACCCCTGACCTCTCGTTGGAGGGTTCAAGGCTCTTACCAGTGTGCTAGCTTTCATCTTGTGTAAAGATACACAAGGTTTAATACTTAAGGAGTGTTTGAGTTTGGCTTATTTAAATAAGCCGTGAGCTTTTAAGCTCTTTTCAGCTTATTTAGGTAGTGTTTTTAGCTTAATTGAATTTTCCTAGGATATTTATAGAGTTTAGGATTTTTCTGATTAAAAATATTATTTTTCCTTTGATTTAATTATTTTTTAGGATTATTTCTAGTTTTTAATTTAAAAAGTCATAAAAAAATATTAAACAGTAAGTAAAAAATACAAAAAAATAGTTTTTAGGTTTTAATTCTTATTTTTGAGGTTTACATATAAAAAAGTTTTCAAAAACTTTAATTTTTAATTTTATTTAATTTTAGGGTTTTTAAGCAACTTTAAAAATTAATATAAAATTAATTAATAGGTTTCAGAAAATTTGGTTTGCATTTTTGTTCTAGTTACAATATTTAGGATTTTTGAGAATTTTTTTAGAATTTATTTGAGGACTTTTAATTTTTTAGAATATTTTAATATTATTTTATTCATTAAAATAAAAAGTTTTATTTTTATTTCTTTTTCATTTTTCCTAGGTTCTTTATCATTAATTAGGACTTTTGTCACTTTCCAATTAATTTTTAGGCTTTTCAATTAATTTTTAGAATTAATTTAAGATTTAATACATTTTAATAGTTTTTTAGTGTTAAAAAATAGTTTAATTTGGTTTAAAAATTTTTAAAAATAGTTTTTAGCTTAATTAGGATATTTTTGAGGTTTACAAATTATAAAATCTTGTTTAGGGCTTTTTAATAATTAAAAGTGATTTTTAGGGCTTTAATTAGCATTAAAAAGTCATTATTTAATTAATTAAAAGGTTTTAGCAAGTTTGGATTTTTTGTAAACTCTTAGAATATTATTTGGGAGTTTTTAGTAATTTTTAGGAATTTTTAGGTTAAAATTTTAATTTTCGTCGTTTTTACGGTTTTACGTTTACGCCTTTTTCGTCATAGTTTAATTAGTTTTCGTAACCGTCAATTCTTTTCTAATCTCATTTCTTTCATAAATCTTCATAATCACAAACATCATATATCAACTCTTAACACAACGCACTTGCCTCCTCGAGAACGAACTCACCTAGGGTCATTCACACACGGTTTTCCTAAATCGTCGTGCACTTGCCCTATTTTTAGTTGCTTACTTTTTCCTAAAGGTAAGTTGACTAAATTTACAACAACCACATGCTCAAGACTAAATTCAAAGATCACATCAAGCATATTCACAAGAACAAGATCGAAGACTCAAGCATAGTATGCTAGGTTTAAGATTTTGTAAAATGGTGTGACCTCCCTTAGGGGGAGATTGTTGGAAATGTGTTTTCCCAAAGAAAGTCTCGGTCACATCATTATTAGCATAGATCACGAGCTATAGAATATTTAGAACTTTGTAACTTGGAGCGACCTCCCTTAGGGGGAGATTGTTGGAAATACGTTTTTACGTATTTATGAAGGATCGGTCGCTCCAACGATATATTATTGTATTAGGCTCGTGATCCAGTTTGTACTAAATATAGTCCATATAGCCCACATGTAGGGTGGGCTATATATACCCCTCCTAGCATGTTAGGAGGGGTGGTTCATTCACACAACAATTCATTAATCTAATTTCCCTTTCTCTCTCTACTTTTCTTCCCTCTCCTTTCTCTCTCTATACTTCATCTTCCTCCTTCCCCATTTCCACCATTAATCAATAGATCCAATCCATCATTTACCAAATCCTTAGATCTCGTAGACCTTCATTCTTTTGTCATGCGATCTATTAGAAGGTCAGAACTAACACTATCAGCAGTAGATGCATTCACAGGAGGTCATAGGAAAGTCTTTGACTCGTTACATCTTGTGAGTAATAAAGAAAAGTGTTTAAAAACCTTTTACGTAGATTTAACGATAAGAGGCTCGTCTTCTCATTCCATGTAACATATTTGTGTAGACTGATGTTCCTGGTGGTAAGCTGCATTGATCGAGTCTTGGCATCAACCAAGGTTGATTCGACACGGTGGCAAATATCTTGACCCACAATCTTGCGGAGGAACCATGGTCCAGGAGCATGGATGGTAATAGCACGGGTGTTTCCATAGATAATAGTTCATAATATTGATCTAACTAAACATCACATTTCAAAAGAATTAGGGAAATACTGAACTTAGATCATCATAGATAATAGTTCATAATATTGATCTATACCAACGGTGTCGGTTTCAGTACTTTAAAATTTCAGTGTTCCCTTCATTTATCTAAATGTGCACCGCTTTCTAAAAACATCAAGATAAAGAATGAAGAAAACCTACAGCTAAAGAAACCCTCAGATATCCTGATAACAAAATTAAATTTTCTGTATTGTACAACCTTCTGTATTTGACCATGAAGAAAAGGTAAATATAAGGAAGTTTCACTTCCCTGTAGATCGATCATCGTAAGGGATTGAAGCTGCTTATCTATCATTCAAAATGCATGATATTAGAGATCCACGGTCTGAAAAGCAATTTTATTATTCATTGGTAAAAAAGTGTCATAGGACAAATTCAAGATACCCTCATACAAAATGCAATCACCTTTTTATTCAACCTGTAGTTTTAGGATCAGACGACAACCATTATAATCCTAATGTGTTGTAATTGAAGCCATAGTACTTTTTTTACTTGTAGTTTTACTTGCAAAGAGATGTGAATTGCACCTTTCACATAATAGAGTTCTGATTATTTCAAATTTCATTAGCTTCTATTACGTGTTTCTTTTTGCTGCATGTTCGGTGAAGCCTATAGTTGCATCATAAATCAAAAATCGGTCAAGTAAAGATGGAAATTTTACTTATTTCTGGGAAGCAAATGCTGAAGCAAAAGTGGATAGCTAAAAAGGGGTAATAAGCAATTCCAAACAGCCCCTAAATAACACATAAAAATAATACATAAATAAGCAAATCTTGAGCAGATGCATTAAACTTAAAAAAAAAATCAGCATGTCGATAGGTATAATCGCATAATAGAAACGCTATGAGTCACGAGTTATCGATATTGACTCACCTACATGCTCAGTTTGTGATACGGCAATTAAATCCACAATTCATCTTTTTACTTTAGCATTGTAACATTACTTTCTTTTGACATTCTTAGAATTTGGATCTAAAGAAAACAATTTCAACGTATAAAGCAATAGTCTTTTTTGTTGGTTTATATACGTGTACCCAACTGGTTATTTGGGTCTATATGCAACAATTTGGAAATTAACTGGTTGTAAAAAAAACTTATCTACAGTACATCCAAATTCATTCAATTTTTCAGTTTATATGACGTGTCTTAACGATGGCAGAATGGATTTTTTTAACAGGTGTCTAAACACTTTCTGGATAGGATTATAAACAAAATAGCTCAAACGTTACAGGAAACAATGAAGAGTAACTGGGTACCTAATTGCAAATTCTAGTCGCGTAACCCAAAATTTATGATACTGATCCCAACTCGCATCAAGGGGTGTCTTAAAACAACCACGAGTCTATGATAGTCATCATAAATAAATTAACTGCCACAAAACAACCACGAGTATATAATAGTTTGATAAGCGGGAGAATCAGACAATCAATGGAATATACAAAATTTCCTTACTGATTTTATAGCATCCAAAACCAACGACACATTTCTTGGCGTATATACAAATAGAGGGTCCCAATAAATGGCATATCTTCTACAGACTCTCTATCATGCGTTACTAAGTATTCTTTCTTACAGCGATTGATTTAGATTCATAACCACCCATATTGTGCTGCACTTGCTTAAGATTGTGCAGATGGTTGTCGTTGAAAAAATGGTAGGATCATCGTTTTAATCCTATGAATAAAGTAATAGAAGGTTGATAAGGTTAACCTTCCTGTAAATATTTCGAGTCAGTTTCCATCCTTTCACTCTGCGACAACGACAGTTGCATATGTCTCTACACACGAGACAAGCCCAATCTGGGTTTGCATTTGCCTCGTCAACATTTTCTCCGTATCTGTACAAAGTACGACCGAAGTAAGAAGTGTTACTAATGGAAAACCAGTTATAAACTTAGATATAACGCTCGGTAATAACCTGCTAAGCCAAACAATCATTAAGATGATCCATCTGCTTGTTTAGTAATGTCACTGTCTCTGCTCTTCTATCTATCTCGGTTTTGCTAATCCACGATGTGTCTGAAACTACGTGGACTGTTTACGGTCTGAGTAACAGCACAACGATGCTTATCTACAAAACATTAGCAAAATGAACATTTACTGTATTTATTTCTAATTTCAAGTTTTACTTGGCAAATAAATCACTTCACTATCTATTATCTACCTGCATCATAACGATAACAAACGCCAGCAGGATGACAAAAAATATGGGTCCTGGTTCTAAGACTTGAAAGACGAAAATAGTTTTGGAACTGTATTTCCAATTTCACCCGTTTGAGATCATCCATAAACAAATCTTAACCATCATTCTTTTAACCTAGGATGCAAGACCGAAACTAAACCAACAGAAACATTAACAGGATCCCTTAAACATGCCACGCCCTCACACACTAAAGAATTACTATTATACCTTCTTATTTTTGGACCGCTAATCCACGCCTTTTCTAGGATCTGTCTGACAATATCCAAACAGATCTGGACCACAATAGCTTATGTTCTGACTACATTTTATATAAATTGTAAGTGCATTAGCACTATTACTAACACTCGAAATGACTCGGTTTATAATAATTGTAATAAGCAGATCACCATTAACACTCTTAAGAACAAATATCAAACACCCATTAACGAAGGTAATTATATTAAATATCAGAAACTAACCTTATTTATGGTTCTTGTATCGGACATTGCTTAACATAAAGCAACCATTAGACTCTTGTACAATAATTAGAAGTCACTACCTAAAGGTCAAAGTAAACTAATTTCATACACATCTTCTTCTGTAGTTGATAAACCTAAGTTGTCCACAAACAGAATGGTTGATCTTGTGCCCTGAGATTCGAGTTTCAGGCTACAGAATTTACCATAGAATATGTGTTATAAAGTTCCCTCAATGGAGGTATTGAAGATCAACAAAGTGTTCTTATAATTTCAGTGGGGATTCTAAGTGTGGTGAGCTATCTTTCTCATACTGATTAGAGATGCAGTCTTTATTTGCATCAAGTGTAGTTGTTGCGATACACATCTCAACCTACAAACCCTTAGTCATTACTGAATAGAATGAAAAAGCATAAAATAACTGAGATAGAAATGTTTATCATGCTTACACTTGTCCTTCTTCGTTGTGGAACTGTGAATATATGTCGACTTCATCCTGAGGCTCATTAGAGTTTTTCCTGTCTAATGCAGCAACTGTTGTTGCTGACTGCATAGATGGAGGAGCTTTAACCTATATAGATAATAAAACCATCATTTAATCAATGTAATGAATAGTTAAAAATCCCTAAAAAGTATAGTCATAATACCTGAATTCCTCCAACCTTTTGCTTCTTGGTAGTAATAACCTCCACATTATCTGCCGCCTCTCTCTTCCCTGCTGCTCATGCATTGCTAGATGAGGGGGATCTGGATGTGGGTCAACCTGGAGGAAACTAAAGTCCATTAATCCATAAAATCATGTCGTGGTGATTATGAAGTATTTCTTGTATCCAAATCGGGATAACTAAGTTGAACGTTTGTTACATGAATGATATCGAGAACCCTATGAAGTTACTAATTTTCTGCTTATGTAATTACTAACCAGATGATTACGGGTATGACTTTGGTTAATTTGTGCACCACAGCTGATTATGAAGTCATACCCGTAATTAATAACCAGATGATTTTAAGATGATTTTAAGAAGTTTGTCGTCTGTTGTCAGCACCACAAGGACATGTGTGTCCTGATGGTGGGTTAGCAAGTTCTTGTTACTAATAAGCTCTGATGAATTGAAGCACATTAATGTTCAACTCATTAGGTGCACGTCTTATGTACTTCTAACATTATCAACATTAGAAAGATGAAGATCGTGCCAGGGCAAATAGGAGAACTAATAATGTTTAACCTGCAAAACAAAAAAAATACAGTTTCATTAGGGTTTGAGATTAGCTCGTAATGTGTATATATGTTTGGATATATATCTGGTTATAATTTTAGAGTATATCCTGATGTATATGAATATCATTAGTATTTAGAATTTATTAACATTGTTTTGGATTAAAAAATCATTAAAAGTAGTTTGCCTTAGTGGTAAACCTGGTCACTTGTTATCCATTGGTCAAGAGGTCAAATCCTGCATTTGATACTTTTTTTACATAATTTTCAAAAATCCATATCAGAACTGCCTTTGAAAAGGCGATTTCAACACTGCGGTTTCAAAACGCGATTTTCAAACAATTACGATTTAAAATCGCAATAAATGTGGAAAAGTGAGATCTTTTAGGGATTTCTGAATTACTATTGGCTAATAGCTGCCATGTCACATATGACTGGGATTAGAGGTGTGGTATCAAGTCATAGTTATACATATATATAATACAGATATATATATATATATATATATATATATATATATATATATATATATATATATATATATATATATATATATATATATATATATATATATATATATATATATATATATATATATATATATATATATATATATATATATATATATATATATATATATATATATACTAGCCTTTAGACCCGTCCGGTGGACGGGCTAGCTTTAAGTATATATTTTTTAATAAAATTGAAGTTATGTTTGTTTTATTAGAAGTTTAATATATGTAGTGTTAATTATGACATTAATATTTTAATAATGAAATAGAATGGACAAAAATATCATAGTTTAAGATATTTTATTTACTTCAGAATATTATGAGTTAATCAAATTTGCATCGTTAACGTTATGAATAAGTTTGTTACATTAAATTTTTTTAGAATTTTAATAATATTGTATAAATATTTAATTTGAATTTAATTTTGTATATGTTAATTTTATGAATAATTTTTTTATATTAATTTTTTTAAAGTAATATTATTGTTAAAAAAAATTTGTTAGCAAAAACATTATAGTTAAATATTGTTTACAAATGATTTTGTTTTGTAAGTTTTGTGGTAAAGTGTACTCTAGCAAAAGTAAGCCCAAAAAACTCATTTCTGGTATTATTTTATGTTACGTGTATAATATAGCAACAATATATAGCCTAGTCCAAAACTTGACAGTCCGAATATTTAAAAATATTTTCATTTTAGTAAGTCAAACTATTGTGAATCATTTGTAATTTCTATTTTTTATTTTTGAAGCATTTTATGGAAACCCTTTAATGAATTACATGTGTCATTTTTATAGAACTTTGTATTTAAGGCATCATTTGTAATTCCTATTTTCTTTTTGAAGCATTTTAATGGAAACCCTTTAATGAATTACATGTGTCATTTTTATATAATTTTATATTTAAGGCATTGTTTCATCATCCTTCCTTATATATTTTTATAGAATTTTATATTTAAGATATCATTTGTAATTCCTATATACATTTTTATGGAATTTTGTATTTAAGGCATCATTTGTAATTCCTATTTTCTTTTTGAAGGATTTTAAGGAATCATTTTTTTATAGAATTTTTTATTTAAGGCATTGTTTTACCATCCTTCCTTATATGTCTTTATAGAATTTTTTATTTAAGGCATCATTTGTAATTCCTATATATATTTATACATATATTTGTATTTAAGGTATCATTTGTAATTCCTATTTTCTTTTGAAGCATTTTATGGAAACCCTTTTAATGAATTACATATGTCATTTTTATAGAATTTTGTATTTAAGGCATCATTTGTAATTCTTATTTTCTTTTTGAAGCATTTTAATGGAAACGTTTTAATGAATTACATGTGTCATTTATATATACGTTTGTATTTAAGGCATTGTTTCATCATCCTTCCTTATATATTTTAGTATAATTTTATATTTAAGGTATCATTTGTAATTCCTATATATATTTTTATAGAATTTTGTATTTAAGGCGTCATTTGCAATTCTTATTTTCTTTTTGAAGCATTTTAAGGAATCATTTTATAGAATTTTGTTTTGATTACGACAATATGTAAAAACAAGCATTTACGAAAACAACGAAAAACGAATTCTTGAGTTCAAGTATTTTTCATTTTACCCATTTTCACTTAAGGTATGGATAAACAAGTATTAACCTTAATCAAGTGATCAAGTGATTTAATCTTTTCTTAAAACTCACTTTCTATTAAATGTGACAAGTTTTTATTAAACTTTATTTTTAAGAAAATGTTTTATTAAATAAATTATTTGAAATTTGAAAATGGCATATTCTTATTTGGTTAAGAATATCCTTTCAGGATATTTTTTATACCCAGATAAGACCTCCACCACTAAAGGACAAAAAGGAGCGGAGTCTAGTCCGGCGGTACCTTAGCGCGTAGGCGGTACCTATCGATAAGGTACCGCGGTCTATGATAAGGTACCGCGGGCAGATATAGCCGTTGGCTCCTTTGTCCTATAAATAGTGGACCATTCTCAGCTTTTCACCTCACCTCTTTGGCACATTTATTTCCAGATTCAAACCCCTTCTTTAATCACTCAAATCTTTGATCATTTGTTTGATTATTACTTGTTTAAGAAGTGAATCTTGTTCTTCCATCCCTTCCTCTCCAAGTGCAAAGAGAAGAACACTATCCTAGTGAAGTGTTGAGTCCACCACCAAAGATCCATTGAAGATCTAATTTTATACACTTGTAGTTGTGTCATAGTTGTGAAGATCCAAGTAGTTGTGTCTATTTGGAAGTTGTGTATGTACTAAGTATAGTTGTGTAGATTGGTCCTAGCTACGATTAGGGCTCGACTTTTAGCTTAGAGTCGAAAATTGGTTAAGCGACGTGTACGGTTTTCTCCACCATAAGGAGCTTGTTGTGTAGTGAACTCTCGAGTAAGGAGTACTCGAGGAGTGGAGTAGGAACGAGGAGTGAGCTTCGTTGCCGAACCACTATAAATCCTTGGTGTTCGGTTTGATCTTTCTTTACCCTTAACTCTTTACATTCTTTATTCTTTATGCATATACATGTGTTAGTACTAGATTAGTTACACTATCATTCTTTATTCTTTGTGGATATATTTTTGTTAGTATTAGTTTAGCTACACTATCATTGTTCATATTGTGCATAAGAAGATTTCACATATTTCCTCAAGCCTAAGTTTTTGAAAAAGGATTTTTGGAAACCATATTTTAACAAGTAAATATAAGAAACTATTCAACCCCCCCCCCCCCTTCTAGTTTCTACAATTGGTATCAGAGAGGGTAGCTCAAGAATTTTAAAGTATATTGTATTTAAAACTTGAATCGATCTATGGATTCCAACAAGTACCTACAAGGGCAATCTATGCAAAGACCACCACTTTTTGAAACCGATAGTTTTATTTATTGAAAAAATAGATTTGAAACTTATGTGAAATCAAAAGATTTAGATCTTTGGCATGTTATTACCAATGGTGATTTTTTACCCTTTCAATTTAATGAAGTTTCTAAAACAAAAGAATTGGTCACTTTTGACAAAGCTAATGACGATACTAAAAAGAAACTTTCAAAAAATAATGAGGCTAAAATGGTGATTTATAATGCTTTGCCTAAGAAAGAGTATGAAAGAATTTTTATGTGTGAAACCGCTAAAGATATTTGGAACACTCTTTTAGTAACCCACCAAGGTAATAGCCAAGTCAAAGAAAGCAAAATCGATCTTCTTGTCCAACAATGTGAACAATTTGTCATCTTAGAAGATGAAACTATTGATAGTGCATTTGCTAGGTTTAACACCATTATTACTAGTCTAAAAGCACTTGATGAAGGTTTTTCTAGCAAGAACAATGTTAGGAAGTTTCTAAGGGCCTTACATCCAAAGTGGAGAGCAAAAGTCACGGCGATTGAAGAGTCGAAAGATCTCTTAACTTTATCACTCGATGAACTCTTAGGAAACTTGAAGGTTCATGAGATGATAATTTTGAAGGACTCGGAATTAGTGAAAACCAAGAGTGAAAGGAAATCTCTTGCACTTAAAGCCAAGAAGGCACAAAGTGACCATGATAGTTCCTCAGAAAGCGATGACGAGGAGTATGCATTGGCGGTGAGAGATTTCAAGAAGTTCTTCAAGAGACGAGGTCAACACGTTAGGCAACCCAACTATGACAAGAAACCATTGTCAAAGAATCGGTCAAGAACGAAAAAGGTGATAGGAATTGCTTTAGATGTGGTGATCCAAATCACTTCATTGGTGATTGTCCAAAGCCCGCTCGTGATAAGAACCACACGGCATTCGTCAGTGGCGCTTGGAGCGATAGCGGTGAAGATGATGATGACAACCCCAAAGAGGAGAAATGTCTTATGGCTCACACTTCTAAAGAGGTACATTCCGAAACCGAAATTATTATAGCAATGATAGTTCCACTTTAGATGATATTGAATTTGAAGGCAAATATGATAGCTTATACAAACTTAGTCTTAAATTCATAGAAAAGAATAAAACCTTAAAATCAACCAAAACTAAGCTTGAAAATGAGATCAATGAACTTAGGGAGAAATTGGCTAAACTTGAGAAAAACAAAGAGGTTGATTTAGGTTGCTTAAGTTGTGAGAAACTTAGATTAGAGAATGAAGATCTCAAGAGCACCTCCATTAAATTGGAAAAGTTCATGAAAGGTACTAGTGCTCTTGATATGTTAAACAAACAAGTTCATTCTAAGGAAAGACTTGGTCTAGGTTTTAACTCAAATGAAGCCTCAACAAGTGAACCAAAACAAGTTAGGTTTTCACAAAAAACGCCCACTGGACGCGGTTCCAAATTGTATGGCGCGGTTCCTTATCACTATGGAACCGCCGCCATAGATAAGGTACCGCGGCCAAAAGTTGAATTTTGTGAAAATTCTGAACTTTCTGAAAAATCTAAGTTAAATGAAAAACTAAAGCATCTTACTGTTAATAAGGTACAATTACCCATACTTGACGACAATGCTATTGTTAAGTTCTACAAGCCTTTAAGTAAACCTCTCATGGGAAATAGAAGTTTATCTAGACTATCCTCTACTCCACCTAGAGTACGGAATGAATCTAAGCCTAGAAGTAGAACGACAACGCCTACAAGAGATAATCAAAACAACTCACGACCTAGAAGTAAAACTCCTACACCTAGAAGGAATAATAATAACTCTAAACCTAGATCAAACACACCTAGGAGAAGTAATGAACAACAAAATGGTTACATGAATTACTACCCTCCTCCATTTTGTTCTCCATGGGGAATCCCCTCCTCATTCATGCATCCCAACCAAATGCAAGGGATGTTTGGAACTAACAATTTTGGACCCATGAGATATTGGGGACCAAATGTTTGATCTTGTGTGTTGTTACCTAGATATGCTTGGGAATTGATTTGGAGCCCGATGAGTGGATTAAGGATAGTGGATGTTCTAAACACATGACGGGTAATCGAAGTTTGTTCTCGCATTACAAAGCATATGATGGAGGTAACGTCACATTCGCTAGTAGTCTACGTGGTAATATCATTGGCAAAGGTACGGTTTCTCTTGACTCCATGACCATTGAAAATGTTGAGCACGTAGATAACTTAGGTTTTAACCTTTTAAGTATAGGTCAAATTTGTGATAATAAGTGTAAGGTCATCTTTTCGGAACATGACAGTGAAATCGTAAAAGATGGAAAAGTCATTGGAAAAGGTGTTAGAAAGCATGGTCTTTATGCCATGAAGGTTAATAAGAAGTCAAAAGACAACATATGTCTTGCGACTATAGATGATAGTTCTACTCTTTGGCATAGGAGATTAGGTCACGCTAATATGCGTTTAATTCAATCTTTAGTCTCTAAGGAGTTGGTAAGACACCTCCCCAAGATTAAGTTTGATAGTCACTTTTGTGATGCTTGCAAAGTTGGAAAGCAAGTTCACTCAAGTCACAAAGCCAAGAATTTGGTTTCGACCTCTCGGTGCTTAGAGCTCCTACATATGGATCTCTTTGGACCTTCCGCCATACGGAGTTATGGAGGTAACCTTTATACCCTAGTTATAGTTGATGACTATTCTAGATTCACTTGGACTAGATTTTTGGCATCTAAGAATGAAGCTTTCGATCACTTCAAAATCTTTAGTCGAAGAATTCAAAATCAACTAGGATGTTCAATTGTTTCTATTAGGACGGATCATGGTAGGGAATTTGATAATGAAGTGCAATTTGGTGCCTTTTGTGAAGCTCATGGTATTACCCATAACTTCTCGGCTCCTCGCACTCCATAATCAAATGGGGTAGTTGAAAGGAAGAATAGTACTCTCCAAGAGATGAGTAGGACGATGTTAAACGAGCAATCTTTGCCTCAAAAGTTTTGGTGCAATGTCGTGGACACATCTACTTATATTCTCAACCGAATTCTTATTCGGCCTTTCCTAGGAAAGACCCCCTATGAGATTCTTAAAGGTAAGAAACCCTCATTAGAATACTTTAGGGTGTTTGGAAGCAATTGCTTTATCCTCAACACCAAAGACTACCTTACCAAGTTTGACCCAAAGTCTTACGAAGGTATCCTTTTAGGTTATTCCCAAACTAGTAAAGCCTACATAGTCCTAAATCGAACCTCAGGGGTCATTGAAGAATCACTCAACGTAACCTTTGATGAAACCCCTCCTTCACCCAAGACACCACCATTGGTTGATGATGACTTGGATGAATTAGAAGTAGTTAAAGCCAAAGAGGTTAGAAAAATAGGAGTTGAAGACCTTAGTGTTGAAAAGGAAGTAAACATTAAGGAGTCTAGGGATCATACTCTCAATAATGTCATTGGTGACTTAAATCAAAGGACCCTAAGATCTCAAGTCCAAAACCAAAGCAACTTCTTTTGTTTTGTCTCCTTGATTGAACCAAAGAATGTTAAAGAAGCTTTGATGGATGAGAGTTGGGTCATTGCGATGCAAGAAGAATTGAATCAATTCGTTGCCAATGATGTTTGGGAACTTGTTCCTCCACCTAGAAGTTCTACCATTATAGGAACCAAATGGGTATTTAGGAATAAGCTAGATGAGAATGGTGTTGTGTCTCGTAACAAGGCTAGACTTGTAGCTCAAGGCTATAATCAACAAGAAGGGATTGATTATGACGAGACATATGCACCGGTAGCTAGATTAGAATCAATTAGAATCCTTTTAGCCTACGCTTGTGCCTTAGATTTTAAGCTTCAACAAATGGATGTAAAGAGTGCATTTCTTAATGGTTTGATAAATGAGGAGGTATATGTGGCTCAACCTCCCGGCTTCATTGATTTTGAGAAACCGGACCATGTTTACAAGCTTAAGAAAGCACTTTATGGACTCAAACAAGCACCCAAAGCTTGGTATGATAGACTTAAAGCGTTTCTTGTTAAACATGAGTATACCATGGGAATGGTAGACAATACACTCTTTACAAAGAAGAAAGATCCTCACCTCATAATCGTACAAATATATGTTGATGACATTATATTTGGCTCAACTTGTCAAGAATTGTGTGATGACTTTGCCAAAATCATGCATGATGAGTTTGAAATGAGTATGATGGGAGAACTTAACTTCTTTTTAGGACTCCAAATTAAACAAATGGACGATGGTATTTTTTTTAGTCAATCTAAGTACGCTAAAGAAATGCTAAAGAAATTTGGATTAGAAGAATCTAGACCAATGAAGACCCCTATGGCCTCGGATACTAAACTCACCGTAGATGATGATTGTGAGTCGGTGGACAACACCAAATATAGAGGTATGATTGGTAGTTTGTTGTACCTAACGGCAAGTCGACCGGATATCATGTTTAGTGTTTGCCTTTGTGCTCGCTTCCAAGAGGCTCCCAAAACCTCTCACCTTGAAGCGGTTAAGCGTATCTTCCGATACATTAAAGGAACTATACATTTAGGATTATGGTATCCTAAAGGGACCGGCGTAGAAACCATTGTCTACGCGGACTCGGATCATGCGGGAGACTATGTGGACCGGAAAAGCACTAGTGGAGTTTGTACCTTCATGGGTTGTTGTTTAACTTCTTGGTTCTCCAAGAAACAAACCGCTCTTGCGATATCCACCATGGAAGCCGAGTATGTGAGTGCCGGAAAATCATGCCAACAAGCTCTATGGATGAAGCAAGCGCTTGTTGATTACGGGATTTCTCTTGATGAGGTTCCCATCATGTGCGATAATAAAGGCGCTATAGACCTAAGCAATAATCCCGTGCAACATTCGCGAACCAAACACATAGAAATTAGACACCATTTCCTTAGGGATAATGTTCAAAAGGGGAACATTACTATTGAAAAGGTGCCCTCCGAGGACAACTTAGCCGATATCTTCACTAAGCCACTTAAGAGGGAACCTTTTAATTACTTGCGTCTAGGTCTAGGATTAATGGAACATCTTCCTTAAATTCTTTTCTTCTTGTGTGTTTTCTTTTACCACTTTGAGTCCTTGAAAAATCTTCTCCTCTCCTTTTCAAAACTCTCAAAGTCTCGTTCGAAAATGGTTGAGAAATTCGTTTGACATTGTTAATTCAATCTAAAAACGATTTTTCATAGATTCTCACTATTAATCTAGAGCTTACATAATTCATATGTATGATTCTCTCAAACATAGGAAGAACAAGATTGAATCATGGAGGATCATTGTGTCATGACTTAAGGTCTTGTCTTACACACCTCCTACATTGATTTTTTAATCCATGTATTTTGGTCAAATCTCTATTTGGTAAGTTTGCATATGTTTTCTTTGTCTATCCTTGCTTTTAAGCATATCCCTATGATAAGTTAGACTAGAAAAATAAGATTTGCTGAAAAATCTTCCTCCAAACACCAAACCCTGCTTCTGCAGGCGGTTCCATATGTGAACCGCGGTACCTTATTGATAAGGTACCGCCACCCTAGATAAGGAACCGCCTACAGTGGCCTTCCTTTTTCGGGTTTTTGTCTGAAACTCCAGATTTGCTCCAACATTTTTGAGAATCTTTGTTTCAAACCCTTTGACCACCCCAAAAATACCCTAAGCCTTCCCTATTTAAACCATAAGCATTTTGCATTACTTCACATCCAAAATGTCTTATTCTCCCAATGAAAGCCTTGAATCTCCTCCATTTTCTCCAATTGCTTTCAATCCAAACCCACCCAAGAACACTCTTAATCACATTTCCCCTACCAAGAATGTTGATTGTGGAACATCTTTTCTTCCACCACCACCCTTTAGTGTTCTTCCTCCTTCTCATGATAATGTCATGCACCATGGAACATATTGTCATTGTTGTCAATATCAACATCTTGCTATGGCACACATCTATGAGGAGTTGAGCTACATCAAGAGTCTCTTAATCAAGCCTCCTCTTCACTTTGATTATGAGATCTCCAACAAGCCACCACCACCACCCTCCGCTATTACCTTGTCGTTCATATAAGCATTGGTTGCTTATCCACAAGACACCAAATTCAAACAAATCTTAGAATTCTAGAATAACTAGGATTAGATTTATGCTTTTGGCTTGTTTCTTTTTCCATACTTCTTTGTATGATGTTCTTTTAGTAACCTATCTTGGATCTTTGTCTTTGTGTTCTCTTCTCTTTTAATTTTTTTTTATGTGACCTATTGCTATATATTGTTGGTTGTTTCTTTTGTTCAACTAACCCTTCTATGTAGCTTGTCACCATATCTCGATTCCTCGGTGCCCCAAGCTAGGGGGAGTAAGCACCAAGGGGGAGTCTTTGCAAAGTCCGTTTCTTCAACACCGGCTTACGCAACCTTTTTTCTTCGACAAAGTGGGAGAAATGAATAAACTCGTCTTCGAAAATCTTGTTTTTGTGTGATTGAGTTTATGTATTGTCGGAATAAAAAAGGGGGAGATTGTTAATGCAATAATGACTAAAAACGTTACTTGCATTTTTCGGTCTCGCTTAGTTTTGATTACGACAATATGTAAAAACAAGCATTTACGAAAACAACGAAAAACGAATTCTTGAGTTCAACTATTTTTCATTTTACCCATTTTCACTTAAGGTATGGATAAACAAGTACTAACCTTAATCAAGTGATCAAGTGATTTAATCTTTTCTTAAAACTCACTTTTTATTAAATGTGACAAGTTTTTATTAAACTTTATTTTTAAGAAAATGTTTTATTAAATTAATTATTTGAAATTTGAAAATGGCATATTCTTATTTGGTTAAGAATATCCTTTCAAGATATTTTTTATACCCAGATAAGACCTCCACCACTAAAGGACAAAAAGGAGCGGAGTCTAGTCCGGCGGTACCTTAGCGCCTAGGCGGTACCTTATCGATAAGGTACCGCGGTCTATGATAAGGTACCGCGGGCAGATATAGCCGTTGGCTCTTTTGTCCTATAAATAGTGGACCATTCTCAGCTTTTCACCTCACCTCTTTTGCACATTTATTTCCAGATTCAAACCCCTTCTTTAATCACTCAAATCTTTGATCATTTGTTTGATTATTACTTGTTTAAGAAGTGAATCTTGTTCTTCCATCCCTTCCTCTCCAAGTGCAAAGAGAAGAACACTATCCTAGTGAAGTGTTGAGTCCACCACCAAAGATCCATTGAAGATCTAATTTTATACACTTGTAGTTGTGTCATAGTTGTGAATATCCAAGTAGTTGTGTCTATTTGGAAGTTGTGTATGTACTAAGTATAGTTGTGTAGATTGGTCCTAGCTACGATTAGGGCTCGACTTTTATCTTAGAGTCGGAAATTGGTTAAGCGACGTGTACGGTTTTCTCCACCATAAGGAGCTTGTTGTGTAGTGAACTCTCGAGTAAGGAGTACTCGAGGAGTGGAGTAGGAACGAGGAGTGAGCTTCGTTGCCGAACCACTTTAAATCTTTGGTGTTCGGTTTGATCTTTCTTTACCCTTAACTCTTTACATTCTTTATTCTGTATGCATATACATGTGTTAGTACTAGATTAGTTACACTATCATTCTTTATTTTTTGTGGATATATTTTTGTTAGTATTAGTTTAGCTACACTATCATTGTTCATATTGTGCATAAGAAGATTTCACATATTTCCTCAAGCCTAAGTTTTTGAAAAAGGATTTTTGGAAACCATATTTTAACAAGTAAATATAAAAAACTATTCAACCCTCCCTTCTAGTTTCTACATATATATATATATATATATATATATATATATATATATATATATATATATATATATATATATATATATATATATATATATATATATATATATATATATATATATATATATATATATATATATATATATATATATATATATATATATATATATATATATATATATAGTGGAGCGCAATATGTAGAACCAGTTTTTTGGTACAGAACCTACAGAACCCACTTATTACCTCTAATAATGCATGATGTACTTCATCTTAATGCAAGATGATATTTTTCAAATTGTCTACTACTTATTTAGAAAAAAGAAATTAAATCAAGGGTAATTTAGGTATTATGTATTTATCCTAAAAAAATGCTACTTTCCATATTACATCACTTTATTTAAACATAGATCTCATCGTCAAGTTCTTTTCTAATAACACATCACCACCAACCAAACCGTCGCCTCTTTTGTGCAGATCTATCACCAACCTGAAAAAAAAAGATCATATATCTATTTGGATCGAGTTAACATCAATGTGTTAAAAAGAAATACGAATGAATCAAAGTCATCAATATCTCAAGAAGAATTGAAAGATGAATCCAATCACACTCATTGGTTATTGCTATAGAAGAAGTAAGTTTTTTTAATTGATTTGATATTTGATATACGTTTTTGGAAAGAAAAAAAACATCATTTCTTATTTCAATGTTTATGGATGTAAGTTATAGATTAGAGTCCATCCGTAGCTGTTTTTTTAATGGTGGTAATTATGGGGAAAATAAAACATCATGGGTGGATTGGAATCGCGTGCTTGCTGCCAAACAATACAGGGGTTTAGGCGTCTCAAGCTATTTTGCCCTTAACCGTGCCCTTCTCCTAAAGTGGGCATGGCGTTTCTTTTCGCAAGATGGATCCCTCTGGTGTCGTATCATCAGGGAGTTATATGGTCAGTCGATTGAGTTTCACACTACGAGATGGTCCTCAACCTGGTGTGTTCTATTCTTCGTGAGATCAATGTTTTAAAAGAGATGGGTTTCGATTTTTGGTCACACTGTAAAACTCGTTTAGGCAACGGTATGCATACAAAATTCTGGACTGATGTGTGGGTAGGAGATTTGCTACTGTATGCCAGCTTCCCCCGTCTTTTTGCTTTAGAACTTTCTACGGATATTTCTGTCGCTTCAAAGTTGGGTGGTTCTTTAGACGGCTCCTTTCGTAGAGCAGTCCGAGGGGGCATTGAGTCGGAACAACTGGAGACTTTTTCAACTAGTATTGAACAGGTATCTCTTTCTGACTCTCGGGATACACCCATTTTTGATTTATTTGCAGATGGTGAGTTCAAAGTTAAGGACATTCGTAACTCCATTGACGCTATCATTCTTCCGACGCATCATATAGCAACCAGATGGGTCAAAGGCATTCCCATAAAGGTGAATATTTTTCTATGGAAGGCTCGTTTAGATCGGTTGCCTACTAGATGCAATCTGGCGAGGCGCGGTATTAACGTGGATTCTCTTCTATGCCCGACATGTGACTGTTCCGAGGAGGATGCCCAACATGTGTTCTTTGGGTGTTATTTTACTAAGCTTATTCTATGTAGGATTTGTAATTGGTGGGAGCTTATTTCTCAGCCTTGGTCTTCCTTTCAAGATTGGCTAAGCTGGTTTGAATTAATTCGTCCTCCATCTTCGGTAAAAGTTTTTTTAGCGGCGACGTTTGGCGTGGCTTGGTGGGCTATATGGAGATTTCGCAACCGTTCTATTTTTTATGACTCCCCCTAAACGCGAGGAGGTTTTCGATGATATTGTTTATCACTCTTTTACCTGGGTTTCTAGTCGTTCGAATAGTCGTATTTCTTGGGTAGATTGGTTAAAAAACCCTCATTTATTATCTTTGTAATTTCATGCTAGCTCCTTGTTAGTTTCTTTTAATAAAATTGTCGTTAAAAAAAAAGAAATATTTTTACTGAACTTTTAAAACATGGTAAAAGATTAAAAGTTATAATATGAATTTGGTTTTCATATTAAACATTTATGTTCTTCGTATTCCGACTTAAAAGTCAATTTAATAAGTATTGTTAGTATCAAATTTTGGAGTTGAATCAATGGTTCTTTTTTGTCAACAATATTCGATATTTTTTTTGTTGGACATATGAAAAATACTCTGATTAAATTATTTTATTTGATTGACAGGGGTGTCTAAGTTCATATAGTTCGTGAATCAAGTTTATGTTAACTTTTGGGTATTTTTTCAATATCATCTCTAGAAGAGTAAAAAAGTGTTATTGGTCCATCAGTATAGATCTAGTGATTCTGTGTGGAAAAGCATGTTCTTGATATCATATGAATTTGATTTTGATATTTAACAAAGTCTGTTGGTTAATGACCTTGATATTTAAACTAAAAAAAGATCAATTTAATAGGTATTATTCATTTCGAATATAGTAGAATTTAACGAGTGGTTTTATACTTGTTAACTATATTCGTTCATGTATATTTTTTTCGCTTGAACATATACAAAATACTTTGACTAAATTATATTACACTATATGATTGATATATATAAAGTTCCTGAAGAAAGTTTTTGTTATCTTTATTAATCTGTATTAGGGGATGGCGGAATGAGATTATGGACGCACTTGTGCTTTTAGATGGCGTACATACATGTTTTGGAAGCCGTACATACATGTTTTGGAAGCCGTACATACATGTTTTCAAAGCCGTACATTAATGTTTTCCGTACATATACGTTCCTCAAAGAGTACATATATGTTCCTCGAATAGTGCAAATATGTTTTGGAATCTCTTGCACCCATATTTAATAATATACATTTCTATTTGATTGTATTTTAATTTATATAAATTTTTTTGTCTTTTATTTACCTTTTTGTTGTAAATTTAGAGATCACATGTTATTTTTATTTTTTGTTTTAGTTTTCGATAATATATACACTAAAAACATATACAGTATGTGCTTATCATTTTGAGAAAAATAATCAATTTTGGGTAAAGAATTGTACACAAAAAATATGTGTAAAATTAAAATATTTAAAGACAACACATATGCAAAAAAATTTATAACAGCATAACTTTTAACTTTAGAAAAAATAAACCTAAAAATAGTTTTAAAAATAAATCGTTTAAAAAAACGAATTTATAACAGTAAAGTAAAAATAAATCAAAATATGTGGGGAACTAAAATAGCAGATTTGCCCTTATATTTTTTTTTTCTTAAATGAGTAGTAAATAACTTGAAAAATGACATCATGCATTAATATGACATATATATATATATATATATATATATATATATATATATATATATATATATATATATATATATATATGTATATATATATATATGCTAGTTGCAAAACCCGTCCGATGGACGGGTATGACGACTGGTTGTCGTTTTAATTTTTTGTATTTGTTAAACATTTGTTTGTGAATACCGTTCACGAAAGCTTAATTAAAGATATATAAGTTAGTTTACAAATTTATTTATTGAATGCACTAACAAAAAGTTAAATGTATTATCATTTATATTTATTAGCCACAATTTTTATTTGTATGTATTTTTCTATAAGCATGGTATTGGTTATTTAATACTTTATAGTTTTTATTTAATGCACAATTAGTTGGCATGATTTTAAATAATTATTTCAACCATGACTAATAAAAATATAAAAATTAAGTAAAAGTATATCAATTGTAAATATATCAATTGTAAATATATCTACTTATAGTTTAACATGTTAATCCATGGATTATGCTTTTCCTTAAGTTGGTTAACTTAGGTTAGGACTTCTAGAAACCTTTCAACAAACACAAAAGCGGCATGGTGTTAAACTGTTAATCTTTCTAGGATTTCTCAATTTCTGAATAAAGCATTGATAATTTTGTTATTGTTTTTTTTATGATTGGTTCTTGTTGCGTATTGAATTAAGATTATTTTCTGTTAGCGGGGTGAAAACGTGAAGTCCTTATTACAAAGTCTTTTTTTTTGATAAAAAAAAGGCTATTTCAAAGACCTTCTAAAATAATGAAAAGTCATTGTAAAAGCTTTCATCACCTATGCTCTCTCATTCTAACCGACCATTCAATTTAGGCGAGACACAACAACGATTTAGTGCGACCTTGATTTTTCTAGCACGTTAGTTTTCTTTCTCCGGCGACTTACATCGACCTATTTGCCCCAAAAAAGCGAATTAGTTTTAAAAAATTTGAAAATAAAAATATTACATTTAATAAAAAAAACATTACATTTAATATATATAATTTTTTTCGAATGATTATTTAAATAAACTAAAAAATATCACAATAATA
The DNA here is from genome assembly GCA_025667525.1 of Glebionis coronaria. NCBI lineage: Eukaryota > Viridiplantae > Streptophyta > Magnoliopsida > Asterales > Asteraceae > Glebionis > Glebionis coronaria. The sequence goes on from JANFOE010001096.1 coordinate 529,864, forward strand.
TTTATTTTTAAATATTGTTAAAAAAATAATTAAAAATTACCTAATTTGAGATAAAGAGGATAAAATGCATTATTTAAAATTAACTTTAAAAATAATCAAATTAATATATGTCGTAAGGAATTAAACAAAACTCAATATAATAAAATTTAAAAACTTATTATAAAATTTATCTAATTAAAGCATAATTATAACTAATCTAATTTAATCCAAAAAATATATATATATAAAAGGGAATGGAAGATCATATCGCCATATCTAATTTCCTTCGTCTTCAAACAAAAAAAACAGAGCCACGTCGAATTTTTAATTTCTTTTTTATTTATCTAATTTTTAACCCGGTTATATTTCAAACCGTTTAACTCACAAGTCGATCATGCCTAAGACCCAATTCATGCGATCGAATGTAGCGAATTGGTCGGCGCAACGGGCCGACCGACAACGACCGAGGTCGCAATCGAGTCCGATCTTAATCGTTGTGTCAACCGTTGTGCCTAGCCTTACATTTTACTTCTTGTATCCTCTCCAAAATAAGAGACTCGCAATGGATTATGAAAAGAATGCATCGTTCTTTTATTTGTTGTTTTACTAGAAATAGTTCTTATTTTAATCATCTTTTTCGATATTTTGGCCTACCAAGACTCTTAACGCCAAAATTGGTTTTAATAAAGCTGGTTATTTCTCGTCTATTTAGAAATATCCACCATATATGTAGTTCCAGTCTCGCAATGCCACCATGATACCTGCGGCAAACTCAAAATTAAAAGAGAAGAAAATAATTATTAATTCTAGAATCGTCTTACTTTTGCAAATTTAACATTAGGATCCAACTTTCGTACAATCAAATTGTAGTTGATCTTTCTGAATTTTGAAAGACTTTTCGTATAGTTATAAATGTTTTTTCATTAACCAAGAACATCTACCAGGAGTTAATAGTTGTTGCCCATTCGATGGATTGTGCCTTGAGGGTAAGTTGAAGGCTGAGCACAACACAAGAAGCCAACTTCTTTGCTACCATCTACTTCCAAAACAGCAACATATTACTCACGAATAGCGGATGAAAGAACATATTTAACATCATCAGAGAAGGTCATAAACCAAATAGCCCATGTATTAATATATAGGATTAAGCAAGATGCAAAAGAAAAACATAGAGATGCATTTGCATATCAACCTTTTTGAAAATGTAAAAGACTCAAATGAACTTACAGAGTGCCTAGGAACAATTGAACTGCTCCTGTTTTCCCGTATTTTGTATGTCAACTTTTTGGGGTATGAACAATTGAAGACCTTTAATTGAGCTGCTCCTGTTTTCCCGTATTTTGTAGCAAAGCATTAAGAGATTCAGAACACCCACCAGTTACTCCTGGTTTGACTTAAGATTTGAAAACGTTGGTTAAAAGTCATATGAACTGTTTTCAAACAGATTGCATAAAATCTATAAAGTGTGACACATGATTAACTAAAAAGGAAACAGGTCGATGGGATTAAACAGGTTAAAGTCATATGAAGTGTTTTCAAACAGATTAAACCTCCTCGATTTCTTTATTTAGTACTTACGGATGAATATTTAACATGTCGGGAAATTGGTGTAAATTCTATAAAGCGTGACACATGTATATAACTCTGAATCGCAGTCGTCTAGTACTCAAGGGAGCTTTATGCACGACCTCCCTTATAAGCCACATCTATAAGTAGTTTAAATAAGTAATGCAAACAGCTCGTGTAGGCAATTTTAATAAACAGTTTGCAAACAAAAATTTAAGTAATTATGCGAAGTTCTTAGCTTTTAAAGCAATTAGCCAGTTTGTAAATCAAGATTGAATGATGCCTCGATGAACCTGAAAGTTTATGGATTTAAAATTAATAGTCGTGAGATAGGATCGAACTCGGGATCACGGGATTGCACACATAACGTAAAGAGTTAATTTATTTATTAAATATATTTTATATATATTTATTAAATCAAACCAAAGCTTAACTAACGATCGTTGATAAATAAAAGTTAAGTTATAACGACCGTTATGGAATTAAATAGAAGCTAAAAGAAGGAAAACGGAAAAGTTCTGGAAGCCCTAGATGGGCCTTATGGGGCGTCGGCCTAAGGAGGGAAAAAGGAAGGAGGAAAGATTTTCTTTCCTAATTGGTGTTTTACTTGGAGACCAAGTTTTGTCAAGCCTATATAAACACCTAAAGCCTTCATAATTTTTCACCCATCTCTCTCCTTCTCTTCTCTTGATCGCCGGCCACACCCTCACCAATTAGGGTTTCGGTTGGTTTTCGATTTAGCTTAATATCTAGTCCTAATCCCTCTCTAGGGTTGTTGGGTAGATACTCCATAAGCGTTGAAGCTCGGTTTGCTCGTGCTAGACTCACGGTTAATTCGTTGTATTACGTGTGTACAAGAGCGTGATATAATCTTCCTTTAGATTATATTCTTGGTGGTGTTCGTGATAAACCCTAGTTGCCGTCCGTTCCGTCGTCTTGTGGATCTTGCGAGGATAAAGGTATGTAACCCTAATCTTGATTAATATAATTGTGTTAAACTAATTGATCTTGTTAATCGCTTCCGCTATGCGTTCTTTGATCCATATTAGGGTTTTGAATAATTGTTATGAACTATATAAACCAACAGTGGCATCGAGAGCCGTTTTAACACGATTATAATTATCAAGATCTAAAGTTTTTAACTAATATTGATTTGTGTTAAAAATTACATGTTGTTTTTTAGGTTTTATGAAAAATTAGGGTTTTGTTTTTTATTATTATTAAAATCGACTTATGTCGAATTTTTTATAAAAAAAATTTTTTTTTTGTAAACCCTAAAATTACATGGTAATTGACTTTAGATGTTTTGCATGAATTAATTGTTATGTCATGTGTGGTTACGATCCGTAGTTTTTTAATTGTTAAGAGAATGTGGGAGATCCGTAATGAACATGCATGTTTTTTTACGGATCATATAATTTTGATTGCTATTTGCTTTATTTGATTCAAAGTTTTAAAATTAGGGAAGACTTTTTATGTTTATAAAAACCCTAGATTTGATGTTCTTTGAATAAATTGGTTTGCATGTGGCTATTTGATTTAGTTTTTTTTGTACTACTTGTTTTCATACGTTTTTTTTAATTGTATGTTGTAAACAAGGGTAATTTTTTCCAAGAAAAATAATATGGACTAAATCTTATCAAAATTAATGAATTGTTTTGAGATGTAAAATTCATATGATTTGCGTTGATTAGAATTGCAATAGCAACTTAACGGCCTACTCAATTTTGGCAAACTATAAAGTGGGTATAACGCACCGCTGGTCTTGTACCCGGTTAAGGAAGGAGGTGCTATGCTTTTACGCTGACCAAATTCCCGGCTCGCCTGCGCGTCAAAAATTGGAATTACCTACGGTTGTTATTGGTACAATTCTTTAAGGTTGATTTAACTACATTAATTCACATCCGAAACACAATGAATAAAGTTATTGCTTTGTGCTATAACTAACGTTCTAGAAAAAGTACGGTGTGAATTTAGTTGTGTGTAAAATCTTTAATTGGTTTAACCAATACCTCAACTTGCAAGTATATGATGAACTTTTAGTCTCACCAAAAGGTTTACTAAACGTTTTATTAAACTTATGTTATGGAGATATATGCATGCTTCTCCGTACATGATTTTGACACCAAAATCTATACCCTAAATTTAAGTCATATGCCCTCTAATTGACGAACACTTGAAGTTACAATTGTCGTCATATAAGATATCGGACGATGTTGTAATTGAGAGAAAACTTCATGACTGAATAAGATTGCACATGAAGGTTTTACGTTCTTTAGATTAGTCGACTTAATTAAGTTACTCAGTGAGAACTGGAAACTTAAGGCATAATGTAGGGATAAAACATGTTTACAATGCAAATGATTTTGGCAATGTAAATCCCTAACATATCTAAAAATTGCAATTTGATTTAGGCAATTATTGTTCGACAAGTTACTATGTTGAATACATTTGTCACTAGCAGATCAACTGATGTGATGAATCTATGTCAATCTGGGTTCTAGTTTTTCAAGGAAAATACTATGGTTTTATTACCGGGGTAATTTTATTTTCTTGAATTGTATTATCGAAAATACTAATGTTTGAACTTATTTCTGTAGAAATGGCTCAACCCGAAAGCAATCTGACAATAAGCTCGGCGTTCAAAGCTTTCTTTGAACGGCCTGAACTTACTGGTCCTAATTTCAATGATTGGTACCGCTCACTAAGAATTGTTCTGAGAGCAGCGGGTACTATCAATATCTTGGAAACTCCTTTTCCGGAGGATCTTGCTGAAGGCGCATCTGATGAGCAAAGGCTTCAACACGCTGCTAACGTTAAGAAGCACCATGAGGTGGCTGCTGTAATGTTAGGGAGAATGGCTCCATCACTTCAAAGGAAGTATGAGCTATTTCCTCCTAAGAAAATGCTTGATGAACTCAAGGCAGTGTATGAAACGCCACAAGCTGTAGAGATCTATGATCTAGTTGATGCTCTACATAGCTGCAAGCAAGCTCCTGGAAAGTCCGTAAGTGCACATTACATGGAGATGAGGGGTTATATGGAACAACTCATCGCACTAGGACAACCCTTCGATCATAATATGGCTATTAACTTGATCAATAGGTCCCTTAATAAGGACTTTGGTGATTTTGTTCGTAACTATAATATGCATTGCACGGGGAAGACAGTGAATGATTTGCATGCAATGCTCATTGACTTCGAAAAGGGTTTGAAAGATAAGGCATCCACTGCTACGCCTCAAGTACTTTATGTACAAAAGGGTAGAGTGTCTAAACCTAAACCGAAAGGGAATAAGAAGCAGAAAGGCAAAGGCAAGGCTGATAAGAGCAAGCAAGTTGCGACTACATCTAAGCCGAAGCAGAACTTTGCTAAGAAATCTCAGAAAGATGAGACTTGCCACTACTGCAAAATGACTGGACACTGGAAGAGGAATTGCTCTCTCTATCTCCATGAAATGGCAGAACATAAGAAGAAGGCTGAGCAAGTTGCTGCAGCACCATCTTCAGGTAACTTATTTATGATAGAGTTATTTAATCTTTCATACAAATCAAACTCCTGGGTATATGATACGGGATGTGGTATTAACATTTGTAATACCCTGCAGGGATTTGAGTTGAAGAGGAGACTATCCTATGGGGAACAATCTCTGCAAGTGGGCAATGGCGCACAAGCACCGGTTGAAGCTATAGGAATATTTAAATTAGTTTTACCTTCGGGTTTAGTAATGTCTTTAAATAATTGTCATTATGCACCTACAATTGTTAGGGGTGTTATTTCCTTTTCTTGTATGTTGGATCTTGGATTTACTCACAAGATTGATAATAATAGAATTTCTGTTTTCAAAGATGGTCTATTCTATTTTGATGCAATTTCTGTGAATGGTGTTTTTGAAATTAACATGCATGATGAAAATTCCAAGAGAAAAAATAATTCTGTTTTTAGCATGAATAAGAAGAGAAAGTTAGACAAGAACTCTTCTTATCTTTGGCATTGTAGGCTTGCCCATATTGGGAAGACTCGCATACAAAAGCTGCAACGTGATGGGCTTTTGGAAAGTATCAATGATGAATCATTTGATAAATGTGAATCTTGTATCTCTGGAAAGATGACCAAGAAACCTTTTAATAGCAATATTGAAAGGGCTACTGAACTACTTGGTTTGATACATACTGATGTGTGTGGACCACTTAGACATGTGTCAAGGAAAGGTGCTAGCTACTTCTTAACGTTTACGGATGATTATAGCCGTTATGGTTGTGTTTATTTACTTAAACATAAACATGAGGTATTTGAAACATTCAAGACGTTTAAGGCAGAAGTAGAGTTACAACTAGGAAAGAAGATTAAAGCTCTTCGTTCTGACCGTGGTGGTGAATATTTAAGTCAAGAGTTTAAAGATTATTTAAGTAAGAATGGAATTGTTCAGAAACTTACTTCTCCGTATACTCCACAACAAAATGGTGTATCTGAAAGGAGAAATCGTACATTATTGGATATGGTGCGATCTATGTTTAATCTTACAACTTTACCATTATCTTTTTGGGATTATGCTCTTGAATCTGCTGTTCGTATTCTAAATATGGTTCCCACAAAGAAGGTAGATAAGACACCATATGAACTATGGCATGGCAAGAAGCCATATTTGTCTTATTTAAAAGTCTGGGGTTGTGAGGCGTATGTGAAACGTGACTCTGGAGATAAACTTCAACAACGCTCAGTGAAATGTATCTTAGTAGGTTACCCTAAGGAAACTATGGGTTACTACTTCTATTATCCGGCTGAGAACAAAGTAGTTGTGGCTCGGTATGGAGACTTCCTTGAAAATGACCTTGTAAATCAAGAATTCAGTGGGAGAAATTATGATCTTGAAGAAATTCAAGAAGATACATTGCCTTCTGAAAATACTAGCGATGAAATTCCTGTAGAACCAGAAAGTCTGGGTGTTCCACCGGAATTAATTCCTCCACGTAGGTCTCAAAAGACTATACGTGCGCCGGACAAACTATGTCTTTACATAGAGGATGATGAGGAGGAAGTAGGGGATCTTGGTGAACCTGCTAACTATCGATCCGCAATGTCTGATCCAGAAAAGTCAAGATGGATAGTTGCGATGAATGAGGAAATGAAATCCATGGAAATCAATGATGTTTGGATTCTTGTAGACGCGCCTAAAAATGCTAAAGTAGTGAAAAATAGGTGGATCTATAAGAAGAAAACTGACATGGATGGTGATGTACAATCCTACAAAGCACGTTTAGTGGCTAAAGGTTTTACTCAAACTTTTGGCATAGACTACGAGGAGACATTTTCTCCTGTAGCAGACTTACGAGCTATTAGGATTCTCATAGCTATAGCAGCATACTATGACTATGAGATATGGCAAATGGATGTTAAAACTGCCTTCTTGAACGGTCGCTTAGATGAAGATATCTATATGCAACAACCAGAAGGGTACGTTGATCCTAAATATCCAAAGCGCGTGTGCAAACTTCAAAGCTCTATTTATGGTTTGAAGCAAGCATCACGTCAATGGAATAAGCGATTTGATGAAGAAATCAAAAAGTTCGGATTTATTCAAAATCGTGATGAGCCATGTGTATACCGCAAAGCTAGTGGGAGTAATGTAGTGTTCCTAATTCTTTATGTCGATGACATATTGATCATGGGAAGTAACATTCCAAGACTTAAGGAAGTTAAGGATTATCTTGGTAAATGTTTTTCTATGAAAGATTTGGGAGATGCTGCATATATTCTGGGAATTAAAATCTATCGAGATAGGAGTAGACGGTTGATTGGTCTTAGTCAAGATGCTTATATTGATAAGATATTGAAGAAATACAACATGCATAACTCTAAGAAAGGTTTCTTACCGATGGAGGTTAAGCATGAGTTAAGTCATGAGAAAGATGCATCATCACCCGAAGAGGTGGCTTACATGAAGAAGGTGCCTTATGCTTCGGCAGTAGGATCTATTATGTATGCTGTAAGATGTACAAGGCCTGATGTGGCGTTTGCTCAGAACTTAGTCAGTAGATACCAACAGAATCCAGGAAAGTTCCACTGGACTGCTGTTAAGCATATTCTAAAGTATTTGAGGAGTACGAAAGATATGTTTTTGGTATTCGGGGGTAAACCAGACACAGAACTGAATGTAACAGGGTTCTGTGATGCATCCTGGCAATGTGATAAAGACGATACGAAGTCTCAGACGTGTTATGTGTTTGTCATCAATGGAGGAGCAGTTGACTGGAAGAGTAGTAAGCAGAAAACCATTGCTATGCATGCGACTCAATCTGAGTACATGGCCGCTTCAGAAGCTGCAATGGAAGCTGTTTGGATTAGGAAGTTTATTGGAGATCTTGGAGTGATGCCTTCAATTAAAGAACCTATTGATATATATTGCGACAATTCTGCGGTAATAATATTCGCCAATGACCCTGGAGTCATGAAGGGCGCCAGACACTTTAAACGTAGATATCACTACGTTCGAGAACAAGTGGAAGCTCGAGAAATAAAATTAATAAAAGTTCACACAGATGATAACGTAGCTGATCCTTTTACTAAGGCTTTATCTAGGCCAAAGGTAGTTAAGCATGCCAAGGCAATTGGGCTGCAACTAGCTAGCGAATTCATGCAATAAATCTGTTGATTAGTATTTGGATAAAGGATGTAAGACATTATTAAATTGATGAAATAAAGAATGGATTTCGTTTATTTTCTGTTATTTAATTTTGTATCCTATTTTACATGTTTTAATCCGTGAGCATTTTGATGTTTCTAAATGTCCGTTGTCGATTAATAATATGGGAGTATTATTAAACTAAGACAATTCAAAATAGTGACAGAGTATACTTGAAAGTATATTGGTCAATTTTGGATGATATTTGATGGATCAAATATTGGACTTATCCCAACTATGTGATTTTACTTTATGGATCTTTGTCGTTAAGTAAATCATAAATAGTTATCCTTAGACCTGAGATACCAGAAAACTGCATTGAATGTAGTGCATTTCTGTAAGGTAACCTAACGCTAAACGTAACTTGTAGTCATAAGGGTTATTTTCAGAAGTGTTGCGAAGTTCATGTGTTTTGCTTGTAGTCGAAATGGGATTCGTTTCCTTCAAAAATTTATTTTGAAGTATAAATACAACTGGGCCCCTCGGGGGAGTAGTAAGATGTTTGTGTGGCCACACCCAAATGTGTTTTGGTAATCTTGCTATATCCGTAAACGAGAAACAGAATAGTTAATGAAGGAATGACTGAGATCCATATCCTTATTAACAATGTATTTGAAATGAAAGGATAATAATAATGATGTAATCATTAAAAGGTTCTTGTCCAGGAGACCTTACCCGGTTTGTACTAGTGACATTGCTAGTGTAACTAGACGCTAGTCAATGTGATCACGATATTAGAATTTTGTCCAAGTGGGAGCTGAAAGTTTATGGACTTAAAATTAATAGTCGTGAGATAGGATCGAACTCGGGATCACGGGATTGCACACATAACGTAAAGAGTTAATTTATTTATTAAATATATTTTATATATATTTATTAAATCAAACCAAAGCTTAACTAACGATCGTTGATAAATAAAAGTTAAGTTATAACGACCGTTATGGAATTAAATAGAAGCTAAAAGAAGGAAAACGAAAAAGTTCTGGAAGCCCTAGATGGGCCTTATGGGGCGTCGGCCTAAGGAGGGAAAAAGGAAGGAGGAAAGATTTTCTTTCCTAATTGGTGTTTTACTTGGAGACCAAGTTTTGTCAAGCCTATATAAACACCTAAAGCCTTCATAATTTTTCACCCATCTCTCTCCTTCTCTTCTCTTGATCGCCGGCCACACCCTCACCAATTAGGGTTTCGGTTGGTTTTCGATTTAGCTTAATATCTAGTCCTAATCCCTCTCTAGGGTTGTTGGGTAGATACTCCATAAGCGTTGAAGCTCGGTTTGCTCGTGCTAGACTCACGGTTAATTCGTTGTATTACGTGTGTACAAGAGCGTGATATAATCTTCCTTTAGATTATATTCTTGGTGGTGTTCGTGATAAACCCTAGTTGCCGTCCGTTCCGTCGTCTTGTGGATCTTGCTAGGATAAAGGTATGTAACCCTAATCTTGATTAATATAATTGTGTTAAACTAATTGATCTTGTTAATCGCTTCCGCTATGCGTTCTTTGATCCATATTAGGGTTTTGAATAATTGTTATGAACTATATAAACCAACAGAACCTTCATGGTAGCATCCACTCTAGCATTTGCAAGCCGACTCTCAATACATTTTGATTGCTCACCTTTTTGTTCTTATAATCAATTGAAACTGAGAACTGAAGAGGAACCTAAGGGAGTTACCAAATGTATTATTCGACAGTTGATGATGTATTATTCGACAGTTGATGCGCATAGATGAAAAGCACAAACATTAACGAACAGGGGTGTGAATTTTTCGAAAGGCGTATACAAAGAATATACTAAAATAACATACCCTTTACCACACTCTGCAATTACCCTAACTTTAGGCGTCAATACCATAAGAAACGTGTTATCTGAAAGTGCAAACTGAGTTGGTTAGTACGTGAAATTTTACTAAATACTGAAAATGCCATCAAACTACCAAAAACAGTTTATATACAACACCAGAAGATGAGAGCGACAACCAAAAACAAACGTATAACATGGTAGTAGGTTGAACTATCCAAAAACAAACATATAACATGGCATAGGGAAAATTTTAGGTTGACGTCAAGTCTTACATGTTTCACCCCCCATTCCATATGCAATGAGCAGCTAAGAAACCAATTATAGATGGTAGAATATATGACAGAGCGGCCCAGGTAATTGAAGGGGTTTTGGGGTTGCTTATTTTAACTACTTACTTTCTCCACTTAAGTTATACAAAAAAACACACCTATAAAAACCGAGACAAATGTTGTAATCGAAACATGATTGTAAAAAAACATTACTAAGCTTATAAAAAGTTCTTTTTAAAGACCATTATTAGTTGATGGTTTGCTTTTAAGCAAATCTAAACACCCGTATCCATTTAAACCCGCTGTTTGGAATGAGCCACCTTAATTGTGAAAAAACTGAATTTCAATTGCTTTTAGACAAAATTATTTTAGATGTTGTACACTTTGAAAACAATATGACCATTTAACATGTTTGAACCATTTGACCCATTTCATTTTCTAGCTATTTTTTACTTTATCTGTTTAACCCGTCATGTGCAAAAAAAAAATGATACATAATGTTCTCTAACTTAAAAGAGTGATACGATATAGTTACCAGGTTTGCCCCTTCTTTCCTAGTCGCCATGCCAACTACTGATGCTCATCATGTTGTTAGTTGGTGCTCCATCTGTCTTCCCTGATACACAAACATCGGCATCAAGCATTTCTTTAATTGGCACAAACCCAAGCATGCACATGGCAACAGCATGACAGTGAGACACCTTAACACCAGAATTAGAAAGAAGTCAAATCTGGGACAGTATAAGATAAGAATGAAAAAATATACAGTCCAAAAAAATACATTCAAAATGTCAACACTATGTTGTAAGTTAGTTAGTCGGCTAATAGTGAGCATATCCATGACTAATTAATTTTAGAGGAATACATCACTTTCATTGAGCCAAACAGAATGAGCTGCAAGCACATTGCTTATAAAAAACATTCCATGATTAACTTCACGAGTTTACATCACGAGATCATGTTCAAAAGGTATCTCTGCAAAATGCTACTATTTCAAACAAACATGTATTAAGAAACATGGCTTCAACAAATAAATTGGAAATCTGCTCAAAAGTTTAGTTTGGAAAGAATGGATCCCATTTAGTAGTTCTTTTGTAGTATTTTTTTTTTGGAAACAATCAATCAGTCGAGTTCATAATATATCTAATTCCAAGTCATATTCTTATGCGCCCATCAGCTGTATTATGGTGCTACTGCGCAGTTCCTTTTGAGACAGTTGTCTAACATAAAAACGTCAACTTCTCACAAAACGCCTAGCAAAATGATGAACATCACATTATCGTTCAATCTACTTCATGGTCTGCATTTTTGAAAAGTTACGTTAATACATTCATCAGAAGTCCTAATGCCCCATGAAGACGGTAAATAATCACCAGATTCCATGATCGACCCTCAACATTCACGCAAAAATTACAGTAATAAATAACTGAAATCAAAAGTACACGTATCTAGTCTAAGAGAGGAATTCATTGTATGAAATTACCTGAGTAGGTAGATATTATTACGGAAGCATCACGTGTTGTGACTAATATGGATTTTACAGATATCACAATGCATTTCGTACTCTTAAACTCTAACAGATCACTATTACTTCTACTACCACTCAACCTTAAACTTTATTTAATATATTATTAATTATATTTTTGAAACATTTTGGTAATAACAACAACCTCGTCTTTGCCACTTTGACTGTTTTTTAACCGGTCAATACTTCTGCATGCACATTATAACGAATTCAAATTAAGTTGAAAGGTGTTTTCAGCACTTACAACGCAATAATAGTCCCTAGACAACATTTTCTTATTCAATTAATAATCCCACAAAACACAACATACGAATGAGATGAGACTATTAGAGAACCTTCAAGAATGTTCCTTAGTCGTTTCAGAATCATTACACAACCTGTTCAAGAGTTATTTCTTTATACGCCTGTTCAAAACTCCACAGTTCTGTGCATGGCCATTAAGATTAAGAGGACCACAAAACTATAATATAGACATAAATAACTACATAAGAACATATTTCTTTAAACATAATCGTCCTAGGATTGTTTGACATGTTGATTTCCTGTTTTCTAATAGAAAAACACACTGTAGTAGATATGAATTTTTTTCGTATAACTAAATGATTCTGTAGATCATGTTATTGCGAACAAACTTGAAGAGCCTTACGATTTTCAATAGTGATAAGATGTGAGACCGTCCATGAGCTAAGAGTCTTATAAAACCAAAGGCTAAACAGTCATAGCATACATCAAGTATTTCTCAACATTCAATTGCCAGTGCAATATCACCAAAGCATGAAAAAAATTGATGGTCTCACTGAACGATGCAACTGGTTGCTTGACAGGTCATTAAAAAACTAGTATCCTATTATTATTTTGCTGACCCATTATACCAAAAGCTGACCCATTGTGTCAAACGCCCATAAAATGTATATCATGAGCATTAAAGAGAAACTAAACATAAAAAAAACAGTCATTCTACACACTTAATATATTCTTGGTAGGAGCTTTGAGAAAACAAAAACAAAAATTCATCGATACTACCATGTATACTTTATAGAAAATCAAGATAATAATAATATTTAAGTAAGAATGTCTTAAAACTAAATCAAGTTTTCTAAACCTCGTTATATTCTAAGATCACACGCACTATACTCAATATGCAGTAGCATAACTTATTTAGTTGTCTATATAACCCAGACTTTGATAAACTACACATAACAACACTAATAAGTAGTAATAAACATTCAAAAACCCACAATCGGGTATCTTAATAATGCTACTGATATTCAAAGTATAGTATCCTTGTTATAGTAATATGTAAATAATTCATACCATCATAAGGTTATAAACAAACCACACAGCATAGTTAGAAGTATAGATAAAGCAGGTGTAGATGACACATTGTGACCCGCACATTTAATGGCCCATTACCCAACCCGCCTAAATCAAATAGATGCAATAACAGTAAGCACTACCCTCATACCTCGTGTTGCACAAGAGCGCCTCTTCCACCTCTGTTGCCTTATAGTGGCTTCAATGACTCATGCATTGCATTCAAATGATCCCTTTGTATCGGCACACCAGCAAGAACCATAACCTTCTTTACATCAGTGATTCCTTCATGGATGGACCATCAACTGTCTTTTAAGTGGCTGAAAAAATATGCTCAATAACTAATTAAATATATTCTACATATTTACACATCTATAAACAATTTACTGAAAACTAAATGATACGCTACATACCAGTCATGGCGTTTGCAGTGCGAAAACTCTTGAGTGCCTTTTCTTCCTTCTTATTCATGTTAGCAACAAATCAAGTTCAGTCCTGGAAAATAAGCAATTTATAGATAATTAACATTAAAAGAATAAGCTAATAACTTAAGACATGGATAAAAAAATGATATTTAACGCTAACCGCTTAAACACTTAACTGAGATATCGAGGGAATCATATAATACATTCAACCTACGTGGCCTCGACCGATTCTTTTTTTAACTAAAAACATTCAATGACAATTTACAAAATCTATCTGATATGATGACCTTATGAACATAAATTTTTTGAGACAAAATTACCAGCCCCGAGTCTAGTAGGCTCACACCAGAGGTTCCTTTAGAATCTTTCTTACTTATATATGCTTTAAGACCAGTTTCTTCGTTGCTAATTCCTAAAATCTGTAAGATAGAAATACTCAACTAAAAGTAGAAGTACATAAAGATACTTTCATTCAGCCTATGAATGAAACCGCTTCCCACTCACCGACGCAAGCTCAATGTGTCTTCAAGTGATGGCATACTGGTGTATATGTCGGGGTGTCATTCTTATCCTAATGAAAAGAGCATGTTACAACCTGTTTAAGACACTATTTTACAATTGATGGTGGTGTTACAAAAAGGTAAAGATAAAAACTTCTAGATCCTAAGTCGAATCATCATACCATCACATTGTAATCTACATCATCCTCTTCTTATTTTTCCTTCTTTCGAAAAGTAACCACGATACTTTTTCTTTTTATTTCTTTTTTTTAACAGAGACTTAACCTCAACTTTTTTTTCAAATCAAAACAAAAACACGAACACAAAAACACAAACAAATGCATATAACTTCAGTTCTTTTTTACCCCAACACAAAAACACGAGTTAAAGAGATACAAAATGTAGCTGTGGTAAGGGGCTATAGGTGATTATCCATATTAACATGATATGAATAAATTATAAACGCAGCGGAAAAATCACCTATGAACGGATCCATAGAGTCATATGATCAATCAATAAAATGGAGATAAAAGTAGGGCCGTCACCAACATATGATCTAATCAAGAAATCCAAGTGACCAAATTAGATCACCTCTATATAGAAACACACTACACATCACCGTATACCAAATCAATGCTAGTCTTATAACCCGTAACTCTTTAATAATCGTTGAATAATCAAGATTCAAGTTTTATTAATAGAAGATATAAAAACCATCTTATATTCTCATTGTTCCGTGATATGCCAATCAAAGCATCATCTCACGTTTTTTGTTTTTTTATCAAGCATCTTCAAAAGATGTCAATCATCATAATGAAGGATAGATCATCATAGGGCTAAGAGCACTAACAGTCATCACTCCAAGTGATTACTATTTACTCACATGAAAAAATTAGGAGAGTCAAATCACTCTAAGTGACTCCCTTTTGTGGGTCCCACTTTTTATTATTTCTCACATTTTCAAATTAAATTAATTCATTTCATAAATAAAAATAAATATTACAATCCTAAAAAAAATAGAAAAATACAACAACGAATAAAAAAATACGAAAAAAAACTACTAGTTGGAGGAGTCTTCGGAATCTTCAACGTCGCGGTATTGATTGGTATTCGGCATTTTTGCGCGTAGACGGGCCTTGATTTCTTCTTTTTTAAAGTTTATAAACGCGATCGATTCGGAAAGGGTTCTTTTGATTTTTTTTGCGGGGTTTTTCTTTCGGCTTTTTTTGGTTGGTTCGGTTTCGGGTGGTGGAATTAAGCTTGTAGATTGGAGTGATAGGCGTCTTTGGTGGTATAGGCTTGATATTCTTCTTGTTGCTTTTGTAGAAAAGCTTGATCTTCGGGAGTCATCGGACCGTGGGTAGGAAATCTGGAGAATTGTGAATTGGACGTAGTTCCGTCACCGGCACCCATGTTGGATTGAAGGAGGTGGGTGAATCCGAACCAATTTTCGCCGGCCATTATGTTTGTGTTTATGTTTGTGAATGAGAGAATGATAAAGGAGAGAATGATTTGTGTGTGTGTAAAAAATGATATAGGAAATGTAGTATATATAGAGATTAAAATAGAAAAAAAAAATTTAAATAAGCTAGCCGTTGGGCATTTAGTTAAAAAAAATTATTTATTTTTTAAATAAACTAGCCGTTGGGGCATTAAAAAAAACATTTTTTTTCCAAATATAACGGCTAGTAGCCGTTTGTTTAAAAAAAATTTCAAAAAAAATAATTATTTTTTTTAAAACCCACCACTCGCGCCGAGTGGTTTCACTCACGCACAGACCCAACGCCGTGGGTTTTTTTGGTTTGGGGACTCATCACGCCACTCGCGCCGTGGGTTTGGCACCCCACGGCGCCAAGACTCCGAGTGCTCTAAGTACAAATATGGACACAAGTACACTACATGGTCCCTACCCAGATTTTTTTTTCAAAATTACAAAAAGAGACTTGTACTTTTGATCAACTGATCTACCTACTTAATATTTTGCCACATGTCCAACTGATCAACTTTTTTATTCAAAAATATAACTTAAATTACAAATATACCCTCATCTTTATCTTTTTATTCCCACCCTTACCACTCCATCACCACCACCACCACCAACCTACCACTTCATCACCACAACCATTACCAACCTACCATTCCATCACCACCACCACTACCAACCTACCACTTCATCACTACCACCACTACCAATCATAATATTTCCTCCTCGCGAAATTTATGATGATCTACCACTCTGCGAGGGGTCCAGATCTAGATCCGAACAATAATAATATTTCCTCCTCGCCACTGTTTAGGAAAAAAGTGGAAAAAGCGAAAGGTATTGTATTATTAACACTTTTTATAAAACAATAGTTTAAATAAATCTTAGAGCTGATTTTGTTTGTTTTTATTGTATATATATTGTGTAGCTATTATTAAATACACTAATGCAAAATTAGATTGTGACAAAAATCAAGCTTTAGATTCAGCCAGAAGCTCATTCTCACAAGCTTTAAAAGGTACTACGAAAATGTGGTAGTTATTTCTCATCACTTTTTGCTGTCAACAACAATTGTTTCTAGTTAGTATGAGTTGTTACGCGACTAATTATTATTGAAAGAAATTAATGGTTGATAAAATTTATGATGATTGGTAGTGGTGGTAGTGATGAAGTGGTAGGTTGGTAGTGGTGGTGGTGATGGAATGGTAGGTTGGTAATGGTTGTGGTGATGAAGTGGTAGGTTGGTGGTGGTGGTGGTGATGGAGTGGTAAGGGTGGGAATAAAAAGATAAAGATGAGGGTATATTTGTAATGGTTAGCGTCTAGCAACACGCCAATGCCCCTAGAAACATATGAGGATAGTTTCTCAAACATCTCATTTAAATGGTTTAGATATCAGTCATCCTTTTGTTTCAGAAACTCTGTTGAACTTTAGACATGGATCATAAGTCATTCTTAAGTTCAACTATTATGTTTATCGATATTGATATTGAACTAGATTACCAAATTAATCAAGAATCATCTTAATTACATTTGGGTGTGGCCACACATATATCTGTACAATTCATCAAGGGACCCAGCAGTATCTAACTCCAATACATGTGAAGGAACAAATCATATTTTGACTGCACGTGTCGTTCATGTGCTTCACATCGCACCTCAAAATGATTTTATAGCAGGCTTGTTCAGGACAGCGTTGAACCATATCAAAGATTGACATTCCACACATACAAAACCTACTTGCATCTCAAGTCTAAGGATGAGAGATTCAACCATTTGCGAGATTCACTATTGACGCCGATCCATGAAGTGAATTCTCGTAGGTTGGGTCAATCCAATGTTCATCCAATGAACACATGTAAGTTTGGCGGCATCATCAATTAATATTCATTCCAAATGAATATGACCAACTCACATTTGTCTTAATTCAACAATACTCCCGTATCATCAACTGACAATGGATAATTCAGAATAAATAAATTATTCATGGATTAAACATGCTAATATAGAACACAATAGTACAAATGAAAACGATCATACCAAGTATATCAATTCATTATTTAGTGATACTTCTTAACGTTTCATTATCCAAATACTAAAAAAACATATATGCATGAGACAAATCTAAGGTCAAAGTCCAATGTTCCAAGCATGAACATGTTTGGCTACAAGACATTGAATTTACACAAGGACCTATTGAGTTGTCATCTAAATGAACTTTGAGAGTACTTATTTCAGAAACTCACAAATAGTGAAGATTTTGAATAATACGATGATTGTCATTTTGTATATGTGCGCTCAAGTGCTAATACAGTGATACTAGCATCACCATAGTACATTACATAGGTTGTTTGAAGCAAGTAGAATACCTATTTAAGACAATCTTCTTAACAGCTTCCCAAACTGTAAAGTATTCTTATTTTACTAATGAGTAGTGCAATCATGCTTTTCATCAACCACGTCTAGGAAGTAGTATTATCATTGAAGATGAAATCCTACTATCACTAGTATTGAGTACCATCTCAATCAAAGTAAGCATTAGTGTATAAACTCAACACTAATCTTCTTAGCTAAAATCCGTAAACCATGATCAAGTATATAGTATTCTAATGACTTTCACTTAGATACTTTGTGATCAGTTCATCTTGCATTCATGCAAGTATTAACATTAGTCTAATACATCACATATCATATGTAATGAATCCACTAGGTAAACTAAAGTTTCCATGTACATAATCAATCTTATCACATGAGATTGAACTTTGAGACTTTCTCAATGATGTGTCATATTTAGACTTATTAACCACCTATGTCTTATTATAATAAGCATATGACCCAAGGTTATATGTTTTACTTCTTATATCTCTCAATAGAAATATATTCCAAGTCAAGGATTAAAAACTAGCTTTGATGGAATAATATTTCCAATATGTTAACAACATATGAGATTTAAAACAAACAAAATAATATGCTCCTACTAGCTTTAAGGGTACTCGAGAGTTATCTTTGTTTTAATCATGATCATATCCTTGATTCAAACTTAAGATTCTAGCTTCTAGATGCATGCTCTAATCCACACTTGGATTTCTAGTGTTTGTACACCAATTACCATATTTCATATTCATGAAATCAAGTATGGTAATTAATATCTTTATTAATTTAACACTCGTAAAGGAAAGAAAGTATTAAATCATGATGAATTGATTGAGAATGCCTTAAACTCTATTCAAAGAGAGTGTCGATAAATTTGTACAATTGTGTCCATATCTATCTTCTCATAGAAGACCATTTATCACCTATCAGTCTTACTGATTAGTGAAAGCTAATCAAATTCCAAAATTGATTTCTTTTATGGACTACATCTAACCATTCATAGTTTGAGTCATTCATTAGATTCCAAATTTAAAAATGAGTCTCGATAGTTATGAGGTTCAATATGATCATCTAACTCATATTCCTCAACATTGACATGACATTCATATCTTCAGGTGCTAGAGGTTTCCTTGCGGATATGTGAATGGGAGTTACAACACTTTGTGGCTTTTGCATTTACATGCTCAGCCTCATTATGTTGTTCGCTAGTCTATTCAGAAGGTTGTATTTTATTTCTTACTTTCTGCAAAGATGCACAAAGGCTCCCACTTGCTTCTTGTAAGAGGATACTTTCTCCAAGTACGTAGCATGTCGAGAAACAATGAATTGTTCTCGTTTGGGATGTATAAAATAAATTAAGTGTTCTTGATTCTAGTTTGTTAATAACACGCCTAACGTCATTTCAACAAATTCAAGACTCCAACTAAGACTTAATAGGATTCATCCCATTCCATGACTTGATGGTTTCTTAGTTACCTTCTAGTTTGGAACCATATTGAATAAGCATGTGGCTCATTCATATTTTTTTGTTAACCTTAATAAGATAAGACAGAGAGAGTAATTAATGTTATCAAGGATCAAATAATAACAATAGTATTTGATTTTACACATGAGAGATAGTGTTGCGATTGTGAGACATTATCACATTTCCTTAAACCTAATACTCTTTGGCTCACATATTTTATAATTTGGTTAAACCAAATTGAATAAACAATATTTCAAGCCAATTGCATGCTATAAAGTATGATTGTTTTAGCAGTTCAAGAACTTCATGTTCATGTTTTGACAAGAAAATATAACATGTTAGTCGCAAATTTTTTACTTTATAAGGTATTGAACAGTACAATAACTTCATTTTATATACCCTAACAGGAAGACACAACAACACAATTACTTACTTTATTTTATAAGTCTTTGAATAATTCAAGGAAGTTCACGTTTATGTCTTTACTTGAACACATAAACATATTATAAATAAAATATTATTGAATGCCTACTTTTAGATTCAATAGTATTTTCAAGTTAATTTACATACTTCGAATTATGCCTTTACAAGAAGACATGCATGTTAGCTAAACCATTTAGGTAATGTGATGAAGTAGTTTTATTATTTCTTGACATTAATTCCCTATTAGACAACATACATCAATATGTATAAGTCCTAGTACAATATTATTAGCCATATTGTGTTGTATCACACACACTCTAATATTTCTCCCACTTGAGCATGGCATAACATCATATATGAATAATATTAAAGTGTCAAAGATATAATATAATATGATTTAAGTCATACTCAAATCAAGCTTGTATAGAAGGGTTATGTAGAACTTCATGTTTAATAAGCAATCATGCATAATTATTTTTAGATAACATTTTGGGAAGCGACATCAGAAAAGCGAATAGTTATCTTTTAAAATAATATGCAATAAAGATTAGAAAACTATGACGTTATTTTGAGACAATCAAGAAATTAAGTGGGTCACTTACAATGTGATAATCTCATAACTCCCACTGAATAAGAAAACATTACAAGTGTGTCCTATGGTTGAAAACTATTGCTCCCATTAGTTAAAACAACATTTTAATGTATCTATACTAGTGAAAAAGCAAGTATCAATTTGTATACTTTCTAGTTCTTTGAATGTCTACACATTATAGCCAATGTGAGTCGCGTAGACTAATAAACATGTATAGATATTCAAAGAAAAGTATCAAGTTCTACTATATTATAATGGGATTTCTATCGATGCCATTAACTTGAAAGTTTTACATGCAATTCCTCTTTCTACTTTACGTAAAAGGTGTGTAGAATCTTATGGAACTTATTTGAGTAAAGTAAATCTACTAGAAAAACATGCTAGTAATTTCCTTTCCTCTTGCGGTTTATTCAGACTTCAATTTCTAATCAAGACTCATACAGTGTCTTGACAGTTCAAGATGGGTCACTTTGGTAGCTACAAAAAACATGTTCTCTAGTTATCCAGATATCTTAAATATTTCAAGATTTCTAAACCGGAATAAGGGTTATGAAAATCACTTGAAAGCGTAAGATGTGCACCCGTACTTAATCGTTTTGACTTACAAGACAATGCGATTTCTTGAGTAGGTGTGTATTAAGATTGATTAGAATTGAGAATATTCAAGTGTTCCTATTATAGCTTTCTCATACAAGGAGAAAGGATGGGAACGAGTCTTATTCTTACAAGGAAAGAAGACTTAGTTTGTCTTCCTCTAGCTCAAAAGGAAACAAACTTTGTTTATGGTTTGTGTTGCATAAAATCATTAATAGAAATACAAAGTTCATATTTAGTATTTTCGATAATTATCCTTAAAACTAACTACCCAAGTTTATATAAAAAAACAATTAATTTTACGAAAAGGCTAAGATCCTCATTGAGGTTCCATCATCACATCAGTTGATCTGCTAGCAATGAAAGATTCAATAGGTAGATGACGTTCATCGATTGCAAATCTTGTGCAATTCTTAGATCCTTATGGGACTCATGACACATGTAAACATTTCACTAAATGTCAAACTGGCATGTTTGGTCCCATCCTTGCCTCGGTCAAGGTCTCACCGTTGTACCGATTAAGTCATCCAATTTGAGAACATGCGAGAATAAGTCTAGGTCTCACGCGTAGATAATAATCACCTTGGGGTACAATTCACATCCGTCTCACAAGATGCAAAAAGTAATTGCAAGTGATTTCAAACAATTGGACGGCATGACTTAAATTTGAGACGGGTATAAAAGTTTGATTTACAAATCAAAAGTGTGTACGAGGAAGCATGCATTCGTCCATCGTAGCACAAGTCAAATACATTTCTTAACTGTAGTCCAATCTTGTTTTAATTTATGTGTGTCAAGTTGTCAAAGTTAAAGACTAATATAAAACCTAAGTGAAATTAATATTAGATTAGACAATACATAAAAGAAATAACATTCATAACACGTTACGAGTTATTATGAAAACAAGATTTTAGTTTTAAATCATATTTAGACTTTAAACTAAATCAAAGATTTTGTTTTATAATTGGTTTGTGATTGATTTTAAGTTTTTATAAAAACATTTTCAAGTTATAGCAAGATATCAAGCAAATAAGCAACCACACAACCACAAGTATGCAAAGCCTCAAACCGATGAAAAACCTATGCTTGATCTCGTGAGCCATCACGAGGGACAAGAAGTCAACTAAGGATAAGTCAACACAACCACAAAGTGGGCTCCCACTTGCTCCAAGACCATCAAGAGCAAGTAGAACCCAAAGTGAACATGAGCCCAAAACTGCCATAAATTTTCAGTCGACTTATAGGGCCCAAAAGCCATAGAAGGAGTCATCCCTAGCCTGAGATCCAGTTGATACTTTTGAAGGCCCATGAGTTGTGAATTAGCACACCAAAATTGGGCTTCTATCTCCTTATAGAACTCTGGAAAATCGCGTTTTAGTGCAGGTCACTCAGCAGCTCCGAATTTTATAATATGTCTTAAATTCCTTAGCCATTCCCATCCAAGCATCGGTTACAATTGGTTTAAGACTGACAATATTTAACCTATAACTAACCTACTGTAAAATGCCCAAACAATGGCTATAACCAACATAAAAAATATATTTATGAAGCCGAAACAATGGCAAACGCCAAAAACTGAAATTAAATGCAAATCAACACACAACATGTCATATTTGGTCTAGGTTTTCATCGGCTTTCAATACGAAACATAATAATACCATAATATTATGAATATAACAAGGTGTTGGCTAAGTCCATGGCCAAACATGCATGTATTTGCCATGGAAACAAAATTAAACAACAAGAAACACTTGTTAGCCAACGAAATGGAAGAAATAATCAATAATTAATTAAACCCCCGATTGGTACGTGTAACCAATGGCCTTAGGATATTAAAACCACATTTTAAAAACCTTATAATTATCATAGAATTATAGAAATAATGGTTATAGGGGCTGTTTAAAACCCATTTCAAGAATCATTCCAAAAAACGTGTTTTTGGTCATTTTACACGTACCCGATAACAATACCATTTGACGTATGCGTAACCCGTGGCTTAGAGATCAAAACACATATTTTAAGACCTCCTAAGGGTCTGTACAAATTCGAAAATGGACTCATATAGGCTGTTTTTTTAAGAAGCTTCATAAAACCATAAAAAAATACGTATTTTAGCCACTTTTACGCATACCCGATAATCATATGATGGCTCGTGATACCACTATAGGTGATTATCCATATAAACAAGATATGAATAGATTATAAACGCAGCAGAAAAATCACCTATGAATGGATCTATCGAGTCATATGATCAATCAATAAAATGGAGATAAAGGTATACCTTTGTAGCGTGATTCGGTAGGATCGAACATGGACCGTCACCAACATATGATCTAATCAAGAAACCCGAGTGACCAAAGAAGATCACCTCTATGTAAAAACACAATACACATCACCGTATACCAAATCGATGCTAGTCTTATAAACCGTAACTCTTTAATAATCCTTGAATAATCAAGATTCAAGTTTTATTAATCGAAGATATAAAAACCATTTTATATTCTCATTGTTCCGTGATATGCCTATCAAAGCATCATCTCACGTTTTTGTTTTTTTTATCAAGCATCTTCAAAAGATGTCAATCATCATAATGAAGGATATATCATCATATTAAATGGAATGACCATTTCCAAAAACGTATATACGTTTTATTACTTTTAAACTATTTGATTTATCATACTTTACTTTTAAGTCAATGGATCACCAAGATAATTTATACTTCTATTAATGCTTCTAAATTATTTGGAAATTTAATTTTCTCTGATCATAACAATAATTTCATATAGTCATCCAAAAGCTCTTAAGCCGATCAAAATAATTATTTTGAACTATTTTACTTGTACTTTGAAATCCTTATCAAGAAAAAGATTTAGTGACCGTTTACTCACTAAATATATAGTTTTGATTGCATATCACCAAACACCTTGATATGCAACTGTAGCTATATTGACACCATTTTGAAAATGTCGTAGCATTCTAAAGCCACAAACAAACAAACCTTGAATTTTTAAAATCAAGCAAGCACCTAAGCTTAATTTTAAAGTAATACCAATTCCAGGATGGATAAGTGTGACAACTCATATTTCAAATGTTTATATGCAATTCGTATTTCCCCTCTATTTCTCTAGTAAATAGATTGTTACGTTTTAATATTTGACATGTTTTACAGTTTTCAAAATTTGCGATTTCTTGTCGATTATCAATCTTAACTCGTTTTAGCACAACTTGTCCGTCTAAGGAATTCTCTTGTTCATTATATCTCTTTATATTTCTTCTACCGAAAGGTTATTATTTCAATCCGAGTTTGAAATAAATTTGAAAAGGAGTTAAGAAGCTGAAAGCATAGTTGAATTCCAATTACAAAGTTCGTTGTGGTGCAGATATTACCTAGGAAAGCGGAGATTTAGTTCTACACTTTGTATCTCCATTTGTTCGCATATTCTTCCGTCTCTAGTTGAACTCTAAGGGACCAGAGTTCCTTTAGGGGGGTGCTAGGACCTTTGGAATAGTTATTTGTAATAGGTAGACTAGGAGGTATGTAGTTCCTCCTGGTCCTAGTAGTAGTAGGAGCACCATGTGCTCCTGGTCTTTAGAAAGTCAAACTTTATTATTTTGAGTATTCTGTTAGGATATGCATGAGATATGTTAGGAAAGGATATGCATATCAGTTTTACACGTTTTGGTTTATTGATGTATTAGGGTTTCCTTGTAGTATAAAAGGAACCTTAGGCAGAAGGGTTATACAGACCTTCATCAAACATTATTCCAGTTTATATTAATATTAGAAATCCTTAGTAAAGGATCAAGTCATTATAGTTATTCTATTCTTCTTGTTCATAGTATTTGTATTCCGCAATTATACTGTGTGATTTATCTAGAGTCTCTCTGTGAATAGACTTGTGATTACAGAAGTCGTTCACCGTTCCTAACAGACTGCAAGATCCACATTTAGTGGACCCAACAAGTGGTATCAGATCCTGGGAGAGTCTATGTACAAGAAGAATCAATTTTTCTTATTACTAACATCTTTGTTTAAACATGTCTGCCTCGAGTTCTACTCAAACAGGAGAAGATAACACCCCTAAAACGCAGCAACCTCAACAGATCATTGCTACGGTTTCCAACACAAATGGTAAATTTCCTCTTCTGAAAAAGGATGAGTATGATAGCTGGGCAATGAAGATGGAATGCTAGATCACCAACACTGATCAAGATCTTTGGATGATTATTCTGAATGGAAACAACAAGAGGTTTACTAGAAGAGACAAGAATGGTAATATTATTCTTCTTGACCCTAAAACTCATGAAGAAATCACAGCTGTTTAGAAGGAGATCAAAGCAAAAACTATTTTGCTTCAGTCTCTTCTTGATGATCACATGGGTGACTTTTATCACATGGATGATGCTAGAGAGATCTAGAACGGAATAAAAACAAGGTTTGGTGGGAATGAGGAGTCAAAGAAAATGCGCAGATCCATGCTGAGAGATGAATTCACAGAATTCAAGATCTCAGAAACTGAAGGTATTCATCAAGGGTATGACAGGTTCCAAAAGATACTGAGCCAGTTGAATCAACTCAGGTCGAAACCTGACAATGGAGATATCAATGCAAGGTTTCTTAGAGCCTTACCCTACTCATGGAATCAGGTAGTAATCTCTCTTAAAGCAAAAGGTGGCCTTGACTATCTTAATTTTGATGATCTGTTTCATAAGCTCAAAACCTTTGAGCCTCATGTGAGAGGATACTCAAGTGATTCTTTTCCTACTCCTGCTAAATCTGCCTTTGTGAGTTCCATGGGATCTAGTCCCATGTCTTATGCTAGTAGACCAAGCTATACTGTGTCTTCTCAACATACTTCTTCTCAGCATACTTCTACTCTTGAACCAAAAGTCAAGTCTGGTAGCATGGTAGAAGCTGTTCTTCACTCTTTTGTTGCTGATGTAGATCCACAACAGCAACTTGCTTTTGATGACTTCAAACAGGTTGATAAACTTGACCTGGATGAGATGGATCTCAAATGGCAGATGGCCATGCTCACTCTCCGGGTTCACAAGTTTGAGAAGAAAGCCGGTCGAAAGTTTAACTACAACCCAAGAGAGTCAGCAAGGTTTGATAGAAGCAAGGTTAGATGCTATAACTGCCAGCAACAAGGTCACTTTGCTAGGGAATTGTAACACCCCCAAATTTATACAACTTAGTACAGCGGAAGACTAGTTGGTGTTACGGGATAGCACATTACTCACATCATAGACAACGCATAAAAATCGCGTTGTTTAATAATAAATCATTTCCATTCATAAATATCAAAGTTACATCGGTCCCAAGTCATTATATTTCATACAAAGTTTTACAAAGTATTTGAATGGAAAATATAGTTTAGGTGCGGGCCATGAATTCTTGTCGTTTTCCCGAGAATTACCTTCAAGTACCTGAGATAAAACATGTTAAAAGAAAAGGTCAGCGATAACGCCGAGTGAATTCATAGAGTTTAATAAATTCCATCAATATAATATCAGTATAAAATTATTACTGAAAATCATTTTGTACAAATCATTTTA
Organism: Glebionis coronaria; assembly: GCA_025667525.1. Taxonomy (NCBI): domain Eukaryota; kingdom Viridiplantae; phylum Streptophyta; class Magnoliopsida; order Asterales; family Asteraceae; genus Glebionis; species Glebionis coronaria. The sequence continues at coordinate 556,415 of JANFOE010001096.1, forward strand.
ATAGGCCATAAAATAGCCAAAGTCATTTTATACAAATCCTTATCGAAAATCATAATATAGGCATTTGCCGTAAAAATCATTATACGAGCCAATGTCGTAAAAACATCATACAATACGTCTTATAACGCTGTATAAAATCAAATAAAAACCGTTATATGAATATGGTTATGAAAACCAAAACACAAACATAATATCATTAGTATGACCCTGTATTGCTAGTCAGGCAATACATCGTAATTCGAAGCGTCTAGTAGTATTTCGTTAGTTTGGATTATTATAAGCCGCATGACATTGTTACCTTACTAAACCAAAACGGGTAGCTAACCCGATACCAATTTTGCCCATCTAAAGTAGCGTGTCGTCACAAAGGTCACGCTATGGAAATCTTCTCATATATAAATTCGCTTACCAATCAATGTGGCACGACGGGGATCAACCGTCAAGGCGCGAACTGGGGTGATCGTCCCCAAATAGTACTATTAAATGCATAAGCGTCTACCAAATCCCGGTAGTTCACAATTCATGCTAATGGGACTTTTAGTGACATAACCTAACTTTAATAATCCATTTATTTTCATCTATCGGGTCCTTTAATCATTTATCGGGTCATACAATCGGGTCATTCAATCATGCGGGTCCAAAATCAATAAACAAACAATCGGGACAAATGGTGTCCTATTTAATAAAAACTAACATGTTATCTCCCTCGCGGGTTTATAAAACATTTATAAAAACATTTAAAAGAGTGCGAGGCTATGAACTCACGTTGATGTGGGAATGCGGTTTATCGGCAATTCGGACGTACGGTACGTGCTTCAATCACGGAAACCTAGACAAATAATACTCGTCTTAGACTGATGTCCAATGACTTTATAAAAATAACAATTATGTATACATATGATGATTTTATATATATGATGATCAAGTGGGTTTACATATCCTCATTTACTCATTTTTGTGTTATGTGTCGATAACTTTTATACTAGTTTTCTCGTTTTACCTATTTACTTGTTTTAGGTCCAATAAGCTTATTATAAGTTCTTTAGCTTGTTTTAGTCCTTGTTATACTTATTTTATCAGTATGTATACTTTCCATGTTGGGCCCAAATGGGTTAAGCTCAATAAGTTCTTTATACAAGTTTTTATCTTATTTAGTCCAATTATTAGTCCAATATGCTTAATTAGCTCGTAAATGTCCGTATTTCTTATAGTTCGGGTTTTATAGGTTTTTACTTGTATTAGATACTTATATATCAGTATGTGACTTTTATAAACTTTACATTAGACGGGTTTGGTCGTCTAAGTTTTATTTGGCGAAAAACGTTAATTTTACGGCGATAGCCGAAAAAGTCGTAAAAATCAAGTTTATAGTTTTTATTACTTTATAAATATTATTTCACCACCATTTATGTAATTTATCCATTTAATTAACCTTTTATATATCTATATAAATAAGTTTTATAAGTTAGTGGGTTTTTATTTTACATTTTATAAAATAAAATGTGAGTGCTTATATAATAATAATAAACATTAATTCCAAAAATCTAATTTTTATCTTCATGTTCACCATTTTTACCATATCTAGAGTTTTATAATGAATTAGAAGCTCATTTTTGGGTGACAATTTCTTCATATTATGTGCTACATTTAACTTAGTTATAGCTACTGCCCATGTTGAGTTCATCTTGCCTTAACAGTCCCTACAAAACTGCTTATTCAGATTAGACCACCTAACTTGTTTTGATCATATCTCACTCATTACTTTGATTCCATTGCATGGCCAACTCTCACATGTGTGAAAGACATATAGCTTACTGTAAATGGATTCTACTTCATCATTTTATCAGCCCATGACCTGTTTCTTTACTGTTTTATACAGCCATCACTTTTAACCAAGATTTTAACCTTGTTCTTTATAGTTTTTCACCTTTTTAATCATGTTTATCAACACCAAATCCCCACATAACATTTTTATCATCATATAATCATCATATACATATACAATAGGAAATAAAATACATGTTTACATAATCAAAATAACAAGAAGATGAGGAAGAAAATCTTTATACCACCATGATGATGTAGGTTGTGATTAAAACATGGATTTTGATGGAGAAACTTGTGATGCACCAAGACCATCTTCAAGACCACCATTCTTTATAAACACCTTGTGGAAAATCAGCCTCAAGACACCAAAGGAACTTCTTTTTGGATGTTATAATCACCACCATTCAATAGAGCTTCAAGAGGGCATCATCATATGTATGAATAACATAGGATTTCATGGTTAAAACAAGATCAAAATGGGAGTCTTTGGTTGTTCTTGGACAAAATTTAGAGATAGAGGAGAGAGTTTGGTGAGTGGTTTGCATGAGTTATGAGAGCAAATGGTAAAATGAAGTGGTTTTGATGGTTTGGTGGAGGATGTAGCTTACATGTTAAGCTTAAGCTTACATGTGTAAGCTATAGTTACAAGTTTGACACATCAAATGATGTGGTGGCATTAGTTGGCCTCCCTTTTGAGTGGGGTGGGATAAACTTGTTTTGTCCCATCCCGCTAAGTTACGGGTATTCCTCGATTCTAGTTTCCTCGATTTGCGTGCCCTCGGGTCGTTTTACGAAAAACGTTTTTATAAATTATGAATCAACGACACAAAACAAATCTAATAAAAATTGTCTCATCAAAAACGGAGTTCGAAAACGTAAATACGTAATCCTAGGGTTTCCGTTTTAGTCGTAAAGGACGTTAAAATAAAATCGTAAGTCCTAATCTCTTCTCGTAAATTTGTGAGTTTATGAACCAACACAAATTTAAAACTCCAAAATAATATTCACGGACAAATTTATTTTCTGAAATGTCGGTCTGTCACCAAGGACGGTGTATGTAAACGTAAGCACGTAACGTTGAATCCTCCGGTTTAGACGTAGTCGATGCTACTTCAAGACGTAAATCCAAATTTCTTCCCAAAAATAAGTGAGTTCATATTGTAACATTAAAATAATGTTTTCAAACAAATATTGAGAATAAAATATCGACCATAAATTGACGGATTGTCACAGCATTTACCCCTAAACAGGATCTTTGTCCTCAAAGATCATCTTACCTTACTACTCGCTTCTTATAGAGTTAAAGCCATGTGGTTATTTCCTCCACATCCGGTCTTTTCTCACGAGTGTAATTACAATACGCGAGTTTCATCAAACATAACTACGGGAATAGGATCAGGCTAAATGTTGACTTACCTTCTCTATCCATGATGTTCACGGGTTTTTGATGAATGCAACTTTTTGCCGATCTAAGCTCTACTAAGAATAATCAGATTCTCACTTGATAGATATTCCATCAAGTTCGATATACAAAACATAATTTACGCAGCTCTTGAAGTCCTAGGGTAGATCCAACTTATATGCCTTTCAAACCAATCTTCTTACATCATCTCAATGGTCCCATACAACAGGGACTTATATCCCATGATTTGTCAGATCATGAATTCATTTTTCCAAGGTTAAAATTGTGGCATAACTTCGCTACCCATTTGGCACTTCAAGATCTACATTTCATATTCACATAACCTCTTCCCCACTACCGGCAGTCAATAATCAGATCCTAATTTCAATAATCATTTCAGATCTCGCGGGTCAGGTATTTTGCAAGGTTAGGTTTGCCATCATAGGAAACCTTAAGCCTAAAAGACAGGTCCAACTCACAATGGGTGTATGTCGGGTGTCTTCTTCTCAACTCCTGCTTACAGATGCTCTCATATTTAGATCCTAACAAGATTCGATCTCGATCCTAATACGATGATTATCAATGATAACCCTTCCAAAGGAAAGCGATTATACGGTCTATTACCAAAGGTCAATCATTCAAACATAAAACAACACTTATATTACTTTGTATCGTTACTTTACCTCGTCCCTTTGATTTGGGGTGGTACATAGTACTCTCATCAAGGTTCGTTCTCAATGATTTCTGAGCAAATCTCTAGAAATTCAATGCGAAGCGAGGATCTTGATAAAGATGTTCGATACAGGCACACTATGTTTACATAACTCTTTTGCATTTATCATTAACGGGAATGATATTAGCAGATTTGGTCAGTCTGTCGACGATGACCCAAATCGAATCAAATTCAGATGATGACCTTTGCAATAGCTAGACGTTTACTAATGTATGAGGTGATGTCTGCCTTCATAATTCCCATCAGTACAACTTCTTCAGACAAGGATACTTTTAGTCATAAAATGACATAAATAGAATACTTATACTTACAAATTCCAACATAACTATATCTCACAATCTCCATATTTAGACAATCACAAGTGGTCTTTTAAATATTTAACGCTATCGGCTTCTTAATGCTAATGGTTCACATTAGACGCGAATTATCTATATTATCCTTTTTACAAACATCGTTTATTTTCATATTGTTCGGCACTTTATTTTGCATGTTCATTATTAAGAAATATATCTTAATTGGTTCTTTATCCTTTTTATATAATATGTCAGTATCTATATTCACTTCTCATGATGATGTAATTATCATGTCCATAATTTACTCAGATATTCTTTCTATATTATGCGTCAGTAATTACGTTCACTTTCCTGATGAAATAAATATCATAACCGTATTTATTCAAAATTTCTTTCTTCATATCTTCTATGTTTTAGTTTCGTCTTTACTATCATTTTTATCAGTTTTTCTCAATTCGGTGTTTTTAAAGCGTCGATAATTATTACAACCAATTAAATATTAAATATTCAATTTTTATGAAATGTAAACGTAAAGGCTTTAAATTTCTTAGTTCGACCAATTATATAAAATGTTCAAAGATAAATTTGAATTTTATTAACACGATTTTTGTTGATTTATCGAAAATATTTAATAACATTCGTAAATGTTCGAAAAACCTTTGTTTATACTTTGGTCAAAGTTTTCTTAGTTGAAAAGCAAAAATTGTCGTTTTAAGTTTTCAGGTTATGGTATAAATGGTTTTACTCAATCCTTCTTAAGTTATCTTGAGGTATACACAAACATTTACCCCTAAACAGAAGTTTAGTTAAATGTTTAGTGTATAAGGGAATAATCCCTTAAAATCCTTTGTTAAAACATTTGTCAAAATATATTCGCACTTTCTTTTTAGTAAACCCAAAGTCTTAAAAGGGCTCTTAATTTTTGAAGAGTTTATATGCATACATCTTACCATTATTAATCCAACGGTCATTTTATGTAAAGGATTAAGTTTTTAATCCCTAAGCGTTAATGGTTTTAATCTTTAAAAAGTCAATATAGCTTCCATTATCTATTAATCACACGGTTAAATCATGTAAAGAATTAAGTCTTAAGTCTTATGTTAAATATTCAAGGTACAATTTTAGTTGTTCGGCCAATTCAGGGCAATCTATAATTAATTATTAACATCATTCTTATTCTTATAAACAAACATATAGTCCTTAATGATCACGAGCATGAATTTATCAAATTACAGCCTTCACACATGATTCACCAATTTTATGAATGCTACATGCGCATTGGTCAATCCCAACGACATCACGTGAAACTCATAACATTCATTACAAGTACCGGATGTAGTGATTGGAATACATAATCTTTTCCGCAGATGCGAAGTTGATGATAACCATGCTGTGGATCAAATCTTTAGAACATACGCAAGAACCTTGTAAATGATCGAACAAATCTTCCATTTCGAGTTATGGATATTGTTTTCGATTGTCAATTTACTCAGTTTATAGTAATCTATAAATATAAGGAATGATAACACCATAGCTCTTCAGGATGACAGGCTTGGTAGAATAAATCTTTCTCCGACAACTCTCTCAGTTATACGGTAATTCCTTAAATTCAGATGGTGCTGACGTACAGTGCACAAGCCACAGGTGCAGCACCGGAAATATAATCAATACCAAATTCAACTTACCTTAATGGCAAAAGTCTAGGTAATTCATTAACAAATACTTACTAAAGTTTCAGATAACAGAAACATCTTTTGATAAATTCATATTAAGTTCTTTCTAGATTATAATATCTATAACTAGTTCACAACCATTCACGGTATAATTTTTAAGTCTAAATACAGGATATCGTCATCCACCAAGAATTACTTAGATCATTTTTGATAATCAACATCTTATCATTTAGGTAATTCTACTCGAGTTCCCATCAATTAAGACAATGTCGTCATGTCATAATCAATCAATCCATTCCACCGGCATTATCAACCTTTCAGTTTCATTACCGTCGATAAGATGCGAACTTCTCAAAAGACTAATAATAACTCATAATACTTCACAAGTTCAAGGATATCTAGAGACACAACTACTATTAAAAGAGTAAGGTCAACGCATAATCTATGCGAGAGAATTTCAAATCAGATACAGACGAAAACATTTAACGAATATGAATATATCCCATGTTTTCATAATTTGAGTACGTATTCGAAAGCTCTTCGGATCGTTACCCAAGTCATTCAAATGAAATCAAATCAAAAGAAATGATAAGAACGTCGATACATCCAGTCGGGTATCAACACTCGGTAATCAAATACTTTTCCTAAGAATCTCACTACGGGAGAATTAGACAAGAAAGAATTGTCAATTGTCAAATAAGACAATTTCCACAGATGAGTAAATTCGACTCAGAAGAATAGATGCTACAGGCACATATGTAGGTGTCCCTAACATTATGTCCTTATTTTTCACTTCTTGCAGATGTCATAAAATTTTATCTTTCACAATCTTCAAAGAAAATGTAATGTTTATTCATTAGTTTTATGGTGACTACTAATCAGCCTTGCATGGTTCATTCCAAATTGTATGTAGGCGCGCAACTATATACAATTTCAAGATTAACGATGCAATACTCAGTTCGTCAAAATTTTATCATCATAAAAACATTTTCATGCTTAATTCTTAAATAAGAATCAAAATAAATTTACGAAGATTTTCCTCGTTATGAAAACAATTAAGTTTCCAAAGCGTTTTATAAACAACCTCATTTCAATAACAATCACTTATAAATCTTATTTTGAATAATCCTTATAGTGATGAAAATTCAATTTCCTCAATTGATACTGTTTTATCTTATAAAAACAATGAGTGATCTGCAAAAGAGTGATGAAAGCTTGTTCACCAAGAACTAACTACAATACGATAGGAAATGAGCTTAGCCAAATAGTCATGAGGTTCATGATCTCGATGGCACTCAAAAGAATAATCCACAACGTAACTCAAATCGAGATGAGTACTTGTTCAATGGTTGCATCACTAATGTGAACATTAGGATGAAGCAATAAGAGATAGATAACATCGATACATGTAAAATTTAGTAATCAAAGGTAGTCTTTTTCATTAATCACAAACAAGTCAAAATTGTACCGTAACACATTACGTGTCTCTATGTCATACAATTCTCAGAACTCATCCTACCAACTGATATCTCAGTTAAGTTAGGGATTATTTTTAAAAGATACCACAATGAATACTAATCTACAAGAGTCATTAGGTGTTCCACATGTCCCGAAAGATCCATCGGTCTCAATTCAGAAGAAGATTTCTTCAATTTATTTCTTGGACACTGGGCATCCTCGTCAGTGGACAATGGCCTAGGAACAACCCTTAACACGAATCAACAATCAATTAAAACCTTATAATTCAATCACAAAACTTAACGACTTTATTAATAATCTCATATTCCATATGGGTTAAATTTTACTTTATTCAAGTTTCAACCAATTTATACTCAATTCGATATCCTACCTCATTTTCCAATATTTTCAACCTTATTTTTAGACCTTAATAGGGCAATAAAATCTCAATATAAACAACACTTAATTTCCAATCCTATAGCTCTTACAACAACAATTATCAAATGAGTCACTAGTATGAAATGACTCATACATTCAATTAGACTTCTCGGAAAGGTATTAGTGGCATGAGGCTTTTGGGTAATGGTTCCAATGACAGCCTCAAGTGCAACATTCACCCTTTTGATTTCAATTTAAGAATTGGATGACAACGAATCAGATGACATCTTTCCAGGTGATAACGTTTTCTCAAACTCCACTCTATAAGGAAAGATCGTCATGACATCGATATCAGATTTAATCTCGCCAATTCTTTTTCAATTTCACAATCAACTAATAACAACATTCCTACGAATATCAACCATTTGTTGGGATCATAAATATCCACAACTTGGTTTAGATCTAGGATAGCTAGAATTCCTACGAGAATAGCTTCGATTAATTTTCTAGGGAAGTTAGGGTTTCTTGTGACAATCTACGTCGTATAAATACCTCGTAAAAATATAGAAATAATCATCAAACAATCATGTAATCAAATTACATCATATATATATATAATCCAAGTTATATATATATTAAAATAACACTTCTCAGTCTGGTCTTGTCGGTAACTCGGGAATTCTTCGGCACCGTTATAGTCAAAAGATTTTTAGACATTTTGAGAAAAATGTTTATAGTTAAAATATTTTGAAATGTTTTATTCAAAACCTTGGTTTTAAAAATCTTTCGTTCTCTATAACGAGAGCTCTAATACCAAACTGTAACACCCCCAAATTTATACAACTTAGTACAGCGGAAGACTAGTTGGTGTTACGGGATAGCACATTACTCACATCATAGACAACGCATAAAAATCGCGTTGTTTAATAATAAATCATTTCCATTCATAAATATCAAAGTTACATCGGTCCCAAGTCATTATATTTCATACAAAGTTTTACAAAGTATTTGAATGGAAAATATAGTTTAGGTGTGGGCCATGAATTCTTGTCGTTTTCCCGAGAATTACCTTCAAGTACCTGAGATAAAACATGTTAAAAGAAAAGGTCAGCGATAACGCCGAGTGAATTCATAGAGTTTAATAAATTCCATCAATATAATATCAGTATAAAATTATTACTGAAAATCATTTTGTACAAATCATTTTAATAGGCCATAAAATAGCCAAAGTCATTTTATACAAATCCTTATCGAAAATCATAATATAGGCATTTGCCGTAAAAATCATTATACGAGCCAATGTCGTAAAAACATCATACAATACGTCTTATAACGCTGTATAAAATCAAATAAAAACCGTTATATGAATATGGTTATGAAAACCAAAACACAAACATAATATCATTAGTATGACCCTGTATTGCTAGTCAGGCAATACATCGTAATTCGAAGCGTCTAGTAGTATTTCGTTAGTTTGGATTATTATAAGCCGCATGACATTGTTACCTTACTAAACCAAAACGGGTAGCTAACCCGATACCAATTTTGCCCATCTAAAGTAGCGTGTCGTCACAAAGGTCACGCTATGGAAATCTTCTCATACATAAATTCGCTTACCAATCAATGTGGCACGACGGGGATCAACCGTCAAGGCGCGAACTGGGGTGATCGTCCCCAAATAGTACTATTAAATGCATAAGCGTCTACCAAATCCCGGTAGTTCACAATTCATGCTAATGGGACTTTTAGTGACATAACCTAACTTTAATAATCCATTTATTTTCATCTATCGGGTCCTTTAATCATTTATCGGGTCATACAATCGGGTCATTCAATCATTCGGGTCCAAAATCAATAAACAAACAATCGGGACAAATGGTGTCCTATTTAATAAAAACTAACATGTTATCTCCCTCGCGGGTTTATAAAACATTTATAAAAACATTTAAAAGAGTGCGAGGCTATGAACTCACGTTGATGTGGGAATGCGGTTTATCAGCAATTCGGACGTACGGTACGTGCTTCAATCACGGAAACCTAGACAAATAATACTCGTCTTAGACTGATGTCCAATGACTTTATAAAAATAACAATTATGTATACATATGATGATTTTATATATATGATGATCAAGTGGGTTTACATATCCTCATTTACTCATTTTTGTGTTATGTGTCGATAACTTTTATACTAGTTTTCTCGTTTTACCTATTTACGTGTTTTAGGTCCAATAAGCTTATTATAAGTTCTTTAGCTTGTTTTAGTCCTTGTTATACTTATTTTATCAGTATGTATACTTTCCATGTTCGGCCCAAATGGGTTAAGCCCAATAAGTTCTTTATACAAGTTTTTATCTTATTTAGTCCAATTATTAGTCCAATATGCTTAATTAGCTCGTAAATGTCCGTATTTCTTATAGTTCGGGTTTTATAGGTTTTTACTTGTATTAGATACTTATATATCAGTATGTGACTTTTATAAACTTTACATTAGACGGGTTTGGTCGTCTAAGTTTTATTTGGCGAAAAACGTTAATTTTACGGCGATAGCCGAAAAAGTCGTAAAAATCAAGTTTATAGTTTTTATTACTTTATAAATATTATTTCACCACCATTTATGTAATTTATCCATTTAATTAACCTTTTATATATCTATATAAATAAGTTTTATAAGTTAGTGGGTTTTTATTTTACATTTTATAAAATAAAATGTGAGTGCTTATATAATAATAATAAACATTAATTCCAAAAATCTGATTTTTATCTTCATGTTCACCATTTTTACCATATCTAGAGTTTTATAATGAATTAGAAGCTCATTTTTGGGTGACAATTTCTTCATATTATGTGCTACATTTAACTTAGATATAGCTACTGCCCATTTTGAGTTCATCTTGCCTTAACAGTCCCTACAAAACTGCTTATTCAGATTAGACCACCTAACTTGTTTTGATCATATCTCACTCATTACTTTGATTCCATTGCATGGCCAACTCTCACATGTGTAAAAGACATATAGCTTACTGTAAATGGATTCTACTTCATCATTTTATCAGCCCATGACCTGTTTCTTTACTGTTTTATACAGCCATCACTTTTAACCAAGATTTTAACCTTGTTCTTTATAGTTTTTCACCTTTTTAATCATGTTTATCAACACCAAATCCCCACATAACATTTTTATCATCATATAATCATCATAACATATACAATAGGAAAGAAAATACATGTTTACATAATCAAAATAATAAGAAGATGAGGAGGAAAATCTTTATACCACCATGATGATGTAGGTTGTGATCAAAACATGGATTTTGATGGAGAAACTTGTGATGCACCAAGACCATCTTCAAGACCACCGTTCTTTATAAACACCTTGTGGAAAATCAGCCTCAAGACACCAAGGAAACTTCTTTTTGGATGTTATAATCACCACCATTCAATAGAGCTTCAAGAGGGCATCATCATATGTATGAATAACATAGGATTTCATGGTTAAAACAAGATCAAAATGGGAGTCTTTGGTTGTTCTTGGACGAAATTTAGAGATAGAGGAGAGAGTTTGGTGAGTGGTTTGCATGAGTTATGAGAGCAAATGGTAAAATGAAGTGGTTTTGATGGTTTGGTGGAGGATGTAGCTTACATGTTAAGCTTAAGCTTACATGTGTAAGCTATAGTTACAAGTTTGACACATCAAATGATGTGGTGGCATTAGTTGGCCTCCCTTTTGAGTGGGGTGGGATAAACTTGTTTTGTCCCATCCCGCTAATTTACGGGTATTCTTCGATTCTAGTTTCCTCGATTTGCGTGCCCTCGGGTCGTTTTACGAAAAACGTTTTTATAAATTATGAATCAACGGCACAAAACAAATCTAATAAAAATTGTCTCATCAAAAACGGAGTTCGAAAACGTAAATACGTAATCCTAGGGTTTCCGGTTTAGTCGTAAAGGACGTTAAAATAAAATCGTAAGTCCTAATCTCTTCTCGTAAATTTGTGAGTTTATGAACCAACACAAATTTAAAACTCCAAAATAATATTCACGGACAAATTTATTTTCTGAAATGTCGGTCTGTCACCAAGGACGGTGTATGTAAACGTAAGCACGTAACGTTGAATCCTCCGGTTTAGACGTAGTCGATTCTACTTCAAGACGTAAATCCAAATTTCTTCCCAAAAATAAGTGAGTTCATATTGTAACATTAAAATAATGTTTTCAAACAAATATTGAGAATAAAATATCGACCATAAATTGACGGATTGTCACAGGAATGCCCTAACAAGAATGACCAGGAGAAGAACAGGTACCCAGCCTTCAAAATTCAGGAGGTGAAGGATGACAAGAAAGCTTTGGTGTCTGTTGACTCTATGGTCAACTGGAGTGATCAACAGAATGCTACCCTGTAAACAGCTGGACCTTCTACTGATGTGTTTGCAATGATTGCGGGGAATCTGTCTGATGCCGAGGAAGCAGAAGAGTTTGCTCTTATGGGCATCTCACCTCAAGTACAACATTGTCCTCTTGGTTGTCATGATAAATATTCAGAATTGTTGTCTCAATACAATTAATTAAATGAACAAAATGATAAGTATTTTTTAGAGGTTCAAGCATATAAGAATTCTTTAAAAACATTGGAACAACAAAAGCTGTGGCTTCAAGACACACAACGTGAATATGAAAATAAAATTAGAATTCTGAACATTGATTTAGAAAACACAACCAATATGCTTAAATACACTAAAAAGGTAAAAGATGATAGTATCAAGGATAAGCAAGACATGAAGGAGAAATTGGATGCTACACTTTTAAGATTTGAAAAATGGCAAAATGCACCTAAGAATCTTTCAAAGTTAATTGATAGTAGCATGTCTGGTAAGACTAAGAGAGGGTTAGGATTTGATAAATATATTGATTCAAAAGATGTGTTTGATTTATCTTTTTCAAGTGTCTTTGATCCTGACAAAGAGGAAGAGGGAAAACCTAGCTACAATAGGTTTCAACCAGCTTCAGCAATGCATATTGTCCCTCCACCTCTTACAGGAACTTTTATGCCCATAACTAGGCATAATGACTTGGATGGATCACAGATGCATGATTCCTAAAAAGTTCTACTAATACTAATGACTTTGTCTCTTGTACTTTCAGTGACAAAGCCAGTGACTCTGCATCATGTGGTTCAAGTGAAGAGTCGAGACCTACAAGCTCCAAGACAAATGACCATGCTGCTACTAGTGCTAGGAAGAGTGAAGAAAGAGTTGCTTCTACTTCAACTGTGTCTAGTTCTAGTTTATTGAGTCCTAGGAATGCTGTTTCTCCTAGAGTTGTGTGTAATAAATTTAGTAGTATGAAACAATGTCATTTGAATAAAAGGTCGTTTAAAACATGTTTTGTTTGTGGGAGTACATTTCATTTGATTAAAGATTGTGATTTCTATGACCAACATCCTTCTGTTTATCAAGCATATCCTGCTCCTGGTCCACCAGGATTTGCTCCATATTCTTCTAGAAGACTAAACTCCTGTGCCCAATCTTTTTCTTCTTCTAGAAGGACCTCTCCTTTAGCTTCTGATCATTAGAGAAACAATGGATTAATCCCTAATAGACCAACCAACAACTATTTTCAGAACTTTAATCAGAATTATGCATTTAATTCAGACCAAATGTATTTTGGGTTGGGAAATTTGGGTACTGCTGTTAAGCCCTCAGCAGGTTGTTCTTGGTCAAACAATAACACCCATATGATGAATAGATAACCTAAGAACAACAGTAGATCTCATAAATCTTCTTGGCTATCTACTAAAGATCCACAAGGCAGGCTCAAACCTGAAAAGGTTTGGGTCCCCTTAAGACACTAACTTTTGCATATATCTTTTCTTGTTGTTGTAGGTTACTCCATACCAAGATCCTACTCTAGGGATAGTTGATAGTGGATACTCTAGGAGCATGACAGGGAATAAATGACTTCTATCTAACTTTGTACCATTTCAAGGCGGAAAGGTCTACTTTGGAGGTGGTGAAGGAAGGATCACTGGCAAAGGAGCGATTCAGACGCCTAACCTTAATTTTGAGCAGGTCTACTATGTGGAAGCACTTCAACACTTCAACTTGATCTCCGTCTCTCAGATATGTGACAAGAAGCAGTTTGTCCTCTTTACGGATACTGATGCACTGGTGTTATCCAAAGACTTTAAGCTCCCGGATGACTCACAAGTTCTACCCAGAATCCCTAGAAGACACAATCTCTATAGTATCAAGCTGAATGAAGTCAATCCTACTGGTCAACTAGCATGTTTGGTTGCTAAAGCCTCAGAAGATGAAGCCACTAAATGGCACAGAAGGATGGGGCATGTGAAATTCAAGACCATTCACAAATTAGCAAATATGAACTTGGTCTCTGGTTTACCTCCCAAAACTTTCAGAAATGACATCAATTGCCTTGCATGCAGCAAAGGCAAACAACATAAAGCATCCTTCAAGTCCATTACTGCTCTCAGCCTTATAACTGAACCATTGCAGCTGCTACACATGGATTTATTTGGTCCTACCTCCATTAGGAGCATTGACCACAAACAATACTGTCTTGTGGTAACTGATGGGTATAGCAGGTTCATGTGGGTTTTCTTCATGGCTGCCAAAAGTGAGACCTACTCAATTCTCAAGGACTTCATTACACTAATTGAGAATCAGCTGTCCAAGAAGGTAAAAGGTATCCGATGTGATAATGGAATAGAATTCAAAAATGCAGACCTCATAGCACTTTGTAATTCTAAAGGTATCAAAAGAGATTATAGTGCAGCAAGAACTCCTCAACAGAATGGTGTTGCAGAAAGGAAGAACAGGACTCTAATAGAAGCTACGAGAACAATGCTTGCCGATTCCAAGCTTCAAACCATGTTCTTGACATAAGCTGTCAATACTGCAAGTTACGTATTGAATAAAGTTTCTATTACCAATCCTCACAAGAAGACTCCCTATGAGCTACTCACAGCTAAAGTACCTAGCATTGCTCATTTGAAGCCATTTGGGTGTCCTGTCACCATTCTGAATACTAGTGACTATTTGGGGAAGTTTGATGGCAAGGCAGATGAAGGATACATAGTGGGATATTCTGCTCACTCTCGGGCTTATCGTGTCTACAATCTCCAAGCCAAGCGAGTCATTGAAACTATTAATCTCAGGTATTTTGAGGAGAAGTCAACCATGCAAGGCAAGGGTCCTGAATGGTATTTTTATCTTGATTATCTTAGTGATTCATTGGGATATTTTCGTTTCAAAACTAACCATGATGCAAGTCCACAAGTGTTTGCTGAAGTGCAGGTACTCATTCTAGTTTTTCGGACTCAGATGAGGAGGTGATGAGATGGCATTTATACATGATCTCATCGTTCTTTTCGGGCTTTAAATGAATAAAAATGTCATAAAATACCATATATATGCTTGTGTTTGTTTACTTGTGTATTTTAGGTATGGATATCGTGAAAAAGACAAAAGATCACAAGATACAAGGAAAAACGGACACGAGAAACGAAGTCGTACAAAGAAGCGGGCCCTAATTCATGGAATACTCAACAAATACCCTTGAAGACTTGAAGACATACAAGATTGATCCTCATTTATTGAAGGAATGACACTTAAAACCCTTGTATATTAATAATTACAAGTTTGGTCCCTTAAGTTGTCAAAATTACACAAAAGGTCCTTCAACTTTAAAGAAATGGCAAGATTAGTCCCTCAACAATTTCAAATTGTCAATTATGGTCCCTCATCAAGCCAAAGATACATTGAAGACCTTTGAAGATCAAGAATGTCCAATATCAGTCCTTCAAATATGCAAAAGTGGCAAAAATAACCCTTATAAACCTTTTTGAAAAGTTTTATGCCAAAAGTGTCAAATCCTGAAAGTTGTTACAAAGGATTTGGGCGCTGATACACTTTTATTCACAAATGAAAGAAGAAGGGAAGAAAAAGGACCAAAGTTGCCAAGTTTAGAAGTTTAAACTTAACAAACACGCGCCAAACACAAATTCCCCACTAAATTCGGATCAAACGTGGCACTGTTCACACGTATGAACCCAGATTTAACTTTTTACCAGCAAGGGGGTTTTTACAATTACCTACACCAAAACACAATTAACCTTCACACGAATCAATCCCATGCCTAAACTCACACTCCCACTCACCCAAAGGGCCCCACCATTCAAACCGTTTCACCTATCACATCACTACTTGCCCTCCAAGTAAAATGACGTGGCCAAATCAACAGCCTAGACTCTTTGCTTCATATCAAAGTTGAAATGAATGTCCAAGATGCATTTGAACAGCTCATTCCATCAAAACGTCTAGAAGGACCAAGGGCATTTTAGAGAATTTAGTGCTAGGGTTTGTGAATAGTGTTTAGCCAGGCATTTGCCTATATAAAGACTCCTCAACCCGTGAGAGAGCTTTGTTCCAGATTTTAGCTTTTAAATCTTTGTAATTCCTTTTTATGAAATAAAGTTTGAATTTCTTAAAATTTTGAATTCTAATCTGTTATTTATAAAAGTTTGGTGTTTGATAAGCTAAAATCTGAGTTCCATAATCTTGTTTGAAGGTTTTTGAGGCAAGGTTTTAAGTGATAAAGCTTGTGCATCAAAAATCAGAAAGTTGGTATTATTTTGATCTCACTTTGTGGTTTGTTCTTCTTAGCAGCTTGGAAGCTGGTACATGTTCTGCTAGTACCTAAGCTCAAACAATCCAGGGCCTGGATGTAGGTCTTGGAGGTTTGCATCCTTCTCTCTTTTCATTTTCTCCTTTATTTTTCTGAATTTTGTGATTATTGCATGTTTATGCTTGAATCTAAGATATTATTGTTGAATCTGGTTAATTTGTGTTGTTTTGATGTTTATGAAGTGTTATTGATCTGATTTGTGGGTAAAATCTGCATAAGCCTTTGAAAAATTGTGTAAACAAGTTTTAAAAGGGTGTTTGGGTTTACTGCATAAATTGGATTTGTGCTTTGTTAAGTGGTTGTTTATTGTTGCTAAGTGTTGGTATCTGTTATTTAGGTGCTATTGTTCATCTGTTTGCAGGTTTTGAGGGTTTGAACACATAGATTCATAAAATAGGTCATAAAATCTTGTTTACTTGGTGAATTTGGCTGAAATTTAGGGGACACCTAAATCTAATCATAGACTAGGGTTAACAAGTGTTAAATCTAGGTTAACTACACCAGGGAAGTAGGATTTGAGGCTTGAAATTGGATCAAGTGTCAAATAGATCAGCAAACTTGTTTCTACATATGTTCATTGTTCATCAGTAACTTTTCATGCTTTGATCTTGTTGTTTACTTTGATTCAGTGTTTGATTCATGTTTCTTTGTGTTTATTCTTAGTTTATATAGCTTGTGTATGCATCCTGTTAAGTTTGGTTGGCTTATTCTTGCTAAATCTACTTATTAAGTGCTTAACTGCTTATTTCCATATCTGGGCTATATCTGGTGACTGTTTGATTGATTGTGGCTTATTGTGTGAACCAAATTGTGATTTTCTTGTTGCTATTGACTCCTTGTGATTCACTAATCACAAGGGTGCCTTTGTTTCCAATTGAATCCAACCAGAACTCTCAAATAAGCTTGGTCAAATAGTCAAAGCAGTGGGAACTCCTTTCCCCTGCTAGTTACCGCTGCTAGTGTAAAATTGGGTTCAGCTTATTAATAAGCTATACTAGCTTATTCTAACCAGCAACAACTTTGATTTTGTAATAGGTGCTCATTATTTGACCCATTTGTTCATACTGGAGCATTTGGTGGGTTGACTTTAGGGTTTGACTAGAAAACCAACTTCATTGACTTTTTCATAAGTTCATTTGTACTTATTCTGGCTTATTGGTTGTGCTTATTGGATTTTTGTTGATTGATTTGGCTTATTGAGTCCATTTGTGATCTTTTGCAAGTTAAATCAAGTCCTGAGGTGCCTTATTTCTCAAACCCGACTATTTTGTCGTTTTGTGAAATAATACTTTGCTTATTTCTGGCTTATTGAGTGAGCTTTTTCAAAGTTTCTTTTTACAGATCTCATAAGCATCCCAAAAGAAGGTTGTGTGTCAAATTAGAGCTTATGGCATTGGCTTTTTGCTTAATGGGCTGAAAAGCCCAATAAGAATAAGCTGTGTGCTTAATAACTTGTGATAAGCTCATATTCAGCTTTTGGGCCTTTAGAGTTTTGTTCTTAGAATTGAATTTTGAGTCAGATAGGGCTTTTCCAAGTCAATTGGGCCAAGTTTGACTTTTTGGGCCCAAAAGCCCAATTGTGTTGACTGTTTTTGGTTTTGGCCCATTTGAGGGACCAATAGGGGTATTCTGGTAATTTCACTTTGATTTTCTAATTATTTAGGTTAAAATAAACTAGTTTGCAAGTTTTTAGAATTTTTATAATTTTTGGATTTTTAATATTATTTTAATATTATTTTATTATTATTTTTCAAATTTCACATTTTTCAACTTTTTACATTTCTCTTAGGTTTAATACATTAAAATAGGAATTTAGCAACTTTTAGAATAATTTTATCTCTTTTAGATTAATTTTTATAATTATTTTAAGCTTTAATAGTTTTTAAATCATTTTAAATAGTTTTTATTAGTTTAAAAATTTCTAAAAATAGTTTTTAATCTTTTTAGGTCATTTTAGAGGTTTACCAATTGAAAAATCTTTATTTGGGATTTTTGATAATTTATTTGATTTTTAGGGCTTTAATTAGCATTTAAAAATTGAATATTTAATTATTTAAAAGGTTTGAAAAAGTTTTGATCATTGATAAACTCTTAGTTTATTTATTTTAATTTTTGGTGAATTTTTGGTAATTTTTAGAATTAATTTTTATTTTTGTGGTTTTTAAGGCTTTACGTTTAAACTTTCTAGTAGTAATTTTTTATTTTTTTTATTTTTACGTCTTCGTCATCTTCTTTTCTCATCCCCTTCTAAAACAATCATTAATCACAAACATTTAACAAGTTTTTCACACACATATACCTCCTTGGGAAACGAACTTTCACACCATAAGGGTCATTAGTGCTTGATTTTCCTAAATCATCACTCGATACTTACCGTTCATTTACCCTCCTTTGTTTTCCTAAACAAGAGGTGTAATTTACCACAATCATTTTGGCGCCACTGCCGGGGAGGTGTGTCGTGATTAATTTGTATTGTTATTTTTAATATTAACCATAAATAGTAATTGTATTAGTAGAACTCTACTAATACGTATTATCGGTTTTCTTGGTTTTTCTTGTAAAAATATTATTACTATATTGTATTAAGTATCACAACAAATAAACAATATCTCCAAAAGTGTGAAAACACAACCTTAATTGGGATTTCATCACTCAATTATTGTATTCGAATCTCAAACAAAAAGAAAAAGGCAAAAATAGATAAATACTTTCGTGAAGCTCGATTTTGAAAAATATAAACTATAAGGTGGGTATAAGGCGGGTATTATAAAATATACCCTAAGGAAAAAGGCTCTTAAGTGCTTCGCGCCGCCTCGTTTCCCCGCTTGCTTGTGAGTATTTTGAGATTGAAGGCTAATCGAGGGTTTTGCCGCCCAAAGTATTATTACGTATAATATATTTGCTTGGTTTCTTTGTGATTAAACCCTCTTGAACAATTTGGTTTTCACCAAAGTTCTAAAGTCATTCGAAGGCGTTCACTCCACGTGATCGTTTTCATTCCTTTGAGGCTTCTTTAATCAAGAGTTTGATTCGAGGAGAGATTTTGTAGATTGTTGTCTACGAAGATACACCAAAATCCAAAAAATTAAATACAATCAAAAACACAAAAAAATTGAAAATTCACAAAACACCCAAAAAGAATCTTCTTTGCTCACCTCCCATTCTTCGTGAAGTTTATGATCACTCGTAATCAAGCAAAACGAGCTCGTAAACGTCTTCAAAAGCAAGCCAATCAAGAGACGTTGATTGAAGAACTACCTCCAATTGTTGAACCTATTGTAGAGCAAGAAGTCGTCATGGCTAATCGTACTATGATGGAGTTGCTACAAGCACCCACCGAGGGTTTTGGAGAGGCCATTGTGATTCCCGCCATTCTTGCGGAGAATTTCGAGATTAAGACGGGTTTAATGTCGATGTTGCAAGCAAATAAGTTTAGAGGTCACGAGAAAGACAACCCGCACTACCACATTAGGAATTTTAACCGTCTCACCGCTACTAGCAAGTTTAAGGATGTTCCACATGACGCCATTAAGATGATGTTGTTTCCATACTCGTTAGATGGACCCGCAAAAATTTGGCTTGAGAAAGAACCGCCAAATTCGATTTTCACATGGGCCGATCTCGTTTCTAAGTTTGTGAACAAGTTTTTTCCACCATCTAAAACAACATATTTGAAAAATGAGATTTCACGATTTGTGCAAAGAAATAATGAAAGTTTTTCAATGGCATGGGAACGATTTAAAGAAATGTTACATGAAGGTCCACACCATGATTTTACGGAATTGCATCAAGTTGAAACTTTTTATAATGGGCTTAATGATCATGAACGAGATTATTTGAATGCCGCCGCGGGTGGTAATTTTTTGTGCAAGATGACAAATGAGGCTTTACAAATCATCGAGAATAGATCTAAGGTTTATAGCCCTCGTAACACACCGAGTTTTGCCAATTTGGGTTCGTCATCATCGTCACAATCGTCTCGTAGCATTAATGCCTTACATGATGAAGCTAATGAGGAAAATCGGTTTTTTGATAGATTTGCTAATCTTATGTCCCATTGGAAAGCTCAAGAAGCTTCAAATTCCGCTTCGGTTAAAGCGGTTGCTAAGAGTTGTTTGTCTTGTGGTGGAGCTCATGATCTTTCCGAGTGCATTACCGTGGATGGTAACACTTCGAGTGCTTATGTAGCAACGGGAACTTACAACCAAAACGGTCAAGGTTCCCGCCAAAATCAAGCTCCACCAAACCAAAATGTTAATAATTATCGAAACAACAACCAAGGTAATTACCAAGGCAACTCACGCAATTACAACAAGGGGAATTATCAAAATGGCAATGGACAAATTTCTAATCAAAACCAAAACCATGATTTTCAAAAAACCACACATGGTTTTCAAAATGCTCACACTAAAAATTTGCAAGGAGAATTTTTGGATTATGCTAAAGCAAATGATGCTAAATTTGATAACATGCAACGTGAGATGATTAGCTTAAGATCCGAGTTGAAAAACGAGCTAAAAAATGAACTTTCTAATGAACTTAAAACTCATGCAAATAAAATGGAAGGAAATGTCCAACGTCTTCAACAAAATTAACAAAAGATGGAATTAGGACAACATGAGATTAAGCAAGAGTTATTAAAAGCGGATGCTAGGCAATCAAAATTTGAGGACCGAATGGCTAAGATGTTTGAAGCAATCATGTGTAAACCCTCTTCCTCGGGTGGTCTTCCTAGTGATACCATTGCAAACCCGAAGGGAGAAATGAAGGTTATTACTACACGAAGTGGTAAAACTTTCAAGGAACCAATCTCTCGTCCAAGTACTTCTACGGAGAAGGAAATCGAGAAAGAACCCGAGGTGATGGTCGAAAAGGAGCACATTACAATCCCACGAAGTACCGCTCAAACCACACCTACGGTTGAACCAATACCAATTGTGGAACCCGAGTTTCCAAGGCCGTTGCCTAATGACCAACCCACACCATCTTTACCCTACCCTTCGAGACGAAACAAAGAGAAATTGCAAGAACGTAACAAACAACAAATCGAGCTTTTTATAAAGATGTTTCAACAAGTGCATTTTGATGTGAGTTTAGCCGACGCGTTGTTATATATGCCTCGTTTCGCTTCCACTTTTAAAAGTATGATGAGCGATACGGAAAAGCTTTCAAAGCTTGCTAATTGTTCTTCGGTTTATCTTAACCGCATACCGGAAAAAGTTGGTGACCCCGGAAAGTTTCTCATTCCTTGTGACATACAAGATATGAAAGAATGTCTCGCCTTGGCCGATCTTGGTGCGAACATTAATTTGATGCCATTTTCCATTTGGAAATCGCTTTCGCTTCCGGCTCTCATTCCTTCGAACATGTCTATCGAGATGGCCGATCATTCTACGATTATGGCATGTGGAGTAGCCGAAGATGTTTTCGTGAAAGTGGGGAAGTTCTACTATCCCGTTGATTTATAGTAGTTGACATCCCCGCGGATCCTCAAGTTCCTCTAATTTTAGGTCGTTCATTTTTAGACACTTCGAGATCGCTTATCGATGTTCATGCAAGAACTATCACTTTGAGATTCAACGAAGAGGAACTTGTTATAAACGCTACTCAAAACTCGAAACCTTCTCATGTTTATGAAATCGCTACCATCAATCACATTGACATCGTTGATGTGGTTTGCGATGAGTTTTCACAAGAAGTGTTAGGTTTTTCCGATAGCTCGTCAAGTGGCAATCCCACTATTTTGGATCCGATTCTTGCTAATTCTACACCAAATCTCACTCCATTCCAAGGAGGCGATCTCACTTCAAATGAAATCGACAATGAAGATGAGGTGTTGATTAGTGATGAAATTTCTATTCCACCATTTCTTTCGCCGATGGAAGTTATGAGTGTTGAACCAAAATCTTCAATCGAGGAACCACCTATCCTTGAATTGAAAGATCTTCCTTCTCACCTTGAATACGCATTCTTGGAAGGTGATGACAAGTTGCCGGTAATTATTGCAAGAGGTCTTGCTAATAATGAAAAAACCGAGCTCTTGAAAGTTCTTAAGGCTCACAAAGGGGCAATTGCGTGGAAAATATCCGACATTAAGGGTATGGACCCAAAATTTTGTACTCACAAGATTTTAATGGAGGAGGACTACAATCCCACAATTCAAAGTCAAAGAAGGGTGAATCCCAAAATTCACGATGTCATCAAAAAGGAGATCCTTAAACTCCTTGACGCGGGAATGATTTATCCTATATCCGATAGCCCATGGGTGAGCCCAATCCATTGTGTCCCTAAAAAGGGAGGAATGACCGTTGTGCCTAATGAAAACAACGAGTTAATTCCCACTCGTGTTGTGACCGGTTGGAGGGTGTGTATTGACTACCGAAAGTTAAATGACGCCACTCGTAAAGACCACTTTCCTTTGCCCTTCATGGATCAAATGTTGGAGTGACTCGCGGGAAATGAATTCTATTGCTTTTTAGATGGTTTTTCCGGTTACTTTCAAATCCCTATTGACCCTCGTGATCAAGAGAAGACTACATTTACGTGTCCTTATGGAACGTTCGCTTATCGTAGGATGCCTTTCGGACTTTGTAATGCACCGGGTACGTTTCAACGGTGCATGATGGCGATTTTTCACGATATGATCGAGAAGTCGATGGAAGTATTTATGGATGACTTCTCGGTGTTTAGCAATTCGTTCACGTCGTGTTTATCTAATCTCGAGCAAATGTTAAAACGTTGTGAAGAAACCAATCTTGTGCTTAATTAGGAAAAATGTCATTTTATGTGTAAACAAGGAATCGTCTTAGGACATAAGGTGTCGAAAGCGGGGATTGAGGTCGATAAAGCTAAGGTAGACGTCATCGCCAAGTTACCTCATCCCAAAACCGTTAAGGGAGTTAGGAGTTTCCTAGGCCACGCGGGATTTTATCGTCGTTTCATCAAGGACTTTTCGAAAATCTCTCGACCTATGACACACCTTCTCGAGAAGGATGCTCCTTTTAACTTCAATGAGGATTGTGTTAAGGCTTTCGAAACTCTCAAAAGGAAACTTACCGAAGCTCCCATTCTTGTTGCTCCTAATTGGGAATTACCCTTTGAAATCATGTGCGATGCAAGTGATTATGCTATCGGGGCCGTCTTAGGGAAACGTTATGACAAGCATTTCCGTCCTATCCACTATGCTAGTAAGACGATGACCAAGGCTCAATTAAAGTACACCACAACGGAAAAGGAATTCCTTGCCGTGGTCTATGCTTTTGAGAAATTCCGACCTTATCTCGTCTTGACTAAAAGCATCGTGTATACCGACCATTCGGCTATCAAGTATCTCTTAGCTAAGCAAGATGCTAAGCCGAGATTGCTTCGTTGGATGCTCCTCCTCCAAGAATTTGATGTCACCGTGCTTGACAAAAAAGGAGCCGAGAATCTAGCAGCCGATCATCTCTCTCGTCTAGAAGATCCTCACAAAGATGTTTTCGAGAACAAGGAAATCACCGAAACATATCCTCTTGAGACTCTCGGTGTAGTGAATTCTAAAGACACCACCCCATGGTTTGCCGACATTGCAAATTACCATGCGGGCAATTTCATAATCAAGGGTATGACGACACAACAAAAACGAAAATTCTTTCGTGACGTCAAGTTCTATTTTTGGGACGACCCTTATCTCTTTCGGGTTTGTGCGGATCAACTCGTTCGACGTTGTGTTTTTGGTGCCGAAGCTTCTAATATCCTTAGAGCTTGTCACGAGGGACCCACGGGTGGTCACCACGGTGCTAATCTCACGGCTAAGAAAGTGTTCGATGCCGGTTTCTTTTGGCCTTCTATCTATCGTGATGCACAAGCACTTGTGAAGTCGTGTGATTCGTGCCAACGTCAAGGAAAATCGTCTCAACGTGATGAAATGCCGCAAAACATAATTCAAGTGTGTGAGATTTTCGACATATGGGGAATTGACTTTATGGGGCCGTTCCCATCGTCTCATGGCAACAAATATATCCTCGTCGCGGTGGACTACCTTTCTAAGTGGGTGGAAGCTAAGGCTTTGCCTACTAATGATGCTCGTGTGGCAGTGAACTTTTTGAAGCAACTATTCTCTCGGTTCGGAACCCCTCGTGCTATTATAAGCGATCGTGGAACCCATTTTTGTAGTGACCAATTCGAAAAGGTTCTAAAGAAATATGGAGTTACTCATCGTCTTTCTACGGCTTATCACCCGCAAACGAGTGGGCAAGTCGAGGTTTCGAACCGAGCTTTGAAGAGGATTTTAGAGAGGTCAATTGGAGAAAACTGTGCTTCATGGTCCGACAAACTCGATGACGCTTTATGGGCCTTTAGGACCGCTTATAAGACACCTATCGGTTGCACTCCTTATAAGTTAGTCTATGGGAAGAATTGTCATTTGCCCATTGAGTTGGAGCACAATGCAAATTGGGCCCTTAAGCATGCAAACTTTAACTTGAAGACCGCGGGAGATCACCGGAAAATACAATTGAATGAATTGGATGAATTAAGAGATAATGCTTATGAAAATTCATTAATTTTTAAAGAAAAGACTAAAAAGTTTCATGATTCAAAGATTAAAAACCGGGTTTTTAACGTTGGAGATCAAGTGTTGCTTTTTAACTCTCGTCTTAAGATATTTTCCGGTAAATTGAAATCCCGTTGGTCGGGTCCGTTCACCATTACACAAGTGTTTCCATATGGGACCATTGAGCTAGCTCAAGATGATGGTCCTAATTTCAAGGTGAATGGACATAGGCTTAAGCACTACTTTGGTGGGGAAATTCCTTCAATGGTTGCCCTCGATCAAGTCACCTTCCCCAATGATAATTAGCATTGAGGGGATCGAGTCGAGCTCATGACTCGGTAATCAAAAACGAGGTGCCTCGTGGGGGAGATCCCATGCTTATCCTTTATGCTTACTATTCACTAATAAGGGGACTTGTACCCTTTCAACTCGTTGTCTCGTGGTTGTTTGTGATTGTGTTATCTAGATCATCATCATCATCTACGATTGAAGACTCTCGTGTTCGTTTACGTGAGCCTCCATCGTTTGCTTGAAGAAGTTTTTCACGAATCCATGACATATCCTTTGTTGTTCTAACAATTATCTTTTAGCATACTTAATAAACGGCTTTAGATATATTGTTGATCACCCTTTCCATGCTAGATCCTAAGCATTCGACTCTTCGTCTCTAGTATGGGGGTGCTCCACCTTTAGACTCGAAACATTGAGGACAATGTTTGCTTTTAGTATGGGGGGTGAATAGGTACTTGCTTTGCTACGCCCTCACGCTTTCCAATTTTCAATGTTTTGTTTTTGTTGCTAATAAGGCTAAAAATGGCCAAATTTTAAAATTTTTAGTTTTCATAAGTGTTTTTAAGACACGAATGTATATTTTCTGATGGGTAGAATAAGAGTTAATTTTTGACTTGATGGGCATTTGGAGCCATTTACATTCCTTAACCCGCTCAATTCAAGTTTTGCTAGACTTTTATATAGGGAACTTTAAAACGCGAAAGTCTTAATTCATTCGGGTTAAGAACAAGAACTTTTCGCAAGTTCCTATAATTTTATCCTAGAAAGTCACTTATCAAGGGAACTTTAAAACGCATTCTCTAAACTTGAAAAAGTCCAAGAAAGTGCAAGATCCTATAGGTGGCTTGAAAACCCAAAACTTTGATTTGATATAGTCTTAATGAAAGCTAATCCAAATTTGGCTTAATTTTGACTTGCATGGCTAAGTATTCACGAGTCTCTTTAATTAGAGGTCTTTATATAGTGAAGAACGAGAAATGATAGAGTTAGACAAGTGATCATGCTAAACGTAGAACATGAAAGTGTTCTTTCAAAAACTCATATGTTTTTAATTGTGGCTTTTTCTTCCCATAAGATCAATGCATTAGGAATAAATCATAATTGCAATAAGTAAGGTCGTACGATTTGAAAGGTTACTTAGCCTCTAGCGCAAGATCGTTTAAAAGTTGCTCGGGGTTGAATAGAGTTCATAGCCAAGGCATAACTTATTGAAGCGGGACGCGAAGATTGGCGATCATCCAAAAAGGCCCTAACAAGGCATGAGGAGCTCTATTTTTGCTAAAGATCCAAAGATGATGTGAAGTATCATTATTCCTAAATCAATATGAAGGATCGAGACCCACGACGAAAAGCAATTACTCCCCTAAAGATCATGGAGAAAGTCTATCCAAAAAGACCCTAACAAGGTATGAGGATAAATATATCCAAGCCCGAAAAGGAGGCTGATCGTTGTATATCAAAATCCAAAGTAAAGATTGAAGAAAAATGATGAAGTCGTGGTCCAAATATGAAGAATCTCTCAAAAACGTCAAGTGAAGAAATTCCAAATATATGAAGAGAAGACCATAATTTCGAGAACGTCTTCCCAAGATCTGAAGTATGAAGTACATGCCAAATATCGGTCCGAGAAAGGTCTCAAATCGTGAAACGAGTTATGCCAAGATATGAACTTAAGGAGATACACGAGAAGCCGTTTTAAAAGATTTTGTCCTTCGGCTAACTATTGATCAAATCGTGCTACTTTGCTTTCGGACTAATAACTACTTAAATAAGTCAATATGAATCACTTGTGATCCATGACAAATAGATAAAAAATGCTAGTAACCCATTTCCTTTATAATAACTAGGATTGCGGGGAGAAAAAGTATTACACAATTTGGACGTATGAGTAGTGTTAGCATTGTGACTTGTACCAACAATGATCTCGTTTTTGCACTTAGCATGGAATGTATGACAATCAAGGATGAAAAAGTTTACTCTAAGGGACATTTACTTGTTTCTATTCTTTGACCCTAAAAGTCACTTTCGTGATGAAAATCATATGTTATGTCTTTTCACATCTTCGTAGTATGTTGCAAGTCTTTTACTCTTCAATAAAGGTTAATAAAATTGAACTTGGGTGATGCTTAGATACTTTATTCTAGCATTACGTGAGGGCACGGCAATGGCTTAGTATGGGGGAGTGATGAGATGGCATTTATACATGATCTCATCGTTCTTTTCGGGCTTTAAATGCATAAAAATGTCATAAAATACCATATATATGCTTGTGTTTGTTTACTTG
The DNA here is from genome assembly GCA_025667525.1 of Glebionis coronaria. Classification (NCBI taxonomy): domain Eukaryota; kingdom Viridiplantae; phylum Streptophyta; class Magnoliopsida; order Asterales; family Asteraceae; genus Glebionis; species Glebionis coronaria. The sequence continues at coordinate 583,992 of JANFOE010001096.1, forward strand.
TGTATTTTAGGTATGGATATCGTGAAAAAGACAAAAGATCACAAGATACAAGGAAAAACGGACACGAGAAACGAAGTCGTACAAAGAACCGGACCCTAATTCATGGAATACTCAACAAATACCCTTGAAGACTTGAAGACATACAAGATTGATCCTCATTTATTGAAGAAATGACACTTAAAACCCTTGTATATTAATAATTACAAGTTTGGTCCCTTAAGTTGTCAAAATTACACAAAAGGTCCTTCAACTTTAAAGAAATGGCAAGATTAGTCCCTCAACAATTTCAAATTGTTAATTATGGTCCCTCATCAAGCCAAAGATACATTGAAGACCTTTGAAGATCAAGAATGTCCAATATCAGTCCTTCAAATATGCAAAAGTGGCAAAAATAACCCTTATAAACCTTTTTGAAAAGTTTTATGCCAAAAGTGTCAAGTCCTGAAAGTTGTTACAAAGGATTTGGGCGCTGATACACTTTTATTCACAAATGAAAGAAGAAGGGAAGAAAAAGGACCAAAGTTGCCAAGTTTAGAAGTTTAAACTTAACAAACACGCGCCAAACACAAATTCCCCACTAAATTCGGATCAAACGTGGCACTGTTCACACGTATGAACCCAGATTTAACTTTTTACCAGCAAGGGGGTTTTTACAATTACCTACACCAAAACACAATTAACCTTCACACGAATCAATCCCATGCCTAAACTCACACTCCCACTCACCCAAAGGGCCCCACCATTCAAACCGTTTCACCTATCACATCACTACTTGCCCTCCAAGTAAAATGACGTGGCCAAATCAACAGCCTAGACTCTTTGCTTCATATCAAAGCTGAAATGAACGTCCAAGATGCATTTGAACAGCTCATTCCATCAAAACGTCTAGAAGGACCAAGGGCATTTTAGAGAATTTAGTGCTAGGGTTTGTGAATAGTGTTTAGCCAGGCATTTGCCTATATAAAGACTCCTCAACCTGTGAGAGAGCTTTGTTCCAGATTTTAGCTTTTAAATCTTTGTAATTCCTTTTTATGAAATAAAGTTTGAATTTCTTAAAATTTTGAATTCTAATATGTTATTTATAAAAGTTTGGTGTTTGATAAGCTAAAATCTAAGTTCCATAATCTTGTTTGAAGGTTTTTGAGGCAAGGTTTTAAGTGATAAAGCTTGTGCATCAAAAATCAGAAAGTTGGTATTATTTTGTTCTCACTTTGTGGTTTGTTCTTCTTAGCAGCTTGGAAGCTGGTACTTGTTCTGCTAGTACCTAAGCTCAAACAATCTAGGGCCTGGATGTAGGTCTTGGAGGTTTGCATCCTTCTCCCTTTTCATTTTCTCCTTTATTTTTCTGAATTTGGTGTTATTGCATGTTCATGCTTGAATCTGAGATATTATTGTTGAATCTGGTTTATTTATGTTGTTTTGATGTTTATGAAGTGTTATTGATCTGATTTGTGGGTAAAATCTGCATAAGCCTTTGAAAAATTGTGTAAACAAGTTTTAAAAGGGTGTTTGGGTTTACTGCATAAATTGGATTTGTGCTTTGTTAAGTGGTTGTTTATTGTTGCTAAGTGTTGGTATCTGTTATTTAGGTGCTATTGTTCATCTGTTTGTAGGTTTTGAGGGTTTGAACACATAGATTTATAAAATAGGTCATAAAATCTTGTTTACTTGGTGAATTTGGCTGAAATTTAGGGGACACCTAGATCTAATCATAGACTAGGGTTAACAAGTGTTAAATCTAGGTTAACTACACCAGGGAAGTAGGATTTGAGGCTTGAAATTGGATCAAGTGTCAAATAGATCAGCAAACTTGTTTCTGCATATGTTCATTGTTCATCAGTAACTTTTCATGCTTTGATCTTGTTGTTTACTTTGATTCAGTGTTTGATTCTTGTTGCTTTGTGTTTATTCTTAGTTTATATAGCTTGTGTATGCATCCTGTTAAGTTTGGTTGGCTTATTCTTGCTAAATCTGCTTATTAAGTGCTTAACGGCTTATTTCCATATCTGGGCTATATCTGGTGACTGTTTGTTTGATTGTGGCTTATTGTGTGAACCAAATTGTGATTTTCTTGTGGCTATTGACTCCTTGTGATTCACTGATCACAAGGGTGCCTTTGTTTCCAATTGAATCCAACCAGAACTCTCAAATAAGCTTGGTCAAATAGTCAAAGCAGTGGGAACTCCTTTCCCCTGCTAGTTACCACTGCTAGTGTAAAATTGGGTTCAACTTATTAATTAGCTATAATAGCTTATTCTAACCACCACAACTTTGATTTTGTAATAGGTGCTCATTATTTGACCCATTTGTTCATATTGGAGCATTTGGTGGGTTGACTTTAGGGTTTGACTAGAAAACCAACTTCATTGACTTTTTCATAATTTCATTTGTGCTTATTCTGGCTTATTGGTTGTGCTTATTGGATTTTTGTTGATTGATTTGGCGTATTGAGTCCATTTGTGATCTTTTGCAAGTTAAATCAAGTCCTGAGGTGCCTTATTTCTCAAACCCGACTATTATGTCGTTTTGTGAAATTATACTTTGCTTATTTCTGGCTTATTGAGTGAGCTTTTTCAAAATTTATGTTTACAGATCTCATAAGCATCCCAAAAGAAGGTTGTGTGTCAAATTAGAGCTTATGGCATTGGCTTTTTGCTTAATGGGCTGAAAAGCCCAATAAGAATAAGCTGTGTGCTTAATAAGCTGTGATAAGCTCATATTCAGCTTTTGGGCCTTTAGAGTTTTGTTCTTAGAATTGAATTTTGAGTCAGATAGGGCTTTTCCAAGTCAATTGGGACAAGTTTGACTTTTTGGGCCCAAAAGCCCAATTGTGTTGACTGTTTTTGGTTTTGGCCCATTTGAGGGACCAATAGGGGTATTCTGGTAATTTCACTTTGATTTTCTGATTATTTAGGTTAAAATAAACTAGTTTGCAAGTTTTTAGAATTTTTATAATTTTTGGATTTTTAATATTATTTTAATATTATTTTTCAAATTTCACATTTTTCAACTTTTTACATTTCTCTTAGGTTTAATACATTAAAATAGGAATTTAGCAACTTTTAGAATAATTTTATCTCTTTTAGATTAATTTTTATAATTATTTTAAGCTTTAATAGTTTTTAAATCATTTTAAATAGTTTTTATTAGTTTAAAAATTTCTAAAAATAGTTTTTAATCTTTTTAGGTCATTTTAGAGGTTTACCAATTGAAAAATCTTTATTTGGGCTTTTTGATAATTTATTTGACTTTTAGGGCTTTAATTAGCATTTAAAAATTGAATATTTAATTATTTAAAAGGTTTGAAAAAGTTTTGATCATTGGTAAACTCTTAGTTTATTTATTTTAATTTTTGGTGAATTTTTGGTAATTTTTAGAATTAATTTTTATTTTTGTGGTTTTTAAGGCTTTACGTTTAAACTTTCTAGTAGTAATTTTTTTATTTTTTTTTATTTTTACGTCTTCGTCATCTTCTTTTCTCATCCCCTTCTAAACCAATCATTAATCACAAACATTTAACAAGTTTTTCACACACATATACCTCCTTGGGAAACGAACTTTCACACCATAAGGGTCATTAGTGCTTGACTTTCCTAAATCATCACTCGATACTTACCGCTCATTTACCCTCCTTTGTTTTCCTAAACAAGAGGTGTAATTTACCACAATCAGGAGGATGATATTTTTGTTGTTCCATCCTATTCCACCACAGTCTCTCCTAATGCCAATGCTACTCCTAGTGATGCTACTCCATCAGACATTTTAGACTCACAAGGAGCTCTTGACACATTGCTCAAGCAACAACACGATGCTACTACAGCAGCTGCTCAAGGAGGTTTTGAGTTTCCTTTAAGTACCCCTATTGACAAAGCTTCTCCTAGTACTCCTAATGTTACTCCTGGTGCAAGTTTAACACCTATTGGTAGTCCGGTTAGTGATCCCACTTCCTCTACTAGATTCTCTGGTCCTTCTAACCTGGGAAACTATCAAAAGAAGTCTTCTACTAAGCTGGATGATATTCATAAGCAACCAATAGATGGCATTTTTGACTCTGCTTCATATGATGATGACATTGTTGGGGATCTTAATAACTTGGCACCAGAAGTGGATGTAGCTTCTAATCCAGTTCTGCAGACGCATAAAGACCATCCTACTACTCAAATCATTGGAGATCCTGGTTCTACAGTCAAGACTCGCAGAATGCATAAGAAAGCAACGTCTGATCATCATGCTCTTGTGAGCTATATTGAGGACCAAAAGCGTAATAATCATACGGACTTTCAACACTGTTTGTTTGCTTGTTTTCTTTCACAGGTGGAACCTAGATCAGTCTCTCATGCTCTTGAGGATCAAAGTTGGGTGGAGGCTATGCAGGAGGAGAAGCAGCAGTTCTTGTTTCAGAATGTTTGGATCCTAGTTGACTTGCCAGATAGAAAGATAGCAATTGGTACCTAATGGATTCTCAAAAACAAGAAAGATGCAAGGGGTATTGTGGTGAGAAATAAGGCTAGGTTGGTTGCACAAGGTCACACACAACTTGAAGGAATTGACTATACTGAAGTTTTTGCTCCTGTTGCTAGGATTGAGGTCATTTGTCTGTTTTTGGCATTTGCTTCTTATGTTAGCTTTACGATTTTTCAGATGGATGTCAAGAGCGCATTTCTCTATGGCAAGATTGATGAGGAAGTTTATGTCACTCAACCTAAGGGCTTTGTGGATCCACTTCATCCCAAGAAAGTTTACAAGGTGGTCAAAGCTCTATATGGACTTCATTAGGCTCCTAGAGCTTGGTATGAGCGTCTTTCCACTTTCTTGTTGAAACATGGCTATAGAAGAGGCACGATTGACAAAACACTATTTCTTAAGAGGAATCCCAAGGACATCATCCTAGTTCAAGTATATATGGACGATATTATCTTTGGTTCTACTAAGAAGGAATGGTGTGATGAGTTTGAACAACTGATGAAGGGCGAATTTCAGATGAGTGCTATGGGAGAACTTACATTTTTCCTTGGTCTTCAAGTCAAGCAATAGTCGGATGGAATCTTCATAAGTCAAGACAAATATGTTCATGAGATCCTTCAGAAGTTTTATATGGACCCTCTTAGACCTGCAACAACACCTTATGAAGTCACTAAAGTCAAACTCAAGAATGAGCCAGATCCTCCGGTAAATGTTCACATGTACAGGTCAATGATTGGCTCACTCATGTATTTGACTGCATCACGTCCGGATATTATGTTTGCAGTAAGTGCTTGCTCTAGACATCAGGTGGCTCCAACAGTTTCTAACTTGAATGCAGTCAAGAAAACTTTCAAGTACATCAAGGCTCAACCCAAGCTAGGCTTGTGGTATCCTAGAGAATCACCTTTTGTTCTTGAAGCCTATAGTGATAGTGACTATGCAGGTGCTAATAATGACAGAAAGTCTACTACTGGTGGTTGTCAATTTTTGGGTCGAAGACTTATCTCATGGCAATGTAAGAAACAGACGATAGTAGTTACTTCTTCAACAGAAGTTGAATACGTAACTGCTGCTAGTTGTTGTGGACAAGTCTTGTGGATACAAAATCAGATGCTGGATTATGGGTTCAACTTCATGAACACCAAAATTTTCATTGACAATCAAAGCATTATCTGCATTGTGAAGAATCCTGTTTTTCATCAACGTACAAAACATATTGAAATTAGGCACCACTTTATAAGGGATGCCAATGAGAAGAAGTTAATACAGGTTCTTAAAGTTCATACGGATGACAATGTTGTTGATTTATTGACTAAAGCCTTTGATGGTCCTCGGTTCAACCACTTGGTGGTTCACATTGGAATGGTCAATCCTTGAGACCTAGGATTGAGGGGAGGCTAAGCCTAAGGGGAGGCTTAGTGTACATATTTAATTGCACAGGCTAACATATTGGTAGTTTCTTACAACAGATTTCATGAGTATTTGCGGTGTGTGCTACTTCTAGTGGAGGATTTTGTTCACTTATAGTGGTTGTATTCAGCTTCTAGTGGATACAAACCCTTCCATGTCATTGATGGTTGGCTTCTAGTATCGGTTTGGGTCACTGTTCACTTCGTTGACTTTCATTGACCACATTGTGCTTCTAGTGTTGACCCTTACGCGTTTTGACTTTTAGTCAACGCAAGTTACTTCTGTTATATATCCTATTATTTAACTTTGGTAACTGAGATTTGCAAATAAAGGTAAAAGGGCAAGTGGTTACTTTTGCATTAACTGCTTAATTTAAAAGGGCAACCCACATTATTAGGGGTCAATGAACAGTTACATGACCATTATTTATGGTCAAATCCCACACTTGACTCATTCATCCCAGCCATAACACACACATACACTCCTACTCTTTCAATCTCCAATCAATCATCTTCCATCACATCCAATCATCATCCATGGCTGCTCTCCTATACAAACCCGATCATAACAAGGTGGCATATCTTGGAGAAGGTCCTAAACAAGAAGAGTTCACAGACATCATCGAGTTCATTGAGGCTTCCAACCTCAGGTATGCTTTTACGGTTTGCCCGACTGTCTATGATAGTGTTATTCGCCAGTTTTGGGCCACTGCCCACCTTGTGGATGTTTTGGGACGCCCACTTGAACTCCATGCTACCGTAGATGGACGTTCATATGTGGTGTCTGAAGCTTCTATTAGGTCTGCTCTTCATCTTCAGGATGCAGGTGGTGTTGTGTCCATTCCCAATTCTGAGGTATTGGATGGGATGGCTGATCTTGGTTATAATCATAGGGGAAGTTTAACTTCCAGAAAAATAGGTTTTTCCCCAATGGAAGCTTCTAGTGTACTTTTTGATTCATTGCTTAAGCCCAAAGTCTGGGAGTTGGGATGCATATCCCATTCCTTTGGCTACTGGTTTGATTTTCATAGCACAAGGTCGTGTGTTTAATTTTTCTCGCTACTTGTTTGATGGGATGGTTTGCAATCTTAGTAGTACTGGCTCTAGGAAGAAGTTTTTAATGTACCTTAGGTTCTTATAGCAGGTTCTTATGTGCATACCTAGAGATAGGGAGGAGTATGAGACCCTCAAGCTTAGTTCTAAAGTGTATTCAAATATGGCACTTGGTTTTAAGGGGGATTGGAGGCCTCTTACTGATGTTATGCTGGGCCTTGCCCAAGGTGCTCCAAATGTTATTCCTCCGACTGATGAAGCCGAGGAGGAACTTCCATTAGGGGATGATCCTATGGAGGAGGAGCATCAAGCAACTGGTGAGCCTCATGTGGCGATAGAGGAGCCAGCTAAAGAAGTGGTGGTTGAAATGCCATCCGCTTCCAAGGCTGCCCCCTCTTCTCTGCCACATAAGTCCCCATTTGTTGATACTCCCCCTTCTAGTCCAGCACCACATTCTGCTGAGAATCCGTCTAGCTCTCATGCTCATAATGATGACCCCTTTGTTGCTTCTGGTCCTAATGATTCTTTCCCCGATCCAAGTCCTCTTGGTGGGGAAACGGAGGAACCTGTATCACTAACTTCTTTGCTAGCTCTAATGCACAGGTATTACGCAAGGATTGTGTCTTTGGAGAATGATCTGAATCAGCATCGCAAGCTCACCCGGGACTTTGTCCTTCCATTGGCGAACAGGATTAAAGCTTTGGAGTCACAGGAGAGGAGACAAAAGAAGAAAGTTGTTCTTTCTGATTCTGGTGCGGATATTGAGGAGGATGGGTTGACTTTGTTGGCGAATGCTGCTTTTGCTGATAAGCCGTATGCTGATTTGCCTGTTCCTCCTAGTCCATCAACCATCCCTACTGCTGCTGCTAGTTCTAGACAATGGAGGATATTGCTGGTTCTTTTGTTGGTACTTCTCCTGGTCCGTCTGCTGGGCCATCTCATGATCCTAAAGGGAAAGCCCCTATGACTACTACACCCTCTCCTTCAAGGAAGCGTACTCGCAGAAAAATTGAGGAAGAAAGGTTAGGGGAGGAGGCTGCACAACGATTGCAAGAAGAGATTGATGAACAAGCTAGGGCTAAGGAAGAAGCCCTTCAACAACAGAGGCGTGAGCAGTTGAGGCATGATGCCATGCATTGGGATGATAATGATTGGATGCGGGTGCTTACTATTCTTACATCTGATTACTCGCAGTTTACTGATCTTTTGGGCGCTGATGTGAATCAAACTAATTATATCCCACGGGCAATGGCCTTAATGCGTCAACAACAATTGTCTCTTGCTGCTCAGCTCCGTGAAAAGCTCGTAACAGACCTTTGCCAAGAACCGAGGAGAGGAAGTTAATGCAGCAATATGTCAAATATCAGTCGGCTGCTTACTTTAATGTTGGATGGACTTGGGAACGGGTTAGGGGATTATCTTTTGACGAGCTTAAGGATCTTTACCAGAAGATGATCAAGCGTCAAAACACACCGGTTCCTGAACGCTTCATCTATCGCCCTCCTCCAAGAGTTGTTCACACTTATCAGTCTGCTGCTGCTCGTGCTTCTTCATCTGATGTTCCTCATGTTACTACTGGTGTTTCATCTGGTGCTGCTACTTCTACTACTGGTCCTACTACTACACCTTCGGTTGTTCATCCCACTCCATCTCTGGTTCCTACCACCACCACCAATGCTACTACTTCTACCCCTGCTACTCCTGTTGTGGAGCACCAATCACCACCGGTGACTGTACCACACCCTACCTCATTCGTTGGTGCCGCAACATTTGATCCTATGGTTGGTCAAGGTATTGAGTCTACTCATGTTGATACTACTGCTGCTGGGAAGGTAAAGGTTGAATCTTCATCTGGTGTTCCTTCACCTCGTTGCTCAATTCGAAAGAAGAAGGCTAGACGTGGTAAGTCTGTTTCTTTTGAGAAGCGAGATCCTGAAAACCTTATTGATGCGGCTTCAGATAGTGAGACAGAGGTACCCATGGGTAAGGGTTATATTGTTTCTTGGGAGGTTAATCCATCCCCTATTGTTGCTGGTACATTCACACATAGGATTTCCACCAGTGATGGTTATGTTCGTTATGTCTCGGGCTTGCAAAGTATTTTGACACGGGTGGACCGTCGAGATCTTATGTCATTATATAGGTTGGTGGATGCTCGCATTCATGTCTCTCCGAGTGAGGTGGCCAACTGGCCTGGTTTGACAATCTGGGGTGACTTGAAGATGATGCTAGATTCCCCTCCTGATGCTCCTCATTCTGGTGTCTAGAGAGATCAGCCTCGCTGGGTGATCAAGAGGTGGAAATTATACGCTGGTTGTGGGGTTCATGTATTGGAGTTGGAGACTGGTGCCATAGTGTTCATGCTTATGGATATGGAGTATCCATTGACGATTGCTACTATAGAGGCCATGCTGGAATGTCATCTGCAGATATCCAATGCCCCTTCTGGGAATGAGTCTACGATGGCTACTACTTTGGTGGAAGGGATTCAAGCCCGGTTGCAAGCTGATAAAGTTGCCGCTTCTAGTTTGTGATGGGTATGTTTTTCTCTTTTTGTGTTAATACTAACATTTTTTTCACCAATCTGTACAGTGATTGGTGACTTATATTATAGTTAAATAAAATAAAATAAAATATATATATAAAAATAAATATATATAATTTTTTTACTTCTTATATAATATCTGCTTATACTTTAAAAATCTGATAGCATTTCACACTTGTACATAATATAATATCTGCTTATACTTTTCCATCATAAACTTGGTTTTCATTTGACTGTTTCACACTTGGGCTGTTTTGGAGTTACTTCTGGTGTTGGACCTGGTCCACACAACAAATGGTGCTCAACTCACCATGTTTCACAGACAAGAAAGAGTTGATTCACCATGAGGGTACGGCTCTAGTGTGATAGTCAAATCCGTTGATGGTTGTCAGGTTACCCAAAACTGGATGGTTTTCACTTGCCATGGTCCTCGACTGAAAAGTGGCTAATCCAAGGGGGTACGGCTCTTGGTAAAGATCTTATCAAATTCGTTGATAGCTATAATAGCTTGCTCAAAGCTATAGGGTTTTCAGCTCACCGATGCTTAATTGCTAAGATTTGGCGAGTCCAGAAGGGTACGGCTTCTGGTAAAGACATATCAAATCCGTTGACGGCTGTGATGGTTTGCCTAAAATCATCAGGGTACCCCCACTCACCATTGATTCATGTTCTAAGAGTTGGGCTGGTTTCTGGTCTCCCAGGGTGATGCTTATTCCACCATAAAGACTGGCTAGCCCAAGAGCGAGCAGCTACTTGGTAAAGGCTCATAAAATCTGCTCATGTTGCTGTGAAGATTCAACAAGATGCAGATTTGTTCCAGGCTTTCAAGAAGCTTCTAGGTGTTACTTCTTGCAGCAGTCTTTATGTTCTTTATGCTGATGGTTATGATGCTGCTGTTTCTTTTGATGTTCTAATCCTCAAGCTGTTTTGCAAGATTTACTAGGAAACTTGAACTCAACATGTCAAATTCAAGTTTAGGGGAGGATTGTTAGGACCTTTGGAATAGTTATTTGTAATAGGTAGACTAGGAGGTATGTAGTTTCTCCTGGTCCTAGTAGTAGTAGGAGCACCACGTGCTCCTGGTCTTTAGAAAGTCAAACTTTATTATTTTGAGTATTCTGTTAGGATATGCATGAGATATGTTAGGAAAGGATATGCATATCAGTTTTACAAGTTTTGGTTTATTGATGTATTAGGGTTTCCTTGTAGTATAAAAGGAACCTTAGGCAGAAGGGTTATACAGACCTTCATCAAACATTATTCTAGTTTATATTAATATTAGAAATCCTTAGTAAAGGATCAAGTTATAATAGTTATTCTATTCTTCTTGTTCATAGTATTTGTATTCCGCACTTATACTATGTGATTTATCTAGAGTCTCTCTGAATAGACTTCTGATTACAGAAGTCGTTCACCGTTCCTAACAGACTGCAAGGTCCACATTTAGTGGACCCAACAGGGGGCGTCGACTGTGATAAATCGTATTTCCTGGTATTATTTTATGCTTTTATTCATGTTTCTTGAATTTTCCAACATGTTACGTTTTCTTGTATTCTTCGTACGTAAATCCTGAGATCTTGATAATTTTAATAAATTATATTTTTAATTATTTTGTGATTATTGATAATACTTTATTTAGAATTATAAAATATTATTTTATTTTTTCATGTCTATTTAAATCAAAATCCTCGATTTAAAAGCACCCGCGTGCATTTTACAAAATTTTACTCAAATCAACGAGTAACGAGAATTACTAGTGATCGCGATACCAACAAATGCCCAGAATTTTACATTTTATTATCGATTGTTTCAACATTTAAAATTTTCGACGATTTCGTTTTAATTACGTATTAAGTCGTGTCGAAATCCTATTATTACTTTTTGTGTGCGTTTAAACTTTTGATCTAAATTTTATCAACATGCAATAACATTTATTTTTCAAGAAATTTTGCTATGTTTGATCCAAAATTGATGAATGCATGTGTTGTTATTGTTATTATATATTAATTTTGATCATTTCATGTATGAATTATGATGTGGATTTTTAGAAAAGATGACATGCAAGTGATTAGGATGGTTAAAAATTGATTAGGATGATGTTTAGTCAATTTTAGGAGTGGGGGATTTGTTAAAATGGGTCAAAATGATGATCTAATGTGATTTTGAAAAGTGTATTTTTGACCAACAGGTTTAGGAGTGTTTTTCATAGGTAAAAGTTTTATTAATGTTTAGTGTGATAGGATAGTGTTGTAGAGGATCTCGAGAGCTTTGATTTGGCATAAAGTAGGCCTTCTAATTCAAAACGAGGAGGAAGTTACACTAGTTTGATTATTCGTGTACCGAGAGGCGAGTATCGACACAACACGAAATTATTGTCGATATTGGGTCAAATCTCGGGGACTATAAGTTGAGTTTTACAAATGGTTAGAGGCTGTTTTAATGTCCTAGACTTAGCATTTTAAGTCTATTTTCAAATTCAATGGTTGATTTTGCAAACGGAAATTGTTATGATGATCAAAATGGTTTCATGAGTCAAGTGTTCAAATCTGTCCGGTTTTTCAAGTTTAGAAATGTGTTGAGCAGGTGGTTCTAAAATATAGATCTTTCGATGAAATTTAAACTAAGTTTTGTTCAGTTTGTGATTGAGTTTTTCACCATGTTTCATATAATTTCATGGTGTCTATGTATGAGAAATCAGCGGGAACATATGGTATCTACCGGCTGAAAACTTTCCGGAGCACTTGTCTTAATGACATAGTCTTGTAAAAGCGTCTAGTAAATTCACTTGTGTGGGTTGTTCTTGCATATATACTATGGTTTTGAGTTCATTTAGTTGATTTTACTATGTATGAGTTTATACTTGAGTATATTAATAAAGTGCCCGTCTTATTTGGTAGGTTGCGGATTTCATGTTTTGTCGGGCATCTATATCGTCGACGATCGTCTTACTACTACTTTTTTTACTCAACTCCTGAATTCAGTGTCCACTAACCTTGTGGCTTAAGGTGAGTGCATAGCCCCTTTTTACTACTTGCACATTGTTTCTAAATGCGGGGTGAGATTTTACATGGTGGAACACATTCATTTAAAACTGTATGTTATCCTGAACTTGTATGCTATCCAAAACTTGTATGCTTTCCAGAACTTGATGATTTCCAACAATTTTTCATTGATATTAGTGCTTTTAGTCTATAACCTTAATTTTCCTCTCTTGATCATGAACCGTTAATTTACTTGTGTTGCTAAGCGCGAATGTTGTGGGTGGATCCATCAGGACTGATAATCCCCGTCCTATGTTGCGGTTGTTTAACCATTGACGCATTTAACATTTGATTTGTGACTTCAGTATTTAGGCTGAATACTCCCTATAGGAACTTACATTGAGGTTAAGCTTCGGTTCATGAATTAAATAGCAATAATAATGGTTTCGGACTATGGTTATCGTACGTAACCATTTTCCCTATGTCTTGTTTTACAAATGAATGCTTGTCTTCCACACCTTTACTACTAAACCTATGAATATTACTCAGCTTTGTGTTGCCCTTTTTCATGTTTAATCTTAGGTAATAATACATAGTTATGCTTGGATTGGAGCCTGCACGATATTTTTGCCGCTTGGAGATATCTGTGTTATATTTTTAACCTTGGTTTGGTAAAAGCTGACATAAGTTTATTATGTGATTTTTTGTAACTATATGTTACAAACTATGTTTAAATAATAGATTTACCCGCTTATAAAACTCTGGGACCCTTTGTTTAAAAACTCTGATGTTTATGATGTAATGTATATGTTTTTATTACGTCAACCTTGTGTCAACAGTATTTCATTGTTTCTTGACGTGGCACCCCCATGTTGCCTACGTGTTTCCTTGCCTGATTTTGGGGTCTCACATACCTATCCATGCTATATCATTGTAGCTCCATCATAAACCCAAGTTGATCTTGACTAATCTCCATCTGTCCCATCTTATCACACACATCTTGAAGTGTCGCACGAGGAGCTCTCGGCATGGCTACACGTGGTGCTCTTGTCGGTGCATCCTCTCGCATCAACCTTCCATCACCTCCAATCAAATCTATCAAATTTAGTTTTTCAATGGTGTCACAAATGATTGGTGGACTAAGACTACCCACAACAGCTTCGATAAGAAGTCTCATCCTTTGGGCTAGTCTAGTCACAAATTGCCCACATGCAATCATGCTACTTGCTTAGCTTCCATGTCCTTTTCTCTTCATCCACTTAGCAATAACCAATTCCACATTATCATATTGCTCACGGTTCTTCTCCCTAAACAAGCTTCACAACCACAAATCATTCCTTTGAACGTTATCATACCCCGTGGTTCTTTGGCAAACCGCATAAGCAATCATCTTTTGAAGTACCTTCAAAAGTGGACTAGAGGTTCTAGTAGTGGAGCTTCTAGACAAGCTCAATGGTTCCTCATCCGGACAAATGATTGCCCAAAACTCTCTAGCATTGAAATAACCATCATCACATAAACCTCCTTGAAAATATACCTTGAAACCTTCCTCTTGGCGCTCTACTCGGGTATACAACTCCAAATATTTAGCAAACTCCTTCAAGGTTAAAGCATTAGGGGTCAACGACCTCCCTACGTGTGGCCTACAAACCTTTTGTTTGTTTTTAGACAAAAAGTATGGCGCACATCTGAGATGTGCGACATACTTTATGGGTAAAATCTGCACAAGTGCGGCACACAAACTAAAATGTGCGGCGCACAATCTTGGAAAATAAGCTAGTTTCAGGGTGACTAAATTTTTAACCAATCCACGAATTATTGGCTCCAAATTAACACAAGTTGCAAGAATCGAACATTAAATTAATCCCAATTCATTCTATCCCATGACATTGCTTAATCAAAGGTTTCAATTTCAAAAACCCTCATTTTTATTATTATGATTTTTCAATTTTATACTCTAATCAAAACCTAATCTTACAATTATCTTATTTTCTATTTATACATCTAATTCAATTCGATACAATTACTAAGAACCCTAATAAAAAAATTAATCAAAATTTACAACTAATAAAGAAAAATAATTCTTAATTAAAGATAAGAACTTACTCTAGGCATGATTCAGATTGTAAATTGGAGTGAAAATCGACTCAAAAGTATTTTTGGTGAAGACTCAATGAAGAACCGTCGGTTTTTGTGGTTTTTTGTGTTTTTGGTTTTGTTTGGAATGAGAAAAATATATGTTATACAAAACCTCCGTCCAGAAGTGCAGAGCAATTTTGAAATGTGCGGCGCAGATTCTGCGCTATCAGAATACAGTACACACTTTTTATGTACATATGACACAATTTCAAAGAAAAACTTCCTCCAATTCATTCGATTCATTCTAAAAAGAAAAAGATAACTAAGGGTAACATTCCCATTTTAAAAGACTATACTAAAACTTCTAGGACACTAGACTTTAGCATACGTTTTATTGATTATCTACATATAAAATAGAAATGCAAAAAGTGAACTAGGAGGCAGTGGTGCACTCCTCTTTTCTTCCATGATTTAGTTATAGAAAAAGTTGAGAGGTGACATTATATCACTCTCTTGGTAACGTCCTGAGACTTCTCTATTGGTGTCTTTAGTCTCGTACCCTTTATCGTACCTCTTTCCACATGGATCAACTATTACAATGGCACAACATGTCATTCACTATCTCCTTCCTTATTAATGTTATCAAATTATCTCTTGTTTCCCACTTGCCAATCATTGTATTTTAGTGAAACGGGAAGTGCTCAAAGTACTCCCATAATCGTATTATACACACATATGTCAAAGAATGGGTTTGGGTAGCTCCTCTTACTTAATGAGCCATCCAAAATATTTCTGGTTCGGTCTAAGTTTGCAAATTTGGTCTATAAATGGGCATACCATATTCATCTCTTTTCACGGTATGGTACTTGTCATCTTCATCATCACTATCATCATGTTTCTTAGCTTTAAGGACATTATAATTTTGATGGACAAATCCATCAAAGCTAGACATGATAGCCTTTCCAACATCAACATTTGCACCAATGGTGTGCAAAAGTTTTCTTCCAACAACTAGTTGAATGTCTCGATCAATAGGTATATCGAGTAGCATGAAATCAGCTAGCAAAGTTTTTGTACCAATTTGGAAAAGGATGCCAAGCAATCGTCCAAATCTCTCGGCGTATGAGTGATCAAGCATTTTGATCCGGTCAAACCTCGTTTTGACACGACCAACATCTAAGCATTTGAAAATTCCAAAGGGCATGACATTCACATTGATCTGGTATTAACTAGAGTATTGTAAGTGACTTAACCCTCCAACCTTATTGGTAGGACAAAGTATCTGAGATCCTCCTTTTCAAGCATCACTTTGTTTTCACGAAGCATTTGAATAGCAACATCTTCATATTCCGGTGTCAATCTATCTTTAACTTTAAACTTATCAAACAAAACTCCATCAACAATCATTTTGTACTTATCACTTTTTAGAGTTTCGATGATAGGACGGTTCATGTTAAGCAACATGACTCTTTATAGAATATCTTCTTGAAGTTCTTCCATTGATAATTCTTCTATAGTCAATGGTTTGTTAACAGTGAGCGAAGGTCCTTCACCATTGTAGTTCAACTTGTAAGCGTTGGCGGGTTTCTTTCCTTTGTTTCTTTTATTTTTACTAATAACTTGGTTTTGCTCAGTTAAATTGTTGTTCTCGGTATCTTAACGAATTGATTCCCGGTTCAAAGTACGACTCAGTTGATATTGGTAAAACAAATATTTTTGGTTGATTTTAAATAAAAAGTGCAAGACAATTAAAGTAAATGACGTTAAATTAAATCTAAGTCTAATTAAAAGTAAAGGGTGCAATATTTAAAAACTTTGAAAAGTAAAATTAATTAAATGACTTAAAATTAAAAGCGTGACGAGAATTAAAATTTGACAAATATTAAAAATGTAACTTAAAAATAAACCAAGCAAATTATAAGTCCAAACCCACAACCATCGGAATATTAGATCGGAATGCTGTCACCATACCCATCGGAATCCAGATCGGAATATGGCTATCGGAATGTATAAAAGTGGATCTATCGGAATAATGGAAAGTGCAACCTATCGGAATGATATCTATCGGAATATACCCATCGGAATGTTGTTCAGATCGCAAGTGTCAGATCGGAATCCTAGATCGGAATGTTGCTGGGGAGATTTGGGCAGCACTTCGACTAAGAAAACCTCAAGAGCCGTCGGAATGTGCGATCGCAATGTGCGATCGCAATCCCAGATCGGAATGAGGGTGATGATACTCTAGATCGCAATCCCGGATCGGAATGCTAATGATACACGGCTTTTGCCCGTATGAAAATTAAAGATTAAGTTCGTGTTCTCGGTATCTTAACGAATTGATCTTAGTTCTCTATGTGTGACTTAGATGATCTTTGGTGAAAAAGAATATTTTTGGTTGATTTTAAATTTAGATGCAAAGACTTAAAAGTAAAAGTGCTCTTAAAGTAAATCTAAGTCTAATTAAAATAAAGTGCGAGTATTTAAAAACGTGACTAAAATTAAAAGGCACTAAAGTAAAATGACGTAAACTTAAATCTATCTAAGGCAAACTTAAAGTGCGACTAAAACTAAGGCAAATAATCTAAAAGTGCAATTAAATAAAAGGCAAGTAAAATAAAGTTTGAAGATAAAAATTAAAGATAAAAGCTAATAAGAACCTAAATACAGCTCATTCGGAATAAACCTTCGTTTGGAATAATCACTCGACCTAAATGTCACCTTTGGTTGAAATGATTCTTCTTCACTTGGAATATTACCAAAGTCCTTGATCCGGAACAAACTCGTCTGAATATGTCACTTATCCAAAACAATCTTTCATTCGGAACTTGCTGATTCGGAATCTTGTAGAACTTGCCTTGATTCGGAAGATTTGGTCACCTCTTGATTCGGAACTTTCCGGATGAAGATCCTTGATTCGGAACTTTTGAAGTTCCGAATGAAGGCCCTTGGTTCGGAACTTCTGGAATTGGTTCGGAAGATATTGATTCGGAAGGTTCCGAATGAAGATCTTTGTTCGGAAGTTTTGACTTCCGAATGAGTAAGTTTGGTTCGGAACTTTTGAAGTTCCGAATGAAGTTCTTTTATTCGGAACTTGTGAAGTTCCGAATGAGTTTCCTTGATTCGGAACTTTTTGAGTTCCGAAAGAACAACCTTGGTTCGGAAGTTTTGACTTCCGAATGAAGCCTTGGTCCGGAAGTTTTGACTTCCGAATGAACCTTCAATCCTTCCTTGGTTCGGAACTAAATCTGGAAACACAGAAACAAGCAAAATCTTCCGAAGAACAAGGAAGGTAATACAGTAGCAGGTATAAACAAAAAGTAATCAAAACTAAACACGCGTATCAATAAAAACAGTAACGAACCCACAAATAAGCATCAACAATCAATCAAAAACATGAAATTAAACAACTTTAACCATAATAATCAAAAACACTTTGGATCAAAATAAAAGCATGAACATGAACATAACATAAACACAACAAATCAAAGAATAAGAAAGGTAGATAAGAGATTGACAAGATAAAGTAAAGATTGACAAGAATTAAATGAAAACTTACTTGAAATTAAATGAATTTAAGGTGCGAGACAAGGTAATTAAAATGACAATTAATATAAATGACAAGTATTTAAAATGGTGGAAGAGCTAATTGTCACACTTAGCCAACAAAACAAATGATAACAATCCTAATCTATTTATAGGGGAGGATTAGGAAGCTTCCTCCCCTCCTTCATTTCTTGTTAATTGCAAGATTAAGTCCTCCCTTCATTTAATCTTCATTAATTGCGTCATTAGTCCTTTTCTTCTCATCTTTCTTTTAAGTTTGGACTTTAAGGACTTGTGGCTCGGGATATCTTTTGAACTCGTCTTTAATTTCTTCAATAAAATAGACTTGAGTTTCTCGGCTTTTGATAAAACTTCCGTCTTTTGACTTTTTCTTCGATAAATCTTCAGAATTGGTCTTGGACTTCCGTTCTTTTTCCACTCTTGACTTCTCGACTCCGCCCTTCATCTTTTTCTTCAATAAAAGCCGTGAATGCCCGTGAGTTCTCGTGTTTTCTCCAATTTTCATAATTTCATCCTAAAATACAACAAAAACACAAACCACGCATAATTCCGACATAAAAGACATAAAATACACGTTTTGGTCCGGTTATTATTGTAATTAAGTGGTAGAAAAGATGGGTGTTTACACACCTATCAGCTAAACCCTTGTCCTATGCTGTCACCATCGGAATGTGGGTGAGGCAAGCCGTTGTAATGTGTAGTACCCCTTCTTTCCGATGGAGTTACAAATTCGTAATAAGCACAATACAATAAGCTATGACTAATAAGAAGTAACAAAATAAACTCAAATGAAACGAAAACAAAACAAGACAATAAGCTAAAAAGTTAAGACCTTTTCAAAATTTAAAAGATGACACTTAATGAAATGGAATTTAAAGATAGAACTTTTTGAGAAAAACTTGAAAACACTTAAGTTAAATACCAAATAAGCACATAAGATTGTCAAGCTTATGGCTTATCTCGTATGAAAACTTAAAGGGAAAAGAAAAGACAAAACTTTTAATCAAATAAGCAAATGTATTAAGCAAAACGTGCTTAATCCAAATTTTATAACAAGAACAAAAACAAAAGAAAGGTAGAAAGAGAATGATAAAAGAACACTTGATCAAAGGTAAATGAAGATTAAAGCAACAAAATTAAAGAACACTTACTTGGAATTAAAAGTATTAAAAGTGCAAGACAAGTATTTAAATTGACATGAAAATTAAAGAGCAAGTAATTAAAAGGTGGAAGACTAATTGTCACCTTAGCCAACAAAAATGAAAAGATGAATCCTAATGACTATATATAGGGGAGGATTAAGGAATGCTTAGGAAGCTTCCTCCCCTCCTTCATTTCTTCTTAATTGCACCATTAAGTCCTTCCTTTATTAATCTTTTGTTAATCTTGGACTTTAATGACTTTTGGCTCGGGATTTCTTTAAACTCGTCTTTTAATTCTTCAATAAATAAGACTTGAGTTCTTCGGCTTTTAGTAAACTTCCGTCTTTTGACTTTTTCTTCGATAAATATTCAGAATTGGTCTTGGACTTCCGTTCTTTTTGCACTCTTGACTTCTTGACCTCGTCTTTCATCTTTTTCTTCAATAAAAGCCCGTAAATGCCCGTGTTTTCTCCCCTTTTCACAATTTCGTCCTAAATCACAACAAAAACACAAACCACGCATAATTCCGACATAAATGACATAAAATACAC
Organism: Glebionis coronaria; assembly: GCA_025667525.1. NCBI lineage: Eukaryota > Viridiplantae > Streptophyta > Magnoliopsida > Asterales > Asteraceae > Glebionis > Glebionis coronaria. The sequence continues at coordinate 603,780 of JANFOE010001096.1, forward strand.
GTTTTGGCCCGGTTATTATTGTAATTAAGTGGTAAAAAGGATGGGTGTTTACACACCTATCAAATCCCCTACACTTGACCATTGCAATGTCCTCATGCAATGCATTAGTTACAAAGCATGTTTACACTTTTCATCATAATCAATCCACCTTGGCCTTTATTAAAGAGATAGAAAATAACAAACATTTAAAGTAAAGAAATCAAAAGCATACCTTGGGTTTTGGAAATGTCATGAATAATCATCATCCTCAAGTTTTCACTTTCTCCAAACCAAGCTTAAAAACGAGATCATTGTTATTATAAGTTAGTAGACTAACACGAACTCATGTGGGCCAATTACTCACTTAGACTCCCTTATTCCTAGGGGTATCTCTTATATTTTATTTTTTTCTTGAATGATCACGAGGATACATTGTTTGACTTATTTCGATAGTTTATTAGGCCGAAAATAAAGTGAACGATTTAATCAATAGTTAGCTAAAGGACAAAATCTTTTAAAACTGCTTCTCGGGACCTCATAAAGTTCATATCTTGTCATAACTCGCTTCGCGATTTGAGACCTTTCTCGGACCGATATTTGGCAGCGACTTCATACTTCAAACCTTGAGAGACGTTCATGAAATAATGGCCTTCTCTTCATAATAGGAATTTCTTCACTTGAAGTTTTGAGAGATTCTTCATATTTGGACCACGACTTCTTCATTTTTCTCCAATCTTTATTTTGGACTTTGATATACAACGATCCGCCTCCTTTTATGACTTGGATCTACTTATCCTCATACCTTGCTAGGGTCTTTTCGGATACACTTCTCCATGACTTTTGGGGAGTTTTTGCTTTTCGTCGTGTGTCTCGATCCTTCATATTGATCTTTGATAAATGATTCTTCACATCACTTTGGATCTTTTGCAACAAAATATAGCCCTCATGTCTTGTTAGGACCTTTTTGGACTCGCCAATCTTCGCATACCGCTTCAATAAGTTATGCCTTGGCTATGAACTCTAATCCATACCGAGCAACTTTTAAACGATCTTGGGCTAGAAGCTAAGTAACTTTTCAAATCGTACAACCTTATTTATTGCAGATAAATTTATTAACAAGCGATGGGAGAATAGGCTTATAATTAACTCACATAAATTCACTAAAGAATACCAAACTTATAATTGACTCTATCATCTCTCGTTCTCCACAGTTTAAAATCTCAAGTAATGAGACTCGTGGATGCTTAGCCTATTAAATCAAAGTTTTGGGTTTCCGAGTCGCCTATAGGATCTTGCAAACTCTTAGACTTTTTCAAGTTTAGAAATCGCGTTTTAAAGTTCCCTTGATAAACGACTCTCTAGGATCATTTATAGGAATTTGCGAAAAGTTCTTGTTCTTAACCCGTGAGAGTTAAGACTTTCGCGTTTTATAGCTCCCTATATAAAAGCCTAGCAAAACTTGACTTAAACACGTTAAGGATACTAGCTAGAGTAAACTTAGATAAGTAAACTCGGGTTGAGTGAAAAGATTCACAACATTTTTAAAAATTAAAACCACTTTTTAAAATTTTATTCTAATAAGAAAATAAAATAACTATACAAAGGTAAAAACTAATAGGCCAATAGATCAAAAATTTTGAAAAATGTCGAAAAATTGATTTTCCGGTTAAAATGAGGACAAATACAAAGAAAAGGCCACTTAACTTCGATAGAAGTCCCCCTACACTTAATATAAACATTTTCCTCAATGTTTAAGCATGTGGGAGTAAACTCCCCTAAACTTAGGACATTGTGCACTTTGTTTAAATCTTGCTAAGGAAGAGACAACTAAAGAGATTCCTATTTTAATATTGAGAGAATATAAAATAGTGAATCGAAAAGAGTTTAGGATAGAACCGGGAAGAAGTGAACACGGAATCAGGGGTCGTCAAGAATCATCAAGAGTGGATCATTGAGCGCTCGAATCCCTGATTAGAAGAAGAGAGAAATAGCAAACACCAAAGGGTCTCCCCTACATTTAAGATAAAGAAAGCTAAAAGATAGATAAATGGGTTGCCTCCCAAGAAGCGCTTGATTTTTGATTACCGAGTCATGAGCCTGACTCGACCTTGATCATCATAGGAAGAAGCATGAAATATATCCACCAGGATCAAAGACATAGTTTTCGTCCATCAAATAGCACAAGCTTAAGGTGAACAAGGCAAGCCAAAGAAGAGTAGGCAAGGTTCCCTTAAGCAGCGATGGAGCACGGTGGAAGCAAGGGTGAAGTGGTGCGAGCAGATTTCCATAAGTTCCAAAGATATTTCCTTTTATTTCATCAGGTGGATACTGAGATGGCTGCAAAATAACGATACTGGGGTCGAACACCTTTTCCTTTAGGGGAAAATAGCACTCAGGCTCAGCAGAGTGTGAAGATGATCCGCGATGAAAATGCACAACCTCGTCCTCAGAATGTGGACAAAGAGGTGTTAAATCATATGTGCTGCGGATATTGGTGTCGACCGGTTTCTTCTCCTTTGAAAGAATGTTCTTCAAATACAAATTAGGATCAAGACGATAATCTTCAAAATCTAAAGGAGGAGCATCACTCTCATGAGGGAAGTAAGTGTTGAGAAACGTAGAGAAGTCTTCCTCAAATGAGTAATCGTCCAAAGGAGGATCGAGTGATGGCGGAGGATCTTCATCATGTGAAGAATCACTCGAAAGAGTATCGGCCTCATCAAAATCATCGTATGTAGGCAGGTCGGGATACTCGGAAGTACAATCATCAAAATCATCTGAATCTGAGCTAGAATCATCATCATAAGCATCGAAGATCGGTGGAGAATCATAAATGGGAGAAGGTTCCACATTGGAAAGAGAATCATCCACATCATCTTGAAAAAGTGGATTATCAATGCAAGAGTCGAATAGAGGATTGTTGTAGATGACAAAATCATCGAGCACATTAATCATATTCACTGATTCTCGTCCAAAGGATTTGCTTGTAAGCTTCCCCATTTTAAAAACTTGTGAATCATTCCCGACTCGTAAGATTAACTCGCCTTCGGCCACATCAACTAAAGCTCGTTCGGTTCTCAAGAATGGCCGACCAAGTATTAAAGGAATACGAGGGTCCATTTCATAATCAACAACGACAAAGTCGACCGGGAAAGTAAATGTGCCAACTTTAATAAACACGTCTTCGGCAATACCAACGGGGTAAGCGAGAGTGCGATTTGCAAGTTCAAGAGTCATCTTTGTTGGAGTAAGGTCGGGCAATGATAGTGTTTTCCAAACACTCAAAGGCATAAGATTAATACTGGCCCCGAGATCAGCTAGGGCAGTAAATTCTTCGGTTTTGTTAAAGAGGCAAGGCAACACAAAACGACCGAGATCTCCAAGCTTTTCCGGAAGTTCTTTAAGAATAACTGCAGAGCAGTTTTCATTTAAGCGTGTGTTGGCGAGCTCAATCAACTTCTCCTTCTTGTTAAGGAATTCCTTAAATGCTTTAACAAATTTCGGCATGTGGACAAGTGCTTCAACAAGGCTCATGTTGATGTTCACTTGAGAGAGCATCTTCATATAGCTTGACACTTGACAGTCATTCTTGGTTAGCTCGTTGGTCTTGCCTAAGCGAGAAGGATAAGGGATATTAGGTTTGGGTGGTGAAGGTGTAGGTGTAGCAGGTAAAGGGTGAGATGTTGAAGGTTCCTTCCTAGGTACATCGTCATGACGAGGCGGAGACGGTAATGGTGCACTAATACTAGGTGTAGGAGGAGTAGGGATAAATGGTGGTGGAGGAGGTGTAGATGATGGGGGCGGGATCGGTGGTCCTACGATGGTAACTCCACTACGGGTAGTAATAGCACTCATATTTGCTCGCGGATTGGTGACGGTGTTTGAAGGTAGGGAACTCGAAGTAGAAGGTTAAGCGGCGGGCAAGAAACTAGCAAGCATATTCTTCAAATCATTCGTTTGATTGCTGAAGGAGGATTGAATATTATCTCGAAGCTCGGATATAATCTCATTTCCTTGCTTGGTAATATCTCCTTTCAGATTGATAATTTGGCTCTGTAGATTCTTGATTTGCTCACCTTGGGTTCTTATGATGGCTTCAACATCGGGGTTAATGGGTGGGGCTTGTTGAGCGGGTGGGTGATAAGGATTAGAAGCTCTTGGTGGGATTTGGTTACTTCTAGTGTAGTTGTTGGCGGGGTTTTGGTTTTGAGGAGAAAAACCGGGTGAAAGGTAATTGTTGGACCGGTAACTCAGAAAATTTCTATCCCCTTGAGGTCGAGCTTGGTAATTTTCCGGTGAATAATTACCATAAGCTGCATACACATTTTCCGGATTTCCTTGAGTAGAAGGACAATCGGTGTATGAGTGAGGACCGCCGCATGTTTCACAAGAAGGTGCAACCGCTTTAACTTGTTGTTGTTGGTTTGAAGCGAGGAGCAAGATACTTTTGCTCATTTCAGTCATCATGCGGGTGAGTTCGGTCATATCAGGGTTTGTTGAGGTAGAAGAAACATTGACTCTCGTGTTGTTCCTTGAAGAAGCGAAGGAATCCTAATTTTTGTGGTGAGTAGTCATGTTCTCAATTAGATCTCTACACTCCTCGGGTCTCCTTTTCAAAAATGTGCCACCGGCGGCTGCATTAGTCGTATCACGATCTCGAAAAGTCAAACCGTTGTAGAAAGTATCAATCAATGTGACGGGAAGCATGTTGTGGTTTGGACAACGATCACTCAAGACATTATATCTTTCCCAAGCATCAAAAAGAGATTCATCGGGGTCTTGCATGAAACCGCTGATTTGATTGTGAAGGCTCGTGACCATGGATGGTGGAAAGTAGCGCGACAAAAAGCGTTGAGTCATGTCATCCCAAGTGTGAATAGAATTCTTCGGGAGACGATCAAACCATTTCTCGGCATGATGTGATAAAGTATGTGGGAAGAGTTGAAGGCGAAGAACATCCATTGTGACACCAGGCAACTTCATGCTTTGAGTGATTGTAATGAACTTGTCGAGGTGTTTGTTGGCATCATCATCAGGCAATCCACGAAAAGGATTTGTTTGCACTTGCTGAATCGTGTGGTGCTTCGACGAAAAATCCGGAGCCGTGATTTGCATCAGCGCAACCGGTCCTCCTCGTCCAAACATGGTAGGTTGACAAAGCTCCTCCATTGTCCGAAGATCGGGCTGTGGAAGAACATTGTTGTTATTGTTGAGGTGCGGTGGATTATTGTTGTTGTTAACACCTGACATACTTAAATCTTCTCGAGTCTCGGGCTCTTGATAATTAGAAGATCTAGTACGCATACACCTGAAAATGCAAAAGAAAAAGAAACCAAACACAAAGAAAATATATAAACACAATAAAGATAAAATCTTTTTGGATTTTTTGAAAATTTTAATTTTTATGGATTTTTAACAATTTTTAATTTTTATGGTTTTTTTGAATTTTTTGTGCAAGAAAATAACGCTCACAAGTGAACGGATCCCAAAAAGCAACGCGTCTCTCACAGAAAACCGTTAATCTTTACGAAAAGAGCCGGCAGCGGCGCCATTTTGGTTTTGCTCAGTTAAATTGTTGTTCTCGGTATCTTAACGAATTGATTCCCGGTTCAAAGTACGACTCGGTTGATATTGGTAAAACAAATATTTTTGGTTGATTTTAAATAAAAAGTGCAAGACAATTAAAGTAAATGACGTTAAATTAAATCTAAGTCTAATTAAAAGTAAAGGGTGCAATATTTAAAAACTTTGAAAAGTAAAATTAATTAAATGACTTAAAATTAAAAGCGTGACGAGAATTAAAATTTGACAAAGTATTAAAAATGTAACTTAAAAATAAACCAAGCAAATTATAAGTCCAAACCCACAACCATCGGAATGTTAGACCGGAATGCTGTCACCATACCCATCGGAATCCAGATCGGAACATGGCTATCGGAATGTATAAAAGTGGATCTATCGGAATAATGGAAAGTGCAACCTATAGGAATGATATCTATCGGAATATACCCTTTGGAATGTTGTTCAGATCGCAAGTGTCAGATCGGAATCCTAGATCGGAATGTTGCTGGGGAGATTTGGGCAGCACTTCGACTAAGAAAACTTCAAGAGCCGTCGGAATGTGCGATCGCAATGTGCGATCGCAATCCCAGATCGGAATGAGGGTGATGATACTCTAGATCGCAATCCCGGATCGGAATGCTAAACCCTTGTCCTATGTTGTCACCATCAGAATGTGGGTGAGGCAAGCCGTCGTAATGTGTAGTACCCCTTCTTTCCGATGGAGTTACAAATTCGTAATAAGCACAATACAATAAGCTATGACTAATAAGCAGTAACAAAATAAACTCAAATGAAACGAAAACAAAACAAGACAATAAGCTAAAAAGTTAAGACCTTTTCAAAATTTAAAAGATGACACTTAATGAAATGGAATTTAAAGATAGAACTTTTTGAGAAAAACTTGAAAACACTTAAGTTAAATACCAAATAAGCACATAAGATTGTCAAGCTTATGGCTTATCTCGTATGAAAACTTAAAGGGAAAAGAAAAGACAAAACTTTTAATCAAATAAGCAATGGATTAAGCAAAACGTGCTTAATCCGAATTTTATAACAAGAACAAAAACAAAAGAAAGGTAGAAAGAGAATGATAAAAGAACACTTGATCAAAGGTAAATGAAGATTAAAGCAACAAAATTAAAGAACACTTACTTGGAATTAAAAGTATTAAAAGTGCAAGACAAGTATTTAAATTGACATGAAAATTAAAGAGCAAGTAATTAAAAGTTGGAAGACTAATTGTCACCTTAGCCAACAAAAATGAAAAGATGAATCCTAATGACTATATATAGGGGAGGATTAAGGAATGCTTAGGAAGCTTCCTCCCATCCTTCATTTCTTCTTAGTTGCACCATTAAGTCCTTCCTTTCTTAATCTTTTGTTAATCTTGGACTTTAATGACTTTTGGCTCGGGATTTCTTTAAACTCGTCTTTTAATTCTTCAATAAATAAGACTTGAGTTCTTCGGCTTTTAGTAAACTTCCGTCTTTTGACTTTTTCTTCGATAAATCTTCAGAATTGGTCTTGGACTTCCGTTCTTTTTGCACTCTTGACTTCTTGACCTCGTCTTTCATCTTTTTCTTCAATAAAAGCCCGTAAATACCCGTGTTTTCTCCCCTTTTCACAATTTCGTCCTAAATCACAACAAAAACACAAACCACGCATAATTCCGACATAAATGACATAAAATACACGTTTTGCCCTGGTTATTATTGTAATTAAGTGGTAAAAAGGATGGGTGTTTACACACCTATCATTTACCCATACTACAAACAAATTGAGGAGCATCAACTCCTTGGGGCTCAACGGGTGGTAAATCATCAAAATTGATATTGTCAAGCAAAGCATCAATCTCCCTAAAATCTGAGCTCTCGTGAACCTTTGGCCACAAAGTTAGTATGTTAGTGCCATAAAATCCAAATGATATTTCATACACTAATGTTCTCAGACAACACTTAAAATTGAAGAAAAGGTTTCAATTTGACCACGTTATAGGCAGTTTTAGCCTTCTAGTTTTCTAGTTATGCGGCGCACATCTGAAAAGTGCCACGCACTTTTGTGCGACACAAAAATGCGGCGCACATCTGGAATGTGCCCCGCACTTTCTTCGACCAGAATTATTTTTTACTATAATACAAGTTGTAAAACAATCAATCCAAGTCATCAAACGTTTCACATAGCATTTTCTCAATAAGTAATCAAGCAAAAGAATCATGACCAAGTTTGGCAACTTTTCCACAAACATTTTTTGAAATATGACTATTTTTCCGTTTTCCCTTATTTTCTCAATTTTTTTTTTGTATTTTTGTTATATCTAAAAATTCAGAAAAATTTACTAGAAATCTCAATAAATAGTAAACAAGAAATACCAAAGCAAATTATACTACTAAAGAGCAAAGCAAATAGATAATAAAATTGAAAGCAAATATTTTTGTTTTTTCTTAAGGGGAAATATGGACAAACACACAAGCTCAAAAATCATAAGTTTACACAAAGCAATTCTCATGTTTTCAGCCGTGAGTGTTTAAAGTAAAAGGTTTTGGTTGTGTTTTAGAATCGTTTCAATAAACATTTTTGCGAATTCGCCCGGAAGTGCGGCGCACTTTTGAAATGTGCGGCGTACTTCTTGGTTTTTCAACTTAAAAACCTTTCAGATTGCCAGAAATCTGTATGACGTATTTAAAAATTTATGTTAACCAAGTATCTCAGAAAGTTTAACAATTAACAAAACAATCTCCGGAAGCGGCGCCAAAAACTTGATGTTCGTTTCGCAAGTCTTAAATTTATATTACTAAAGATTACCCAACAATTGACTAAAGCATAAACACGGGCAAGTATACCCTTTCATGTATAGTATAGTCTTAAGGTGAGTCCAGATCGTTCCACGTGATTGGTGTTAAAATGTAAAATAATTATCTCTAGAGTGTCAAAAGTTCTAGAAATTATACTTATCAAATGATTAAAATGGTGTGTTTGGCTAAGGCTACAAACATAGAAAAGATAGATAGCAAAGATGAATTATAAGCACATAAACAATGTATGAAAACATAAGGATGACTAGTCACACATGCAACGTCTATTCAATATAACAAGAAATCTTTTCGACCTATAGATCATGTTATATCAAATGCATTAAGAATTGTTTATGTTGGTTTCAATAATTCAAGTACTCGTTTAGCCAAACTTACTCAAGCATGTGACAAAGTATTAAACAAAATCATATAAGAGTTGGTATGTATTTTACTCACCAATTTCTACAAGGTAAATATCAAGATTCATTTACTAGATGACATAAAATCCATTCAATCATATGAGTACTATTTATAATCATGAATGAACCAAATACATAACAATGATCAAATAATAGTATCGAGTACAAGAACAAATCAACCATGTCAATAATCGTGAACCAGGGAAAAAGTGCGCCACGCAAAGCTAATTGTGTGCTGCACTTTGCCCCTACGAAGCTATTTCTCTCTAATCATTTGGTTATAAATGCCTTTGTCACTACTCCATAATAACAGTAATAACAAACATCTTAGTAGGTTAGAAATTAAAATTAATAACAAACATTAAGATGAAAATTATACCAACAAGTATGATCAATATATTACTCCAAAGATGTAAGTTTTAATCCCTAGTATTACAAGGAATCAACTATGATTTCGAGTTCTCCCTACAACAACCACAAGCTTGAACGATTTACAGTTCACCTTGCATAAAGTAAAACTAATAACAATAATCAAGGATGAAGAAAATACTTGATCACTTGTTCTTTCTCTTTAGATCATTAGTAACAATGGTAGTGGAGTGTACTTGGATGGCCAGGGAATATGGCTCATTATATAACCCAAAAATAGTAGCTCAGTTACTAGCAGAGTTTTATCAAAGGTTTCCCAATGAATGCCATGCATAATTGCACTTTATTTTTGTAACTGCACCCCAAAGTGCGCCGCACTTTTGGATTGTGTGTCGTACTTTGGCTAGTACTCCAAATTCATACTCCAGTAAATGCGCGCCTTACTTTTGAGACGTGCGCCACACTTTTGTCTTTTTCTAGCTTTATTTATTCTTTACTCCTTTTCTTCTCATTTCTTTCTTTTTCTTCTCCATAGATTTATTCTTCTCCTACAACAATGATACACTAAATTAGTAACAATTCAAAACATATTTTATTTATTTACATACCAAACAAGGACAAATGCATCATTACAAACATGTATAAATGAGGCGTTATCAGTGTATAAGGATGGGAATAAATAATTTTTTACCTTTAATAAAGATTTACTAAATAACCTTTAAAAAGTCTTACACCTTATTCCTTTTATAAAGCCTTAACAAAACTAGTAAGTAAATATACTAAATTAATTCAAATAAAATAAAGTAAAATATTTTATTATATAATTATGGGAGGCCAAAATATAATTTTATACATATTATTAATTTTTTTATTTTTTATAAACTATATATTATATCCCAATGTGTCGTCTTCATGCTATACGCCATCAAGTCCCCCCAGTCTAGTAGTTCTTGCGGACTATAGATGAACTGCTGGACTTTTCGACTTCGTTCTTGGGGTTTGTATCCAGACTTATTGTTTTATTTTCTTAGGGCGCGTTGTATCTGTCATATCTCCATGCCCCTTGAGTAGCCTGGTCTTTGACCGTTCATGGTTTTAGTAGTTTCCACGTGTCGTGATCGCGCAACTTAACTGTTTTTCCTCTCCTTGTATAAATAGGGTTTTCACCGTTTTTCACTTTTCTCCTTTTCACTTTTTTCATTCGATCTTCTGCCATTACTCCTTATAAAGTTTTTTACTCATAGGTTTTGATTTTATCTTTACCTTATTTTCTTTCCGAGATGGTTTCTATTACTTCTTGTAGAACTGTTTTGACTCAGGATGCCTTAGACACTTTCTTTAGAGAGCACTATATCCCTGCCTGTGTCAGCCCTACTTTGGAAACCCCGAATGACAGTATTCGCGATGCTCCGCCTTGGAAAGTCAGGGTTTATCCCTGGTTTTTTGACTGGGCATGTTATCGTCTTCCTTTTTCAACTTTCTTTGTTAAGGTTCTTGGCTAGTTTGGCATACACCTTTCGTAACTTTACGCCAAGCATCAAATTATTTCATTTTGAGGTCTGTTGTCATGTTGGCGACATCGAGCCTTCTGTTGGCTTGTTTCGTGTTTATTATGTGAATTCGTAGAGTAATGGTTGGATGTCATTGAGTAAGCGGTCTTCCTTTGGCCCCATTTGTTATTCAAGGGAACTTGATTCCGTAAAAAATAGATGAATCGTTTTTTCTTTACGGATTCTTCTTTGTTTACAGTTCCTGTCTCATGGTCTAGTGTGAGGTTGTCGAGGGATCCTGCTCCCTCTGCTCATGAGTTCAAGGCACACGAGGCCAGTTATCTCATGAACCACCCTGTCCCTTTCCGAAAGTACCCAGAGGTATTCTTGTGTGCGGTTGGCATTAGTAGCTGTTACGCTTTTGGAAGGGATTTTTATCCGACTTTCGTTGATTCTTCCGGAGAGGGTGGGTTTCCATTGTTTTTTAGCTTTTTGTATCTCTTTTGACGTATCTTTTATTAATTTTGTTTGCTTTCTCTTTTTTCTCTGCAGATATGTCTTTGTATGAGTTTAACTCATGTGTTGATCCTAGCGAGGTACGAATTGGAGGTCGGCCTATTCAGCCGGGTCATGTTCCTTTTCTTGAAGCTACAACTGGGTGGACACAACATTTGGCTGGCTTTGTGGATCCTAATATGCAAAACGTTTCTGTGGTTGGTGCGGTTATAGTTAGTGCAATAGTGGCGAGTTCCGGTGTTCAAAGATCTGATGTTATTACACTTGCATCTGTTATGCCTGTTGTTTATGTGGTTATTGGCGGGGTGAGTAGCGATTTTTCTTTGGGTAGGCCTGGCTCCGAAGGAGGGGTTCCCAGAATCCTTTCCCTTCGCCTCATTCTGCTAAGAGGCTGAGGGGGCTGGCAGTTCTGCTTCTCTCTCACCCCCTAGTGGTAAGTCTCTTGTAGTTGTTGCGCTATTTCCTTTATGATTAAGTTTCTTGTGCCTTTTTACTATCTTTATGTTTTTTTCTCTAGATCTTTATGTTAGCCTCAAAATATTGAGTCAAACAAGAATGTTCGGTCATAGGTTTTTATTGTAATATTTATTAGAACGTTGTAATAGTTAGTTAAAATAGTCGTGACATTACGGACCTTGATGGTTAGCTTAAAAGGCCTCTTTCAAGGTACTAAGCATTTATTCAATCCCGGTCCAAAACAATATAGTCCATTATAGAGCCCGCATGTGGGTGGACTATATAAGCACCCTCCTAGCATGTTAGGAGGGTGGATGATCTCATAATTCCTAATCTAATTTCCCAAGTTAATCACCATCTTCTCTCTACTTTCTCTCACTACTTTCTCTCTCTAAAATTCATATCTTTTTCATCTCATTTCTTTAATCTATCATCATATTATTAGGGACAACAATTGGTATCAAGTGCCATGGGGTAGATTTGTGTTTAATTTTTGGTTATCATTTTTGATTTTGTGTGATTTTCATCTTAAAATCATCTCGTATATTTTTTTTTGTGTTTTTGAGCTCAAAATCTTCATACAAATTGCCTACAAAGTTGTGGTAGGAATTGGTATTCCTCCTTTTGGTGATTTCCACGAAAAAATTGGATGTTTTGGCTTGATTTTTTGGTAAAAATTCGTCATTTGTAGTTTTTGGTTAAACAATTCGGAATTTGGAGTTTTTTAAGTCGGGAAACTAGGGTTTAGAAATATTCCGAACTAGGTGGGAAAAAAGGTTATTCCGACTTGAGTGTCTGAAAGGGTTATTCCGAACTAGGTGAGAAACTTGTTTTCCGAACTAGGTGAGAAGTGTATTCCGAATTAGGTGGAAAAAGTGTGTATTCCGAATTAGTACCAGGTTTGGATTCCGGATTGAGTGTGGATCTTTTATTTCAAACTAACAGCAGATTTCATATCCCGAATTAGGTATACGTTGTGTGTATTCCAAATTAACATCTGGATCATATTCAGGATTGATTGTGGTTCGTTATATTCCAACTTAGGTCTGAGACTCACAGATTCCGAACTAGGTCTGAGACTCACATATTCCGAACTAGGTCTGAGACTCACATATTCCAAACTAGGTCATTGCATACCAGATTCCGAACTAGGTCATTGACTCACCGATTCTGAAATAGTTCATTGATTAGCAGATTCCAAATTAGGTCGTTGACTCATAGATTCCGAAATAGGTCACTGAATCACAGATTCCGAATTAGTTCATTGTATCACATATTCCGAACTAGGTTTTGCTTACATATTCCGACTTACGTGTAGAACCTGGATTCTGGATTAGGTTCACGATTGGGTTCAAGGATTCCGGATTTGGTCAATTTTTGTGATTCCGAATAAGGTTGAGTTCATTAGATTCCGAATTGTTCTTTGAAGTTTTATTCCGACTTATTCTAAAATTTTTCAAAAACGTGATTTTGAAAATTTCGTGTGATTTTTTCGCTTAAGAATTTTTGGTTTCATACGAAGACATTGTTTGGGTTTTTCACACCATTTCTTGAAGTTTCAACCACAATCTACTCACAACAAAATCTACTTAAAATCCTATTCACTTCACTTCATTCTTGAGATGGATTCTACTACTGAATATCGTGTTACTAATAAAAACATCATGGTGGCGCGTAACAAAGAGAGACCACCAATGCTTGTGACTGGTAGATATGAACTTCGAGCTAAAAGGATAGCAAAGACTGCTAATCCACTTGCTTTGGTGTCTACCACTCAACACACTCAAGATCATCGCTCTCGTGCTCCAAAGTCATACTCCACTACATCATCCTCACCAAGGTACTCCACTACATCCTCCTCACCAAGATACTCCACTTCATCTAAGTATTCTGCTCCCACACGATCACGAGACAAAGAACCAAGAGCACCATCACCATCACCTGATCCATCATCTGAAGAGGACAGTGATGAAGAACTAGCTCAGAAGGATAGGGAGATGAAGCAACAAATTGCTTTCATTATGAAGACCTACAAGAAAATCTTCAAACCCACCAACAACAATCTTCGAACATCATCAAATACAAGGAACCAATATGTTGAGAGTCCTCGAAGGTATGACACACGTCAACGTGATGAAAGTCCTCCTAGGTAGGATCGACATAATCCAACACCTGTTGAGGGTTCTGCTCGATATGATCGACAAATTGCTAAGTATGATGCTCAGAGGATTGCTACTGCTGCTGGGAATAGGGAAACTGTTGGTAGTCAAGTGGTTCAACAAAGTGGGATTCAGTGCTTTAATTGTCAAGGCTATGGGCATATGGTAAAGGAATGTAGGAAGCCAAAACGGGTTAGAGACTCTGGCTATCATAAGGAAAATATGCTACTTTGCAAGAAGATGGAAGCTGGGGTTAAATTGTCGGCTGAGGAAGGAGCAATGCTTGATGATACTGATGATGAAGCATCCGATCAAGAACTTGAAGCACATTACTCGTACATAGCAAAGGTTGAAGAAGTTCTCAACGTCACTGAAGATGACAATGGTCCTATCTTTGACACTGAGCCAATCGATAAGGTACACACTGAAGAGGAATATAATGTGTTTGGTAATATTCATGAGCATTGTGAGATACCCAAAGCCATTAATGACACATGTATGATGGAAACGGTTGATAGCAATACCACACCCGATTCATCAGACATGTTCAATAATGAGTCTGGGGATGATCAACATGCAAATGAGTATGATGATGACGAGGAGCGTATTGCGCTTGCTAACTTAATTTCTTCTTTACAAAAAGATGTCAAAGAAACTAGAAAGAGTCAAAAGCAATTAAAGAAGGCAAACGCTACGCTCACTCAAAATTTTGAAGAATGCAAAGCTGCTCTAATTATATCTAGTGAGACCATTGATAGCTATAGAGCTAAGCTTCTTCAAAAAACCAATGAGGTTGAAGGATAAAAAGGGTGTTTAATTAATGTGAAAAAGGACAATTTTCAAGAAAAATATAACGAAACTCTTAAGCTTCTTGAACAAGAGAAACGTAATTATAACACCTCTTTGAGTACTGAACATCACAAAACGTATCTTGCTACCACTAAAGTCAATGAGCTAACTCAAGTAAATGGTTTTCTTCAAGAGGATAAAACTAAACGTTTTAATGAAAAGAAAGCAGTGGTTGAAAAGATGGAAAAGGATTTCAAAACTAAACAAGCGAATGACATCGACAACATGGTTGAACTTGAAACTCAACTTGATTTTTACAAGAAAATTGTTTACAAAACTAATCAATCAATTCAAACCATGAGAATGTTGGCACCTCGTTTGTTTTTCAAGGATAGACCCAGTTTTGCAAATCCTAAGTACCTTGAGCATGCTCAATATGAGAATCAGCACTTATATCTTGATGAGTCCCAATGGACCGGTCTTGATTGTCTTGTTGTTAGGCCCGATAGTGAAGAGACACACGATTTGGAAGAAGAGAGTTGACCAAAAGTTAATAAAGAATTTGTTAAACCATATAATTATGCTTATGAAAACAGTCTTTATGGTCTTTTCAAACCGCAAACACAGAAAACTCGTGCGCAAATATTTTTCGAATGTGAACAAATAAGAATTAAATGGAGATAAGCTTTTTCCACTAAGAAAACTAATGTTTCAAAATTTATTGACTATTTGCCATATAAAGCTTCTGTAAGCAAGAGTAAGCAAGCACTTAGTATTCTCAAGAGTAACATCGAGAATTTCAAAAAGGTTATTGATGATGACTGGAAAAAACGTGAACTTTCGAAAAGAGACAAAGAGATTCCTCACGATATAACTGTGCTTGTGAAAAGTATTTTGATTCCGCTTGCGGAAAGAACGCAAAAACATATTTTGGAATTTGAAACACTAAATAAGCAAGAAATGTTTGATGATTTGAAATATGTGGAATCTCTTGAACAAGAAGTGAACGACCATCAACCTGAAAGAGATGCGTTTTCTACAGCATATGATCTACTCTTACATGAATGTCTCTCAAAAGATATTATGTGTGTTTATGTTACATCTTGTGCTGATATTGATGAATATTCTGATGTTGCATGCAAAAATCTTGATCAAGTTAAAGAATGTGAACGTCTTGAAACTGAGCTTTCGAATAAAGTTGACCAAAAAGAGTTTTCGTTACTTCAACATAGATATGATTATCTTCAAAAACATTGTCACTCACTTGAACTTGCTTTGCAAAAGAAAGTTGGCAGCTTTTCAAATGATACATCTTTGGAAGTAAAATTATCTGAGTCATGTCGATTATTAAACGAAAAAAGTCTTGATATTTCGGATTTGAAAGCTCAGTTACAAGAAAAAGACATAGCAATAGCAAAGTTGAAGAAACTCGTTGCTAAGATGGGTGGGAAAGTTGTGGAACCTAGCGTTAAGCAACCTGTTGTTAGACAACCCAATGCCTCTAGAGTGAATAGATCCTCTATCTTGGGAAAACCATCTGCTTTCTCAAATTCTTCGTTTGCAAAACTTGTGTTTGCCCCCAAGATGGATGGAAAGGAAAGGTTACCACATACTCAAACCATAAGGAATGCTATAGCACCAAGCGTTAAGCACAATAATGTGATTAAACCAGGGATGTATAGAATGACCACTAAACCCACAAACAAAGTTAGTCACTTACCTCAGACATCTAGAAACACTAATATTCGTGTGTCTTCTACTACAGGAGTAGTCTCCACTGCTAGTGTTAGCTGGCCTCAGCTTAAGAGCACTCAAGTGAATGATAAGGTCTGGAAATACAAGAGTCGATGGAAGATGAAGGAAGTAGAAGAACACCCTAGGAATTTGAATGTGTTTAAGAATAAAAAGTCTGTAATCGCATGTAATGACGATTTGATTGCTTTGAATGCTTTGAATGATTTGAATGATTTGAAAGCTATGAATGTGAAATTTGTTTGTGTCAAATGTGGAAAGTGTGCTAATGCTAATCATTCTATGTGTGCTATGAATAATTTCAAAGGCATAGAAACTAGAACTAAGAAGCAAGTTGCGATGCCTATTAGTGCTAGTAAACTCAAACACAAAGTGAACCATTCTGGTGCAACCCCCACTAAGAAAAGTAATGCATCAGACTCCACCACTAAGAACCCTAGAAGCTGAATTAAGGAATTATATGAGTCTTCTAGCAAGTCTTGGAAATGGTGGTTTGCTAATCAATGTCCTCCGGGATATAAATGGATGCCTAAAGTTAGGACAGAAAATGTGACAACGAGTGTTAGTATGCCTTTAAATGTTGCTAAGGACACTAATGATTCTACTATCACAACTACTGTGGTATCCAATTTAGCAAATGCTCCATCGTGTTCTAACTCTTCTGCAGGTGATACAAATAATTCTCTTCACTAGACTCCGAATGCACGAAGCACATGACAGGGAATCTCAAGCTTCTAATTAACTTTGTGGAGAAGTTCCTGGGTACGGTCCGATTCGGAAATGATCAATTTACACCGATCCTAGGATATGGAGATTTGGTTCAGGGAAATATAATGATAAAAAGGGTATACTACGTCGAAGGGCTCAATCACAATCTTTTCTCGGTTGGTCAATTCTGTGATGCGGATTTGGAGGTTGCCTTCAGAAAGAAGACATGTTTTGTTCGTGATTATGATGGGAATGACTTACTTACCTGTACACGGGGTACAGATCTCTACACTATTTCACTTGAAGACACAACTTCTACAACTCCAATTTGCTTCATGGCCAAAGCTTCAACGACTCAGGCATGGTTATGGCATCAACGTCTTTCTCATCTCAACTTTGATACCATCAACTTGCTTTCCAAGAAAGATATTGTGAGAGGCCTTCTAAGCTTAAAATTCATCAAAGATCATCTTTGTTCTTCTTGTGAGCTTTGTAAAGCTAAACGAAGTAGCTTCAAAACAAAGACTACACCAAGCTCTAAAGGACGGGTAGATCTTCTACACATAGATTTTTGTGGTCCCATGCGTGTTCATAGTATCAATGGGAAAAAATATGTATTGGTAATTGTCGATGATTACTCAAGGTACACATGGGCTCACTTTTTGAGATCCAAGGATGAAACACCCGATGTTCTTATCAGCTTCCTTAAACTGATACAACATGGTCTTCAAGCCCAAGTTAAAGTGGTTCGTACTGACAGAGGTACAAAATTTTTGAATTCAAATCTGAGAAACTATTTTGAAGCCGAAGGAATTGAACATGAAACATCTATTGCTCGAACACCCGAACAAAACGGTGTTGTTGAAAGACGAAACCGTACTTTAGTTGAGGCTGCTCGAACATTATTATCCGCTTCAAAACTTCCACTATACTTTTGGGCCGAAGCCGTGTCAATCGCATGCTTCACACAAAACCGCTCCTTAATTATCCCAAGACACGAAAAGACACCATATCACATAATTCATGATCGAAAACCTTCACTCAAACACCTTCATGTTTTTGGATGTACGTGTTACATTATTCAAGATGGTGAAAATCTGGACAAGATGAAAGATAAAGGTGATGCATGTATTCTTGTGGGATATGCAACTCAGTCTAAGGGATATAGAGTGTATAACAAGAGAACAAAAGTGATAGTCGAGACTATTCACATCCGATTTGATGAATTACAAGAAATGTCACTTGAACAAAACAGTTTAAGTCCCAATCCACAATGACAAACGACTTCCATTCACAACCACACGGAACTCAGAACTCAAGACCACATCAATGAACCGTCTAGTTCAAAGCTGGTTTAAGGAAATGTTCCAAGAGCTGATACGACAGTCAACACGACAATTGAAGAGTTGGAAATGTTATATGGACCTATGTATGATGAATATTTCACGGGGGAGAAACATGTTGTATCGAAGTCTTCCGCTGTCACTCATGATAAGAATGATGATACCGATCATCGTCAACAAAAGGGTACAACTTCATCTACTTCAACACCGGTTGTTACAGATTTACCTCCTCAGAATATCACATCAACAATCGCTCCTACAACATCCACAACTACTGTCATTGCCCCAGAGAACACAAATCAAGCAGACAATGCATTATCTGACGAAGACGATTATCAACCCATTCGGTACACCGGTACACGAAACTGGAGAGTCTTCTACTCGCCATGTTGATCCGTCAAATATGCATACGCTCTATCAACGACATCCTTCAACACATCATTGGACCCGAGATCATCCTTTGGTTCAAGTAATTGGAAACCCTTCACAGCCTGTTCGCACAAGACGATAGCTTAACACTGATGGCGATGTTTGTATGTTCGCACTCGCCGTGAGTTCAGCTGAACCGAAAAGCATCAATGAAGCCATGGCTGATCACGCTTGGATTGAATCGATGACGGATGAACTTCAACAATTTGAAATACTTAAAGTCTGGGAACTTGTTGACAGACCATACGATGTAATACCATTAAATCTTCGATAGATCTGGAAAAACAAGATGGATGAAGAGAACACGATCATCAAGAATAAATCTAGGCTTGTAGCTAAAGGGTATGGACATAAAGAGGGTATTGATTTTGAAGAATCATTTGCACCAGTAGCTCGAATGGAAGCGGTCAGGATTTTCCTTGCTTATGCTGCACATAAGGGATTCATTGTCTATCAAATGGACGTAAAGACGTCATTTCTTAATGGTCCTTTGAAGGAAGAAGTATATGTCACGCAACCGGAAGGATTCGTCAATCCTCACTATCCTGACAAGGTGTATCGTCTCCACAAAGCACTTTATGGACTCAAGCAAGCTCCAAGGGCGTGGTACGACGAGCTCTCGAAATTTCTGGTCTCTAAAGGTTTCTCAAAAGGTTCCATTGATCTAACTTTGTTCACATATAAATATGGGGACGAAATTTTGCTAGTGCAGATTTATGATGACATTATTTTCGGGTCTACAAACCCAAAACTTTCAAAACGGTTTGAAAAAGTAATGCACAGCAAATTTGAAATGTCTATGATGGGTGAACGAAAATTCTTTCTAGGAATTCAAGTTCACCAATCCCCAAGTGGTATCTTTATTACCAAAGCTAAGTATTGTCAAGAGATAATCAAAAAGCATGGTATGACATCATGTGACCCCGTTGGGACACCATTATCAACCACTTCCCTAGATGCTGATTTGGAGGGAGATGCCATAGATCAAACGAGATATCGTTCCATGATCGGCTCCCTCATGTACTTAACAGCAAGCCGACCAGATATATCACATGCTACGTGTTACTGTGCACGATATCAAGCACGACCCACTGAAAATAACCTCAAGGAGTTTAAACGGATATTTCGGTACCTTAAGAATACCACTCACATGGGACTCTGGTATCCGAGGGAAACCGGTTTCTTTCTAACGGCCTATTCAGATTCTGATCATGCAGGGTGTCTTGATACATGTAAAAGTACTTTTGGTGGTTCACAATTTCTAGGTCAAGATAAGCTTGTGGGATGGTCTTCTAAGAAGCAGGATTGCACATCATTATCCTCAGCCGAAGCAGAGTATGTGTCTCTATCTGCGTGTTGTGCTCAAGTTCTTTGGATGAGAACACAACTCACGGTACAACATTTCCGCACGAAGCACATTGATGTCAGATATCACTTCATTAAGGAACAAGTTGAAAAGGGTATTGTTGAACTATACTTTGTTGGAACTGATTACCAATTAGATTAATTTTTTACAAAAGCTCTTTCGAAAGAGAGGTTTGCGTATCTTGTTAGGCAAATTGGTATGAGATGTTTGACTCCAGCAGAACTGGAGATTCTGGAAAAGAAGCCTGCTTGATTCATCTATCAAACATCTACTTGTAAATATTAATGAAAAAGCAAAATACAAAATTAAAAATCTTTGAAAATCCAAAAATATTATTATCGACATGTCTTTCAGTATCGGTAATATGGACGTACCTATAAATGTCGCTCAAGAACGACACGGGTGTGTACATAAAGCTCGAATGAAAGTTGTAAATATTTTTCAAAACATGTCATTTCTATTTTAAAGGAAAATGTCTATTTTGGACAATATTTCCAACAACGGGTAGAGCAATCTATCTCACGTTGAGCTTGTCACAAAACATTCAACGTTTTGAGCTTAACACAATGGCTTGTAATCACTTTCAGATTGCAACCCGGATCTAAATTCACGGGGGAGTGTACGCTTTCGTGCCCTTACCCTTAGCAAAAGAAGTTAAATCTTCTTACACTTGAGTGGATTCGTCAAGACATTCAAAGTCTATGAACTCAAGTTTATGCTTTAGAAAAAACCTTTTTGCCAAAAAGAATTGATTTTTCAAAAAGCGCTGAACACAATTTTTTCAAGAATTTCTCAATGATATTCAAAATCTTTTAAAAATTGTGTGTTCAACAACTCTTATCCTCAAAAGTTTAATGTGGATAATATCCTCGTAATGACAATTCCATTGGATCAATTTTTGAGGGGGAGCGTTCTAAATTCATGCTAAGTTTGACACATTTTTCTCCCGAAAGTTTTTCAAGACTATTTTTCAAAATATATTTTAATCAAATTTGGTATCTCTAATATCAAACGATTTTATATATTAGAGATAGGGGGAGAAAATGTGATTAAAATGTGATCTAAAGACTCAAGCACTCATGGTTACGATCAAATACCCACAACATCTTTAATTCACGACGTTATTGGTGTCAAAAGGGTGGTTAGGTTTAAGTCCTATGATCCAACCAGAACCGGAGGGATATTCCCAATGACAATCCAATAGATTATTAGAAGTCCTTAGGAAAGATGGAGTAGAATGTGAACGAAGCTGAATGCCGACTAAGTACTGATGATAGCACTGGAACAATCACAACAAGGTGCTAGTAATGATGTCTTGGTAAGCATTGAAGGGGTTGAAGAATGAAAAAGAAATATAAGGATAAAGGGTGTAAATAAATTAGCCCTACATACAACTTAGGCAGAAACCGGGTCAACACATCATGAAGACAACGCATCATGGACCCAGTGATGTAATGCACAACCCCTCCCCAGCTAACTCAGGCTTCTCTTAAAAGAAGTTTGTTTTATTTTCACGGAGATCAACATGATTTCTATTGACTTTCTTACTCCGAGATAGTTGATATTGAATAGGTGGCATCTGCTCCAGCCTCCGACTACTAAAAGTGCACAAATCGAGTCTAGAGCCAAGAGATCAATCAAATCTCGTTAGGACACACGGATGAAGATCAAGAGAGTCCTACGCTATATCCTTGTGATATTGCTAAAAGACTCAGAGTGATACTACTTAGTATTCACAATGATGAGTGGAAATCCTTCCAGTGTTAACAACAAACAGCACTGCGGTAGGTCATGTGTAAGATTCTTTATGAATTGAACATATGTAAAACTGAAAAGCAACAGTGGTTTGATTCTGAATTGATTCAAACTCATTTCAGGTTTCTACGCAATATCTTTATGGTCTTTCCAGAACATTTAGAGTGATATTTATCAATATTCACACTGATGAATGGAAATCCTTCTAGCGTCAACATTAAACAACGCTACGGTAGGTAACTTGCGAGATTATTATGAATCAAGCTCGTGTCAACTGGAAAGCAACAATGGTAAGATTCTTTACGAGTCACACTTGTTACAGGAATTTGAATTGACGACTTTAATCAAGCGGATATTTATCCAATTGATTCACTCTTTACGTTCGCAGTCTTGCTTTGAGACGGTCGAGTAAAGAGAACGGCTAGTACAGCCGCGAAACCCTGTCAAGGATGTTCTTAATTGAATCTACCTAATCACATGTACGATATTTAATATCGTGTAACGGTCTTCACCGACCGGAGGTAAAACGCTATCGATTAAGGACAAATGTCAAAGCCATTCAGTCCGTGTCTATGTTTTGTCTCAAGAAGGTGACGTTACGGTGTACTCAGCAAAGTTAGAGATTCAAAACCACATACTCAAGCCCAAAGACATTCAACAATCAAGAAAGCTAAAGACTTTCGCAACTCTGGCGATCAAAAATTTTACTTAACAATTTGTGTAGAGGAATGACCTCTATTCAAGGGAGATTGTTAGCAAACTTTCAAGATGGTGTGAAGTATGAGCATGTGGATAAAGACACAAGATCGCAAGATGGCAAAGACAAGTCAAGGATAATTTGAAGATCTCAAGATAAAAGACAAAGTCAAAAGACAACGACAAAGGCTCAAAGATCACAACATGAAGGAACAACACTACTATTACTCGTTCAAGACTCATTTATGACGAAATTCATAAATCTCCATTGGACTCCAAATATCGAAGAGGAATGACCTCATATTGGGGGAGATTGTTAGCCTCAAAATATTGAGTCAAACAAGAATGTTCGTTCATATTTTTTTATTGTAATATTTATTAGAACGTTGTAATAGTTAGTTAAAATAGTCGTGACATTACGGGCTTGATGGTTAGCTTAAAAGGCCTCTTTCAAGGTACTAAGCATTTATTCAAGCCCGACCCAAAACAATATAGTCCATTAGAGAGCCCGCATGTGGGTGGACTATATAAGCACCCTCCTAGCATGTTAGGAGGGTGGATGATCTTAGAATTCTTAATCTAATTTCCCAAGTTAATCACCATCTTCTCTCTACTTTCTCTCACTACGTTCTTTCTCTAAAATTCATATCTTTTCCATCACATTTCTTTAGTCTATCATCATATTATTAGGGACAACACTTTATATATATTAGGTTCATTTGGTTTGCCCACTATCCTGATGATGATGATGAGGATCCGGAGTTTGCTCTGGTTCGTACTCAGAATCATACCACGGGGTTCTTTGGATTTCCCTTCATTGTAATGATTTTGTGGCTTGGTGTACAAGTGTTACTCATTCGTGAATTGTTTTTCCTCATGCTTGTTTTTCCAGTGCTTCAGCTACGGACGCTGTTATTCTTTCCGTACCTACCTCAGGTGTGCCTAATGTCTCTGTTCCCGTCATCTCTGATTCGCCTATTGTTCCGTCGTCGACTGCGGCGATTTCCACTGTTCCATTTGTTGATACTATTTTATACGATGCTCATTTTGAAGTGGGGGGTCCCTCACAGGTCAGGGGTCAGGTGATGGATGGTGATTTTTTCCACAGTGAAGTCTTTTATGAGGGTTGTTGGGCCGAGGTCTATATCCCTCGTTGGGTTGTGACTAATGGTTCTACTCTGGATGATCCTGATGTTTTCCAAGGTTTGGTTGATAGTGTCACCCCACCGGGGTTTCTTAATCAGCTTCGTGATATGGATTTGGAGCAGTTATTTACTGAATTTAACATTGGGTTCGCCCGTCAAGTAGGCTTAGGTTCTTAACTGAGAACTTGTTTTGAGGGGTGTTTGAGGAAGGTCCATGGGTTGTGCTCAGAGCGTGCCAGTGCACCTCAATTGTCACTAGAGTGAGATGTAGAAATTCAGTCTTTGAAGGGTAAGGTGGCTCATCTTGAAAAAAAGAATGTTGTGATTGTGCAGCTTCGCAGTCAAGTCTCTTTTCTGGAGCATGCAAAGGTTTCTTTGTCAGATAGGGAGGCTGAAAATAAAGTTTTGGGGAGCTAGGTTAACTCTCTTTCCAAGTATGTTGATGGTTTTAAGGCTCGTGTTTTGGAGCTTGAGGGTTTGTGTGGTGGGTTAGCTGATCAGCTGTCTGGCAAAGAGTTTACTATTTCCAAGTTGAGCACTCTTCATTCTTTTCTTGGAAAAGAGGTGTTACCCTGATTTCTGACTACAGCTACGGCACAACGATGGATCATAGGTTCTAGTCTTTGTTTGATTGTAGAACTGTGTTGCAAGTCTCATGCTTATAGAGAATCTTTTGGTCTTGTTATGACTTGTGCCTAGAATTTAGGTACTCAAAGGGGCTTGGAGAGTGGTATCAAGCATGGAAAGGAGGGGAGGCCTTTGGCCCAAGTAACGACTTTTGATCCCGAGGTTGAATTAAAATTTGTAGATGTAGTTCATGCGTTTGCTTCCTTGGATCTGCCTTTCCTAGATTTGTTGGAGTCTTGGCGGGGAGATGAAGTTAATTTGTTATGGCTGACGTACAGTCTAAGAACCGGGCTCAAGGTGGTGGGACTTTGCCCCCTTCTGCTTTTCAACTTGCCTTCCTATCCATGATGGTGCCTCCACTAGTTCGCAGGGTGTTGGTCGAGAGGTTTCCCCTGCTGTTTTATTGGGAGAGATCCGTGCTAGATTATCTGATCATGTTGCTAATTCCTCTCCAGTTGTGCCATGGAGGTCCCTTTGATCGAGTCTTTACATTTTTTATTTGGTACTGGAAGTAGATCCAGGAAAGCTGGTTCCGTGGGTTTTGGAGGTGTTGTGGTTACCACTTCTTCCTTGAGTGTTTCAGATTACAATATTTAGTCTGGTTCTGATGGTGCTACCTCTTTTAGTGTTTTGGAGTCTGTTGCTCCTTCGGGTCTTCTGGTGGACGCTGGTCCTTTTGTTTCTAGGACTATTGTTTCAGGGGCCACTACTACTGTTGTAGAAGACACTTAGCTTTTTCTTGTATTTGTTATTTTTAATTTGTGCACGTTATAATCTGTAGCTAAGACATTTTTTGTTTGTAACCTATGATGTCCTCTCATTTGTATTTACTCTTGATTCTGTTACACACTGTTTTAATGAGTTTGGTTTTGTACGGGAGATCTTTTGTTTTTGCACACTGCTTAGTGGGTGTGGCTTTTGTTTGGGAATGTCCCGTTTCTGCTTTTCTTTTGCACACTGCTTAGTGGGTGTTGCTTGTTTTAGGATATTTCCTTATCTGCACATTGCTTGATGGGTGTGGCTTTTATGCTATCTGTCGTTTCAGTGATAGGATTTTCCTTAGGAAGAGTTCTCGTATTGGGCTTGCAATGCCTCTTACATACTGCATTCTGAGTTTATGGCTTGAGGTTCTCAATGTAATTTTGTTCATTATCACAGAGATAGTGTTGTGTGCGCACGACTTATCATTTGTAATCTTAACATGTAAATAAAGGTTATTTAAAAAAGAAAACTTGTATGGAGGTAGCTAGTCTCCACATTTCATCTATACTACTTTATAAAACATTTACATCCTTTCTAAATAAAGAAGTCTTAAAATTTTAAGCCTCAAACATTTCCTATTAAAGAAAGCTTTAAAATCTGAAATTTATATATTAGTTTCAATGCATGATTATAGTATAAATAAAAATTATTGCATACATAAATATCTTTCAATTTTATAACATTCTAACAGCAACACTAATACACACATTTAAGATTTTAAAGAAGATTTAATGGCCATTTTTAAAACGTGTCTAACCCATCTAAAATATAACAGTTAAGCATTTTGTAACAATTTAATCATAATAGCCTATTTATAAAGCCCATTTAATAACGTCTCCTCAAACCATATATAAGCTTAACCCGTAAGAAAACGTCATTCACTCATTTCTTCTCTCTATGTTTTTCTTTTTTTCTCTCCAAAAAACACACACGAACCCTTCTTTGCTGCCACTGAAACTGCCGACATCATAACCAACCATTCTGTTGGTCATTAGGGTGGACTGGGTAGTTTTAGTAGGTGGTTTTGCTGTTGGTTCGTTAAGTATGTTCTTTCCTTTTTGCTCGGATCCCGTTGAGCGTTAAGACATTTGGTAATGTTTTCGGTTGTTTTGTTTGGTTTATTAACAGGCGTGAAGGTATTACCGTGTAAGCGTTATCAGTTTGTTTGTCCCGAAATATAGTTATTGGGTACCTGCCGCCGCATTGCGCGGGTACCCTGCTAGTTAATTTTTAAAGTATATAAAGAACTAAGTACATAATAGTAAGAATAAAGGTTGCCTCTGCCTGCTGGTCGATATTCGTCCGTGGCTTACATCCGATGGATTACACTTACTTAGGATTTTTATAGAAGTAGATCTAGATGTAGCACATCTTTTTCAGGTCACGGATGTTGTATGTTTTATCCTGTTGGCTGCATTCTTCATGCCTTAGCTTGCATGTTGCATTTTCTAATGCTTTTCTTGCTTCCTGCCATTTGTTCTAGTATTTATCCCTGACTTGATTTATTATTTGGGATTCTTTCCCGCTGTTCTTCTTTGCAGGCCCGACTTCCGTGTCTGGTAAGCCTACCGTTTGCCCTTAATTTATAGTGTTCCACTACTTTTTCTGCTGGTAATGATTTTGCAAGGTGCGGATGACTTGATGAGGTTGTTTTATTGAGAGCGCTTGTTTTTTGTATTTTTGGTACTCGTAGTACCAAGAAATTTTGGAGTTCCTTATCTTTTGATTTTTCCTTTCGTAGGTGGCTTTTCCTTTCTTTTCCTCTGGCTGTGCAGGGGCTATTGATTTTCTCTGCTGCTAGCTTCGTGTTTACACTTTCCTTTAGGTTTCAGGTCTCTATCTCTTTAGTTGTTCCTGAGCTGGCTGATAATGTCATGTATTTTGCTTTTCTGCTCGATGTTCGGGATTTAGGATTTAAATTATATTTGGGTTCTATCCTTTTTGGGCTTGTGGTCATGAGCCTTTCTCTTGATTCTGTTAGGTATGGCAGCCTGTTTTCATGGAGTGCCCATGTTTTCCTTTGTTTTTCATGATGCCTTTCTCTGGGCTTTTTGTTACCCATTTTCTTTGTCGAGGGGTTGTTTGAGGATTATTCCTTAGTGCTTTCTCGATGTTTTTGTTGAATGTTGCATTCTTTTAAGGTGTCGCTCCACTTTTGCCTTGACATTTCTTTGGCTTGCTGATTTTTGAATTTTGTTGGGGCGTGTGCCTGAGGATGTCGTTTTATTCTTTTGGTTCCTTGGACTAAAGTTGGTGTTAGCACTTTCCTTGCCATGTTTTTT
This sequence comes from Glebionis coronaria, assembly GCA_025667525.1. NCBI lineage: Eukaryota > Viridiplantae > Streptophyta > Magnoliopsida > Asterales > Asteraceae > Glebionis > Glebionis coronaria. Next base: position 631,176 of record JANFOE010001096.1, read on the forward strand.
GTTTTCTGCCTTTGGGCCGCTCTTTTTGCGGGATGAGTCAGGTCTTGTGTATATTCCTTTTCTTTTGGCAGTGGTGTGCTTGTTGCTCCTTTAGTGGCAGTTAGGTATAAAGCGAACTCTCCCCTTGAAATTAGAGCCGTGAGTACTGTGGGTTTTGCTCTTTGTTTTTTCGTTTCTTTAAATATTTTTTCTCAGTTCGTGCCTTTAGGAGATTATTGTTCTTTCCGTATCCTTCCGTTGTTTCAGAGGACAGTGTCCAATTTTTATCCGCGGCTGCTTTTCCTGGGGAATTTTCTTTCTTTACACCGAGTGTGCATTTGTTTAGGTTGATTTTGATTTTTTTTATTTTTCAATGCTTGGTATGGTTCTTTGATACTCTTGCGTATTTTTTTTCCCTGTATGGCTCTTTATCATTTGGTTGTCTATGCGGATTTCCCAGCCTCGACTTGTGATAAATGCCGCCTTTTTGTCGTTTTCCTTCATCCTTTTTATCTGACGGTATCCTTTGTGGGTCTCTAGGAAACGTCTGAGTGAGTTCCTACATAGAGATCCTATCTTCCTCTGGTCTTGTGGGCGTGCTTTTCCTGGGCATTGACCTGTTCTCCTTTGACGTACTGGTTGATCTTCTTTCCCGATGTTCGAGTTGTGCATTTTGATACTCCTTTGAACACCTTTTATGACTTTAGGTTCCCAAGCGGATGTGTTTATGCTTTTCTTTAGTGAGACACAAAGGTCCTCTTTTCATTGGTTTGGTAATTTTCCTTTGGTCATCATCGTTTGCTTTGGGTGTTCAGGATATGTTGTTATGTTTATTTTTACCTCCGGATCCATGATTATCTGCGCGTCTTTAGGTGGTTCTTTTGTTGTTTTACATTCTCGTGGTGCTTTTGTCCTATCGTGGGATGTGAGTACTCCTGTTTTTTATAGGAAGCTTGATCATTGTGTAGATTGCCCCACTGTGGAGTGTGAGTACATCTACTGCTACAGGAAACTTGATCATTCCATGTGCTGTTGATGGTACTGCTTTTAGTTGGCGGATGTCAGGTCTTCCGAGGATGACATTGTATGGAGAATGTGATTGTATTACTATAAAATTCATTTCTATCTATGCCTTGTGCACTTTATCCCCTATGAGTACTTTCAACTTTATCTTCCCCATCGGCCATTTGACCTCGCTATTAAATCCTACAAGGGAGGTTGTGGCCGGTGTCATCATGTCACACCCCACCATGGCGGAATATGGGGCGCGACGTATGGATATCATCACAACGATAGCGTGTCTATAGAGATAAATAAAAGAAATGGAAATATCATAAATGGTGACACAATGTCATGAAGATATCTCAAATAATACATGCATCTAGGTAAGTAGGTAACATGTCTTCCTCTTACCAAAGACATACAATTAACAAATAACAAACATATTGGTGTCTATAAAGTATCACTTATTCAAACATAAATAAAGACTAAGAGGAAAGGGGGTTCCTCCAAATGCAATCCTAGGCCTTCCAGCTAGCCACTCATATTCTCACGCATAACCACATTCTCACCTGAAAGAGACACTAAAACACGTCAACATAAGGTTGGTGAGAGTCATAGGTTTAGACTCCAACGCCAAATCAGTTATAAGCTGTGAATAACAACCATTAACAAAAGAACATATTGACAATGTGCTACAATTATATATTAACAACTAGCATTCAAGATTAACCAATCACCACAAATCCAAGGCTCCAATCCTTATCAATAACCACAATTCCAAGGATCCAAGCCTTACCAATAACCATAATTCCAAGGCCCCGCCTTGTCAACATCCCCTTGGTACCAAGTCAAACCACAATAACTGAGACGGTACGTGTCCCCTGATCCAAATCATAAACACAATCAAGAATCACATAGCAGTTAATCACATAAGTGTACACACAAGACCATCACAAACCATAAAAACATTCATAGCATTAGTTACAAAACCATAGAGTGTCTCTTCCATCCCATCTGGAATTCAAATCATAAAAAGACATGGGACTATGAAACTCACCTGAACAAGCTTCTCCATGTACCCGCGCTCTAGCACAAATCTAAACACACAAACGTATACAATCAAGACATGAACCACATGCCAAAATGGCTCATCAATCTATGATGGATATCTAACCTTATCCTACAACTTAACCCCATTTATATTCCATATGAATCTCATTACACCCCTATATAAAGCCCTTAACTTAGTTTAGTTCATAATTCGTCCCGTTAACATTTAACCCAAAACAGTCCCGTTTTTCATACTTCAAACTATTGGTCGAACACCCCTTAACCAAAATAACATGCCCTGTAAAAGAATGCCTATTCCCTTACATGTGTTGGCTAACTCTCCCTTTTGGCCGCAACCTTAAATCTACTGTTAAGCCCTCCATATATATATATATATATATATATATATATATATACTTTTACCTATTCGGAATTTACTGATTTTGAACATATGAAAAATTTGTTATGATCAGAGGGTCTTACCCTATCCCATTTGCTTAGCCCTTCTCCAGATCTTCTATTTAATATATAATCTAAGTCTCATATTCATTTGAATCTCCAATTATAAACCTAAGTGCCCCAAACAATTCAAAACATAAAATGAAAACAAGCTGATACAAAAACTGTTTTGACACCCGGCTGATGTAACCTGTTTTTGACACACTTCCCTACCTCCAATTTAGTTCTCGTTTCTTGAATTTGAAAGCTAATTCAATTACCTTTCTAGGGACATAAGATTCAAAAATTAAAAGTTTGTAGAACTCTATATATGAGCAAAACAATGAACCAAAAATTTTGCCCAGTTTTTAAAAACGAATTTAAACATGATTAAACCCTAATTAACATTACTAATTATCACCAATCATTATCCTAATCATGTTAATTGTTATAAAACCCCTAATTACAGATCTATTAAGAACCCTAATCCATCACATAAATTGATTACATAATACTTGAAGCCTTAATGATATAAAACATGAAAACTATAAGAATTAAATCAAGATTTTTACTTCAAATCTTCAAGAAAATTATTTTTGATGAATCCCTAAATTAGGGCTCATAATATTTCGGCCAAAAAGGGTGAATGAGAGAAAAAAACTGATCTTTTTGATATTATGATTGGTTTTTAAAGGATTTAATAAAAAGGCTTTCACAATTGGGCTCAATCTGGGCTTTTAACAACTTCCTCCTTTTTCTTTCTTCCTCGCGTCGTCCAAACCGACCCCCTTTATTATTTTTTATTTTTATTTTATTTTTATTATTAATTAATGTATTAATAATGTTACCTTAATTTATCTTAATTTATTTCAGCTCCAAAAACCTCCAAAACCTCAAAACCGTAAAACTAGTCAAATTTACGCGTATACCGTAAAAGACGTAAAAATATACAGTTTTATAAAACTCTTAGAATATGAAATAAACTATATAATTAATTCCTAAATGACTTAAAACCATCCCGTAAATTATTCCCGTGACTAAATAGCTCACCCGAGACCCCTAAATGCACAACCCTAAATCGTAAAAATACGATTTTCTATAATAATATATGTATACGTAAAACCACTAAATAACACCATCATATTTCATAGTCACTACTATGTGAGCTCATGAACATGAAAACATCACACAACGTTTCACTCACATGGTACCCCGTACCCGAAAACGATGTCCAAACCATACTATATTCACACCACATAACTCATAACACGTATTCCACGAAATATGGAAAAAATAAAACTAAGTGACGAACCTCAAAACCGTGATTGTCACATCACTCCCTCCTAATAGAAATATCGTCCCGAGATTTACTCCTTAGGATCAGTCACATCAATCAACAAATCACATGAGGATACCTGTTCTAAAAGAACTCCTCTCATTTCCACGTGAACTTTAGTTCATGACTCAATTTACTAGATATATTAATAAAACATATTTAACTTCATTCTCAAATTCTTGACCTCATAGTCCATAAATCTTACAAATGACTCTTTGAAAATCAAAGACTCTAATTATCATAAATCCCGAATAACAATATATGTAAATATGCATTCTCAAACCACATTTCCCAAATCTTAATGCATGAAATATATCATGTACCCCACTTAATTCCCTAGATAATTCTATACCCATAAGCCACTGGTCCGATCTTTCCAAAGATCATAAATGGAACTACAAAACTTGACATCAACTTTTCCCTTTTTACTAAAACATACCATCCGTTACTATGGGTGAAACTTCCTACATAACTTTGTCACTAAACTCTAGTGGTTTCCTCCTTTTCAACATTGCATCTCTTGTTGCTCTCATTCTTTACACAAACACCATTACTACATTAGTAGTATCTTTCACCGATTTTAGTCTACCATAAGGACAACTCACCCTATCCTTCCATATAGTGCCTCAAATAGCCTTCCTCGACTTCTAGTATGATAACTATCATTATATGAAAATTCAGACATCGCTAACGAGTTTTCCACCTCCCTCTAAATTAGTCACCCAAGCTCTCAACACAACTCCTATACTTGTAGAAATTTCTCACTTTGTCCATCCATCTCTAATTAGCCGGATATACTCATATCCAATCATGTTCATCCAATCCCTTTAGTCCGTACCCCAAACCACTTAAAAATTCCAATTTCCTTACAAAAGTGACCTATGACGGTCTTTCACATATTCATTAGTTAGTTCTGTCAACTGCCATCCAAACCCATGCTACAACAACTTCCATTAAATTTGGATAGCTCATTAGTAGCACCCATACACTTCTTTTCTCACTTTCCTCAATGAAATATTTTTTAGTGATCCTTTATACTCAACTTACCCTTGAACATATTAAACCCTTTCTAAGAGAATTAGCTACATTTCTTACTTTATATCTACACGATGTCTTACCTTCAAAGTCATAGTGCTCCCCGTCTCTTCTAAGTTAGACCATGCCCTTCATCTCTCATGACACACCACATCTATAGATCCTCATCCCTTCTATTATCGATACTAAGCCTTCCAATCACACAGTATAGGTCAGTGCCATTCCCTTTTTCCATACTACAACAATATTAGCCTGCTTTGTGCTTTATTATACTCATTAAGCTCTACCAAAGTTTTACCTTCGGTTCCTATCTCGACCTATTTCATTCATGATTCGCTTCTATCGACACTTCCTTCTTCTTCCTAAGCTCATTCCATACCTCACGATGTGATGCTTCCTGTCTATCAAGTCGTCTACACGCTGAAATTACCTAAGTAGCTTCACTTGTTTTCCTTACGACCGATACTCCTACTCACTCCTAATAAGGATAGATTATAGTTTCTCGTGATTTCACTCGGATCACACTCTCATCTAAAACCCATATTAGTTTTCATTGTCTAAACTAAGCTATATTATAAATTCTTACATAGGACTCATAACTCTCTTTTTGATATTGTACCTATCATGTGGTACTTCAATCATCAACTTCTAGGGATACTTGGTTCTATCCTTCGAAGTTTCTCCCTGATTCCTTTGTTGGGAATAAATTAAGGCCAGATCACTTGAGCGCTGACAAGAACAAATCAAGCGTTGACAAGAACAAAACAAGCGCTGACAGATCAAGCGTTGACAAGTTAAAGTCAAGCGTTGACACATTGAAGACAAGCACTGATGGAAGATATAATCTACACATTTATTATATTCTAGAATACTTCTAGTAAGGATAGAAACGACAATGTATTTTCTATATTTATCTTTACCTAGAATAGTTGATACGTAGCTTATTGTACAAGGCTTCTTGTGTCTATAAAAGAAGGCCTTTAGGTTAATGTTTATATCAAGTTAATCAACGTTTCATATAAGTTTTCATTCGTAAACATCTTTCATTGTAAGCAAGTTCGACATTCATAATCAAAGTGAAAGTTTTGTTTATATCTTGTGTTCTTGTTTAAGTGTTAAATTCCGCATAACACTTAGATTCATAAAGCATATACAAAGGTTTCTCTACGTGTATTACTTGATCTAATCTCGTATACACAAAGCTAATCGATCTAAGTTTGGGATCAACAAGTGGTATCAGAGCTTGTTGAGGAACTTTTGATCTTTAAAGAACACCATACACGAACACCAAAACCCTAATTTTCTCAGAAACCCTAAAAACACCAAAACCATAACAACATCATGTCTGAAGCAATAACCTCCTCCTCCTCCTCAGCCTTACCAAACATCAAGATTCCCATGCTTGATGCAACCAACTTTGACTTATGGAAGTTCAACTTTGAACAATATCTGGGGATCTATGACTACACACTCTGGGAGATTATTGAATATGGAAACTCATTCAATAAGGCTCAAAAGATTCTTGATGCCATTAGTCAAAGAACAGCTGTTGAAGGATGCCCGGAAGAGGATAAGAAAGAAAAACCTGGAGATGGTAGAGCTGTAGGTGCTGAAGATATTGCAAAGAAAAGGGTTGACATGAAAGCCCTAAATATTCTGAAAGTCTCTTTGGGACAAGAAAACCAGCACAAATATAGAGGCTATGAATCTGCTAAGGATTTTTGGGAAGCACTTGAAGTTGCATATGGTGGCAATGCAGACACTAAGGAAGAAAAGAAAAAGCAACTTCTGCATGATTATGCTGTCTTCAAAGCTCAACCCAATGAGAAACTGAGTAGTGTGAGAAGCAGATTGCTTGACATCACAAGCAAGTTGTCCTTCATGGGGACACAAGTTGGTGATGTTGACACCAATGCTACCTTTCTTAAAAGTCTTGGTGAGGCATGGAAGATTGAGGCAAGATCTATTCTTGCCAATAATACTTACAAGAGCTCCTCGTTTGATGACATCTACAACAAACTAAGACTGTTGGAGGATGAAACTCTTTCAGAGCATGGAAGCAAATCTAGCACCAACAACATGTGCCTTCTTCTCTCATAGTGAAGGTCAATTCAATCAGAAGGACTCTTATATGCATCCAGTTACTGGATCATCATATGTCAGCGCTGGAACTAGTCCTGTCAACGTCTCCTTTTTAGACGCTGACACATTCAAGAATGACTCCCCAAGAGTTAAACCTGCTGGTTTAGATTTGGATACTGTTTGTGCTTACATTGCTTCTTTTCCCAATGGTTCAGTGATTACATATGAGGACCTTGAGCAGATAAGTGATGAGCACTTGGAAGAGATGGACATCAAGTGGAACATGGCTCTTGCTAGTATAAGAGCAAATAGGTGGAACAGAAGGTTTAAAAAGAAGATGACCTTCAATGCTAAAGACACAGCTGGATTTGATAAATACAAAGTTGAATGCTACAACTATCATCGTATGGGGCACTTCATGAGGGAATGCAGATATCCTAGAAGATCTGATGCTGGTAAACCCTCAAGTCAGGTTGTTAAAGCTCAGGATTCCAAAGCCATGGTTGCAGTTCAAGGAATTGATGGTACAGGATGGGATTGGAGCTATCTGGCTAAGAATGCTGAAGAGGATAAAGCTTTGGTTGCTGATATTGAAGAAGAAGAGCATGTTGAATATGCTCTCATGGCACACTCCTCCTCTTCATCTGATAATGAGGTATATGATGATGCTTTTTGTAGCAAAGGTTGTAGGTTAAACACTGAAAGACTTAACAAAGAGGTGTTAAAACTAAAAGATGATATGAGCACTGAAAGGTGTAAATTGTCTAATTACCAACTAGCTCTTACTGAAACTGAGAAAACCGTTTCTGAATACAAGAAAATGGAATTTGACTTAAAGGATAAGATCAATATCTTAAAACATGAGCTAGAGGGTAGTATGGATGTTAGAAACATCATGACAAAGGTTAATATAGATCTACAGGCTAAGTTAGATGAGGCCATTAAGAATAAAGATAATGTTGACCTCAAAATTCAAAGATTTGATAGAGCCACCCAAACCCTAGGAGACTGTGTAGCTAAAAAAAGGGATCCTAAGGACATGACTGGGATTAGGATGAATGATTACTCTCTGGTTCCACCACCAGCTGGTGACTTCTATGGTGTCCTTAGAAAGGACTTGTCTTGGACTGGTATACCAGAATGCAAAGAGGAGGAATTCATTCCTCCACCAAGAGTTGTCACTCCAGTGGAAGAGTATCAACAAAAACTGACTGACCTAAATGAGTGGAAGAAAGCTAACCCTACTCTATTTGTTAAGGGAGGTTTGCTATGTGAAAGTCCCAATGAATAACCACCCATTAAGGTTACTCACCCAATCACTGGTAAAGCTGTTGACCTAGGCTCAAACACTGTTAGAAGACCTACCATTAAATATGCAGAGATGTATAGGAATAATAGGTCACCCAAGAGCCAAGTTAGCAATCATGGAACAGGTTTCTTCTCTTCTAGACCTAAGGGTGTGTCTAAGAAAGCCTGTTACACTTGTGGTAGCTTTTCACATTTGGCATACAAGTGTGTCAACGCTCCCAAAGCCAGCGCTGACAGGAACAATTTCAGCACTGATAGGAAGAAAGTCAACGTTGTTAGGAAGTCAAACGTTGTCAGACCCAAACCTTGTGTGCAGCAAAGTCCACAAGTGATTAGACCTGCCCCATTCTTTTCTAGAAGGTCTAACACTCATGGACAAAGAACTTTTCAAAAGACAAACACCTGGTCAAATAGGCAATGGGTTCCTGTAGCAAACCCTAGGTTCAACGCTGATAAGGGTAATTTCAACGTTGACAGGACAAATTCTAACGCTGACAGAAACGTGACCAGACCTAAATATTTGCAGCCACAAGGTAAGGGGTCTAAAGCTTCTTCAAGCTTAACATGGAGACCCAAGAAAGATCAAAACCCTAATGATAATGGGATTTCAATGACTTGTAATAGATTTAATTACATTTCAAAGGTCATTACAAAACCTATTGGGGTTAACTGGGTATTTCATCCTAAAAAGGATGAGAATGGGGTTGTTGTGAGAACTAAGTCTGTTCTTATTGAACAACCAGATGAATCCAAGTCTTTTGAGACTTGGGTTCCCAAAGAAAACTAATTTGTTTTCTTTATGTGCAGGGCATTCAAAGACAGATCAATTATTATGGATATTGGGATAGTGGATGCTCAAGGCACATGACAGGAAAGGAAGACTATCTGACGAATTTCACCCCTATTAAAGATGGTGATAAGGTATACTTTGGAGGTGGATATGGGACTATCACAGGCAAAGGAACCCTTCTCACCAATAATCTGCGTTTTGAGAACGTCTTCCTGGTAAAAGAACTGGATTATAATCTGTTTAGTGTATCACAAGTTTGTGATAACAAAAATAAGGTTCTTTTTACTGATACTGAGTGTTTGGTGTTAAGCAAGGATTTTAAGATCCCTGATGAGAAATATATTGAGTATAGAACACCTAGGCATAAGGACATATATAATGTGAATTTAAATGGGATTAAAATGAATACAAATATGTCTTGTTTTTATGCTAAGGCCTCAGTAGATGAGAGTAATTTGTGGCACTGAGACTAGGGCACATAAATTTTAAAAATATAAATAGACTTGTGAGGCTTGGTTTAGTTGATGGTTTGCCTGAGAAGGCCTTCCACAATGACCACTCTTGTGTTGCATGTCTTAAAGGCAAGCAGCACAAGGTCTCATTCAAGTCCAAACAGGTGCACACTAGTTCCAGACCTCTTCATATGCTTCACATGGACCTCTTTGGTCCAACAAACATAGAGAGTTTGAATGGTAAGTCATATTGCTTTGTTGTCACAGATGACTTTTCTAGGTTTACTTGGACATTCTTTCTAGCTATGAAGAGTGACACAACTGATGTTCTTATTGATTTTATCACTCAGATTGAGAAAAGGTCTGGAAATGAGGTTACAATGCTTAGGAGTGATAATGGTGGAGAATTTAGGAACAAGAAGCTAGATGATTTTTGTGCCAGGAAAGGAATTACTAGGCAATTCAGTATTGCTAGAACCCCACAACAAAATGGGGTTGCTGAGAGGAAAAATAGAACCCTAATTGAAGCAGCCAGAACAATGTTGGTTGATGCTCACTTTCCAATAGCCTTTTGGGCTGAGGCTGTTAATACAGCATGTTATGTGCAAAATAGAGCATTGGTTAACAAAATTCAGAACAAAACACCTTATGAGTTACTTTGGGGAAGAAAACCTAATATTGGTTTTCTCAGACCTTTTGGTTGTCATGTAGTAGTATTAGATACTAGTGATGCCTTAGGGAAATTTAGTGCAAAAGGTGATGAGGGTTTATCTTAAAGAGGACAAACGTATAGTTGAGAGAGTACATGTTAGGTTCTTAGAGAATAAACCTAGTGATCCTGAGAGTGGTCCTAACTGGTTGTTTGATTTGGAACCTTATCTAGAACTTTAAATTATATGCCTGTCACTAATCCAGACATTGTGAAGGTAACTTCCAATGTTGTGGAGGAACAAGTTGTTAATGTTTCAGGTACACAGGTTCATGAGAAGGTTGGATCACAAGCAGAAAAGGCATCTCCTACATTTGAATATGTCACAATTCCCATTTGGACAGATGCTTTTGCTGCTGCTGCTGCTGATGGACAAGATAATGGTGGTTTTCAAATACCACCAGATACAAACATGCATGGTTCTTCAGGCGCTGACAAAGGCAAATCTAGCGCTGACAAGACCAATTCAGACGTTGATGGCTCAGACGTTGACAACAACATTTCAAGCGCTGTTAGCCCAGACGCTGACAATCAAGATTCAGACGTTGACAACACTTATGGGCATCTTTTCTCTTCCAATTTTGAACAAGGTGGACCTTCCAATATCCTTGAAGAGGTTCATGTTGATCAAAGAGAGTCTGATGAAGAAGATATTGGCAACATGGAGCGTGAAGTTGAGGACACCAAACTTTTTGAAGGAGGGGTTCTCACTTCCACAATGAAGAATCACCCCACATCTCAGATCATTGGTGATATTATGACTCCAGTTCAGACTAGAAGATCTCATCAAGGTCTTGGTGGATTTATTGCCAATATACACAAGAAGGTTGATACCCCTCTTGTACAAGCATGTTTGTTTGCATGTTTTCTGTCACAAGAAGAACCCAAGAAGATATTTGATGCTCTCAAAGAACCAAGTTGGGTGGAAGCAATGCAGGATGAGCTTCACCAATTTGCAATTCAGGATGTTTGGGAGCTGGTTGATTGTCCTAGATATGTCAGACCTATAGGGACAAGATGGGTTCTCAGGAACAAAAGAGATGAAAGAGGTATTGTGGTCAGAAACAAGGCAAGGTTAGTGGCTCAAGGTTATACACAAGAGGAGGGGATAGACTATGAGGAGGTCTTTGCACCAGTTGCAAGGATTGAAGCTATTAGGATTTTTCTAGCTTATGCCTCCTGCATGGGCTTCACAGTCTATCAAATGAATGTCAAAAGTGCTTTCCTCTATGGCACCATTGTTGAGGAAGTATATGTAATGCAACCTCCTGGTTTTGAGGATCCAGAGCATCCAAATAAAGTGTATAGAGTCAAAAAGGCTATGTATGGCCTTCATCAAGCCCCTAGAGCATGGTATGGTACTTTGTCTACCTATTTGGTGGACAATAGATTCAAGAGGGGCACCATAGATCAGACACTGTTTACAAAGAAGAAAGGCAAGGATGTGTTGCTTGTGCAGGTCTATGTTGATGATATCATTTTTGGGTCTACTGATCCAAAGATGAGTGAGGATTTCTCCAAGCTTATGACAGACAAATTCAAGATGAGTGCTATGGGGGAGATGAACTTCTTTCTAGGTTTACAAGTTCAGTAGAAAGAGGATGGTATCTTCATCTCCCAGGACAAATATGTTGCTGAAATCTTGAAGAAGTTTGGCTTTTCTCCACATGAAAAGAGGGCTACTACTCCTATGGATAGAGAACACCCTTGGGGAAAGATTGGAGATGGGAAAGATGTTGATGTTAGGCACTATAGATCCATGATTGGATCCTTGATGTATCTTACTGCCTCCAGACCTGACATTATGTTTGATGTGTGTGCTTGTGCACGCCATCAAGTGACTCCCAAAGAATGTCACCTTTATGCTGTGAAGAGGATCTTTAGGTACCTAAGATGTTATCCCAGTCTTGGTTTGTGGTACCCAAAGGATTCACCATTGGAGCTGATTGCATATTCAGATAGTGATTATGGAGGTGATAAGTTTGATAGGAAATCCACAACTGGTGGATGTCAGTTTCTTGGGAGCAGGTTAATATCTTGGCAATGCAAGAAACAAACAGTGGTGGCTAATTCTACAACTGAAGCAGAGTATGTGGCTGCAGCTGCATGTTGTGGTCAAGTGTTGTGGATTCAGAACTAGCTATTGGACTATGGGTATAATTTAATGCATACTAAGATATTTGTTGACAATAATAGTACTTTATGCATCATTAAGAATCCTGTACATCATTCTAAAACTAAACACATAGAAATTAGACACCATTTTATAAGAGATTGCTTTGAGAAAGGTATAATACAACCAGATAGGGTTGACACTGAGGAAAATGTGTCAGATTTATTAACTAAACCTTTTGATGCTGGGAGATTTCAATACTTGGTAACAAGTATTGGAATGGTTAATCTCACATAATATGTGTTTTGGATTCCTTTTTGTAAAAGTATGTACAGGATGATGCATTATTATTATTGGTCTTATTGATGATTTAGATTTTCCACTATATTTTTCTAACACTGACAAAGGTTGCTTGAACGCTGATAAGTGTTTTTGCAACGTTGTCAGCAATATAATTGTCTAACGCTGACAAAGCTTCCTTCAACGCTGTCATGTGTTATCGGGGCGTTGTCAGCAACAATGTTAGTTTTGTGGTTTTCAATCTAAATGTGCAGATGGTGTTAGCAATATACCATTGGATACAGAGTTGCTTATGGATCAATGGAGAAGCATTTGGACAAGTTTTTATTTATGGATGATGGTTGGAATGTTTCATTCCTATCTTGACATAAATTTTTTATGTTCATGCATGATTTTAGCAAACTTTTTGTATCATAGTTTAAGGGGAGGTTTTAGGAACCTTTAGGATTTTTGGGTATCCATATGATACTCTTATCACAATTCTAGATTGTGTCCACAGGTGAGTATGAGTTAGTTTTACTAAATCATGAGGCACTGTAGCATGCATAGTATACCAACTTTGCATGCTGCCAAGACATTTTTGGCCTAGAATTTGTTGTGGTCTGTTGGGAGACTTGGGAATGATTTTGATATGGTATTTACCTGGGAGTAACAAGGATTTTATAAGATAACTTTGTTGTTAAGAGTTTTGGTTAGCAAGGGACACTAGAGGACTGTTATGTCTATCTTGCTTATGCAAGTGTGCATAACTGGACAATGCTTGCCGCCCTATGATAATTATCAGCTTTTGGTTATCTTCTCTAGGATAAATTACTTGTTAAGGTCATTTTTCACTTTTTAAAATATTTTTATTTTTGGACGCTGACAAGAATTTTCCAAGCGTTGTTGTGACCAAATTGGACGCTGACATGGCTTTAGGCAAACGTTGACAAGATTATAGCCGTTGGGCGTTGATGGGTTATTTTTGACCGTTGACACTCAATGGGACCTACCCAGTTGTTACTTTTTGACATATTTTCAAGCCGTAATTTTAGGAGTTGTTACTTTCATTTAATGCATGAGATAACTTATAACTTTTTCAATATTTTCATGATTGATTTTTGAAAATCTTTGCCTATTTTTGGGCCAATCACATGCATTCTTTCTCTCCTATAAATTTGGCTCCTATTTTAAACAGGGTATCTATAATTCTTGTCTAACACTTTTCTCTTATCAACTTCATCTTCTACACTTAAAATTAACAGCTTTCATCAATGGCACCAACGTTTAACTCAGCAGAATTGGAATTGGGGTTCAGATCACAACACAACATGATTGCTTATCTTGACGCTGATAATGATCTGTTTCCTCAATACACACAAATGGTGGCGTATTTGAACGCATCCCCATTAAGGTATGCTCTTTCGCATGCACCACTCATTCCAGTCACACACATTAAGCAGTTTTGGAACACTGTTAGTTCCTCAATAGTTAATGGAGTGACCACATTGACTTCTATTGTTCATGGGAGGTCTTGGGTGGTTACTGAGGCTTTGGTACGCCAAGCCTTGCATCTTGATGATGCTGATGGTATAGCCACCCTTCCCATAAATGAAATAGAACAAGGGCTTAGGGCTTTGGGATATCCCTTTCCTGATGAAGGTACTCTAAACAAGTATCATAAGCAGGAATTTCCCCCAGCCTGGAAGTACCTCATACACGTCCTCCTTCAATGTTTGAGTCCCAAATGTACTGCACACAATGAGATCAATAGATCCATTGCAAGTGCTATTGTGTGCATTGCAACAGGGCAAAAATATAACTATTCTAAAATGATTTTTGAGGGGATGTGTAAAAACAAGGGGACAAAAATGACTTTAGCTTATCCCCGTTTTCTGCAAATGGTTTTTGATGATCAAGGATACTGCTCAAGGGATCACAATGATTTTTATAAAATCCCTGAGCAAAAGAAAGCTATTTTTATGAAGATGGATTCACCACCCTATAGAGACTTACCTTTAACCCAAGCCATGCTTGCTGTTATTGCAGCAGCACAACCCCAACCAGACCCCCAACCTCAAATTGACCCTCAACCACAACTTGAACCTATTCCTGAACCTTTACCTTCACCTGAACACATGCACCTTGACCAAGAACCCTTCAACGCTGATACATTAAATGTTGGCGTTGATGTGCCTATTTCCAACGCTGACACACAACCTTCACAATCCCAAACACCCCTTAACCAACCCACATCCACTCATTCTTCCACACCATCTTCCACACCTCCTGAATATAGGTTGATGAAACGCCAAAGGACTACTGGAGTGTTCTCCTCTGGTGGTCCTAGCCATGTAGCAGAGAGAACCACCACCACAAGTGTGGCTGGTGACCTGGATGAGGCTGGGACTATTGGTTCTGGCTTAGAAGCTGGCCAAGGCAGTCCCACCATAATTAAGTCCTCATCCATGCCCAATGAATCTGACTTGGGAGGTCAAATCCCCATTTCAGAAGAGGGCAGACTGGAACCAATGACTCTTTTGGAATTGACGGTAATCTGCATTAGCTTGCAAAAGCAAAATGCAGACTTAGTACAAATTGTCAGCTCACAAGGCCTTGAACTCAAGCAATTGAGGGAGAGGATTGTTGTTTTGGAAGGTGATCATGCTAGGAGGGGTATGGAGGAGTCTTCCAAAGGGGAGGAAGATCAAATAAATCTAAGTGATAAGGGCAGCCAAGATGGTCAATCAATGGATGTTGCTGAAGCCCTTACATCTTTGAAGAAACAAACAGGTTTTGATACGTCCTTAGTCTCTCCAACCAATTTAAATTTATCATTTAAAGACATGTTGAGAGAGGTTACACAAGGCGTTGAGGCAAAATATTTGAGCGTTGACAAGGAAAGTTTGGACGCTGATAGAAGTATTTTGGGCACTGATAGGATAAATTTGGGCGTTGACAGACCTGCACATGAAGGTGATGTATCCCAGTCATCATCTATCATCAAGGAAGTTTCTACTCAGGTATTACCATCTACCTTACCAACCATTGCACCATCAGATAAGGGTAAGGGTAAATTGGTAGAAGAAATTGTTCCAAATGATGCAGCTCAAGTTGAATTTGATAGAAGGTTGGCTGCACAAATCATGGAACAAGATAAAAAGGAGAAGTCACCATTTGTTGTGTCTTCAGAAGAAGAAAGTGATGGAGCTAGCTCAGACTCAAGTGTAATGATTATAGAACCTGAAAGGCTTGAGTATGGAGATGAGTTGGCCAAAGAGAAGCTGAGAGAGTTGAAGTTGCAGGTTGACTTTGACATGCAAGAGGTGGTTCAAATGTACAATTCTTGGGAAGAAAACTGCATGGATAATCCAGACTTGACCATTTCAGATCAAATATGGGGTTTGGAGCTTCTTCTTAGAGTTCAGAAGGATTGTAAGGTAATTTTGAAACACAAGGCAAGCAATATTCTCTCAGAGTTGAAAAGGGATAGAAGGGAGCTCTACTTTATGTTGCTCAGATGTCATGGAGTTGGATGGACACATCAGAAGTTGAAGGCTTTGACATTTGATGAGTTGTAAAACAGGGCTTATCCCATTTGGGTGAGAGTGCAGGAAGCAAACACTCTCAGACTTCTTTCAGATGAAAGAAAGGAGCAACTTGCAGAAGAAATGGAAATCAAGAAAGCTATGATGATTCCCAGGCCAGTGAAGAAGGGAATTAAATTTGAATTTCCAAAAGATATGGATTCACTATATCCAAGTGAAGCAGTTATAAGAAAGAGCCTCAAGCTCTCCCCATTAGAAGCTTCATATATGGTGCAAGTGTTACCATTAGATTCCAGGAATCCAATTGTGAGTTATGATGAGGATGAATGTGGATTCTGGAAGATTGGCAGATTTGGCAAGGAGGTACACACTTTTACCACTCTCATATCTTTGTTTGCAAGTTGTGATAGAGAAGACTTGGTGGACCTTTGGAGGTTACTGGAGATCAAGTATGAGGCTGAAGCACCAACTTCAGCTAATGGAATAAAACTTTGGACCACATTCAAAAGAATGTGTGGGCCAAAAGATGAAGATCCTGCAATATGGAAGGATCTTGAAGATGACCTCAGTGGTCTTCAATGGAGGTTATATTCAGCTGCTGGTGTATACCATTTGAGTTCTACAAAGTTTGCTGAGTATCTACTTGTGGATGCTCAGTATTTCATATCCAAGGCTATTTTGGAAAAGATGAAGGACACTCAGCTGGAAATAGATTATTCAAGTGACGTGGCAAAAGATTTGATCAGATTTATTCATTACCAATATGAGAAGGTTTGTCAGACTCCTCCTAGTCCTTAATGCTTATTCAGAAACTTGATCATAAGAGTGGATATCAAGTTTAGGGGAGGATTGTTGGGAATAAATTAAGGCCAGATCACTTGAGCGCTGACAAGAACAAATCAAGCGTTGACAAGAACAAAACAAGCGCTGACAGCTCAAGCGTTGACAAGTTAAAGTCAAGCGTTGACACATTGAAGACAAGCACTGATGGAAGATATAATCTACACTTTTATTATATTCTAGAATACTTCTAGTAAGGATAGAAACGACAATGTATTTTCTATATTTATCTTTACCTAGAATAGTTGATACGTAGCTTATTGTACAAGGCTTCTTGTGTCTATAAAAGAAGGCCTTTAGGTTAATGTTTATTATCAAGTTAATCAACGTTTCATATAAGTTTTCGTTCATAAACATCTTTCATTGTAAGCAAGTTCGACATTCATAATCAAAGTGAAAGTTTTGTTTATATCTTGTGTTCTTGTTTAAGTGTTAAATTCCGCATAACACTTAGATTCATAAAGCATATACAAAGGTTTCTCTACGTGTATTACTTGATCTAATCTCGTATACACAAAGCTAATCGATCTAAGTTTGGGATCAACATCCTTCACTACCATGTCCAACCAAAATTTCACACTCAATTCATCAACTCTATGAAATCGTTAGTGCATTGGATAATGTATAACTGTCTCTTCCAAAGATCCTTCATAAACACCTTCACTAGACTGACCCTCTAATCACTTCTCCACGAACTTATTCAGCTCAACTTCACTACTCATCCCTCGATATTGATTGCCACGAAATTTTATCTTTGGGTAGTTACTCGACTCCCCTTGTTACTTCCATGAGTTCTAAATCTCCCATGTTATGTAGTCACTCCATCACTATCTATTGGTTTAGCTCTTTGTAACTCCATTCCGGTACTCGATCTGTCCTTCTTCGTCACGAACCATACGGAGATTCCCATCATAGTGCTTGTCATCTTTCCAGTCCTTTCAACTTCTGTGACTCCTTCGAAATCTTTTGCAGCCGACATGTAGTCCTTTCAGCTCCTTGCTTCACGATGTAGCTCTTCACACACTCCTTCTCGTCTCCATGATGTTACCTAGGAACTTCACACTACGCAATAGCCTCGAACTTCAACTCATCTACCACAATATTTATAAAGGTACTTCATCCCCTCAATGGCTCACTCTTCCTTACTTGTTGTACTTCACCATTAATCAGCTTCTTACCAATCATTCTTTCACATCCATGTTTTTTTCACGTCTCTACTACTACCTTGCCTCCATAAATATACCAATTCCCTTGTGTGCTATTTGCCCAATCTTTCCATTAGTAGAAACTTTCTACTCTACCCTCACATCCGCTAGTACATTCATCAATCTCCTAATGGTACTTCAACCAACTTCTCATAGCATGACATCTCGTTCCCACGACCAGTCAACTAACTTTACTTACTCCCTTATTCCGGTAACCAATCTAAGTTTCAAAACTCCATAAATCTTAATCATTCCTTCAACACAACCTTTAACCAAAATACATCTCTCCATTCTAATATCTAACAATAAGTAATACTACCAACTCTATCCTCTCATCCTAACGTTTCCACAACCGCATAACTAAATCATGACGTGTACCAAAAGAATTCCAAACAATCGTGTCCCAAAATAAAATATAGGGTAAAACGAACCCTAGCGAAAACAACTGAAAACAAAACAATGTAATCCAAAATATCAATGGAGTGTGCCAACAATGAAAAATTAGACTCGTCACGATTAGTATTACCAAATTTCGATACCTTAGAAAATTTTAAACTTTTGTCCCAATTAGTTACTTCTCATAAGAACCAAACTTCAATACTACTAAAATCAATCATACTCATTTTTAACCATAAACTCATTTTTTATCTTCATTATTTTATCAAGGATATCAACTAGTTGGTATACTACAATCTTATTCTAACCATTATCTTGTTTACTCATATTAAACTTATTTCGCTTGTTATTATGAAACCAATACATGTTTATAAAATATAGTGTTTTTTTCTTTCATTTTAGTCTATATTATTATTATTATTATTTTATATAATCCATTTAGGCTGGTTATAACTAAACTATTACAAGTTTACAAGGTGTGGTGTTATTATTATCATTTCTATACTAAAATCTCCCTTTTTACTCTTTCCGTCTAGTTAAATACTTCTAAAATTTTTACCCCCTTAAGAAAATCATTGTAATATTTCTTCACCCTTTAAAATGTATTATCACATGTTACCTAGAAAACTAATCCAATATTTTCAAGACAAAATTTTTTTATAACTTACTACCACAAACTTAAATAAAAGATATATAAGTCACGATATCATACCATACACTTACAAATTATTTTCAAAATAGTTTTCCTATAATTAGCCAGACTTATTTGCAAGAAAATTTAGTAGTTCTCATTAATTAAAATACATACTCAAATGTAGACACACATCAAAAGACTCAAAACATCGTTGGAACTCCATCAAACTCCAGCAACATAAAACACGAGCAAACACAAGGTATGTTCAAGTTATAATAACTACTGAACGACCATATATCATAACTTAACACATATTAGTATATATACATCCGCATATATATACCAATTAAATCACCCAAAACATACTCGTTACCATACATGTCAGATCAATCAATCGCGTCATACACTCGTTTTTCCATACGAGTAATCACCATCTTACAACAAGGCATAAAACCCATAACTAAAACCAGTCCATATCGTGTGACCCCATAATCACACAACATCACTATAACCCAAAACATATAACACACTCCAAAAATAGCCATATCGTAGGCAACCGTTACATAAACCCATATATTATACATATACCCAAAATCCACATCTCATCAAATACAAGCATGTACTAACCCTCTTTCATGCAATCATACTTGAGAACCTATTGAAGTTGTGGTACTTGTATAACTATGTTGGCCACCATACTTATACAATTACCCTTTCCTTAATGCACTCCCTCCTATGATGACACTTATAGGAATCAACACAACATATAACACATAAATCCATCTACTCACATAAGCTCATAACCACATAAACAATAAGGTCCAAAACTCCATCTATTAAAATAATATAGTCAAACTCTTGGAATACATAAATCCATAGTCTAGATAAAATAGCATAGACAAACTCCAACACAACATCATAATCAGTTATAAGTCATGTCGCCTAATAAGTGTGAAAACACTTATCCTTTTACCACTTATTTCCAATAATAACAAGACCAAAACGTGTGATTTATATCGTAAAAGTCGGAATTATGCGTGGTTTGTGTTTTTATTGTGTTTTAGGACCAAAATATGAAAAAGGAAGAAATCACGGGCTTTTATCGAAGAAAACGGGAAAAGACAAAGTCAAAAGATCAAGAGTGCATAAAGAACGGAAGTCCAAGGCCTATTCTGAAGATTTATCGAAGAACAAGTCTAAAGACGGAAGTTTAATGAAGTCGAAGAACTCGAGTCTAAATAAATAAAGAAATGATAAGACGAGTTTAATTAATCCCGAGACGACATCGAGAAAGACAAAAGAATTAAATCGAGTCGAGAAGACGTGAAGAAAGAAAGAAGATGCAACACATGCACTCCTTCCACCTTCCCTATAAATACCCTCCTAATACACATTAGGAGGGAGTTAGTCTTTAATTTTTAGTTTTTCATTTTGCACTTTTCTTTCTAGTTTTTAGAGAGAGAAAGTTCTAAACATTCTCTCACTAAGTTTCAGCTTTTCTTTTAATCTTTCAAGATTAAACATTTGTGTATTGCTTATTTTCATTAATCAAGTTAAGTTTAAGCTTTTAATCTTTCATCTCATTCTACCTTTCTTTGATCATTAGATTAATTTTGGTGCGAATTTCATATGATTCGTGTTGTTCTTAATGATTTCGTGCTTAAAAAGTTAATCTTTTGATCATTACATAAGTTTTCATTTGATTAAGCTTTAAGATTCTTATGCTTATTGGCTTATTTACATGATTAGCTTATTTACTTTTTAAATGTTTTCTTAAAAAGTTCATATTTTTATTGTTTGATTTTAAATTTTGCTCATTTTAAGTTGGATAAGTTGTGATGAGTGCTTATTTGATCTATTTCTTTATTGATTCGTTTAGTTTTGGGTATTAGCTTATTCAACTTAGCTTATTACCTAGCTTATAACCGAATCCCACATATATCGGAAAGGGTCTAAACCCCTTTCCGATCTGCGTATTCCGACCATCCTCCGATCCTCATATTCCGATCGATTGATCGGATAAGGGTTTTGGGACATTCCGATTTGTAGCTTAAATATTCCGATCGTGTTGATCGGAATAGGGTTTACGATATTCCGATTGTGCTAGTTTCTCTTCATTCCGATTTGGCTTGTTTTAGTTATTCCGATTGGGGGTGTTATCCCAACATTCCGATTGGTCTCAGTTTTTGGATATTCCGACGGTGCGAAGTTATACATTCCGATCAACAGATCGGAATACATTCCGATCAGTGCCCTTCCAACATTCCGATTGTATGAACTTAGATTATTCCGATTTGGGTGGTTTTGTTGACAATTCGACGAGAGTTATTTGTAATATTCCGATTACCTTATTCTGACCAAACATTCTGATGGGTGTACCTTGCATTTTCCAATAGTTTTAGTTCCTTGTTTTCACTAAGTTCTAAGTGTTAGTTTTATTTAGTGTCTTGGTATTTTCCTTAACTTGTCTTTAAGTTTTCAAGCATTTATTTTAACTCGTCATTTTAGTATTAATCTTTAAACTTCTACTTTACTCAACGACACTTAAATTACTTGCTATTAGTTTAAAATTAGATAAACAAAACCAAACCATTCTCTTGTGCACCCAAAGACGATTGAGTCGCACTTTTAACCAATAGTCAATTCGAAAAGAATCGGTTCAACGAACTTTCATACTTGATTGAAAAATCGAGTATTAAATGACGCCGCTGCCGGCTCTTTTCGTTACGATTAAAGGTTTTTAGTGAGAGACGCATTGAATTTTGGGATCCTTTCTTTGAACGTTATTTTCCTTGCTTTAAAAATTTTCAAAATCCATAAAAAATATAAAACTCTTCAAAAATACAAAAACATTAAAAAATCATTAAAAGCAATTCTTTTCCAAAGGTTTTGCACCAAAAGATTATATAGATATTCTCTCTGTGTATATTTTTCTTCTGCAGGTGTATGCGTACTAGATCTTCGAACTATTCTGAGCCCGAGACTCGTGAAGATTTAGATATGTCTGGTGTTAATAACAACAATAATAACCCACCTCTACCCAATTTGAATAACAACAACAACAACAATGTCCCCTACCTGATTTACGAACAACGGAGGAATTGTGTCAACCCACCATGAACGGACGCGGAGGCCCGATTGCGCCAATGCACGTCATGGCTCAGGAGTTTTCGTTGAAGCATCACATGATCCAACAAGTGCAAACTAACCCATTTCGCGGAATTCCCGATGATGATGCCAACAAACACCTCGACAAATTCATTACCATCACCCAAAGCATGAAGTGCCCCGGTGTTTCTATGGATGACCTTCGCCTTCAACTTTTTCCCCACTCGCTTTCTCACCATGCCAAAAAATGGTTTGACCGTCTCCCGAAGAATTCTATTCATACGTGGAATGACATGACTCAACGCTTTTTGTCGCGCTATTTCCCACCATCCATGGTCACAAGCCTTCGTAACCAAATCAGTGGATTCATGCAAGACAATGATGAATCGCTCTTTGATGCTTGGGAACGATACAATGATTTGATCGACCGCTGTCCAAATCACAACATGCTCCCCGTCACTCTCATTGATACTTTCTACAATGGTCTCACTTTTCGTGATCGTGACACGATCAATGCCGCCGTCGGTGGTACTTTTATGAAAAGGAGACCGAAGGAGTGTAGAGAGTTGATTGAAAACATGACTACTCACCACAAGAACTGGGATTCATTCGCATCCTCAAGATCTAACCCGAGAGTCAATGTTTCTTCTACTACTTCCAATCCTGAGATGACTGAAATTTCTCGACAACTCGCTGAGATGAACAAAAATTTCATGACCATGGCCACAAACCACTTTCAACAAGCTAAAGCCGTTGCTATTTCTTGTGACACATGTGGTGGTCCTCATTCTTACAATGATTGTCCTTCTACCCAAGGCAATTTTTCTGAAAACGTTAACGCGGCTTACGGTACTTATCCCACGGGAGGCTATCAAGCTCGCCCGCAAGGAGACCGTAGCTTGCTAAGTTATCGTTCAAATAACTATCTTGCTCCACCCGGTTTCCCTCCTCAGAACCAAAACCAACAACAAAGCTATAACCGAAACAATCAATCCCAACCTCGTGCTAACAATCAATATCAATCCCAAAGAAACCCATACCCAACTCAAGGAAAATCTCAAGCTTACCAAGCTCCACCTCTCAATCAACTGATGGCATTAAATCAAGACGTCGAGACGTTCATGAAGACTAATCGGGAGCTGGTGACGAATCTTCAGAGTCAAGTCATCAACTTGAAGGGAGAAATGGCGAAACAAGGGAGCGATATTCGAGCCGAGCTAAGAAATGACATAGCAAGACAAAGCAATGAAATTCGTGCAGACATCAGAGATTCTTTCAGCACTCAAGCGCTCAACATACGTGATATGATTGGTTCGCTCATCCAAGGTAATCAACCCTCTTCTTCAGGTACTCTTCCGAGTAATACTGTTGCGAATCCAAGAGGGGAGATGAAAGCAATCACCACTCGTAGTGGAAAAGGTTATACGGAACCCGGGCTTCCTACACCTCCACCCGTGATTGTGAATAAGGAAAAAGAGCAACATTCCTCACCTCCTTCACCTTCTATCCCCATTTCCCCACCACCCGTGGTTGTGAGTGATCCTACTCCCCTAAAGCCTTCTTCTTCATCCAATATACCTTATCCTTCAAGGTTGCGGAAAGAGAAGCAAAAGAGCAAGGATGATATTCAGGTTTCAAACTTTCTCAAAATGTTTAAACAATTGAATTTTAACATCTCCTTTGCCGAGGCTCTCGCTCACATGCCCAAATACGCTAAGATGTTTAAAGATCTTCTAAGTGATAAGGAGAAGCTTCTTGACATTGCTCAGACCCAACTTAATGAGAACTGCTCCGCAGTGCTCTTAAGGAAATTGCCCACCAAACTTGGTGATCCGGGTCGCTTCTTGATTCCTTGTAACTTCCCGAGAGTAGAGAATTGCATGGCCCTAGCCGATCTAGGTGCCAGTATAAACTTAATGCCTTTAAGTGTTTGGAAGCAATTATCTCTCCCCGAGCTTGTCCCCACCAAAATGACTTTGGAATTAGCCAACCGTACGGTTGCTTATCCAGTGGGGATAGCCGAAGATGTCTTTGTTGGCGTTGACAAATTCACCTTCCCGGCGGATTTTGTCGTCGTTGACTACGAGATGGATCCTCGTGTTCCATTAATCGTTGGACGTCCATTCCTGAGGACCGGTCGCACTCTCATTGATGTAGCCGCGGGAGAAATAATCATGAGAGTTGGTGACGATAAAATTGTCTTCAACATGGGTAAGATTTCTAAGCAACCTTATTCATATGAGAGTGTTAATGCTATTGATGTTCTCGATGAGGTTTGTGAAGAACATTTTCATGATGCTTGCAAAAGTACTCTCTCTTCTCTACCCAATGTTGAGACCGTTGCCTCAATTGCTCCGGCATTGACTCCTTTTGGAGAAAGTGACTTGGATGATTTCGAAGCTAGCTTGGGTCCTCTCGATATTAAGTATGATGATTCTTCCACTGATTGGGATGAAGACATTGGTACTATTGAGAGACTTCTCAATGAAGACCCGTTTTCTCCTCCTTCTCCCAAAGAGGTGACTAATGATGATCCATCGTTAGTTACACCATCTATTGAGGATCCTCCCACTCTTGAGCTTAAGGACCTACCTCCTCATCTTGAGTACGTTTTCCTTGAAGACAACGAGAAGTTACCGGTCATCATCGCAAAGGACCTGAAAGAAGAAGAAAAATCCCGACTTATCGCCGTGTTGAAGAAGCATAAAAGAGCTATCGCTTGGAAAATCTCCGACATTCGCGGAATTGATCCTCACTTTTGCACACATAAAATTCTCATGGAGGACGACTTTAAGCCCACAATTCAAAGCCAACGAAGGGTGAATCCTAAAATCCATGAAGTCATCAAAAAAGAGGTTATCAAACTTCTTGATGCGGGTATGATTTACCCTATTTCGGATTCACCATGGGTTAGTCCAGTCCATTGTGTGCCTAAGAAAGGAGGCATCACCGTTGTGCCCAATGCAAACAACGAGTTGATTCCTACCCGTCTCGTTACTGGGTGGAGAGTTTGTATAGACTACCGCAAACTCAATGATGCCACGAGAAAGGATCATTTCCCTCTACCTTTTATGGACCAAATGCTTGAACGTTTAGCGGGTAATGAATATTACTGCTTTCTTGATGGTTTCTCGGGTTATTTCCAAATACACATCGATCCCCAAGATCAAGAGAAGACAACATTCACTTGTCCCTATGGCACATTTGCTTACAAAAGAATGCCTTTTGGCTTATGCAATTCCCTCGGGACTTTCCAAAGGTGCATGTTGGCTATCTTCCATGACATGGTTGAGCAAACCATGGAAGTCTTCATGGATGATTTCTCGGTCTTTGGGGATTCCTTCTCTTCTTGCCTTGCCAATTTGGAACGTATGCTTAAACGGTGCGAAGACACTCGCCTTGTTCTGAATTGGGAAAAATGCCATTTTATGGTAAAAGAAGGCATTGTGCTAGGACACAAAATCTCGAAAGCCGGTCTTGAAGTCGACCGTGCTAAAGTAGATGTCATAGCCAAATTACCTCCACCTTCAACCGTGAAGGGTGTGAGAAGTTTTCTGGGTCATGCGGGCTTCTATCGTCGATTCATTCAGGATTTCTCTAAAATCGCTCGCCCGATGACCCACCTCTTAGAAAAAGATACTCCTTTTATCTTTTCTAAAGAGTGTATCGAAGCCTTCAATCTTCTTAAGGATAAGCTAACTAAGGCACCGGTCTTGGTTACCCCTAATTGGGAGCTACCTTTTGAGTTGATGTGTGATGCTAGCGACTTTGCTATTGGTGCGGTTTTGGGTCAAAGAGTGAATAAACACTTCCAACCAATCCACTATGCTAGCAAAACAATGACGGGGGCTCAATTGCATTATACGACAACCAAAAAAGAGCTTTTAGCTGTTGTCTATGCTTTTGAAAAATTTCACCCCTATCTTGTTTTATCCCCCACCATCGTATACACGGACCATTCCGCGTTGAAGTACTTGATGACTAAGCATGATAAGCCAAGACTTCTTCGTTGGGTTTTACTCCTTCAAGAATTCAACATTGAAATTCGTGACAAGAAGGGTGCCGAAAACCTAGTCGCGGATCATCTGAGTCGACTTGAGGATCCATATCAAGGGGATCATCCGAACAAAGAGATCAATGACTCTTTCCCCCTTGAGACCTTAATGTCTATATATCTTAATCTTGATGACACCCCGTGGTTTGCGGACATTGAAAACTACTTAGCGGGTGGTATTCTCATCAAAGGGTTAATATCCCAACAAAAGAAGAAGTTCTTGAATGATGTTAAGACTTACTTTTGGGATGACCCTTATCTATTCAAACAATGTGCTGATCTGATCATTCGTCGTTGTGTTGATGGACCGGCAGATTTTGACATTCTCCAAGCTTGCCACAAAGGACCCACCGGTGGTCACTTTGGTCCCAACTACACCGCTAAGAAAGTGTTTGATTCTGGATTCTATTGGCCCACCATTTATCGTGATGCTCACGAAATGGTTAAGCATTGTGATGCTTGCCAACGCCAAGGCAAGATCACACATAAGGATGAGATGCCTCAAAATTTCATACAGGAATGTGAAATCTTTGATGTCTGGGGCATCGACTTTATGGGGCCATTTCCATCCTCCAAAGGGAACAAGTACATCCTCGTAGCCGTTGACTACGTTTCTAAATGGGTTGAAGCTAAGGCTTTCCCAACGAACGATGCGAGGGTGGTTGAGAACTTTTTGAAGCAGCTTTTCGCTCGATTCGGCGTTCCTCGTGCTATCATCAGTGACCGCGGGACTCATTTTTGCAATGATCAATTTGCAAGAGTCATGGCTAAGTATGGTGTTAATCACCGTCTTTCCACCGCCTATCATCCCCAAACCAATGGGCAAGCCGAGATATCCAACCATGGATTAAAGCGAATTTTGGAGCGTACTGTGGGAGAGCATCGCGCCGCGTGGGCCGATAAGTTAGATGATGCTCTGTGGGCTTTCCGTACTGCTTATAAGACCCCGATCGGTTGTACACCTTATCGTCTTGTGTAGGGGAAAGCATGCTACCTCCCCATCGAGCTGGAACATAAGGCGCACTGGGCCTTGAAGTGGGCTAACTTCGACATGAACAAAGCCGGTGATCATCGCAAGATTCAACTCAATGAGCTCACCGAACTGAGGAATGAAGCTTACGAGAACTCACTGATCTACAAGGAGAAGACCAAGATCATTCATGACGCAAGGATTAAGAACCGAGAGTTCCACGTTGGTGATCAAGTCTTACTTTTTAACTCTTGGTTGAAGATCTTCTCTGGCAAGTTGAAGAGCCGCTGGTCTGGTCCATTCACCGTCACCAAAGTCTTTCCATATGGGACCATTGAGCTTTCTCAGCCAAATGGGCCCAATTTCAAGGTGAATGGCCAGCGTTTGAAGCTATACTTTGGTGAGGACATCTCCCTTGAGATGATTCCATCCCTAACCACGTTCCCCATGAACTAATTTGGGTCGAGTCAGGCTTGTGACTCGGTGAACAAAAACAAGCGCTTCTCGGGAGGTAACCCGTGATCTATCATTTACTGCTTTCATAATAAGTGTAGGGGGAGCCCCGTATGTGTTTGTTGTATTGTTTCTTGTGCTGTGCAGGGATTAAAGCCTCAAAGATCCCTCTTGATGACTTTTGACGAACCGTGATACCGTGTTCCCATCTTCCCGGTTCTATCCTATACTCTTGAGATTCAATATTTCATATTTTATATGTTCACATTGAACTCACTTTAGTTGTCCTTTCCTTAGCAAGATTTAAATAAAGTGCACAATGTCCTAAGTGTAGGGGAGTTTACTCCCACATGCTTAAACATTGAGGACAATGTTTATATCAAGTGTAGGGGGGACTTCTATCGAAGTAAGTGGTCTTTTCCATGAATTTTCCCTCATTTTAACCGGAAAACTTGATTTTTCGACATTTTTCAAAATTTTTAATCTATTTTGGCCTAGTTGTATAGTTTTATTTTCCTTTGTTATGTTTATTTTCTTTCCTTGCTAGAATAAATTTTCAATAAAGAGGTTTTAATTTTTTCTTAGTCGTAAACATTTTGACTCAACCCGAGTTTACTTACCTAAGTTTACTCTAGCTAGTATCCTTAACGTGTTTAAGTCAAGTTTTGCTAGGCTTTAATATAGGGAGATATAAAACGCGAAAGTCTTAACTCTCACGGGTTAAGAACAAGAACTTTTCGCAAGTTCCTATAATTGATCCCAGAGAGTTGTTTATCAAGGGAACTTTAAAATACGATTTCTAAACTTGAAAAAGTCTAAGAATTTGCAAGATCCTATAGATGACTCGAAAACCCAAAACTTTGATTTAATAGGCTAAGCATCCACGAGTCTCATTCCTTGAGATTTTAAACTGTGGAGAACGAGAGATGATAGAGTCAATTATAAGTTTGGTATTCTTTCGTGAATTTATGTGAGTTAATTATAAGCCTATTCTCCCTTCGCTTGTTAATAAATTTATCTGCAATAAATAAGGTTGTACGATTTAAAAGGTTACTTAGCTTCTAGCCCAAGATCGTTTAAAAGTTGCTCGGTACGGATTAGAGTTCATAGCCAAGGCATAACTTATTGAAGCGGGATGCGAAGATTGGCGAGTCCGAAAAGGCCCTAACAAGGCATGAGGGATACATTTTGTTGCTAAAGATCCAAAAGTGATGTGAAGAGTCATTTATCGAAAATCAATATGAAGGATCGAGACACACGACGAAAAGAAAATACTCCCCTAAAGATAATGGAGAAGTCTATCCAAAAAGGCCCTAACAAGGTATGAGGATAAATAGATCCAAGTCCTAAAAGGAGGCGGATCGTTGTATATCAAAGTCCAAAATAAAGATTGGAGAAAAATGAAGAAGTCGTGGTCCAAATATGAAGAATCTCTCAAAATTTCAAGTGAAGAAATTCCTATTATGAAGAGAAGACCACTATTTCATGAACTTCTCTCAAGATTTGAAGTATGAAGTCGCTTCCAAATATCGGTCCGAGAAAGGTCTCAAATCGCGAAGCGAGTTATGCCAAGATATGAACTTTATGAGGTCCCGAGAAGCAGTTTTAAAAGATTTTGTCCTTTAGCTAACTATTGATTAAATCGTTCACTTTATTTTCGGCCTAAATAACTATCGAAATAAGTCAAACAATGCATCCTTGTGATCATTCAAGACAAAAATAAAATATAAGAGATTCACCTAGGAATAAGGGAGTCTAAGTGAATAATTGGCCCGCATGAATTTGTGTTAGTTTGCTAACTTATAATAACAATGATCTCATTTTTAAGCTTGGTATGGGGAACGTGAAACTTGAGGATGATAAACGTTCATGGCAGCCAAAACCCAATGTAAGTTTTTAATTTCTTTACTTGTTTCTATCTTTTTATATTTAGTATTTAATAAAGGCCAAGGTGGGTTATTTATGATGGAAAATGTAAACCGTGCTTTAAAATTAATGCATTGCACGAGGGCATTGCAATGGTCAAGTGTAGGGGATTTAATAAGTGTGAAAACACTTATCCTTTTACCACTTATTTCCAATAATAACAAGACCAAAACATGTGATTTATGTCGTAAAAGTCGGAATTATGCGTGGTTTGTGTTTTTATTGTGTTTTAGGACCAAAATATGAAAAAGGAAGAAAACACGGGCTTTTATCGAAGAAAACGGGAAAAGACGAAGTCAAAAGATCAAGAGTGCATAAAGAACGGAAGTCCAAGGCTTATTCTGAAGATTTATCGAAGAACAAGTCTAAACACGGATGTTTAATGAAGTCGAAGAACTCGAGTCTAAATAAATGAAGAAATGTTAAGACGAGTTTAATTAATCCCGAGACGACATCGAGAAAGACAAAAGAATTAAATCGAGTCGAGAAGACGTGAAGAAAGAAAGAAGATGCAACACATGCACTCCTTCCACCTTCCCTATAAATACCCTCCTAATACACATTAGGAGGGAGTTAGTCTTTAATTTTTAGTTTTTCATTTTTCACTTTTCTTTTTAGTTTTTAGAGAGAGAAAGTTCTAAACTTTCTCTCACTAAGTTTCATCTTTTCTTTTAATCTTTCAAGATTTAACATTTGTGTATTGCTTATTTTCATTAACCAAGTTAAGTTTAAGCTTTTAATCTTCATCTCATTCTACCTTTCTTTGATTTTTAGATTAATTTTGGTGCGAATTTCATATGATCCGTGTTGTTCTTAATGATTTCGTGCTTAAAAAGTTAATCTTTTGATCATTACATAAGTTTTCATTTGATTAAGCTTTAAGATTCTTATGCTTATTGGCTTATTTACATGATTAGCTTATTTACTTTTTAAATGTTTTCTTAAAAAGTTCATATTTTTATTGTTTGATTTTAAAGTTTGCTCATTTTAAGTTGGATAAGTTGTGATGAGTGCTTATTTGATCTACTTGTTTATTGATTCGTTTAGTTTTGGGTACTAGCTTATTCAACTTAGCTTATTACCTATCTTATAACCAAATCCCACATATATCGGAAATGGTCTAAACCCCTTTCCGATCTGCGTATTCCGACCAGCCTCCCATCCTCATATTCCGATCAATTGATCGGATAAGGGTTTTGGGACATTCCGATTTGCAGCTTAAATATTCCGATCGTGTTGATCGGAATAGGGTTTACGATATTCCGATTGTGCTAGTTTCTCTTCATTCCGATTTGGCTTGTTTTAGTTATTCCGATTGGGGGTGTTATCCTAACATTCCGATTGGTCTCAGTTTTTGGATATTCCGACGGTGCGAAGT
Source organism: Glebionis coronaria (assembly GCA_025667525.1). NCBI lineage: Eukaryota > Viridiplantae > Streptophyta > Magnoliopsida > Asterales > Asteraceae > Glebionis > Glebionis coronaria. The sequence continues at coordinate 662,261 of JANFOE010001096.1, forward strand.
TATACATTCCGATCAACAGATCGGAATACATTCCGATCAGTGCCCTTCCAACATTCCGGTTGTATGAACTTAGATTATTCTGATTTGGGTGGTTTTGTTGACATTCCGACGAGAGTTATTTGTAATATTCTGATTACCTTATTCCGACCAAACATTCCGATGGGTGTACCTTGCATTTTCCAATAGTTTTAGTTCCTTGTTTTCACTAAGTTCTAAGTGTTAGTTTTATTTAGTGTCTTGGTATTTTCCTTAACTTGTCTTTAAGTTTTCAAGCATTTATTTTAACTCGTCATTTTAGTATTAATCTTTAAACTTCTACTTTACTCAACGACACTTAAATTACTTGCTATTAGTTTAAAATTAGATAAACAAAACCAAACCATTCTCTTGTGCACCAAAAGACGATTGAGTCGCACTTTTAACCAATAGTCAATTCGAAAAGAATCGGTTCAACGAACTTTCATACTTGATTGAAAAATCGAGTATTATCGCCCATAAGAGTGGAAACAACTTAAAATCCTTCCTATCCACCTACTCCTAGTACTCGAATCACCACATGATTCTTAAGGAACATGAATTAAACATCAAAAGAAAAATACTATGCATTAGGTACACCAAATAACTTACTATGGTGAAAGTAATTTATATATCAAAGGCAAAACAGAAATTAACAGGTGACTAGGTATGGGAAACTACAGTTCAACTCATACAAGTCAAAATTCACAAAAAATAAAATTTAGGAAAATACAATCAAGACCACACGTAATGACGCTTATATGCAGGGATCCTTAAGCTATAGACTAGGATAGGAAACCTAATTCTCTATAACCATTGGCTATGATACCATTCTGTCACACCCCACCATGGCGAAATATGGGGCGTGACGTATGAATATCATCATAACAATAGCGTGTCTATAGAGATAACTAAATGAAATGGAAATATCATAAATGGTGATACAATGTCATGAAGATATCTCAAAGAATACAGGCATCTAGGTAAGTAGGTAACATGTCTACCTCTTACCAAAGACATACAATTAACAAATAACAAACATATAGGTGTCTACAAAGTATCACTTATTCAAACATAAATAAAGACTAAGAGGAAAGGGGGTTCCTCCAAATGCAATCCTAAGCCTTCCAGCTAGCCACTCCTATTCTCACGCTTAACCACATTCTCACCTGAAAGAGACACTAAAACACGTCAACATAAGGTTGGTGAGAGTCATAGGTTTAGACTCCAACGCCAAATCAGTTATAAGCTGTGAATAACAACCATTAACAAAAGAACATATGGACAATGTGCTAGAATTATGTATTAACAACTAGCATTCAAGATTAACCAATCACCACAAATCCAAGGCTCCAAGCCTTACCAATAACCACAATTCCAAGGCTCCAAGCCTTACCAATAACCATAATTCCAAGGCCCCGCCTTGTCAACATCCCCTTGGTACCAAGTCAAACCACAATAACTGAGATGGTATGTGTCCCCTGATCCAAATCATAAACACAATCAAGAATCACATAGCAGTTAATCACATAAGTGCACACACAAGTCCATCACAAACCATAAAAACATTCACAACACTAGTTACAAAACCATAGAGTGTCTCTTCTATCCCATATGGAATTCAAATCATAAAAGGACATAGGACTATGAAACTCACCTGAAAAAGGTTCTCCAAGTACCCGCGCTCTAGCACAAATCTAAACACACAAACGTATACAATCAAGACATGAACCACATTTCAAAATGGCTCATCAATCTATGATGGATATCTAACCTTCTCCTACAACTTAACCCCATTTATATGCCATATAAATCTCATTAAAGCCCTATATAAAGCCCTTAACTTAGTTTAGTTCATGACTCGTCCCGTTAACATTTAACCCAAAACAGTCCCATTTTTCATACTTCAAACTATTGGTCGAACACCCCCTTAACCAAAATAACATGTCCTGTAAAAGAATGCCTATTCCCTTACATGTGTTAGCTAACTCTCCCTGTTGGAAATACGTTTTACGTATTGGAAAGGATCGGTCACTCCAACAATAGTCCATGTTATAGCTCGTAGTTTAGTTATTTACATTTATTAAACAAAGCCCAAAACCGAGCCTATGAAGTGTATGGGCCGGCGGCCTAATGTAAACCCAAGCCCATCTCATGGGCTTGGGTATATAAACCCTCTCCTTTGATGGAGAGGGTGTGTGGTTTTTATATTTTACACATAGTAAACATTGGTTTTCTCTCTCTAAGTGTGTGTGTAATCCACCATCTCTCTATCTCTTTCTCTCTCTAAAAACATAAGCAAGATTTACAATTCTACAAATGGTATCAAGAGCTTGGGATGAAATATAGGTTTATTTTTGGTGTTGCGTGGTGTTTTATAAACATTTCGTAGAGTTTTGCCGAATCTTCAAATTTTTTTGTGTGTTTGATCGTAGTTTCAAGTAGTGTAACGTAGTGATTCATGTTATTGTGTTTTTGGTATCTTGGTTTTGGTTAAAACATAATCTTTCTTAGATCAAAAGTGCAAAAAGGTATTGTGTTCATCTTTCCGAAATTCAAGCAAACACTTCCATCGAAAAGTACAAGTAAAAGGGGCTTCCATCGCAATAACCATCACCATCGGAAAGTGTTTGGTTCCACATTGCGATATTGAGGATTTCGATACTTATTCCGATCTGTACATTCCGATCGTTCTTTGAGATCTGGGATTGGATATAAGGAAGTTGTTAAGTCGTTACTCTGCCTAAATTTTGTCAGCTATATTCCGATCTGAATCTTTCCGATAGGACTTTGCGATCTGAACAGTTCGACAGCTTTGTATTGCGATCTAGGCATTCCGATACCATCATAATTCCGACAAGGTTACATTGCGATCTGAATCATTCCGACAAGGTTACATTGCGATCTGATCATTCCGATCTGAATCATTCCGACAGGGTTACATTACGATATGGACATTCCGATAGTGACATTCCGATCTGGCATTCCGATCTAGACATGCCGACAAACCAAAAATTATTCCTTAAAAAATTTCGAACAATCGTGTGTAATTTTGACTTGGAATTTTTTGTTTATCGAGAACATATTTTAGGGGATTTTAACATTGTTTCTCGATTTTAACTCACAACAACACAAAAATACTTAACCTTATTTCATTGTTCGATCAACTTTGTAAATCTTCACTTATTGAAATGGAGTACACATCTCTTACGGATAAGTCCATCCTCTCGGGTACGGATAATCGTCCACCAATGTTGGTGAAGACTATGTATGAGGAATGGGCTTCCCGAATGGAACTTTATATGTTGAACAAGGAGAATGGACATCTAATTTGGGCATCGGTGCTCAATGGACCATTAGATTATGGTACAGTGACGGAAGGTACGACTACTCGTCCTCGCACAAAGGGTGAGTTGACTAGAGATATGAAGATTCAAGATAAATGTGATAAGTATGCTACAAACATCATTCTCCAAGCCCTTCCTCCAAATGTCTACAAACTCGTCAGCAAACATAAAGTTGCCAAAGAATTATGGGATAGAATTCGGGTTCTAATGCAAGGCACCTCGTTAACTAAACAAGAACGAGAGTGTAAGCTTTATGATACTTTTGATAAGTTTGCCTATGTGCCAGGGGAGACTCTCAATGATTACTATCTGAGATTTACCCTATTGTTGAATGAGCTTAATATCTATGGCATGGCAATCCCTACCTTTCAATTGAACACCAAGTATTTGAACACTCTTCCTCCAGAATGGAAAAAATACGTGATGGATGTTAAATTGGCTAAGGACTTGCATAACACCAATGTGGATCAACTTCAAGCTTTTCTTCAGCAACACGAATGACATGTGATCGAGGCTTGGTTGTCTACACCTCAAGTTCATGATCCACTTGCAATGTATGCTTCTCAACAAAACATGGCTTATACTTATCAACAACCATCATACTTGCAGTAGCCGCCACCACACATCTATCAGCAACCATCTTATCAACCACCAATGATGCCACAACAAGAATATCAACAAAGTGTTCATCAACAATCTTTTCAACAGCAACCACCATATCAAACATCACCATCACAAGCCAACACTTCTCCATTGGGCTATACTCCTCAGCAAGGATATTTTCCAATAGAAGCACAACCAGCACAAGCTTTCTACTTTAATGAACTTCCACCAATCCAAGCACCGGTCTTTACTCCAAATGATACGCCAGCTGATGTTCTAAACCATCTCACCGCCTACTTGTCAAAACTTGTTGCAACTAGAGGATTTCCACCAACAAACAATCAGCTCCGCACCTCATCAAATCCTCGACAACAAGCCACTGTTCAAGATGGTCAAGTGACAGTGCAACCTATTCAGGGAAGGCAAAATTCACATGGACCTCCTACAAGGACTAGGAACAATTAAGCTGTGAATTCTCAAGCTGGTGGAAATGGGAGTCCTATTGGTCCTAAGAAGGTTGTGACTTGCTACAATTGCCGAGGACAAGGTCATATGGCTAGGGAATGCACTCAGCCGAAAAGGAGAAGGGATGATGCATGGTTTTGTGAGAAGATGTATTTGGTTGATGCTCAGTCTAAGGGGAAGATTTTGGATTCAGAGGAGCTAGCATTTCTTGCAGACCCAGGGGCAGCAGATACTGAAGGCATTGCAGTTGTTTCCACTTCTAATGCAGCTTATCAAGCGGATGATCTTGATGCATATGATTCGGATTGTGATGACATTCACTCTGCCCAAGCTGCTCTCGTTGCTAATCTCTCTCACTACGGTTCTGATGTCATCAGTGAGGTACCAACCACATCTAATAATATTGATGATAACCAACATCAAGTTGGGCATGAAAATGACAACCTGGAACAACATTCGGGAACTAGTAACTCAAATAAAGTGGTACCCAATCCAACACATTTGAGTGAACCTCAACCAAATGCTACGACGGGTATGGAATCTTATGCTCAACATGAGTTGGTCATGGTGCCTAAACATATTATTGATCAAATGCATATGGCCCTCAGACAATCCGTAGATACCAATTCCACCCTAACTGCTGAGCTTGCGTTGCATAAAGAAAAGGTCAAAGCTTTTGAAATGGTCCCTCAAGCAGAAAAAATAACATGTTCTGAATTTGACCAATTTCGTTTTGAAAAGATTGAACACTTGAAAGAAATAGAATCATTAAAAGCTAATCTTTCCAATGAATTAAAAGAAAAAGAGTCGGTTGTCAATGATTTTCAGAAACTTAAAATGGATTTCGAAACTCTCGAGTCTAAAAAGGTTGAATCGGAAATTAATGCTACCAAACTTCTTAAATTCAAAGAACAACAGCTTTTAAAACAATACGCTTCCACAGAAAAGGTTCATCTTTTAACTAAATCATTTAAAGAACTCGAACTTAAACGTCTTCAAGATTTACCACCTAATCCTGGTTATGCAAAACAAGCTCAGGAATATATTCCCGGTCTTTATGATATGACCATAATTGGAAAATCGAAAGAAGCGCCTTTTGTTCGTAGTACTGAGGAGACACAATCACTTGGGGATGAAACTCATTCTAAAATGCTTTCAAAATTCCATACAATTGATTATGATCAACATAACAAAGATCAATTTTCAAAAAAGACACGCATTCGTTTACAAAAGGAATTAGCAGAATTGACAGTTCTTGTGCCCCAAAGTTTGTCAAATGAAAACCTTCCTAGTACGTCTCCTACACCTGTCAAAACGGATTTAACAAAGTTAATTCCACCAGTAAGCAAGGCGTCCGTTAACTTAAATGCGGTTCACCAACACTTAGCCGATTTTGACAAGGTCATTTTGGAACGTACGACGGCTTCGGCCATAACGGAAGGTGAATGGAACTTTGAGCACACTAGAGCTGCGTTCCGAAATGAAATTGTTCCGTTTGTAGACAATGTTAAGGCTTGTCTTAGTAATCTTGATCAAGATTTGTTTTTGGAAATAGAAGAATTTAGACGTGTTTTCAATGAAATGGATAATGCTTATGAAAACAGTTTACTTGAAATAGAACGGTTTTCACGCCTTAATGATCTGCTTCTGAATCAAGTGATGTCTCGTGATATAGTTTCTGTCTGTGTGAATACAAGTGTTGATAATGATTCTATTGTGCATAATGTTGAATCTGTGGATAATGTGGTAGATAGTACTTGTCACGAATCTGACGCTGAATTTTTAAAGCTTCAAGATTCATATTCTTCGCTTTCAAAACGTTTTGATGAGATTCAAACACATTGTATTTCGCTTGAATGCAAGCAACAATTTATTCAAGAAATCTTTGAAACGTCATTCGAAGGTGTTAATATCGATGATGCAAACTTTGAAAAGAATTTTCGATTGAATTTACAATCCAAACAACGTCAGCCAAGTGACAAAGTTGCTAACTCTTTGCCGATAGAAATAAAGAAATTTAAGGAGCTTAACTGTGTGAACGTACTTGAGGCCGCTGAGAATTTTAGTCTTGATCTAGATAATCAAGTTTCCAAGATTTTGTCCAAAGTTGATAACTTAAAACAGAAAAATACACGACTCTTCGATTCAGTACAGCCCGCATGTGTTGATACCACTGCACAGAATCAATCATTGATTGAACAATTGAATCGAAAGTCGATGGAAATATCTGATTTGAGGGAACAAATTTGTGATAAGAATCTGGTCTTGGCTGAGTTAAAGGAAACACTTCGTACTCTAAAAGGTAAGAATGTTGTGGATAACGCAGCCACTGTCTCAGCATCGTCCTCTAGTGCAATCAAAAGGAACCTTATAGCCGTCACACCACTTAATAAGGGCCCTAGGACTAAACCATCTCAAACTTTAGTCACTAAAGATAAGGCGGAATCAAAACCAGCTTCTAATATTCTCGTGTTTCCTTCTACAGGAGTAAGCACCACTACTAAGGCTCAAAGATCTAAGCTTAAAAGAAACAAGAAGAATGATAGGATCTTGCCCCCATCTAGTAGTCAAGTGAAGAAGAAAGTAGAAGCCCATCCTAGGAATGTTATTTCTGTTTTGAATAAAAAGAATCAGGTAGCTAAACCTAAAGGCTCTGCGGTTGTGCAGCGTTCTAAGCCTAGTGAGAATTCTAATTTGAAATGTTGGAATTGCAATGAATGTATGTTTTCTAGTCGTCATGATTCTTGCCTTCTTGACCATGTGAATGAGATGTATGCCCATTGTTGTCCCATATATGTGATGATTATATAATACGAATTAAGGAAAGAAAGAAAGGAATGAGATGAAATTGTAGAGAGAGAAACTAGAGAGAGAAAAGAGAGAGAAGTGTGTGAACTTGGTGAGATTAGATTAAGAAAAGTGTTGTTTCACCAAAGTGACAAACCGTGTCCACTCAGGTTGAAGTTGTTGAAGAAATTGGACATTGACTTGCATGGTGGATACTTGCAGGTTATTTCTTGTCATGTCATTCATCATTTTATAAAACCTGGAGTAGTATGAATCAATTGATTCTCCATCCCTTGAAGTAAACTTGCCAAAATTCCAAAACAAGTTTGTTTTGACATCTTGTTTGTTGAGTGATTCTCCTTGTTGCAAGCGTTCAATAGCAGTCCACATTTCATGTGCTGTCGGGCATGCATCAACCGTGGAGTAAATATCATCTCCAATCCCACTTAAAACCATATAAATGGCTTCCTTCTCCGCATCATGCCAAGCACAATTTTCAGGTGTGAGATCAGCTCTTGTCTCATCACGTTCACTTGCAGGTATTGGATCAGTAGTATCTGTGGCTGCTCTTGGAGGAACTGATATCTTCTTAAATATATATGGTCCATGAGTAATACATTTCCTCAAGGCATCACCATTAGGTCTTGTATCAAGATATCGTATGAAACGTGATTGCCATTGAGCATACCGACCAGATACAAGCATTGGTGGTCTCTCTTTGTTACCTGCCACCATTATGTTGTTGTTCGTCACACGATATTCGGCAGTAGAATCCATCTCAATATTCTCTGAAATGATGAAGTGAATATGGATCTTAAGTAGATTTGTTGTGATTGTTTGGTTGTTGAAATTCCGAAAATTGCAAACTTTTTTTTTTTTTTTTTTTTTTTTTTTTTCAGCCCGACAATAAATTCCTCAGTCCGACAAAACGGTAGACCTAAAAAATTTGTAATCACCAAATTTTGAAATTGAGCTAGAAATGTCCTAAAACTAGTATGGAAAAAATTTGATTTTACTGACCTAAATTTTTTAACTCTTTTTTTTTTTTTTTTTTTTTTTTTTTAATCTTCGTGTAAACTACGTTCCGAAACTAGTCTAGATGGTGGCTAAGTCTAAAAAATACTCAAACAAAAATTTGGCTAAACATGTCATCGGAATGTCCATCGGAATGTGCCATCGGAATGCCCATCAGAATGTTGTTTAGATCGGAATGTCCTGTAGATCGCAATGTGCACCTGTCGGAATGTTCAGATCGCAAAGAGTACCTATCGAAATCTCAGATCGGAATATTCAGATTGCAATGGGTACCTATCGAAATCCCAGATCGGAATGTGTACCTATCGCAATGAGGCTGTCGCAATGTGGGCAGAGTAACGTTTCAAGATTGCCTTAAATCCGTCGCAATCCAGATCGCAATAACGATCGGAATGTTCAGATCGGAATAAGGGGCTATCGCAATACTGATCGCAAAGTAAAACCCTAGGGTTATTGCGATCGAAATCGTACTCTCCTGTCCTAAAATCAAGCTGTCGCAATAATGGTGCTTTTTCTTCCAACTTTTTAGGCAACGGTTTTTGGCAACTTTTAGGCAACAAATTAGCAACTTTTAGGCAACAAATTCGTGATTTTTACCAAACCAAAACAACCAAATCTCTACAACAAGTATATAGATGATTTGTAGCAAGATAAAGAACACGAAAACCACAAAAAAATTTGAATTCGAGTTGATTTATGGAAGAAATCACACGAATCAAATATAAGAAGAGCAACCAATAACAAATCTACCCCGTGGCGATTGATACCAATTGTTGTCCCATATATGTGATGATTATATAATACGAATTAAGGAAAGAAAGAAAGGAATGAGATGAAATTGTAGAGAGAGAAACTAGAGAGAGAAAAGAGAGAGAAGTGTGTGAACTTGGTGAGATTAGATTAAGAAAAGTGAGAAAATACAAATGACCATCCACCCTCCTAACATGCTAGGAGGGTAGTATATATAGTCCACCCACATGCGGGCTTTAATGGACTATATATTGGGCCGGGCTTGTATTTTGGACTTTAATTAGTTTAAATCCACGCCCGTGAATCACGACTAAATAACTACTTATTACAACGTTCTAATAAATAATACAATAGAAACCTATGACCGAACATTCTTGTTTGACTCAATATTTTGAGGCTAACACCCGGAAAAATGGATTAGAATGGAAACCGACTGGGAAAGTGTTAACCCAAGTTGGTTGGATGTGGCGCCCCACTGGTAGAACTTTCACTATAGTAGGAAATATGTGCCTTTTAACTAGGATCACTCCCACTACAGCGAAGAAAGCGTGCACTTTAACTAGGAGTACCAAGGCTACTAAAACACAAGCGTGTCCTTTAACTAGGAACACCGACACTACTGTAGGAACCAAGTGCCCTTTAAATAGGTCTACTCCCACTGTAGTGCCCGCGGATAATCCAAAACCTAAGAAAGTTGGAACTGTAAAACCTGTTAGTGCTAAAACTCAGATTAGAAAACGCAGGAAATCTAAGGGTCTCAAAAATGTTAGCAATTCTGATAATTCTATATCTGTATCTGCTAACAATCCGGAACCAATAGTTTCCAATGCATTGTCTACTGTTGTTATTGAAAACAGGTGGTCCAAATTGTTCTCTGGTATTTGGACTCTGGTTGCTCCAAGCATATGACCGGAGATCGCTCTCAGCTCAGAAATTTCGTCAGCAAGTTTCTTGGTACGGTTCGATTTGGTAATGATCATATTGCAAAGATAATGGGTTACGGTGAATATCATATTGGGAATGTTATAATTTCGAGAGTGTATTATGTGGAAGGTCTCAGTCACAACTTATTTTCTGTGGGACAATTTTGTGATGCAAACCTAGAAGTTGCTTTTCGAGAGCATACCTGCTTCATTCGTAATTTGGAAGGGGTTGATTTATTGAAAGGTACTCGAGGGAATAATTTGTATACTTTGTCTCTACAAGACATGATGGCCGCTTCTCCCGTATGTCTTCTCTCCAAAGCATCGAAGACTAAGTCATGGTTATGGCATCGACGGTTATCTCATCTTAACTTTGACGCTATTAATCACTTGGCGAAAAACGAACTTGTTCGTGGTCTTCCTAAACTATCATTTCACAAGGATCATTTGTATTCCGAGTGTACAATGGGGGAAAAGCACTAAGAAATCTTACAAACCCAAGACGGAAGACACCAACCAAGAAAAACTTTATCTGTTGCATATGGATCTTTGTGGGCCAATGCGTGTTGAAAGTCTTAGTGGAAAAAAGTACATCCTCGTTATTGTGGATGATTACTCTCGGTTTACATGGGTGAAATTTCTTAAAGCAAAAAATGAGGCACCTAAATTCATCATCGGATTTCTCAAGATGATTCAAGTGCGTCTCAATACTACTGTCCGACGCATTCATACAGATAATGGAACCGAATTTGTGAATCAAATTTTGCGTGATTATTATGAAGAAGTTGAAATATCTCATGAAACATCCGTTGCTCGCACTCCACAACAAAACGGTGTCGTTGAAAGGAGAAATCGCACACTTATGGAAGCTGCTCGAACGATGTTAATTTACGCAAAGGCTCTGTTTTTTTATGGGCAGAAGCAATATCTACAGCAGTGTACACCCAAAACCGGTCACTAATTCGTAAACGCCATGGTAAAACACCTTATGAGCTTCTCCATGGAGAAGTACCGGATTTATCATATCTTCATGTATTTGGTTCTCTTTGCTATCCAAATAATGATGGTGACAATTTGGGAAAACTTCAACCGAAGGCTGATGTTGGTATTTTCATTGGTTACGCACCCGCAAAGAAGGCATACCGAATCTACAACCGTAACTCTCGCAAGATCCTCGAAACTATGAATGTTGATTTTGATGAGCTGACAGCAATGGCTTCTGAGCAAAGCAGCTCTGAACCCGCACTTCATGAAATGGGACCCAGTAATATTAGTTCTGGTCTTGTCCCAAACAACCCTACTTCATCATGTATACCACCTACTAGGACTGAATAGGATACGTTGTTTCAACCGTTCTTTGATGAATTCTTTACTCCTCCAAGTATTGTCGCTCCAGAACCTGAGGTAATAGCTCCGGTAACCGAAGTTGTCGCTCCAGCAACCGTTGCACAATCAGACACATCTGCACCTACAATTGGTCAAGATATACCTTCAACGAGTAATTCTCAACAAACACATGTAACAACTACCCATGTCATGCCTATTGATAATGAAGAGGATGATGATGATCATGACTTGGAATTCGCTCAAATGCGTGAACTTCCATTCTTTGGTGCACCAATTCCCGCCCCTAATCAAGCCGGGTCGTCCACCTCAGAGGAAGCTCCTTCTACAGTTTACTCTAATCCACAGATTCGTGAACATGACATCAAGTGGACAAAGGATCATCCTATAGATTCTATTATTGGTGACCCTAATCGTCCGGTATCCACACGAAGTCAGTTACAAGAAAGTGCATTGTTTTGTCACTTTGATTCTTTTCTCACTGAAGTTGAACCTAAGACATGGCAACAAGCTTTTACTCAATCCTGTTGGATAGAAGCTATGCAAGAAGAACTTAATGAATTTATACGTCTTGAAGTATGGGAACTTGTCCCATGCCCGGATCAAGTGCAGTTACTCACATTGAAATGGGTTTACAAGGTGAAACTCGATGAGTTAGGCGGAATATTGAAGAACAAAGCTAGACTAGTAGCTCATGGATACAAGCAATTATTGGGCATCGACATTATGGAATCCTTTGCACCTGTTGCCCGTTTGGAAGCTATTCGACTATTCCTCGCTTATGCAGCCCATATGAATATGATCGTCTATCAGATGGATGTGAAGACGGCATTTCTTAATGGTGAACTCAAGGAAGAGGTCTATGTTCAACACCCGGATGGTTTTGTGAATCCTAATTATCCTAATCATGTGTACAAGCTTAAGAAGGCTCTTTATGGGTTGAAGCAAGCTCCTCGCACATGGTACGATCTTTTGTCACAATTCCTCATTACGCAAGGCTTCGCTAAAGGCAAGGTGGATCCTACGCTGTTCATTCAGAAACGAGGTAAATATATGATTATGGTACAAATATATGTTGATGATATTATATTTGCAGCCTCGACCCAAACCTTATCGGATGAATTTGGGACGCTCATGTCTTCCAAGTTTAAGATGTCAATGATGGGCAAGGTATCATTCTTCTTAGGTCTTCAGATATCTCAGAGTCCCAGAGGCATCTTTATCAATCAATCCAAGTATGCCCTTGAATCGCTAAAGAAGTATAAGATGGAATCTTGCGACCCCGTGGATACTCCAATGGTGGAACGAACTAAGCTTGATGCAGATCCACATGGAGTTGCTGTTGATTCGACACTTTATCGTGGAATGATCGGTACTCTTCTGTATATAACAGCCAGTCGACCTGATCTTCAGTTTGCTATATGTATGTGTGCCAGGTATCAAACTAGGCCTACTGAGTTACACTTAGCTACTGTTAAAAGGATCTTTCGATATCTTAAAGGAACCATTAATCGGGGACTTTGGTATTCGAAGGACTCTTCTATTGCACTAATGGCATATGCAGATGCGGATCACGCGGGTTGTCAAGATACACGACGTAGCACGAGTGGAACTTTGCAACTACTAGGAGATCGACTAATCAGTTGGGCATCAAAAAGGCAGAAAAGCGCTGCAATTTCAAGTACGGAAGCAGAATACATAGCTATGTCCGGTTGCTGTGCTCAAATTCTTTGGATGAGAGCGCAATTAACCGACTATGGTCTAGGTTTCAACAAAATTCCGATGTACTGCGACAACAAGAGTGCACTTGCCTTATGCTGCAACAATGTTCAATTCTCCCGGTCGAAGCATATTGACATTTGCTACCACTTCATCAAGGAGCAAGTGGAAAATGGAGTAATCGAGCTTTACTTTGTCCGATCTGAGTATCAATTGGCGGATATTTTCACGAAGGCTTCAGATCGAGCTCGAATTGAATTTTTGGCCGACAAGCTAGGAATGAGAACTTTCTCGCCTGAGACTCTAAAGGAACTAGCGGATGAAGCGAAAGAATAGTCTTGGTAAAACTATTCTCCGTATCCTTGGTGATCATTTGTATATATTGTTTATATTTTTATCCACAAAAGCAAAATACAAAAATATAAAACCATATAAAAACCATAGAAATTAAAAAATCTAGAAAAATCTAAAAATATTTTTACTTTATTTTTTAAAGGCATGTCTTTTGGTACGATAATATTTACGGCCTTAGAAATGTTAATTAATATCGACACGGCGCCATAAATAGAGTTCGTACAAAAATTTGTAAATATTTCATAAAACATGCCCTTATGGCTTGTAGTTATTTCAGACTGCAACCGGGTTTTCACATTAAAGTCAAGTATTTCTTATGAAAGCTTTGGTTCACAACGGGAATTAATTTTCTCGGGCAAGGTTTACTTTAAAACCTTGTAAGGGATCAAGTTTACTTTATAACTTGGTCTAACACAAATCTATGTACGCCTCGGTGCATTTATTTGTTAAAACAAGAGAAGTCTTGTTTTTATGAAGCTATCATCTCTATAACCATGCTATCTACAATTGGTATCTACATACTCGACGATGCGACTACTCAACTGACGACTACAGCTCTTTCGATAGAACAAGGGTCAACAATTGAGGGGGAGCAATTGTCAAGCATTTAGAATCTTCGATGCCGAACGTGCCATGCTCACTAACTGGTGTCAAGACAACAATACCAATCGTACTCGTGGTGTCAAGAGATGACTTCAGACGTGACGAGGCGACCAACATATGCTGACAAGATCCATTTGATCTTATCATATGATGTTCTCATCTATCAGGTCCAACCTTGTCAATTTTTCTAATATGGTGAATATGTGATCAGGTTACAAATCGGTATCATATCTCATACGTTTGATATCATGAAGATAAAACGGACTTGCATTTTTCTTCCCAAAATCTTTGTTAAAACTTCATTAAATCAATTGATATTAAAAACATCGATTGGGTTAATATTTTTAATATGGGGGAGAAAATGTGATTTAATATGGGATATTATCACAAATGGTTTGACTTAATGTGCTGGCTCATCCCGACATGTGCGAAATGTTTTCGAATATCGTGGCATATGTTAAGGGGGAGCAAAACGGATTTGCATATCAAAATGGATTTTCATGGTGACATATACTTACCCAAAACCCATTTATTTCACGACTATGACGATTGTGGTGACATAAGGATGGTAGGATAGGTTAAGTCCTATGATTCTTCCAGAACCGGAGGAATCTTCCCAAGGACATTCCATAGCTAGAAATAGTAGTCCTTAGGAAAGATGGAGAAAGATTGTGAACGTAGCTGAATGCCGACCAAGTACTTAAGTTAGCACTGGAACAATCACAACAAGGTGCTAGTTATGACGTATTGGTAAGCATTGAAGGGGTTAAAGAATGAAAAAGAATTGTAAAGATAAAGGGTGTAAAGAAAGAAGCCCTCCTTACAACTTTAGGCAGAAACCGGGTCAATACATATGCTATTGAGATCATTTTTAATGATGCTTGATATTGAAGACAGACATCATGGACCTAGTGATGCAATGCACAACCCATCCCAGCTAACTCAGATATCTCTCAAAAGGTATTTGTTTTAATCACATGGAGACAACACATTATCTATTGATTTATTCACTCCGAATAAATTGGTATTGAAAAGGTGGCACTCCTCTCCAGCCTCCGATCACTAAAATCCAAAATGCACGATCGAGTCTAGAGCCATTTGAGATCATCAAATATCTCATTAGGACACACTTTCATATTTCCTTGCTTCTTCACACACTGTGAAAAGTAAGAAAGATTTTAAGAGTCCTATGCAAAATCTTCATGATCTTGCCTGAACATCCGAGTAATACGAAAGTATTTACAATGAAGATGGAAATCCTTCTTGAGCGAATATCAAAAAGCTCATGGTAGGTGACTTGTGCGATTCTTTATGAATCAAACTTGTGATAACTGGAAAGCAACATCTGTTTAATTCTTAACTGAATTTAAACATGTTCCAGGCCTCTACGCAATATCTTAGTGATCTTGCCAGAACACTCAGAATGATACCTTAGTGTTCACAGTGATGAGTGGAAATCCTTCTAGTGTTAACCTCAAACAACACTTGGTAGGTAACTTGCAAGATTCTATACGAATCAAGCTCGTGACAACTGGAAAGCAACGATGGTGCGGTTCTTAATTGAATTTCACTTGTTCCAGGAACATGAATTGACGTCTTCAAATCATGCGGATATTATTATCTAAAGGATTCACTCTTTATGTTCGCAGTCAGCTTTGGACGGTCGAATAAAGAGAACGGGTTTACCCGCGAAATCCTGTCAGGAAGTTACTTAATTGAAACTATCCGTCACGGGTACGATATCTAAGATCGTCCAACGGTCTTCACCGACCGGAGGTAAAATGCTACCGATTTAGAATGAAATGTTCAAAGCCATTTCGTTCGTGTCTACTTATGTTGCGGCATTTGAAGACGGTGGCGTTGCGGAATCCAAGAAGAAGTCGTCCCCGCATGCTTATACTTTATGCACTTAATATCTCATTTAATTCAAGAAAGCCTAAAAGTTAAGTCTTCCGCTGTATCAAACTCTGAAGCTTTCAAGAATTACGAAGGTATAAGTATGTGGGACATGGCGTCACGAAGAGGCGAAGATCACAAGTGATGGATGCACGAGATCAAGGCAAGAGATTAATGCTCAAGATTGATATCAAAGATCACATCAGCATGTTCACCAGAAAAGAAAAAGAAAAAGGAAAGACGAAGACTATGAGCTCAAGAGAAGCATAGTATGCTAGGTTTATTTTATTATTGTAACTTGGGTAACGCCCTTGTTTGGAGTGACCTCCCTTAGGGGGAGATTGTTGGAAATATGCTTTACGTATTAGAAAGGATCGGTCACTCCAACAATAGTCCATGTTATAGCTCGTAGTTTAGTTATTTACATTTATTAAACAAAGCCCAAAACCGATCCTATGAAGTGTATGGGCCGGCGGCCTAATGTAAACCCAAGCCTATCTCATGGGCTTGGGTATATAAACCCTCTCCTTTGATGGAGAGGGTGTGTGGTTTTCATATTTTACACATAGTAAACATTGGTTTTCTCTCTCTAAGTGTGTGTGTAATCCACCATCTCTCTATCTCTTTCTCTCTCTAAAAACATAAGCAAGATTTACAATTCTACACTCCCTTTTGGCCGCAACCTTAAATCTACTGTTAAGGCCTCTATATATATATATATATATATATATATATATATATATATATATATATATATATATATATATATATATATATATATATATATATATATATATATATATATATATATATATATATATATATATATATATATATATATATATATATATATATATATATATATATATATATATACTTTTACCTATTCGGAATTTACTGATTTTGAACTTATGAAAAGTTTGTTATGATCAGAGGCTCTTAACCTATCCCATTTGCTTATCCCTTCTCCAGATCTTTTACTTAATATATAATCTAAGTCTCATGTTCATTTGAAGCTCCAATTATAAACCTAAGTACCCCAAACAATTCAAAACATAAAATGAAAACAGGCTGATCCAAAAACTGTTTTGACACCCGGCTGATGTAACCTGTTCTTGACACACTTACCGACCTCCAATTTAGTTCTCGTTTCTTAAATTTGAAAGCTAATTTAATTACCTTTCCAAGGACATAAGATTCGAAAATTAAAAGTTTGTAGAACTCTAGATATGATCAAAACAATGAACCAAAAATTCTGCCTAGTTTTTAAGAAACAAATTTAAACATGATTAAACCCTAATTAACATTACTAATTATCACCAATCATTATTCTAATCATGTTAATTGTTATAAAACCCCTAATTACAGATCTATTAAGAACCCTAATCCATCATATAAATTGATTACATAATACTTGAAGCCTTAATGATATAAAACATGAAAACTATAAGAATTAAATCAAGATTTTTACCTCAAATCTTCAAGAAAATTATTTTTGATGAATCCCTAAACTAGGGCTCATAATATTTCGGCCAAAAAGGGTGGAGGAGAGAAAAAAACTGATCTTTTTGGTATTATGGTTGGTTTTTAAAGGATTTAATAAAAAGGCTTTCACAATTGGGCTCAATCTGGGCTTTTAACAACTTCCTCTTTTTTCTTTCTTCCTTGCGTCGTCCAAACCGACCCCCTTTATTATTTTTTATTTTTATTATTAATTAATGTATTAATAATATTACCTTAATTTATCGTAATTTATTTCAGCTCCAAAAACCTCCATAACCTCAAAACCGTAAAACTAGTCAAATTTACGCGTAATACCGTAAAAGACGTAAAAATATACAGTTTTATAAAAACTCTTAGAATATGAAATAAACTATATAATTAATTCCTAAAAGACTTAAAACCATCCCGTAAATTATTCCCGTGACTAAATAGCTCATCCGAGACCCCTAAATGCACAACCCTAAATCGTAAAAATACGATTTTCTATAATACATATACGTATACGTAAAACCACTAAATAACACCATCATATTTCATAGTCACTACTATGTGAGCTCATGAACATGAAAACATCACACAACGTTTTACTCACATGATACCCCGTACCAGAAAACGATGTCTAAACCACACTATATTCACACCACATAACTCATAAACACATAAAGACACGTATTCCACGAAACATGGACAAAATAAAACTAAGTGACGAACCTCAAAACCGTGGTTGTCAAACATCATTTCTCTGATTTTTGGTTGTAGTCGGTGAAAGCACTGTTCGTACATGATTTTGCAGGCTGATCCCCAGTCCACATATATTATGTTGACATGATGGCCTCCTATCTCGGCTTTTATGACTATGGGGCTTTCCTCGGCCTCTTCTTCATCTAATGGAAGGAAAAATATCTCAAGTCTTGGGGTGAAGTTTTTTACTACTTCTCTTTTTGTTGTTCTCTGCAAGGAGTGAATCATAAGGATTGCATGAGCCTTATCTCTTGCTGGTGTCTCAAATTTTTTCACTATTTTCTGTTGATCTTTTCCACTGCAATTTCCAAATTCTTTAATCCATTGTTTCATCTTTCCATTTCTTGCTATTTTTTGGGTAAAGGGGACTCACCCCGATAAAATATATTACACCAAAAAGTTCATGAAGTACAATGAAATGTGGCTGAGGTACCACATTAACCTCAAGTGAAAAACTTGAACTACCACAAGATCATATGACATGCCATATGATACCTAGAAACCCATTACATAACCAATAACGCCAATAGGTAAAAACCACCTAATGACACATAAACAAAACAACATACACATAATTAACTAAAAATAGAATCCGGCAATCTCCATAGATGAGCAAACCGCATCCCATCTGTTGACTTCTTAAACGAACATGTCATTAACTTAAGAGGAACTGAAGAAAGAATACAATCCACAACCTATAAGTGAGTTCTCTTCCTCAATTTAAAAAGCCTCCAATTCCTCTCCTGCCATATAAAGTACGCAGCCGCTTCTAGAACCAATTTAGCGATGGTACTTTTGGAAGACTTCCGTTTAGCAAATGGCATAATATAAGTCATAGTTTGTCAAACATTAGGCCCCCAACCTATACGTCAGCCATCTTACGAACCTGATGCCATACCATTCTCGAAAAGTTACATTCAAAGAATAAATGAGCATGCGAATCTGGTTGTGTGTCACACAAAGGACATAAAGCAGGTAGTGTTGCCGACCTATCCCAAGCAGAAATGTGATCCTGAGTCTTCAGTCATTGCCTCACAATTAACCAAAGGTTGAGCGCATGACGGGGAACACATTGAGCATGCCAGATAATAGGAAACCAATCCACTTTCTGCATACGAGGACGAAGAGACGACCAAACAGCAGTGACCGAAAATTAAACATTAGCGCCAACACCATCACGCAAAATAATCGAGTCCTGTGTACCTTCTTGAATAGACGGAACAGTGAGACCTCCAAGAAAAGCATATTTATTAGTAAGAAAAGGTGGCCACAACTATTGCCCATCGTGAATAACCTCGTTAACAGTGGTAGCAAGGTTGAAACCAGACCTATGAATATCTCTAGACAATATAGTATTAGCCAATGGGATTTCCATTTCTTGTTAACTCATCATTTTTCCTTTTTAAGTGTTGTCATTCGTTTTTGTTGTGCCCTATATCCCCGTGGTTCTCGTAATATTTGTTTGGGTCCCTCTTGTCCGATGAGGTGGTCACTGGAGGTGGTGATTTGAACTTTCCTCTTTCGAGGGTTAAGATTTCCTTTGGTGTTTTTGAGAATGTAAATTTGTCGTTCCTCTTATCTCGCCTTTGGCTATTTCAGAAATCTGATCTTCTGTCGAAGCGAGGCCTCCTATTCCCATCATGCTTCCACATAGGTGCTGCTTTCTTTCTGGAATGATGTGCGATTGCTTCATCCATGGTTCTAGGTATATTGTCATGTAGACCTTTGATTAGCCATGTATGTGTGATTCCGTGCATGAATCTTGATATTTTCATGCACTCTGGGGCTTCTTTAACGTGCCAGACTTCAATTTTGAATCGCTTCATGAAATCCTCCGTGGACTCTCCTTCTTTTTGTTTGATGTAATAGAGTTTCACATGGTCTTTAATGAACTTCTTTTCCTAGAGATAGTTGGCTAAAAATGCTGCTTTTAAGTCGTCATAGCTGTCAGTTGTCTCTGTTGGGAGATCATCGAACCATACTCGGGAGTTGACAATCAAGGTAGAATTAAAAATTTGGCACCACATAGGCATGGCCTATTTTTCTACTTTGGCTGATGCTTGAGTGATTTTGACATGATCTTCCGGATGTGAGGTGTGAATGGGTCGATATCCTCACGTAACCAAGGGCGAGACAGGTCATCGCTGTTTTCTATTGATTTTGTCGTCTCTCTCATCTGTCTCTGAGTGCTTTCTAGACCTTGCCTCGTCGTTTCGGATTCTTTTAGTAGTAGAACATCTCCCTGTGTGATCTTTCTTCTTTAATCTATCAAACATCCTCCGTCCTGCGGCCTTAACCTGGTTAATGCTTCCACATTACTGCGATTTATTCGGCCGGTAAAGACGTGTCGGGTCCCTGAGGGTGTGTCTCGGATATGTCCTCGAATTTCTTCTCTATCCGGAGATACTTGCATCTCATTCTCCTTTCTTTTGTTAAGGCGTGGGGTGGAGGACTAAGCGTTGTTGGAGAGTTCATCTCCCTTCCGACTCCTCTTGGAGCTTTCTCCGTATGTGAGGCGTGCCTTCACATACTTTAGCTTCTTTTCACGTTATTCTTCTTCTTGGAATTTTTCGACTATTACGGGTAACAACAGATCGAAGTGTTTATTGCAGAAATCCCTGATGGTGGCGTCAGATGCTCTCGATTCAGGGTGCTCTGCATCTATATCTGTTTTCTCAACACCTGTGTTACATACAGCGGAAGTGGTAGGTGTTGGAAGGTTTGGTGCCTGGTCGCCCATTTTGGAACGAGATTTTTATGGAACACAGTTGTGTACGGTGTCCCACAGATGGCGCCACTTGTTAGTAAAGTGATCGGTCAGGGTCGAAAGTAGATCTAAGTACTTGTCGGGAAGTACTTAGATGCCTCATGTTATGAAAGGAGCTTTTACTGTCAAGAGATGTAGTCGACGATTTCATACACATGTAAAGTAATACCGTTAGTCCTTACCGTAGGAACGGACCCCACGATTAGACTCCAACGTGAGAGCAAGTATATATATCGTTCGAGATATATGTGTGTGTAAAGATGAGTGAAAAAATCGTACCTCGTTTGGAGTGTAAGCGGGTACTATTATAAGAGAAAGTACTAGGCATTTCCCCATTTCTCAAATGGTACTCGGGAGTGGGCCTTTGTGGTACAAAGGCCCATTTGTCTGTTTGTGGTCTAATCGTGTCATACGGATTAATTCTTTAGAAGATTTATCCGCAGAGGTCTTAGACATAAGTATGCCCGGTCATTGCGTTGCGGCTCCACTTGCTGGAAGCGGATCCGCTTTGAGATTTTTGCCACCGTGGTGGGCTTTTGTGTACTTGGGTCTAGGCCCAAGGTTTGCTGTATGATTTTAGGCCTATTGGGCCGTATCCATGCTATATGCCATCACATATAGTGCTTTCATTATCAATGTAGATTTTGGTGTTCAGGAAATTGAACCCATAGTCTAATAATTGATTCTGAATCTAAAGCACTTGTCCACAGTGATGAGCAGCAGCTACATATTCTTCTTTAGTAGTAGAAGTAGCAACAATGGCCTGCTTTTTAATTACCAAGATATAAGCCTTCTACCTAGGAATTTACAACCTGTTGTGGATTTTCTATCATGATTAGCTACAACATAATCACTATATGTGTAAGCTTCCAAGTCAACAGATGACTCTCTAGGATACCATAATCCCAAACTAGGTTGTCCTTTAAGATACTTGAAAATCCTTTTCATAGCATGTAAGTGTGAAACTTTGGGATTTACTTAAAACCTTGAACAAGCACACACTACAAACATAATATATGGCCTAGAAGCAGTAAGATACATAAGTGATCCAATCATGGACATGTATGAGTGTAGATCCATATCAGCACCATAATCACATTTTGATAAATACTTTTTGGCTTCAAAAGGTGTTCTTGTACTCTTGGATTCCATACTTGCAATTTTTTTTAAAATTTTAGCAACATATTTATCTTGACTAACAAATATTCCATCTTTCCTCTACTTAACTTGGAATCCCAAGAAGAAAGTAAGTTCTCCATAGAACTCATATGAGATTTTCCTTTCATCAAAGCTTAAAACTCCTCACACCATGTTTTCTTGGTTGAACTAAAAATAATGTCATCCACAGACACTTGTACAAGGATGATATCCTTTTTATCTTTCTTGATGAAAAGAGTCTTGTCAATGGTCCCTCTTTTATATCCATGTTTCAAAAGAATATTAGAAAGTGTAGCATGCCAAGCTCTGGGAGCTTGATGAAGATCATAAAGAGCTTTGATTACTTTGTAGACTCTATTAAGGAACTTAGGATCAAAAAAACCTGGAGTTTGTGAAACATACACTTCCTCAGTGATAGTGCCATATAAGAAATAACTTTTAACATCCATCTAATAGACTATAAACCCCATGTATGAGGCAAAGGCCAAAAATAACCTAATGGCTTCTATTCATGCCAATGGTGCAAAAACCTCATCATATTATATACCTTCTTCCTGTCTATAGCCTTGGGCAACATGTCTTGCCTTGTTCCTGACTACAACACCTCTTACATCCTTTTTGTTCCTGAAAACTCATCTACTACCAATAAATCTTTTTCCTAATGGTAAATTAACAAGAACCCAAACTTTTTGCAATTCAAATTGCATGAGCTCTTCATGCATAGCATCCACCCAACTTTCATCTCCTAGAGCTTGAAAAATATTCTTTGGCTCTATCTGTGACAAGAAACAAGCAAACAGACAATGTTAAGTGTCTTTATGATTTGTCCTTTGCTACTTCTTGACATAGCCAATTAGTGCATGGGCTTCATTACTAGATTTGGCCTGTCTCCCAGTCTGCACTACTGACTTAGGATCTCCAGTTATCTGAGCTATAGGATGATTAGTGTTCACTCTATGAGTGGGAATATAACTGACTGGAATTGATGATTCCATATTTGCAAAGTTAGCTGTTGCACCCACCTCATCATAGGAAGAATTTGAGAAGATTCCTTCCTTTGGACTAGCATATATGTCTTCATCATCCATAGACCAAAGAACATCTTCTTGTGAATTATCACGGATGTACCGCTGAACCTTGTGATTCCAAAGGTTCTTCTCTACCAAGCTAACTTTAGCTGTAGCTTTCTTTTCTTGATCAATGAGCCTCTGTAGTTCATCATGTGAGGCTTGATCATCTCTTGGCATTACCGGTTGCTTTTGATTTGGGTTGGACAATGTAGGTGAAACAGGATGTAAGACTGGTACAAAGATATTTGCATCATCATCATCCTCAGAGTATTGAGTAGTAGACTCCTTCTCTTGTGTACCTATGCTTGTTGTAGCTTCATTTACACCTGCATTGTTAGTTAGACAGTCTTCTTACATAGGATAGTAATTCATAGAGTTACTAGTTAGACCTGCATTTACACCTGCATTGTTAGTTAGACAGTCTTCTTACATAGTTAGACAGTCTTCTTAGATAATCTAGATCAAACATCCAAGTGTAGCCTATTCCCGGGACATCTGGTTTGTTCTCCAAGAAATTAACATGAGCATTTTCCTCTACCATGCCTGATGCTAAATTATAGACCCTATATGCTCTACTTTGCACTGAATATCCAACTAGATAACCTAAATCAATCTTTCCATCAAACTTTCCTAAATGATCAAGAGTGTTCAAATTTGAAACATGACAACCAAAAGGTCTTATATAGCCTATGGTTCACTCAATACCAGTCAAGAGCTCATAAGGGGTTTTGTTATGAGTCTTAGTTACTAAAACTCTATTTAGCACATAACATGCAGTGTTGATTGCCTCTGCCCAAAAGGTGTTAGGCAAAAGAGAATCAACTAAGATAGTCCTAGCAGCCCCAAAAGGTGTTAGGCAAAAGGTGTTGGGCTCTATTTTTCCTACAGAATTCATCAAATTCAATATTTTTGAATTCTGTCATATTATCTGTTCTAATGATCATAACTTGTTTAGTGAACTGTTTCTCAATTAAGGTAACAAAATCTTTAAGTAAATTATTTGCTTCACTCTTAAGTGACATAAAGAAAACCCAACTAAGCCTACTAAAATCATTAGTAATAACTAAGCAAAAGGTCTTATGACTAATACTCCTCACAGAAACTGGTCCAAATAGGTCCATTTGCAAAAGTTGCAAGGGTTTAGTCACAGAGTTGACAGTATTGGTCTCACAAGAGGGCTTGTGTTGCTTACCTTTTTGACAAGCAACACATGTAAGGTCATTTTGAAAAGACTTGGAAGGTAGAACTCTCAAGAGATTTCCCTTTACAAGTTTATTAAGATTTTTGAAATTAACATAATACCACCTATTGGAAAAATAGTATAGAGATCGAAAGTGTACATGTTTTCATGCCTTGGAACTTTGAGCAAGATTTGAGATTCTTTGGGCATCTCAAAGTCTGGAGAAACAAACATACAATCTGTATCAGTAAACAGTACATTTTGTAATACATCTATGTTACAGAGAATAGGTTGAAATCATTCAGCTCCTACACAAAGAACACTTCTTCAAACTCCAATTTTCTTGTATGTATCTTTCCTTTTCTAGTGATTCTACCTTTGCTTCCTCCAAAGGCAACTGAACCTCCTTTGATTTCTTCAAATTCAGCAAGATAGTCTTTATTCCCTGTCACGTGTCTTGAGAATACACTATCCATGATTCCTTTATCTTTCAGTTCATTAATCAAATGCTCCTATACACAAAGAAAACTTATTAGTTTTCAACAGGAACCCAAGCCACATTAGGCTTAGATCTGGTGGGGCCAACATACTTAAGTGTCTGGTAAGTGGTCTTTATTGTGAGACTACATACACTTTTATGTTTCATGGTTCTAGAAGGCCAATAAAAAATATAAGGAGAGGTCATGTCATTGGTCTTTTTCTGAACAGGCCTATGTACTGCTTTTGTGGTAGCAGTACTTGCAACAACAATTGATTGTTGCTCTTTTGGCACCCACATCTGTACTTAATTAGTTTCTGAGCATAGAGCTATTATTTGTACATTTTAGTAATGTCAAATAAGTTCTTCAAAGGAGTGTGATTTCTAGACTTTCGACTAGCAGTACTAGGTTTTGGTCTAGCGGTACTAGCAGACTTTGGCCTCGTGGTACTTGCAGAGGTTGACCTCAACGGTACCAGACCAGTTCTCATAAGTACTGCTCTGGGGATGAAGTCTGTATTGGTATGAGGGTGACTATATTTAGTGGTTTGATTCTGTTTATTCACCCTTTGTGCATATCCCCACTTAGGTATGACATCTCTTTGTCCCATATGCCCTTTACCATGTGCCCTTTTATCATGTGCACTTTTATAATGACTTCCCATAGTGACTCTCTTAGAAGCTTGTTGTCTAGTAGTTTTATCCTCATGTATAGTATAATCTTTAATAGAATGACTCAAGGTACCACATACAAAACATCCTCTATTTTTTAAGACAGATCCAAAAGGTAAATTAGTCCTAGTGTTTTCAAAAACTAGACCACCCCTTTTAATGATACCATGATGTTTTGGGTCTTTATCTATTGTCTTCCTAGGAGTTTTTACCTACTTAGGTGCAGAACTAGGAGGTGACACATAAACTTCAGGAACAAAGTTGCTCATTAAAGGTGGATACACAACTTTTTTTGTCATTATTGGTTCTCCTTGGGTCAATATACTAGAGTCAGATGTACAATAAGTTTAGTTACTATAGTTAGAATCTGAATCACTTGTTTTATTAACATGTTTTCCATAAACAGCTTTTGATTCATCTAACTCTACACTTTTGTCACTATCAGAAGGCATAAATATTCCTGATAATGGTGGAGGAACAACTTTCATTCCTTCAGCATATCTATCATTTTCAGGAACATTCTCCGAATCACTACTAGAGCTATCAATTATACGTTTGGTAAATCTTTGTTGGTCAATATAATCTCATGTTGTTCATATATATACCCAAAACGAGTTTGATCATAATAACCCATCTGAGAATTTATTAGCTTTCCAATGCATTTCGAAGAGTTTTGCCAATTTTTAATTGTTTCTCTTTCATTAGATAAGTTAGCTTTTAAAACTTCTTTCTTTGCTGAAATTTTTAACAGTTGTCTTTCAAAGGCTTTGATAGCTACTTCTTTCTCTTTCATTTGAAGAGACAAAATTCTAATTTTCTCTTCATAGTTTTGTAGATCTTTTTGATACAAAACTATATTAGCCTCCAATTGGTTAACACCTTGTTTATAAGCATTTACTTCTACAGAACATGTGTTAACCTTTCGATATCGTTCCTCTAGTTCTACTTTAAGTCTATTAAATTTAAGAACACAATCTTTAGAACAAGGATGTACCTCACTATCTCCTTGAGAGAGAGCCATTAGATCATGCTCTTCCTCTTCATGTGCTAGAGCCTAGATGACTGTGCCATCTGCTGATATTATAGCCTTAGATACTTTTGGACTCTATAGACTTCTTTTATCACCTTTTGGATAACTTTCAATGGTCGTAGTGCTAGTTTTGATGTTGTCCTTATCCATGAACATCTGATTGCTTCCTTCAACTTTCTCCTTTTTGCATTCCCTAGAAAAATGTCCAAGCTTTCCATAGTTGTAGCACTCTAACTTTGACTTGTTATATCCTAGTGGCTCCCTAGTGTCAACATTCATAATTTTTCCAGTCTTTTTTGTAGAACCTATTGGATCTGACAAGTATATCATAGCAACTTGCCACTTCAGATCCATCTCTTCTATGTCAGCATCATCCTTTTGGATTAGATC
Source organism: Glebionis coronaria (assembly GCA_025667525.1). Classification (NCBI taxonomy): domain Eukaryota; kingdom Viridiplantae; phylum Streptophyta; class Magnoliopsida; order Asterales; family Asteraceae; genus Glebionis; species Glebionis coronaria. The sequence continues at coordinate 689,091 of JANFOE010001096.1, forward strand.
ATCAAGGGTTTACCTTGGTCTATTTTCTTGACAACAAAAAATGAGAAGGCAGCTTCATCATTGAGTGATGATGGAGGTCTTCCTTGTGTATTATGAGTCATGGATGGATTACTATCAGTACCTTGGTAGTATGTACTGTTAGTTGGATTACTAGCGGTACCATGATAGTATGTACCGCTAGTTGAAATGCTAGCGGTACCTTGGTAGTATGTACTGCTAGTCTCTTCTGACACAAAAGCTAGGTTAGGATTTGATGAAGGTGCCACTGCTTGACCAGTTCCTCCTACATCAATCTAATAGACTCTAAGATTGTTGTAGAGGTGATCAAAAGGTGTAACATCTAGATCATCTCTTGCGATGAAGTGCATAGCCATTGCCTTCTACTCTGGTTGAACTCCTCTTAATAATTTTTTATTTGCTTCATCATTAGAGATTTCAAGACCATTAACTGCTAATTGAACAAGCAGCTTACTAAACCTTCCATGGCCTTTATGAATTCCCTCTACACAGGAAATTGAGAAGCTATTAAACTCTTGTTTCAACACAATTTTCTTCATCTTCTTAGATTTATCATTTCCCCCAAATCTAAGTTTGATCGCATCCCACATAATTTTAGAATCTTTATAATGATGAATACCAGATAGGAAATCTTCTGAAAATGCCATAGCCAAAGCAGTTTTTGGATCCGAGTTTGATCTAATTGCTGCCAATCGATATTCCCCTTCCCCTTTCTTTTAGTAGGCACCAGTCTTCTTCATCTGGCTGCATTGCATCAATATGGATCAAATAATCCATTGGGTGTACATTCAGAGATGGATAAAATTGCTTCTTACCCTTATTTTTATGTAAAGGATCTAGTAGGTTGGGTAGCTTTTGCTATCTTTTCTTCCATTTTTATTTTTTATTTTGGCCATTCTTTCTCTAATATCAGCCTGAATCTCAGTAGCAAAGACAGTAGGTAGTACTTGACAAGTGTCATCAACTAGCTAATTGAGTTTCTTAGGTGTATTCCCATTCTTAATGACATCTCACAGAGTATGATCTGTGTGAATCAAATAGTGTTCTAGCTGCATAGCTCAGGTCTCATAATCGTCGTTTTTGTGGATTGGGAGTTTTAAAGCATATAATGTATGGGGAGAAGTTGTAGCAGTTTGTGTTGCTGCTACAACTGGTGCATACTACACGGCTGGTGCAACTAGTGCTCCTGGTTGTAAAGGATCACCATTCTGGATGATAGCTTCAATATGAGGGTGTTCATCACCATTCTGAGAAATGGTGTGATTTGAGTAAGGTTATAGGTTTAGATTTTGTTCTTCTTATTCAGAGTTTCTCAACAAGCTCATTTACCAATTGTTGATCCGTTTGAATAGATCGAGATCCTGTTAAGGATTGCACAATAGCATGCAAACAAACTAGAGCAATTGTGTCACACCCCACCATGGCGGAATATGGGGCGCAATAACTGAATTTTTATTAAGTTGAAATCGTCTCGATTCAATTCGAATTGACTATTGGTTATTAGTGCGACTCAGTTGTCTTTGGTAGATAAAAGAAAAGGTTGTCGTTGAGTAAAATAAAATTTCAAACTTTAAAGTAAATGGCAAGGTAAATAAAGCTAAAAGTAATTAAAAAGTAAATGGTGAAAAATTAAGACTTTAAAAGTAAATTAATTAAATGACGAGAAATTAAAACTTGACAAAACGTGAATTTAAAAACTTAATTAAAAATGTAAACATAAAATAATCTAAAATAAAATAAGGTTAAAATAACACTTAACAAAATTGGCGGGAAAAATAACGATTTAAAATAATACTGAAAACAAGGAACAAAACCTAAGTTGGAATACACCCAAAACAAGACCTAGTTCGGAATATGAAATCTAAGCTAATTCGGAATACATGATTTCCTATTTAATTCGGAATGCATGTGCCATAACTAGTTCGGAATACAAGTTGTAGAACCTAGTTCGAAATACACTATCAATCACCTAGTTCGGAATGTAGTCAATCACATAGTTCGGAATACAAGTTTGAAGTGTAATTCGGAATCGGGATTCTGACTCTAATTCGGAATACAGATTATATATGCAGTTCGGAATCCAGAGCTCAACAAGTAGTTCGAAATGTGTTGTACTTCACCTAATTCAGAAAGGGTGTTTCAGACGTAATTCGGAATGTAGCAATTCCCTATCTAATTCGGGATAATTAGATTCTATACTCAATTCAGGAAAGGTAAATCCACAAGTAATTCGGGAAAAAGGTATCCTAGACCTAATTTAGAAAATTAGGGTTTGAAAACATTCCGAACTAAAACAAAAATAAGCAAAATCTAAAAAAAAAGCTAAAAACCAATAAGCACTTATCTAAAAACTTAACCAAATCAATTTTAAGAAAAGGCAATTAAGCCAAAATTTAAAAACTTTTAAAAACAATAAATAATCAAAATATTTAAAATCAACTTTTTATAAAATAACTTTTAAAAACACTTAATTAAAATTAAGAAAAGAACACAATAAGCTATAAAATCAATAAGCTAACACAATCAAACACATAAAAACATAACAAATAATCAAATAAGCATGACAATAAGTAAATAAGCATAAAGATTAAGCAAAACAAGAAAGGTAGAATGAGAGATTAATTAAAAACTTGATTAAAAATAAAGATTCAACAACAAAATTAAAATCTTACTTGAAATAATCTTAAAATTAAAGAACAATTAAGTAAATGACAATTTGAAAGTGCAAGAAAATAAAATGGAAAGACTAATGTGTCAAATTAGCTAACACCTCCTAATGTGTCATTAGGAGGGTATTTATAGGAGGATTAACATGTGTTGATGCTTTTTCTCGTCTTTTCGTCTTTTAAATTCTTCGACTTTCTCGATGTTTTCTTGGGATTTGTTGATATAAATTGAACTCGTCTTATAATTTTCTTCTTTTATTAGACTTGGTTCTTCGACTTCATTAAACTTCCGTCTTTTTATTTTTTCTTCGATAAATCTTTAGAATAGGCCTTGGATTTCCGTTCTTTTTGCACTCTTGATCTTTTGACTCTGTATTTTGTCTTTTTCTTCGATAAAAGCCCGTGAAAGCCCATGTTTTCTTCCCCTTTTACATTTTTATCCTAAATCACAACAAAAACACACACTACGCATAATTTCGACATTTACGACATAAAATACACGTTTTGGCTTGGTTATTATTATAATTAAGTGGTAAAAGGATAAGTGTTTTTACACTTATTAAATCCCCTACACTTGACCATTGCAATGCCCTCATGCAATGCATTAATTACAAAGCACGATTTACATTTTCCATCATAATTAACCTACCTTGGCCTTTATTAAACATAAGACAAAAGAGATAGAAAAATACAAAATATTTGAAAGAAGAAAATAAGTAAAGAAATCGAAGACTTAAATTGTGGTTTTGGTTGTCATGAATATTTATCACCCTCAAGTTTCACGTTCCCCATACTAAGATTAAAAATAAGATTATTGTTATTATAAGTTAGCAAACTAACACAAACTCATGTTGCCCAATTATTCACTTAGACTCCCTTATTCCTAGGTGTATCTCTTATATTTTATTATTGTCTTGAATGATCACGAGGATGCATTGTTTGACTTAATTCGCTAGTTATTTAGGTTGAATATAAAGTAGGACGATTTAATCAATAGTTAGCTAAAGGACAAAATCTTTTAAAACTTCTTCTCGGGACCTCATAAAGTTCATATCTTGGCATAACTCGCTTCACGATTTGAGACCTTTCTCGGACCGATATTTGGCAGTGACTTCATACTTCGAATCTTGAGAGACGTTCTTGAAATAATGGTCTTCTCTTCATAATAGGAATTTCTTCACTTGAAGTTTTTGAGAGATTCTTCATACTTGGACCACGACTTCTTCATTTTTCTCCAATCTTTATTTGGGATTTTTATATGCAACGATCCGCCTCCTTTTAGGACTTGGATCTATTTATCCTCATACCTTGCTAGGGTCTTTTCGGATAGACTTCTCCATGATCTTTAGGGGAGTATTTGCTTTTCGTCGAGTGTCTCGATCCTTCATATTGATTTTTGATAAATGATTCTTCACATCACTTGGGATCTTTAGCAACAAAATGTAGCCCTCATGCCTTGTTAGGGCCTTTTCGGACTCGCCAATCTTCGCATCCCGCTTCAATAAGTTATGCCTTGGCTATGAACTCTAATTAATACCGAGCAACTTTTAAACGATCTTGTGCTAGAAGCTAAGTAACTTTTCAAATCGTACAACCTTATTTATTGCAATTAGTATTTATTAACAAGCGATAGGAGAAAAAGCTCATAATCAACTCACATAAATTCATGAAAGAATACCAAACTTATAATTGACTCTATCATCTCTCGTTCTCCACAATTTAAAATCTCAAGGAATGAAACTCGTTGATGCTTAGCCTATTAAATCGAAGTTCGGGTTTTCTAGTCATCTATAGGATCTTGCAACTTCTTAGACATTTTCAAGTTTAGAATTTGCATTTTAAAGTTCCCTTGATAAACGACTTTCCAGGATCAATTATAGGAACTTGCGAAAAGTTCTTGTTCTTAACCCGTAAGAGTTAAGACTTTCGCGTTTTAAACTTCCCTATATAAAAGCCTAGCAAAACTTGACTTAAACACGTTAAGGATACTAGCTAGAGTAAACTTGGATAAGTAAACTCGGGTTGAGTCAAAAGATTCATGACGGGCCTAATATATCAAAGATATCTAAACTCATTAAAACCATTTTATTAAAATTTAATTCTAATGAAAGAAAATAATGATCAAAGGAAAATACTATTAGGCCAAAATAGATTAAAATTTTTGAAAAATATCGAAAAATCAATTTTCTAGTTAAAATGAGGTCAAATACAAGGAAAAGCCCACTTAACTTCGATAGAAGTCCCCCTACACTTGATATAAACATTTTCCTTAATGTTTAAGCATGTGGGAGTAAACTCCCCTACACTTAGGACGTTGTGCATGTTGTTTAAATCTTGCTAAGGAAGAGACAACTAAAGTGATTCCTATTTTAATATTGAAGAATATAAAATAGTGAATCAAAAGAGTTTAGGATAGAACCGGGAAGACAGGTACACGGGATCGCGGGTCGTCAAAATTCATCAAGAATGGATCTTTGAAACCTCGAATCCATGCACAAGATAAGAAAGAAAACAACAAACACATACTAGGGTCTCCCCCTACACTTATTATAAAAACAAAAGAAAAAGGATAGATACTCGGGTTGCCTCCCGAGAAGCGCTTGTTATTGTTCACCGAGTCGTGAGCTTGACTCGACCTTGATTAGCATGGTAAGAAGCTTGAAAAATATCCACCAGGATCAAATACATGGTTTTCATCCATCAAGTTGCACAAGCTTAAGGTGAACAAGGAAAGCCAAAGAAGAGTGGGCAACGTTCCCTTAAGCAGTTGTTGAGCACGGTGGTAGAAGGTAGGATGAAGTGTAAGCATATCTCAACATGTTCCAAAAATCTTTCCTTTTATATTCATCAGATGGATACTGAGATGGCTTGAAAATTGTGATACCCGGATCGAACACCTTTTCCTTTAGGGGAAAATAACACTCAGGCTCAGTAGACCTTGAAGAAGATCCGCTCATAAATCTCAAAATCTCATCCTCAGAAGGTGGATAAAGAGGTGTCAAGACATAGGTACTACGGATATCGGTGTCGTCCGGCTTCTTCTCCTTTGAAACGGGTTTCTTCATATCCGAAGGAGGATAAAGACCAAAATCAAAGTCCAAAGGAGGAGAATCATTCTCATTGGGGAAGTAAGTATTGAGAAAAGTAGCAACATCTTCGTCAAATGAGTAGTCATCCAAAGTAGGATCAAGCATTGTTGGCGGAGGATCTTCATCAAAAGTAGGAACAAGGTCATCATTTGAAGAATCAATCGAAAGAGTATCAACATCATCAAAATCATCATATGTTGGCATGTCTTTATATTCTGAAGTAAACTCATCAAAATCATCCATATCGGAACTAGAATCATCACAGATTGGTGGAGCATCATATATTGGTGGAGGATCCAAATTGGAGAGAGAATCATCTACATAATCTTGGAAAAGTGTATTATTATAGCAAGAATCGAAAAGAGGATTGTTGTTGACGACAAAATCATCAAGCTTTGTATTTTCACAAGTAGTTGTATCAAGCTTGTCATGAAGCACATTAATCATCTTCGCTGATTCTCTTCCATTGAATTTGTTTGTAATCTTCCCCCATTTTAAACACTTGTGCATCATTCCTGACTCTTAGAATGAGTTCACCTTCGGCAACATCGACTAAAGCTTTTCCGGTTCTCAAGAATGGCCGTCCAAGTATTAACGGAATACAAGGGTCCATTTCATAATCAACAACAACAAAGTCGACCTGAAAAGTGAAGGTACCAACTTTAACAAACACATCTTCGGCAATACCGACGGGGTAAGCGAGAGTTCGATTTGCTAGTTCAAGAGTCATCTTTGTTGGTGTAAGATCGGGTAATGATAAATTTTTTCAAACACTTAATGTAATCAAATTTATACTTCCCCGAGATCGGCTAAGGCAGTAAATTCTTCGATTTGGTTAAAAGTACATGGTAGCACAAAACGACCGGGATCTCCAAGTTTTTCCAGAAGTTCTTTAAGAAGGACTGCAGAACAATTCTCATTTAATCGAGTATTAACAAACTCGGCCATATTCTCCTTCTTACTAAGCAACTCCTAAAAAATCTTAACGAATGTGGGCATTTGGGCAAGAGCTTCAACAAGGCTAATGGTGTATTCACGCCCAAAATCTTTTTCAAAAAGTTTGTCACTTGAATGTCATCCTTGGTGATCAATTTGCACTTGTCTAATCGAGATGGATAAGGAATGTTGGGTTTAGGTGGTGTAGGTGTAGAAAGTGAAGGTTGATATGTTGAAGGTTTAGAAGTAGCAGGTTTAGAGGTGGGAGGTGGGGTTGGTGAAGGGTTTTTCTTGGATGCTTCTGCATTAAGCGGTGGAGAAGGTAATGGAGAACTAGTACTAGGCGTGGAAGTAGGAGGGATAAATGGTGGTAGAGGAGGTGTAGATGGAGTAACTGGGGGAGGGGTAGATGGTCCTACTAGAGTTGCTCCACTGCGCGTAGTAATGGCACTCACATTCGCTCTTGGGTTGGTGATAGTATTTGAGGGAAGAGAGCCCGAAGTAGAGGGTTGAGTGGTTTGGAAGAAACCAGCCATCATATTCTCCAAATCATTCGCTTGATTGCTTAAAGAAGTTTTCATATCATGTCTAAGCTCGGTTCGAATATCATTCCCTTGTTTAGTGATATCACCTTTCAAGTTGATGATTTGGCTTTGAAGATTCTTAACCACCTCTCCTTGGGTTCTCATGAAAGCTTCAACATCATGGTTATATGAAGTGGGTGGAATGATGGGTGGAGCTTGGGGAGTGGGTGGGTGATATAGAGTAGAAGCCCGAAGTGGGTTTGGATTGCTTCTATTAAAGTTGTTGGGATTGTGGTTTTGAGGAGAAAAACCGGGTGAAAGAAAGTTGTTAGAACGGTAACTTAGCAAGTTACGATCACCTTGTGGTCGGGCTTGATAGCTTTCCGTTGAATAGTTACCATAAGCCGCATACACGTTTTCCGGATTGTCATGAGTAGAAGGACAATCAGTGTATGAATGAGGACCGCCGCAAATCTCACAAGAAGGTGCTACAGCTTTAACTTGTTGTTGTTGATTCGTAGCCATGAGTTGGAGAGTTTTGTTCATTTCGGCCATCATGCGGGTGAATTCGGTCATCTCGGGGTTTGATGAAATAGAAGAAACATTGACTCTCGGGTTATTCCTTGAAGATGCGGATGAATCCCAATTTTTTTGATGAGTAGTCATGTTCTCTATAAGCTCTCTACACTCCTCGGGTCTTCTTTTCATAAATGTGCCACCAGCGGCTGCATTAATCGTATCACGATCACAAAAAGTTAAACCATTGTATAAAGTATCAATCAAAGTGACGGGGAGCATATTATGATTAGGACATCGATCGATCAAAAAATTATAACGTTCCCAAGCATCAAAGTGATTCATCATGTTCTTGCGTGAAACCACTGATTTGATTTCGAAGGCTCGTTACCATAGATGGTGGAAAGTAGCGCGACAAAAATCGTTGATTCATTTCGTCCCATGTATGAATTGAATTCTTCGGAAGACGGTCAAACTATTTTTTGGTATGGTGGGATAAAGTGTGTGGAAATAGATGAAGGCGAAGAAAATCCATGGTAACACCGGGAAATTTCATGCTTTGGGTGACGGTAATGAATTTGTCGAGGTGTTTGTTGGCATCATCATCCGGTAATCCGCGAAATGGACAAGTATTTTGAACTTGTTGGATCATGTGATGCTTCAACGAAAATTCTGGAGCCGTGATTTGCTTCGGCGCAATCGGTCCTCCACGTCCATTCATTGTTGGTTGACAAAGCTCCTCCATCGTATGAAGGTCGGGTGGAGGGACATGGTTGTTATTATTCAAATTGGGGTGAGGTGGATTATTATTGTTGTGTACACCGTCCATGTCTAAGTCTTCAAGAGTCTCGGGCTCAGAATAAGACGATGAGCGAGTACGCATACACCTGTAAAAGAAAAAGATAACAAAGAAATAGAGGAAATATATTTACGTAAAAGTAAAATCTTTTTGGTGAAAAACTTTTAAAAAAGAAATGCTTTTTTTTAAATGTTTTCGGATTTTGGAAAAATTTTAATTTTTCGGATTTTTTGAAAATTTTTGACACGAAAAATAACGTTCACGAGGGAACGAATCCCAAAATCCAACGCGTCTCTCACATAAAACCGTTAATCTTCACGAAAAGAGCCGGCAGCGGTGCCATTTTAATAACTGAATTTTCATTAAGTTAAAATCGTCTCGATTCAATTCGAATTGACTATTGGTTATTAGTGCGACTCAGTTGTCTTTGGTAGATAAAAGAAAAGGTTGTCGTTGAGTAAAATAAAATTTCAAACTTTAAAGTAAATGGCAAGGTAAATAAAGCTAAAAGTAATTAAAAAGTAAATGGTGAAAAATTAAGACTTTAAAAGTAAATTAATTAAATGACGAGAAATTAAAACTTGACAAAACACAATTCCGAAATTTACGACATAAAATACACGTTTGGCTTGGTTATTATTATAATTAAGTGGTAAAAGGATAAGTGTTTTCACACTTATTAGGGCGCGACGTATGGATATCATCACAACAAACGGTGTCTCTATAGATAAAACTAAAATGAAATTATAATGTCATAAATGGCGACACAATGTTGTGACAATATCTCAACCAAAATGAGTCTAGGTAAGTGGGTAAAAGTCTTACCTCTTACCAAAGACAAACAAATAACAAACATAAAACATGTAGGTGTCTAACAGTATCACTTATTCAAATAACTAAAGTAAATCTAAGAGGAAAGAGATCCCTCCTAATGCAATCCTAGCAGCCTCTAGACTCTAGCCACTTCTAGCATCATCCTTCTCAACTACCTCACCTGAAGATGACTCAAAAATCTGTCAACATAAAGTTGGTGAGAACATAGGTTTAAGTTATCTAAAACATCGTTAGAAACCTTGACATCCGGTGTAAGTAAGTTGAAGAAAACAAGTTAAAGCAATGGAATAAAATGTGATAATCATGTTACATACACCTACACACAAAACACAATTCCAATATCAATTACATCTACAACTCATAAAACACATTATAACCATGAAACACATAATAAGAACAATGCACCTACACCTATCTAGATCATTTCCACACCCCGTCTGGAAGTTGAACCATATCTTCGTTGAGATATCTTGCCTCCAAGAAGACGATGTACAAGAATACAA